>JANXJC010000078.1:64516562-64544134 GCA_027564655.1 Leptodon cayanensis | reverse complement strand
GAAGGGATGGGTGGGGTGAAGGTGTTTTAAGATTTGTTTTTATTTCTCATTATACTGATCTGGTTTTGATTGGCAATAAATTGAATTAATTTCCCTGAGTTGAGTCTGTTTTGCCTGTGATGGTAATTGGTGAGTGATCTTTCCCTGTCCTTATCTTGACCCATGAGCCTTTTGTTATATTTTCTCTCCCCTGTCCAGCTGAGGCAGGGGAATGATAGTGCGGCTTTGGTGGGCACCTGGCATCCAGCCAGGATCAACCCTCCACATATGGTAAAAGGTGTAATATGAAAGGAGAGAGTTAGTTAAGACATTACAAATAGTTGAAGGAACAAATAACTTGTGTGATCACAAAGATTGTGAAAAATGCCATATCACTAATATTTTATGAGAAGATAAAAGCTTTATTGGTCTTTTATATGAATAAAATATGTATATAATATTTAAGGCAAAGAAGTTGCTCTTATGGGAAATTGAGACATGAATGTAAATATCTAAGACACATCTTGGTATTCTGTGTCACTATATGAGTCTGCTTTGGGTGATATTTTGGTTTTGTAGGATGTGTGTGCTTTAATTAGCTATTTGGAGGAGGAGGACTGTCAATTCTTTTGCTCTGTGTTTCTTCTAGCTCTTACAGGATTGTGTTATCTCTGCCTGGATGTCTACAACTTTGAAATAAACTTTTAGATTCTCTAGTACTCAATAATTAATTTTGGGGTATCTGTAGTGCAAAAGCAGAATGGTGTATTGGCAAGATTTTGTGTATTCAGATCTCCTTTTGATGTTTCACAAAGATTGTGAAAAGCCGTGATGTTTCACAAAGTCCAATTTCTGAATGAGGCTATTTTTCTGGTGTTTATGTAGACTTAAATTGATCTGACTAGTTTTCTAGTGCTTTCATTTTTTTCCACTGCTGGTATATTTATCAGACATTCTCTGAAGGACACCATCTGATTTTTAAGATTGTGAAATAGGCATGTTTTACTATCTTTTGCAAGCTAGAGCCTTAAAAAAAAAAGGTTTTTTTTAAACAAGATTCACTCTTCTGTGATTTTTCTTCTGAAAAAGCTTTTATTTTATTCCTTTTCATTCATATATATATATGCACACATTTAAATACATTTAGAATGAGCCTTCTATGAATTCTTGTTATTAAATCACTTGTTAAAGTACAGTAGTTGAGTCTACATTGTCCTCACAGTTCAACTATTTTGTTTTGTTCTTCACACAGGAGCCCTTACCAAAGTAAAGGAGAGTAAGCGACATGTGGAAGAGGGGAAGATGGAGCTCCAAAAAGCTGAAGGGATTCAAGAACGCTGTAACATTATTTCTTTTGCGACCCTAGCAGAAATTAATCATTTCCACAAAATTCGTGTGAGGGACTTTAAATCACAGATGCAGCATTTCTTGCAACAGCAAATACTCTTTTTTCAAAAAGTGACACAAAAACTAGAAGAAGCTCTTCACAAGTATGACAGTGTTTAATCTCTGATCTTTGATTTGTGGACTTCCCTCAGCATGAACATGACCCAGGCAGCAAAGCAAATGCTGCTGCCGCTGAAGAACTCTTGCCAGTGGTAGACGGTGGTACAAGGATGGTTTTGTTCACCTGGAACCCCGGTTTAATCTCCAATTATGTAGAAAAGAAACAGTTATAGGGCTATGTAGTAGAAACAGTACCACGCATTGTAACTAAGTTATACTGTGTATGCCTACACTACCATTGTAACTTTTTTGGAATAATGAGTATACTATTTGCCTTATTGCTTTTTGAAATATGGTATTTTAGTGCATACTTTGTAGACCTCAAAACCCTTTGGGTCTTTAAGGAAGTTGGCTAGATAAAAGCCTGCTTCAGATGCCTTTTTACTTTCCTAGATTTGGGTTTCCTAATTTCAAATGATTCTCTGTTTACAGACTCCTACTAGAGCAGCTATGTGATTCTGTGCCTTTAGACTCTATTTTTCCTTTTCTAGTAAGTCACATTTTTATGATTGAATGAATGAAGGGTTGATGCCTATGACAGGAACTGATTATGAAACCTCACATTGACTGGAAAAAAATCAGCTGCCATCCAGTTTGCACAGCAAGTTCTGTCTTACGACAAATGTTGGCTCAAAAAGGACAACTTAAATCTATTCACACTTTCTCTGAAAATGGAGACTACTTGTTACATGTACTGGGATGTTAAGCACATATACACAAATACACCACTTAATTCCCTTTCCGAAATGAGTAATACAGTGAGGTTTGGTTTTTTGTTGGTCTTTTTTTTTTTTTTTTTTAGTATACAGCATTACTGTGAGTGGAAATTTGAAGAGCTAGCTTAATAAAATTATATGTATCAAGGGGATATGAATGCAAGCTATGCGGCTGGAACATTTTTTTTAAGTTTGAAATTATCTGCTTATTTTTCAGTTGCTGATTCAGTTTAACTTCAGACTTGCATCTACATTGCCAGTTGTCTGAGTTGAAACTCCACTGTGATTCATAGTTTACTAAGTTACAAGTTTTCAGGGATGTTCAGTAATATATATGATCTGAAATAAGTCTTGGCTGAACTGACTTGGAAAACAGGTGGCATTTTTATGTTTGTAACACTCAAGAACTAACAATTGTCTTAATTTTTGTATAAATATTTTTGACAAGCAGGGTGCATTTATATATATGTAAACACTATCTTTTAAAGAGTTTTCTGGCTTATTTCCCTTGAATTAAGTCTGAAGTCTGTGTTTCTTACCTGTTGGTTTCCTTCTTATAGGTCAGTATGAAAGAGGGACTTTATTGATCCTGTTGTTTTTTTCCTGAACTAAAATAACAAAACCTTCCAAGGAAGCAAAATGTTTACTTTTTTGTTTTGAATTAAATTAATCAAAGGTAGCTTGAACAAATGAAAGCCTGGAGAAGGAAGTTAAGCAACAGTTACATTTAAGTACAAGTCATTCCTCACCTGTGCAGCAGAAATGTACCATTCTTTCGCTCGATCATGTGTGCTTCTGTAGCTTAACCCCACACCTCTGTTTTAGAGGAATAAATGTGAGAATGTAGTTTTAGTTTTAAGATTCATCCCCAAATACTTGGAGGTTGCTATTTTGCGCAAGTTGTGTTTGGCAGTGCTTCTAGTACATACCCAAAGAAGTAAAATACAGAATAACGAAGAAGAAAAAAACAGTATTTGTAAAAGAAAGGACAATCAGTGAGGAAGGACTATTTCCAGACTATTAAAGAATGCTGCAAACAACAGGGTTGACCATAAAATAAGAACCATAGTCATAGGGCTGAGTTGCTCTTTATCTTCCTCATGGTGTCTCATTCTACATTCAAAACTCACCACTTCCACTAACAGCTCTTTGCAGCAGTACTCCAGCTTCCCATATGTCATTTAATTATGTGAGGTAGTGATGAGCTAGGTTTGAGCTGAGTTCCATGGTTTATGTTTGCTTAAGCCAGATACTGTTTTATTAAATGTCTTTGCAGTAATTAGATCAGACTACAATCAAACTAATTCTACGTGGAGGTATTAAGACCTGTTCAGAAATTGATTGTGGTCCAGCTGAAGTATTCTAGGAGGTTAGTGTTAATGACATGTACATATCCAGGAGGAAGTTAAGCTGGGATATGCATACATACAACATTATGAGACAGTTACAGTCTTCCCAAATAAACTGTCACGGCCTTCACCATACTTTCTCATTTGTGAATTTTTGGGGTGGAGGGAAAGTGGGAGTGCTAATTAGTTAAACTTGATGTACTGAAAAAGCTTGACTGGAATCCTGGATCAGAATTGTTGCAGAGTTCAGGAAGGTTTAACTCTGCGTTCATATTATTAGCGTCTTCCTTTTTTCCTCACTTATATGGAGTTGGAGTTAAACTGATGTAGGGAGCCTGAACTCAATTAATGCTTAATGCACTATGCGAGAACTACGGTTTTAATTTTATTTGGAACAAGTATGACACTGACCACTCACAACTGATGGACTACTGGATGGTGTGGTCTGAGATCCGAATGTACTCTACAATATAAAGTGAATGTATATTGTGTGGGACTTTGGAAACATCAAAGGAAATCTAACAGAATCCTTTTAAATAAATAAATGCGGAGGAAAGCAAATTAGCTCTATAGTATAACGTTAATGCCTTTGTTTTATTCCATTCCTGTAATTTGGTTTTGCTGCATTACAATTTTTGCATTCACAAGTAGTTAAGTATCTGGTATACTTGCTGGGTGTTAGAGAGGTTGAATTGAAAGCTGCAGCAAGACCCACTGAGGTATTGGTTTCTGTTAAAGTGCTGAATCCAATGAAAACTGTGGAATTAACCCATCAAGAATATATCTACTCAGAATCACCAGCAAGTGGAGTGTGAATAATGTTTTTATTCACATTGTAGTGTTTCATTTAGAAATTAAGAACCTGCTAAAATGATGAGATCAGTTTGTTTTCCAGCCTTTTTGTTGTCTGATACTTGCCAGAGAAGAGTTGCCTCTATTTATGACTTATGCATGTTTTCTAGATTCTCTGCCAGTTTCAGGGTCCAATGGCATGGTACACTTGATTTTAAAGTGTTGTAAGACCCATCGTAGAGAGATCAGTAGGAAAATAATGTGGTTATGAAGCTTTCAAGACAAGCGTCAACAAAATCTGAAAAAAACCTCAAAATGGAAGAATATGTTGCATGTAAAATTGGTATGTTTTTAGAAAATGTTAATCAACTGCTTACACTGAAAATACCTACAGTATTTGGTGAGGCACAGGTATCTTTGTGGTGAATTACATGACCCTGTTTGCAGTACCTTATTATTTTGCCAGAACTTCACTATTCCAGCTAACATCTTCCATGCTCCAGCCTGAATTCTTCTGGGAAACTTAAATGAAAGTTTTTCAGCTATTTCTCAGAAGGAGATCATAAAAATGAAAAAGGTTTTTGCCTCTTAAATTCTCTACACAGTTTGGCTGGAAAGCTTTAGTTCTTTCATACCTTGGAACAAGGACTTGAGATTTGGCAGGCTCGTTACCTTTTGCATCCTTAGATATGCCTGCTGCACTGCCTGTGAAAATTTGTCCAAATATTTCCAAGTTAAACTAAGGTTTCTGTAGGCCCTACTGTGCTCAAGTTTGACAGATAAATTTTCTGTAGCTCCCCTTTGCTCAAAGCAGTCTTGGTTCTAACCTCAGTCAGCAGTGGCTAAGTGAGACTTTTTCTGTAATTGTTTTTCACTTCATCCAGAAAATGCTGAACCTCCCAGACCAGAAGCTGAGTAAAGAAGCTGTCAGTAGATCCTGGTGTGGCTGCTCTTTGAGCCTGGCCACAGGAGGAGAGAAGCAGCAGCCTGGAACACAAGCTTGAAGTTGGGCCTGACAGCTACAGCAAGGTGGAGGTCGGACAGGGTCAGGGAGGAACACATAGGGACAAAGATCAGAAAAGGGCGAGCACAGAAAGCCTTGTGACTACAAAAGCCTGTTCCTCAAGCCCCTGATTACACCTTGGGCTTCCAAAGCATCCTGTCCTTTTGCTGTTACTAAATAGCCATAATGAGCAGGCACAAAATGGATAACAAGTTCTTCAGGTGGTGAGGATGGCAGTGTTTTCTTCTCTCATTAGAAGTTACTTTCTTTGCTCATGGTCAAAGGTCTGATATGGCAGTTGAAAACTTTAACTCTTTCGATGAACTGTAGATTTTGGGGCTGAAAGAGGTGCTGTAATGCAAACTCTGTGAGGCAGCACTGTGAGTGTCACTATGGCTCCATGTGTTCTATTATCTGTTTTTTTCTTGGGCCGGGAGGAAGAGGGAATCATTTTAAGAAGTTGCACACAACAGAAAAACTATATTAAAAAATGCTAAGATTGATCATTCCATGAAAAAAAAGTTAGGAAATTTCAGAATTAAAGTTGCCTGTGTAACTAATATATCAAGGCACATCATGATATGCGGTCACATAAGCGTTTTTCCACCACTTCCCTGCCTGATTCAGTGCACAGGATTTACAGTCTGTTGGCTATATAATCCTTACTTCTTGTGCAGCATCAGTTGTGCTCTGCACAGTGAGAAAGAAGGGTCTCCCTCAGCCTGCAGAGTGGTGCTGAGAGAACTCAACTCTGTCCCTGCCTGTACCCAAGTTCTTCTACACAGTATAAGCCACACAAAATAATTTGTGTGAAGGCTGTGCTCTCCATTTTTTGTAGGCTTGAGTTTAAACCCAGGACTTACTCTGAAAAAAGTGCTGGGCATTCAGAGTTTTTGCTGAAGGTGATGGACATTCTGTTTTGAATACAGAAAATTCTGCAAAATGCAAAGTGCTCTGGAAAAAAATAATCAGGAAGTCATTTCTTTAAGTAGACCAGCACAAATTAGAGAACACTTGCAATTTATCAGCTGTAAAAGGGAATAATAAACCCAGCTCATTTTGCTGGAATGTTGCGAATATAAACTCCTTAAAATAGAGTTTTCAGACGCTGCTTTATTAAAGTTTAAACAAAACCTCAAACCCTCCTAAGGAAATTAGTACTTAGTCTTCAGAATGAGGTGTGAATATTATTTGGGAAATTAGGGATGGGGCAATGTGTAGAGCAGTGAGGTAAAATAAGCCTCTAGAGGAATCTCAGTCAGGTAGTGTTCATTCAGTGAACAGAAAGAGAAAAGCCTTCCCAGAAAAATCATATGTGATCATGACATTGGAGCCCGTTTGTGATGCATGTGCACAGGGAAGCTGAATTAGTCACATGGGTTGCCTTAATTCTGGCATTTCCTAAGTTTTGAGATTCTGCTTTTGTAACTTCAGTAATTTCTCAGTGTAACGCAGTGCAGTACATCATGTGCTATACATAGAAAATAAATTGTGTAATATATGCAAGTAATGTAACTTCAGTATACTTCAGACTCATGCAGTTAGTGGCAGAGCTTAGGCATGCAGTGAGTTAATTTAAATACATGTGACTTTTAGATGCAGTAAAACTCTTAATTTTCTAAAGTCAAAAGGCATCTCCCATACCAGCTGTCTGATAGACTTGGAGCTTGGCAACTCCATTTAAAACTAAGCACTTAATTTGGTTCCACTTTGAAATCAAGGGGAATTTTTTTTTGTTTGACTCCACTGGGAAGAATATCAGGCTCTGCAAGTCAAAATTACATCCTTCCATCAATTCAGTAGCATTCAGTCCAGAGTATTCCCCTCCTTCGCTGATTTAAAATTGAATCTAACCTACAGAATTTTGAAGTTGCCTGTCAAAAAGCTCTTTCCTGTAATTTTAATAAAAATCCACTCCTGCTGTTTTAGGGAATATAACATTATAATTTGAAATAAAGAATCAGAAGGGACATGTGGGTTTTTACTGGTTTTAGTTTTAAAAGCCATTTCTAAGGAGCATGAAAATATTCTGTGAGAAGATAAAATCAGGAATTTTTAATTCCATCTTTTTTCTCTTTTGATCCCTATAATTGACAGTAACAGCTAAGTTTTTATTGACAAAATAATGCTGCACATGAAGCATATAACACAAATACACAAAAAATTAAAGAGCTGGGTGAGGTGTTATTTGTGGTGATTTCAGGTGGCATTTTTTCTCACAGTTGGTACTGATTGACCCCATGCTATTTTTTAAGATTTTTCCTTTTGGGGAAAAAAGCAAGACTCAGTTCTTTCTTTAAAAATAAAGGCAGTGAAATAATATTGTAAGAGTATCCTCCCTCCCTTCCATTTTTAATGACTAGCTCTCAGGTACGAGTAGTAGGAGACAGTTCCTTCTCTGACCTTCAGGGGTACTCAGCTGGCACTCTCTCAGGGAGTACCATTCTCATCACCTCCGCCCCAGTGCTTCTTAAGGTGAGTAGGGGGAAGAGCCACAAGTGCCAGTTTCAGTTTCTCAGGCAGTTTCTGGTCCAGTTGCATATACATGAGCGATGTTGCAAACATCACTTGCAAAATAAGAAGCATCAGACTCCTCCAGTGCCATCCTGTCAGGGTTCTGCCACATTTGCTGGCTTTCCATTTTGCTTCCCTCAGAGAAATGTTGCAGACAAGATGAGTACCCTAACTGTTAAATTGAAGAAATTGAGGACCATGCTGCTGATTCAATTGCCATGTCAAGTCTGTGCCAGTTTTTATCTATCATGGGTAGATTTCACTTCATACAATTGTAAGAAAAATAGGAAGGGTTTCTCAGAGCTTAGTAAGTGTTGGGAAAGCAAAGGGAAAGTCCCTGCTGTCAGAGTGTTGTACCAGTTCGGTGTGCCCATGTGTAGCTGCAGTGTAGAAACACAGGCTGTCCGCTAGATTCATGCAAACAAGACTGAATGTGCTAATGAAGGATTGCTAGACAGTAAGGAAAGTCTGTCTGCTCAAGTTCAATTACCTTCTTCATCACAGCCTTTAATTTCAAAAATTTAGTGTATGCATTTTCTTTTTTTTCTTTCCCTCTTCCCACTGTTTCCCTGGGACTCACTTGTGAATAAGCACAGGCAGTTGCTCTCAGGCAGCTTGGGCTGTTCCATAGGCAACATCCATTTACAAGCTGTGTGCCAAAACGCAGCTGGATCTCTGCCTTGATTAAGACAAGCAATGTGTCAGGGGTGCCTTTAAGTTGAATTTTGAGTGGCATGACAGTCTGATGGAAAACTGAAGCTGTGATGATACACGTTAAACCTCGAATAAAAATGTGGCTGATGTATCACTGTGCAGAGGTGAGCCGCTGGAGCTGCTGTCCTTTTCTGACTGTCTTTTGCTCCAGACGGTTGTGAGCAATGACACTTCAGTCTCGCAGTGTCTCGAATAGGTAATTTTCCAGGCTTAGCTGTCCATACCCCTGCAGCACACGCAGTGGTGTAGAAGCGTGCCATAGTTCAAGAACTGATGGGTCATGCTTTGAACTATAGTTAAGGAATGTGTTTGGCCAAAAAAGTTGAGCAATACGCGTCCCCATGCCTGGGGGTGGGGAGGAAAGAAATTTAACTGCTCACAGTAGTAGCCAGATAAAGGGCAGACTGCACTTTGGAGCATTGCTCAGTATACCAGTGTGGTGAGAAAAGCCTGTCTGGAATTTGTTAGGGCAGGAGGACAGGAAGGGAGGAGGAAGCAATTGTCCTTCCTCGCAGTCTGAGCGCAGGCTGGGGAACTGTGTGTTGACAGCCAGACAAGGAAGCTGGAGGATGCTGCAGGTTTCCCTTTGGACCACTCTGAGATCACGAGTGCCCATCCAAAGGAGGAAGTATCCCACAGAAGGCATCTGTGGCCACTTTCTCTTTAAAATCCATTATTGCTTGCTGTAAAATACAGGAGCAGCCCTGGGAGGAGGAACATCCAGCAGTAAATGCTCAAAGCAGTGGGCTTCAGGGTCATCTCACAACCTCCCTTGGCATTCTTCTGCACTCAGAGACAATGAGGGAAGGAGCCCTAGCTCACACTGATCACAGACGCTTGCTCCTGGGATATATGCGCCTGAACCTCTGAGGCTGAAGGAGCTGAGATTCCCCTCCACGTGGGTGAAGCCGCTTTGCTGCTAGCCCGGGCAGTGTGCAAGAGGCAGTGGTGGTCCCACCAGCCTCTGTCAGGGCTGAGCTTTACCCTGTTCTTCAGGAGGACACACTGAAGGTGCCCACCTGCCAAAGAGGACTGTGGGCTGTAGGTCCCCAGGTTATAAAAATGTTCATCGGAAGCTGTGTAGGAAAGACATAGGCTCTCAAGG
Source organism: Leptodon cayanensis (assembly GCA_027564655.1). Lineage (NCBI taxonomy): Eukaryota > Metazoa > Chordata > Aves > Accipitriformes > Accipitridae > Leptodon > Leptodon cayanensis. The sequence continues at coordinate 64,534,456 of JANXJC010000078.1, read as the reverse complement.
GGGCCGTGCTGCCCATGACCCCAGTGCTCATTCCTTCACTGGCTGCTTCTAGATGTCCTTTTGCTTGTCTCTCTGGGAACTGTGTATACAAACTGTGCAGGGACCCAAGTCACCCGATGCAGAGGTCCCCTTTGAGAGCCAGGCACCTTAAGATAGGCTTACAGGATCTGCATTCTTTGTAGGCTCTAGCCTTAAACAGTTGTCTACTTGAAGAGTCAGGAAAATTTGTCCAAATTAGATCTAAAGTAGATTAGCTAAACCATGTTAAAACCTTGTGTTCATGTACTCATTCAGGATTCATTTTATTTCCATTTATCTTCACTTACCCAGCTAATGAATTAAAGCAAATCAAATTAAGTTTACTTTAATTCTGAACAAGAATGCCCAGTGTTCACATAGGGAGTTATGCAGCTCTAATAACCTAAATTCCCATACCTAGCTGACACATGAAAACTAGTCTGAAAACTCCTGCACAGTAAAGCCCCCAAGTAGTTTGTTATACATTCTGGGATTTATACAAAATCTGAACACCTTTTCTCGCTCTTAACATCTTTTCTAAACTGGGATTAGAGGCTAACATTGCTCCAATAAGAGCCGTAGCTGCCTATCTAGAGGAATCCCAAAACCAGAAAAGGCAGAAGGGGAGAAAAAGATGTAGCTATCACTCAGTACATCCTCTTCAAGCCTTCATAGTCCTCAGTGTTGCTGCAAATATACTACCTCGTGTGTGAGGCATGACATACCTTCTGCCCTTCCCACTGTACTATGCCATACTTCTGCTAACAACCCTCCACTGAACTGCATTCCCACAGAGCAGTCACCATACCTGCTGCCTAGAGGAGGAACAAGCCTGACAAAGAAAAACAGGCAAAAATGGGCTGGCAGAATTAAACTGGCATGTAGGGTCTCTGATCTGTAGCAATTGCCAAAATTAGCTGTGTGTTTGTGAGTAGGGGTTGTTCAACTTTTTCCTTATTATTGGTGCATCAGGCATGTTCTGTCTGAAGCAACTCTATTTTTGTATAAATTTACCATACGTATATCTTTTCCACATTTACTTTTTACTCCGGTTTGGCAGGCTGTATTCTTAGAACTTGCATGAAACATTCATGAAACTTTTTTCAAGATTTTACCTGTCGGATACTTTTTTGTCTCTTGTGAATAACTGTCACTGAGATATTGTTTCAGTGGTGAATTTGAACTCTTTCTTGCCTCATTTTTAATTTCTGCTCAGAGGTTTGAAATTTGTAAGTAGTCTGACAATGAGCAGAACCTAATCTCTATCAGTAAGAAAGGTGATAACCTGGCTGGTTTTTTATTCTCTATCTCAGGGTCCTGATGAACATCAAGCAGCCCAGAGTGGAGGTGTGTCCCAGATTGCAGTGAAGCTAATATACAGGCTGCTGCAGTGAGCTGCAGAACAAGAATGTTTGGGACTGCATTCAAGGAGGCACTTAGGCACCTAATTCCCAAATTATGTACTTAAAATACCTTCATCAGCCACTGCTCAATCCTGGAAGCGCCTAATTCCTTAACCACCTACATTTTCAGGTTTACATTCTTGGGGCTGTTTCAGGTGCACTTTGCACCTCCCTTAAGGTTGCTTGGGTCTTTGTAGGGTCAAGCAGCTCAATGCTTAACATGCATCTAAAACTCACCAGCACAGATTAACTTGGCATTTCTCTGCCTGAGTTTCTTAGAGTTGTGACGGTTGTGCTAGAGGCCATCTAAAGAAAAACAAGAGCACTTAAGTGCCTGCAAAGTGAACTCTGACACACCTTTTACTAAGCGTCTGGTCCCTGCGTGCAGTGCCCAGAAACTGAAACCCTAAACTGGATTCAGTTTCCTATGATTGACCCTGCAGGCTTTTGTCTGGGAGGAGAGTTCATGGCTCCAGAGGGATGAGTCCCAAGACCAACATGCCAAGGGTGAGACCTGAGACCTACTAGCTAAGCCTAGAGCCTCTCTAGGAAATTCAAAATACAAGGTGCATTGGAACTCACATGCAGCTGGAAATGCTGGTTATTTGGTTTGCTTTAAACCATCTTTGAACTGAAGGTGGAAATAACCTGAAAAAAAAGTGGGTAGCTGGCAAGACTTCTTTCTTCTCAGGAAGCAACCTGATCAGCAGAGAGAACGTGAACGATGACATGTTGGAGTGTGTGAGCTCTGCCGACTTGGGGGAGCCCATTCCGCTTCATGGATCCCAGGTGGATTTAAAGAGGGTCTGGGAAGTTGCAGGCTGAAGGGAGGCTGGTTTTACATGATATTGAGCTTGAGTAGCCACTGAGCATAGAGGGGTTTCAATCACATTTTCAGGCTACCCACCTTGCCTGCCCAAGTTGTGTTCTGTTTCTAGCAATGGGCATCACAGGGAGTTGCTGAGGGAAGAAATAACCCATTGTTTTTTTAAGTCCCTGCTTTGAGCCACTTTTTGGTCCTGAGTAATTCTGTGTGACAGCCGAAGTGAACCTTGCACATCACCATTCGGGTGCCTGTGGCTGCTGCCTGAGCACACAGATGGACAGGGCACGTCTGGCACACTGCGGCATGATACAGACCTCTGCGGTGTCTGAAGTACTGCATTTCTTTGGAGACTGGCTCTCCACAGGTGCTTGTATTCAGCAAACGGAAAAAAAAAGACTTTTTCCTGCATTTGGCATTTATAATAAATAAAATCTCCTGTTGTATGAACTTCGATAGTATCAGGTTAGCTCCCACTCTTTCAGTCCTTGAAAGACCAAACACTTGTATCAATTTTTTACTCCCTTCCCAATTCACCTTCTTCAAGATAAGTCTTGGGCTAAGACTTTTTTAAATCACCTCTTAGGCTCCAGAGAAAAGACCTATAAAATTAAGTCAGTAGTATCAAACTTGTTATCAAGTAATTATTAGAACTGCCAAGTACAGTATGGTAGCAACAAAACACCCAATATCTCACATATGAAATGTGGTGATCTTGCATTGCACTAGCTCAGACAGTAAGTACTTCTGAAACCGGTGACCAAAGTTTCAAGTGCTTACAACACAGAATTTACTCTAGAGCAACAAATTCAGATGCATTATTTGTCTGCTTGGTGACTGATGTTAGGAAGAACAAGTGATGGGCATGTAGCAGAACATAAGGAGCTGTTCTCCGTAGAGTTTTCCTTCTGCTGCTACCACTCATTGGGGTGGAAATGAAATTCATAGACTGAACAAATCTATAGATCATTAGATGGTTTATTGGCCACCAGGTCACAACCATTAGGAAATGAGGCTGGATTGGGGTAAAACAGAGACTGCAACAACAGTCTGCTTTCTCACTTTCTTTTAGATGTGTATTTTTAAGATAGTAGAGGGTTAATTATCAGCACGTTTTGAATTGAACTTTATGCCTGTGTCAGTGCTTGCTGATCTGGGTGTCACAGAGCAACTTGCTAAGCCTGGTTTGCCAAAAAGGTTTGTTTACCTCTCAGCAGCAACTAACATCTCTCTTTTTAAGGTTGGAAGAAAACAAATGATAAGGACACGCTTGTTTAGCTCTTTAGCACGTTTATTTAGCAACATATGTTAGGAAAGTGGCATCCTTTGCTAAAATGAAAATATTCAATTCATGTTGACAGCAGGATCTGCCAGCTATGGTTTGTTGGATATTTATCACCCACGTTGCCAGTAGACAGCAGATGCCTACGTTTCTATTACTGAAAACTCCCTGAAAAAAAGAAAGACAAAAAGGCTTAAATGGGACAATAATGTGCTGAAGCATCTCTTCACTCAGGTGGTAATTTCTTGTCTTAACTAGAATTTTAAACATCAGGCAGTATGTCAGTATACTTACCAGTTCAGTGCTGAATTTTTAGGTCATTTTATTATTCTTTTCTGCTAATTGGTTTGTGACTGGCAGACTTTGAAGTAGTGTATTTTTCCTCTTATCATACAATCTGGAGAAGTGCCCCAAGCATATTAGCTCATCAGCCAGCCATTTGTACCTGCTGCTCACTGTCTGCTACTGCTAAATATATGCTAATGATGCTATCTGAATCTTGGGAGGACCGGGATGAATTTGTAAATTGTGCTTATGCCAGGAAAATGAATGCTACTTACAAAGATGACAAAGAAAGCAGCTGCTTTTAGATGAGATGAATCACCACATTACATATTACTCTGGGGTGCTAAATTATATTTTCGCTCTTTAATTCATTTTTTGGCAGCATGTGGTTATATGGCAACTATAGCATGTGAGAAACCTTTCAAAGCCTTCTGAGATGGAATAAAGAGACAGTATCACATTTATTATTTTTTAATAGTCTTATGTTTACGTACATACAATTCTGTTACAATGTGGGTTTTTTAGAGGTCTTTTCACATATTGTGTCCTAATTAGAAAACTGCAGCCTTTAGATATTTTATAAGAGTTTTTTCCTTTCTTTTAGCTATTAATTACAAGGGTCTTTTCAGCAACAGTGAGCAATGTTCAGCATGTCTGAAATGCTTATGTATAAAATACATCCAAAGCAACAGAATAATAGAAGAACAAATCAAGCCAACTTGAAATTCCAGTGTGGTGTGAAATAATGCAGCCTCTGTTGAATATGTTTGGTATGAAAGAACACTTTAAGTTAATTGTAAGTACAGCTGGAGTTTGAGTTTAACATTTTTGAAAGATGATTAAGACACAGAAACAACTGGCTGAAAACTTAGGTACTGCATTTGACGAAGATGCAGATAGGAGTTGGACTGAGAAGTAGAGGTGGGGATTATTTTAGAAAGCACTGCAGTTCTCCTTTCTTTGGTATTTCTGCGGTGCCCTTCCAAAGTGCTTTTTCTATCTATCCTGTCCCCCCAAACTAAAACAGGAACAGAAGAGGTGAAGGGAATTGGTCAGAGACACAGAGCAGGTATTTTGGCCATCCCCCCGTGAAGTCAGCGATCGGCATCCCTGGGCACGGACACCGCTCTCCCCTTGCCTGGCCATCAGGCTCAGCAGCTCCCAGTGCCTGGCAGTGCCACAGGCTGGGCTGGGAGGCAGAGTCTGGGCTAAGGGGGGACTCCTGGGGGGGTGTGCAAATGAACCGTGCTGTCCTCCAGGTCCACAGCTGGTGAATCGCCAGGAGCTGGTCTGGCACCCAGGACAGGGCTGCTGTCTCACAGGAAGGCCGGCAAAGACAGCTGTAGTTTTCAAACCCTGTTTTCATGAAGTATCCAAAACATGCTGGACCAGGCAAACTAATCGGACGATCTTGCAAAATCCTGTTCTCCAAAGTCTTAATACTTTCTGAGTAAGTCATAGAATTTTCTTTCATATGATAAACCACTGGAATGAGAAACTTTTTTATTTGTCTTTGCTAGGGATGAAACAACATGAAAGGACCTTATATTTAGCCACAAAAATACTTATCCAAAATAAATGGCCTAAAATATGTGCAGGAGGTGTGACTGAGAAATGCAAAGAACACCTAAAGGAGTAAACTTAGGACACCAGGTTCTGCAGGGGGTATTGTAGCCCCCTGAACATCCCAGACCACAAGAGCACCACGACGGCTTGCAGTCATCAGCCCACAGTCATTCTGGCCAGAGGAGCTATGCTCAACCTCTTGGACACAGCCCTGACATCCACTGCATGGGTTTTAGTACAACCCAGCGGCTTAAAAAGAACTGAGAGCTTTCCCAGTCCCTGCACACGCATCACCACTGGAAGATGACATTCTGAAATGTTTCAAGTGCTGGGTGAATATATTGCTATTAGAGACTGATTATGGGGACACAACCATCTCCAGAGACGACAAGATTTTGCTGTGTAACCCTGCAGCTCTGCAATGCAGTATTGCCTTCTAGGAAGAAGCCATGAGCTCTGCAGGGAATTTGCAAGGCCTCAGGACTAAGGCTTGTCAGGTGTGCTCTTTCTGAAAGTCTCTTGACCTGCCCACATCTCTGTTTTACTTTGTTTAACCGTGACAGTGATTTCTCTATTTGACCAGGTGTCTAGGGCTAATTTGTTCCACTTTTGTTTAAATTTGCATGGTACAACCATTGTTTTATATAGCTGGCAGTAGCAAGCAGTGATGCTATGTTGAATGAGATGTTTAAGACTCTGACACAATGATGTAGGGCAGAGAAATAGAGGCCTGGTACAACGGCAGAGGGTTTGAGAAGCGGAGACACAGGCTGCATCGCAGAGGCGTACGGGAATGGAGTGATAAGAGGAGGGGCACAGGCTTGGCACTGGAGACAACTCATCAGGGGTCAGGTTTAGAAATATGGACCCAGAGCTGGACGAAACTGATTTTAGGCATAACAAATAGAACAAAGAAACAATATCTGACACACTTAAATGGTACCATACATAGTAAATACACTTGTAACATGGAGCTGTAGACCAGCGAAGAAAAAGAAAGGTGTAAAACTGTGTTGGCAAACATAATAAAATGTTCCAAGTGCATCTCAGGGGAGGAAGAAGCATCAAGCACCATGAACATCACATTCCTCACAGTGAGGGACTCTGGGGGCTGATGGTCAACACTGTTTTCCTCTCCAGCAGTCCAAATCTCCTGAAGGCCCAGAGGAGCAGTGGAAGGGTGAGCATAACTCCAAGGAAAGGGATAGAAATTAATAAATATATGCATTACAATTTTATTATTGCTCTTATTGAGACTTTCACTGTACAGAAATGCTCTAACTGCATTATTAGTGTCCCTTTTCCTGTGATAATAACATCTAGACTAATAATGATTCTTGAATTAGACTGTTAAGATTTCCATTATAGTAACAATAAATTCTTGGCTTTATTTATATGTATGGCATGCTTCCTCTTTGCCCACAAAGAAGATTTTGAGTGTAATGGCGTGTTATTTCCCACAGAGAAGGAAAGGAAATGTTTATTGGCATCTCGGGAGTGCCTAAGCCAAGGCAGACAAGCCCTCCCAGCTCATTGTCCCAGTACTGACACTAACTGCATGGCTACAGTGGAGCTAACACCCTTTAAAAGTTATTTGCCAGGTCACATTTTTCTTTCATGAATTCATTTGCAGACACTGTTTCCTGAAGAAACAAGATGTTTCCAGCCATGAGCCGCCCTGGAAAACCATGTCTATTGCTCACTTTGGGGGCTGTGGGGTGAGCCCCTGCCTCTTGCTGAGTTCTGCTGGTCCAGGTCTGTGTCTCTGATCGTTCTGGGTCATCCAACCAGTGGTCCTTCACCCTGGCCCACACCAGAATAGAAGTCGTAGGGGGCAAAAAGACATTTAATGTATGTGGGCTGGGGAGTGGGAGGTAAGTGGGAGGTAAGTCACCTGGCCTTGACCTCAGAAGACAACAAGTTTTGACTCTTCCCTGGTTCTGCCTCGAGAGATGTTATCCACATCAGTATCTGAAGGTAAAAATATTACCTTCTTACCAGTAAAGACATGATGCTGAAGTCGCGTCAGGGTCACTGAAAGGAAATTTTGGCCATGTCTGAAAGACTTGCACTTCCATTTGGGAAATGATGTGTTTATATATGAAACTGAGTTCAACTGTGAAAAATACTACTGTGCAGCTGTAAACATCAGAGGACCAGAGTGCTGCTTGAAATGTCGGGGAACAGTGGAAAAATCCTTAGAGCTTTGGCAGAATGACATGGACGTGGGAAGAGAGGTTTTCATTACAGATACCATCTGATGGTAGTTTTACCAGGAAATAACTGTATATTTTTATTTTTGAAGGCAGATTTCCAGTCTAATACTACTACTACTGCAGTCCGCTGAGACTTGCTGTGCCTGTGAGAGTGCCACATGCTGAGTGACTTGCCATAAAGGAAGAACTGTGCTACCATGCAAAGTGAGGGCTTTGCTCAAATGGATCAGATCAGCTTGCTGTAGCTACATGGATACAAGCCTGCACGTGTGTGGCGGGTGCAGAACAAGCTTGCAGTGAAATGAGCCCTTATTTTTTATTGCCTTTTCTGTTGCCTGAAATATCAAGACCATGATTGCCAGTTACGAATGCCTGTATAGTTACATACGCACCCATACATTCACATCCATTCTCTGTACTAGCTGTTCATGCAAAATAAACTCTTGTGCATAATAATCATCACCAGCAGATGTGCACCATTCTGACTGCTAACTCCTCCCAATGAAATATCCTACTGCATACCCACTGCACAAGTCAAGTTTTTTTTTTGCTTTCCTCCAAATACACACATAGTTTAAATTTTGTACTGATTTGCAGTTTCCTAGACTCAGAAGTTAATTAAAACAACCTATACACTTGCCATATGTTCTATACACAGTGCTTTGAGAAAGTACCAGAATTAACTGTAATAGTTTCAGAATCTGCATTGAGTGTGGTGGGTTTTGATGTATTTGTCAAAAAAAAACCCACTTGCATTAGGATTTGATGCAAAGGACTAGAATACATGCCATCTAGCCTGAAATGTGTAATTTGCATCTACATTAACTTTAGAAAGGTTTACTCTCTGAATTATTTTTCTGTGGGACAATAGAAATTCAAGTCTATCCTGCTGAATTAGCAGTAATTGCATTAAAAAATGCAATATTAAATGTAGTCTTATCCTTGTTTGGGATTTAAATGAGGAGGTTAAGAACAAAATAAGAGGTATTTCCCAGAATTATTCCTAATATAATAGATCTTTTCTGTTATGGCAGATATGAATGTATTTTTTATTCCTTACCCAAACAACCCTCCAAATCTGCCTTTATTTAGGTCCTGTCAGTGATTTCCTAATCTAGACAGGTGGGTAAAGTTATCACTGAGCTGAAATTTATGTTTTAACTAGGAGATACATAACTGAGATAAAAATGCTATGCTCTGTCCTTCTTGCAAATCTAATTCACAGCAACTGGTGTGAACGGCTTCCATATATTTCCGTTAGATTTGAAAGACTCCATCCCACACCCTAAGTTTTAAAGCCCTAATGTGGTTATTGTCATGATGGTCTAAGACTATAAGAGAAGCAGTATTCATAAATGTAGCAACTAATGCTTGAAGAAAAGAAACCTAACAGCAATTCATAAGGTTTGGGATATGCAAAATCTTTCTCAGATACCTCTTCAGAACGTAGTGGGCAGAGTTGCATACCCAAAAGTGCACATGGTTTTTCTCTAGTTGCATTACTTACCCTGATAAAAGATTTCACCTCTTCCTTCCTCGTATTTCGAAGGTGGTTGCACACCCGGTGAATTTTTCAAAGACAATTACTTAAAAGGTTTCCATCAGTAAGAAAGTTCTGTGTTTCTGTTAGGTGAAAATATAAGTATTTGAATCTTAGCTAAAACAGAACAGAATTTGTTCTGAACTGAAGACAGGCCAGGGACTTGACACCACATGGTAACACCAAGTAAATCTTATGTGGAATAGGATGCTGGATTGAGATGTTGATGTGCCAATCCATAAAGACACAACTGAGGTGTATGGGGGTATGAAGAATGGTGTGAGGAAAACAGATTATGCCTTACCATTCCACTTCATTGCACTGCTGAGTTAGCCTGACTTCAAATTTCTAAAAGTCTGCGCTAGCCAGATATGGATATCAGGGAGATGAGGCTTCAATAGTGACCTGTTGCACATATGCATAAGCACAGTTTCTTTAAAAACAGCGGCTTTCCATGGCCAAATGCAGACCTGAAGTGTATTTTCTTGGGTCGGAGGCAGTCCAAAAAAATTGGGATGCTCCTTCAACAATGCAGAAATCTCAGGCTCTGTTCAGTGAGTCTGATTTCACTCTGACTGTGAGTCGCTGTGAGAAGGGAGCAAGTCGGCTCCTGGGAAGGGAATCGAGTTTGGGGTCATATAAGCCGACTCCAGCTCCAGCAGAGTAGCTGTGGATGAAGCACAGTGTTATAACTAATGAAAAAAAACAAACAACAATTTGTAATTTGTAACGAATAATTCCACCTACTTCACATTGCACAGACCCCATTCCTCACATTATTGTTAAAATTATTAATAGGCATCTTAATAGACAAAGCAGAGGTTGGCATTGGGAGCAAGAGATGGAGGTCCCGTTGGAGGCTAAGCTGACCGTGCTGTGCTGCCTTGCCCTCCACCTCCTCACGAAAGCTAGTGTAAGAAAGCTGCCAAATGTGTTTAATTGCTAATTTACTAAGTTAAATGTTTTATTATTGATACTTTCATCAAGAATGTACACTTCCAATACATGTTCCTCTCAACATAACTGTTTCTTAACATCTGTGGATGCTATAAGTAGAACAAATGCACCAAGACAACCAGATAGAGCAGGCTAAAGCAGAGCCTAAGGTATGTGATGCTTTTTGTGCAAACTGTGCTGACAACTAAAATGCATTCATTTTCATGACTAAATAAAAAAGAAAAATGTGAGGTCTTCTATATTATTGCAATTAAGGTACTGGGAACATTTTAGTGGAGCTTGAATCTTGCAGGGACTAGCAAATATTCTGTACAAGCTGACCAGTTTCCTGCATTAATAGACTGGCTGCTGTCCAAACTGAGCCTCCTTTCTGAAAACAGACACAGTTTTAAAGAGATAACTCAGCAAATTCTTCATTTTTAACAATGAAATAAACAGTATAGTCAAGAAACAGCTTCCCAAATTTTGCAGTTTTCAACTTACAATAGCAGACAAGAGTGTATGAGGGAAAATGATACTCACAGACACTGGAAATTACTAAGGTGGGTTCCTGAACAAATGTACAGTTATTTCAGGGAACTTTATATTTTGTGTGTTGGATACTAACAGTGCTCTAACTTGTAGCCCCAAATAAAGAGAAAAGCCTGAAGAGTTGTGTTGTTTATGGAACGTGGATTTGACTTTATATCCTAGACTGAGAATCTATGCACAATTTGGAAAGGGACTGCAGGGGCGGAGGAGGAAAGCGAGGAAAGAAACAGGATAAAAAAAGATTCAGAGGCAGGCATTATTCAAAACCACATTCAAGGACACAACCATAGTACATGGCTAGATATGAACTGGCTGATGAATACGTTCATTGCTCCACAGTGCCTGTTAAGAAATCACATTTTTTTCCTGCCAGAAGTTACTTACATCCCACAAAGATATTTTTCCTTGAAGCTTTTCCTCTCTTTATAATCACTGAAATAAGAAGAGATGAAAATAAAGAAGTAGGAACCTTCCGTTGTTGAGGTGGCTGGCAATATCTCTGAAACCAAAGAAGTTAAATGCTCAGAAACCTCGGGTGAACTGAGAATCTGAACCTGAATTTTTTCAGATGGAAGTTCCCTAACCCAAACACGAATCTGAATACTTCATGAATTTTGCACAGTGGAAAACGTACTTTGAATCTTTAATAATATGTTTGAGGATCACTTCAAGTTAGATGTGCAGAAATATCATAATGCTCAGCTGTGTTGTACATTAAAAAAGTTGCTAGAGGGAATAATTTTCTATAAAGGCAGGTAAATTTCTGTATGTCTTCCATTAGGCAATTTTTTGTTTTCTCCCTTATTAGCAAAGCCCAATTTCATTCTACAGAGCAAATTAATGCCTCTCCAACACAGAGTTATATCATTTTAGGTAACTCCTGCTCTTAAATTTGAAAGATAAAAATGACAAAAGCGACCTAATATTTACAGCTAATTGAAAACACATGCATTATAGATTTTAAAACCTGATATTTTCTCTATTAAGTCATAGTGCCAGTGCTGAAGTTATTACTGGAAAACTAGATACTTTGGCATGTGTTTGTAAGAGACATTACCAAATCAAAACAGCTCCGGCCAAACTTGGACTCTGCATTAAATGGCATTTTGATGTGCTTAAGCTGGCATAAGAAGGAATTCTTTTGGCTGCTTCCAGTGTTAGCTGGGGAAGATGAAAACTGTATCCTAAATGCAAAAATCTCTGCTTTGCAGGCAGAGATGCTGTCTCAACTCTTCTTGCCCTGCTCCTTTCCTCTTGTAAAGCAGCCAGATGTCAGAGGGAGCACAAGATGCTCCCCCATTGTGTGACAGTGATCTTTCCACAAAGGGAATGAGCCGATAACTTTATTATGAGCTGAAATGTGTTACGTCGTGAGGTAAGGTGCGTTACTGTGCAGGTGGAAGGGCACCGGAGGCAGCCGTGGGGTGCCAGGACATGCAGCAGGGAAGGAGAGAGGCCATTCTTCTGGGATGGGCCATGGGCAGAAAAGAAGTAGGTCAGTCTGACCCACCAGTAACAATGTGGTTTCAAACCAGGCAAGCTGGAGTCGAGCAGGTCTGCAGGTCAGAACGGAGTTTGCCCGGCTTACGGGAACCACTGGTCGAAGCGGTGCCAGACAGGCAATTTTTCCCCGCTGGCAGCGGCATTCCTCTCCCCACGGGGAGCGGCGGCTGGAAGGGGGATGCTGGACGGGGCAGCCAGGGCTTGGGGGCAGCCAGGGCTCGGAGGCAGTGCGGTCCTGCAGGGGCGGCTGGCGGGTGTCTTTGGCGTATGTGCTCGCAGAACCCGGCTGCCAGGTGTCAAAGTGTTTCTGAGCTGTTTACGGAGTTCATCCAAGCCGTTTGAAGAGAAGCAGGGTGAGGTTACCCTGCCTGCACAAACAAGAGCTAGCACAGTTGCCTGTTTCTTTAGCACTGAATTAATAATACAAAGAATAAATAATTTCTTTCCTTAGGAACAGTTTATTTATTTTAACAATCAATGAGGGAAATGGACCTGCAGTATAAGAGAGGTCACAGTTTTCTAGCTCCAAAATGCTCACACTCCAGCAAGCCGCGAAAGTCTGGTACACAGGATGAATTTGTCTCCCAGATTATGTCCCACAGAAATAAAAGCTAAAGATGTTTTTTGAAATTTCCATCAAAGATAAAATAGACTTTTATTACCTCTAAGTGCAATTGAAGTGAAATAAATTAATATGCAGTAACTACAAGCCCTTTGATTTGGACCCATCAGGGAGGTAGAGCCATAGGGAAGAGTTAGTATCTATACTCTATTGGTTTGGTTATAATTTAATCATGACTCCAGATGACAGGAATTTGAATATATTTCCATACATCTTATTTACATTTTGGAATGTGAAGGGTGAAATTGAGTATCTGGAAAATTATGTTACTTGAGAGATAGGTACAGTTTGATTTCTGAGTGTAGATGAGAGCAATTTCAAAATTAAGGTTGAATAAATGAATAGAAAAAAGCAAATGCCAAGTCAACCAACTGCACATTAAATTCAAACAGGGCCTTTTATGGGAGCACAAGAGTAGGAGGTCACCTCTAATGCAGACCTGGGCAGGTAGATGAATAGAAACATATGCAAGACAGTTAGTCTGACTTAGGAGCCGGAGCAATCGTGCTGAGGCTTGTGCTGTAGAGGCAATCATGTTACCCCTTGCACGTAAGTACTTGTTTGATGTCAACTGACAAATGCCTCACAACTTGAGCTGTGCCTGGTTAATAAGTGTGGAGAATGCAGATTTATACAGTAGGACACTGCAAAATGAACATGTGTGCTTTGGGCCTTAATCTTTCCACTACTTTTTGTGATTTCGTTTTGGCCATGTACCTGCTGCAGTATCCACGGTGAGAATGCTCCTCTGCTTGGAGCAGCACTCCTCCAGCACCAGAGAAGGAGAAGGAAGCAAACAACAGAATTTAGCTTCCGACTCTTCTTTGCTGTGCCCCCATGAGCAAGTCAAGCAACCTCAACCTTTAGGGATGCAATTCTCTATCCAGAACACCTCATTTGGCAGAAGCATAGTGAACAGTTGCAGGCTGGGTTACTGAGCTGAGTCAGCTCTCTGATGGGTCAGAGGAACGCCCTCACTGGCCTGAGGAGGGTGGCAAGCAGGTAGAAACACCTCTTAGAAACACCTCTCCTTAACAAAGTACAGCTTCTTTGCAGCCCCAAGCAGCCAGCAAGTTTTCGTTCTTGCTCTCTGAATTGCTTCTTCCATCAAGTTTGGCTCACCGCTGCATGAGAACACTGCCAGGCACCTGAAATTTCTGCCATAACTAGTTCTCTTTGAGATTACCATTATTTTCAAAATTACGGTTTCTATGTCTGTATCTTATCCCCAGAGCCCTGCACAGTACCTGTAGAAAACTATGACACACTAAGTGCTAAACTTGGCCAAGAGGTAAGTTTACTCCAAGTGATACCAATATAGGTCAGGCATAGTCAGGACTTACCTAAGTCCATCCTACCTGAATGCCAAAAACAATATACCCTTGCCTAGATAAGGAATATGCAGAACTCCTTTAAAAGATTAGAAGATCCCAGCCATTCAGAAGCACTTGATTCCTTGAAAATATTAATGCAGAACAAAGAGTACACTGGAAATGAATACTTTCAGAAATGTATATGGCAAGGACAGAACTAAACACTTAGGGACATGGTTAGTGGTGGACTTGGCAGTGTTAGGTTAACGGTTGGACTCGATGATCTTAAAGATACTTTCCAACCTAAATGATTCTATTCTATTCTATTCTACTCTACTCTATTGTAATTCTGTTCTGTTCTATTCTATTCTAAATATATTCACCACAACTACCTCAGAACAGTTTTAATGCACTGAGGACATCTGTGGCCAGAGACATGAAAAATGTCAAGAAAGTCTTGACACTAGCATTTCTGCCAGAGATGAGTGATGGAAGAAATGAGGAAGCCCAGTATATTGAAGGGAGTTTATTTCCAGGCTTGGAATAAACTAGAGCTTATCATCTTGCTGGCTGTTGGCAACCAGTATAAAGCTGATATATTAAGTCTGCCCCTAGAATCAAATCTCACATACAAATGCTCTCTCATTAAAGCAGCTCAGCAGACCCGATGCGTATTGCATTGCATCTATAGAGCAAGAATGCAGGTAGTATTTCCTTGGCTCTTCTTTAGTGTCTTCGACACTGATTAAATCCTGCCTATAGCAGCAAGCAGACTCAGCTGAGCAAAGAGCTATCACAGTCCCTCTGAAACCACTAAAATTTTTCTGGCTGGCCAGCCTAGCTATCATAACATCTGGCATGAGAAAGCACCCATCATATAAGCAAAGATCAAGCATGTCACTGCTCAGAGACAGATGCGATCCATCCCCCTGCAGACTGTGAAAGTCCTTTTTCGACAATAATTGGTTGAGATGAGATCACTTAGCTGACGGTGCATCAGACTAGATGAACGGTGACCTAACAGTGGTCTCCTGCACCACCTCTGCTGCCATCTCAGCAGGTGCAGATGCAGCAGGACCACTCTAAGGAGGGGGGGCACATCTGGAGCCCATGGGACCAGCTACAGGGCTGTGGGGCAACACAACAGTAGGCTGCAGGGCTGCTCACCCCCGCTACACCCACGCAGGGAGCAGGATGCTGCTGACTCAGGGATCCACAGGCAGCTCTGGATGGCTTAGCTGGGGTTTGTAATCTAAATCTTGCTGCATTTGTTTTGCCCACACAGCAAGGCAGCAATAAATAGCCATAGTAAAAACGATGAGCCATGAATCCATCTGTTTCTGTATCCTGTCTCACAAGGTGGGGCAGGGGAAAGGATGTGGTGGGAGGGCATGGTCACAGGCGTGCAACTGGCTTGGCAAGGGCACAGAGAGCAAACACACTCACCAGTATGTACCAAGGCTGTCCCAGTGATGGGGATGGTCACCTGGTAACAATACCACTCCCAGAGTGTATAAAGTTAGTTAAGGATCAGACAAAACCCTGATGTTCCATCTAATTCGTACTCATTTAAAGAATGTTTCAATGTGGTTTTGGCAATGAATGCAATAAGCTTGGGGAAGGACACTGCAAAAAAAGACTTTATTGGTCAGGTTTTTATAATAGCATCCAGAAGAGATATTAAATACAGAATTAAATACAGATTATTCAAAAGAAGTTTGGCCAGTAATCAGTAAAGACTATCAGTTAACGTTAAACAAAGGCTGATTTCTGTAATTGTTAGCATGGCTTGTGCAATGCTCCAAACAAATGAATAGAAGTCAGAATACAGCTGCCTTTTAAATCCATGCCCTAGATAGAAGACAGACACAGGGGATTTTGTGATTTGATCATGCAGAAGAATAGTCAGCTTTTGGCAGTTGGATGATATGTTGTTGATTATGTGCACGATTCGTCGAATGTTTGAGGTATCTGGGGAGGGGAGAGTTTCCAAGTTTCATTTAGAATATATATTGAACTTGTATTAGAGAAAACACAGGAGAAGCAAGACCAGCAAAAAGAGCACAAACAAGAAGACATCCTGATGAGGATTCTGGACTTTCAGTTTCAGAGCAGATTAAAAGTGCTTGTGCCCTATCAAATGAGAGTCTTTAGAGAGAGATTTTAAAAGATGTGGGGGACAGACTCGTTTCAGTGGAGCCACCTCTAGCATACTAAAGATCTGCAAGCGTATTTAGGCTGTAACTTCACTCTTACACAGTCAGACACAGTACTCCATCACATAAACCCACACGTGCAGCGCAGCAGTACACTTCCCCTTCCCAAGGCAGCCCTGTTTGTCTTGGGTAATCCATCTCTACACACCTGAGTATCTCTGAAGATTTAACCATTCTGTGGAGCTACTATAAGCTACAGCAGCTGCCAAAAGCACCCAGGAAGGTTCTTGCAAGAGGCCCCTACAGCGTCTATACACCCAGCCATCCTCCCCTGTGCAGGGGGTGGTGTGTGGGCATGGGGAGTGGGAAAGGGGAGGGCTCTTGTGTGAGTTACAGCCCTGCCACTGCAGCAGCTCTGTAGCAGCAGTGGGTTGGTGCATGGCTGCCCAAAAGAAAAGGGGGAAACCTGGGCAGAAAAAGACAAGAAAGTGCTCAAACACTGAATGAAAGACACAAGGAGTTGTGGCTTCCCCAAGGAGTTTGCCTCGATTAGTGTAAGGAATTAGGACATTGCACATCTTCACTTTGCATTTTGTGTTGATTGCAATGGCCAATGTACACAGCAATAGGCTGACAGGTGAGATCAGTAAAACAGGTGCAAAAATAGGTGTGCTTTGAATAATATTTTATCATGCAGTGCAATCTGATAAAAGAGCCAGAGAAATCTTTGTTTCCAGTGACTTCAGTTACACAGGATTTGAGCAGAGTCCTTCACAAGAAATATTTCAGAAAGGGAGAAAATTAGGGTGGGGCTCTGTGACATTTCTCTGCCTATCAAAATGTAATTGAGATTGTGTCACAAGGCTGGGGCCATACAATGGACAAATCCAAAGGTTTTCAAGCAGAAGGAAGGTTAGTCAAACTTGTGCTGTCCTTCATAATCCCACATGGAAACTCTCATAACTTTGGAAGACCAGAGCTTGACACAGTGTCTCTGCTAGAGCTGCTGCTTATAAAGAATTGTGCTCCTTCCCTGCCACATCTGTAATACTGACAAGACACTTTTTCTTTAATCTGGCATTGGCTTCCCATTCTGACGTTCCTCCTTTCCACATTTAAGTGGAATTTCCCTCCCAATAGGAAATCAGTAGAAAATCTCTCAGCAGCTAGAAAAAGTAATAGAAGAAGAGGATTATAAAATCTGAATGTATGGAAGAATAAACTCTCCTTGAATCTGACCGCTAACAAAAAATTAGCTTGCAACTGCCTTCACATCCTGTTCTTGCAAAGTAAGTAGGGCATGGACAATAAAATGATGGCCATACAAAGAATGGAAATTCTAGTTCAGAAAAATGTTTCACATTTTGAAGTTTGACTTTATTTTAAGCTGGATAAAAGCCCAAAAATTCAGATTTCTTCCTAGTAAAATTCCAAAGCATTTTCCAGGCTGTTTGGTTTCAATATAATATACTTCTAAAAATGCTGTTCCAAAAGACAATGAAAACATTACATTTTTTCCATTTTTAAACAGTTCCTGTGTACTCTGTTCCCTTTATAAACCGTTTTGTTGCAACTGCACATTTCAGAGCAATGTTATTCCATGAAGTTCCCCTAGTGAGCTATAAGCAGATCTTCTACCTCTCGTCTCATTACTCTAGACTACCCCAAAGTCCCAAACT
>JANXJC010000078.1:64498238-64516539 GCA_027564655.1 Leptodon cayanensis | reverse complement strand
GGGGGGGAGAAGAGAGATTAATTCGTACAATGATTTTAATATGCATTTAAGAAGTGTCTTTTCTTAGTAAAACTCAGTATGGTGTTTTGAATAATCAGGCTGGCTGAAACATAAACACATAATTCATATTTCTGCCATAAAAAGAAGCTGCTGCCTTGGCAGACCTGGAGGCAGGAAAATAAGAATCAGAGGTGCCACTGAACGGTCCCAGTTGGGCTGCAGCACGTCCATCTCTCAGCCAGAAACAAAGGAGCAAATCCCCGCTGTGAGAGCCCTGGGTGATGCAGAGACTTTCAGACCCTCTCCACACCACAGCAGACAGCAGCTCCATAGATACTGAGGTGTGGTGCTGAGCAATGTGCAGCTGGTAGGAATTATTTATGGGCAATTTAGCAAATTAGGCTAACGATTCACATGAATTTGCTCACAGTGGTTGGTGCAGCAGGAGAGTCAGGATGGGGCTTTCCCCAGCAGAGTGGGGAGCCCAGGCCAGCAGCCAGCGAAGCAGGATGGCACCTTGCGAGGGGCTCCACTGACCTTGGAGGGCTCACAGGGGCAAGCACAGGTACCTGAACACCCAAGTTTGACAAGACTAGCACCTGTGATGATAATACTCTGCTAATACAGTCTTGACAGCTTTCCATTTGCCAGTGAGGTTGGATTCGCAGGTGTTTGGTCATGCACACCTTTGAGATTTGGCTTGTGTTGATGGAAGAATAGGCATTAGATTCATCCCTTAAAGTATTTCAAAATAATATTAAAGTATTTCAAAATAATATAGATGTCCATAAACTGAAATAGCAATATCCCATTTCTATTTTAGATGTACCTTGCCTTTAGACTGGGAGTGCTCTAAATGACTAAAGGATGCAGGGTCCAGTGCCACGTCCCAGCACCTGGGCAGGAGCAGGGATGCCTGCCTGCTCCTGGCAGCAGAGCTGGCTGAGGCAAGAGCACCCAACTGGTGGGTGCGAACCTTTCGTTCCAAACACATTTCCCCACATTACAATGGTAAACATGTAATCTACTTAGAGGTATCAATGATCTCATACAGGATTTTAAATGGGCTGGGCTGTAGGAAGACTATGACCCAACAAAGTGTTTACTTTATCCTGTCTGATGGATTGCACATCCCTGTGAGGTAATCCAGTTTGGGTAAAATCCAGCTGGCTCAAATCTCTGTTCCACTGATGAATTCAACTAATACATAAAATGAGTAAGGTAAGAGGGAGTAATGCTAGAAAAAAAATGAAAAAGAGGTTCAACACCAGTGGTAACAGAATTAGATAAATAACACTGGCCCAGTGACAGGTTTTATAATGTTTGTAGAACTCATTAAATAAAGCATTTGCTTTCATCACTTGCTTTTACAAAATTGCCTAAGTAGTTAATATTTTTCTCGAGGATTTGGGCTTTGGTAGGAAAGGACATTGTCTTGTCACTAGTCACAGCCTCCTCCACACAGCTTGGAAAATGGATTAAAATTAAGCAGTATGCAGCGTTCGTTCTTCAGAGAGCAGCTGGTCAGTGCTAGCTGGAGGTACAGAGGGTGCACGGAAGGAAGCCTGGGCGCCAGTCCCGGCTTTGCTCTGCATGGTCATGTTTGTCCACGCATCCTAGCGAGTTGCATGGGAGCATTATGCTGTATCCCATACCATCATGCTGCTGCTTGACCCTGAATGATTTGGTATTTCCCACATTAGTCTCCAAATCAAATGTAAGAAGCATTTCGTATTGTTATTTGTCCCGAAGAAAGAGCTATGCTGGGAATGAAGTAATTTTCAAAAATACAAGGTCTGGAGCTTCAGTTTGCAAGCCCATCCCTTTTCAGACCTAGGTTCACTGCCTCAGACAAATAATTCCACATTATGGCATGCTGAGGTGGGAGCTGCCTGAATCTACTGCAATGAAATCACCGAGGATAACAATGTACCCAAACTTCCACCCCCGCTCCAGGGCTGAGGTGTTTGCTCCGGGATTCATTTTTAATGCTGCTATCCCTAAAGAAACAAGAACTCTTCTGAGGCAAGGTATGTAATGCAGAACTAATTTTTTAGGCAGGGATATTTGCTCCTAAGCGGCCTATGGGGTGAAATCTAGTCCTTCTCTAGGAAAGTCTGCCCTTCCAACAAAGAATCCAGCAGGAGATAAGAAAAAATCTTTTAGTATTCTTATTCATGAGTTTATTGAGTATTTTCCCCTCTGAAAATAAGCAATTTACAAAAAGCATATTAAATATATACCAATATGTATACACGTTATACTGAATGAGAAACAACAACAGCATGGTCACCTGTTACAGTTAGTTGACAACCGATGCTTATCTACAGCCACAGTTGCCACAGTCCTTATTCTGTTGGTTCTCCTACCAGCTTCCAAAAAGGAAATCCTACAGCTCCTCCCCTCCTGACACTGCAAGCACTGTGGTCAGAAGTGAAGAACAAGCATGTTGAGTCAGGTCCCTGGTGCCATTATGCAGATATCCAGATGGGCCTGCTGACAGTTCATGGACCCATCAGCAGGAGACTTGACTGCATCGGGCTGGCCAGAAGCAGAGACAGATGGCCATCTGGGACTGGCACATCCTTACACACAGCTTGTGGGATCCACAGGAAAGTGGAGGCTTCCAGGAAAAAGGAGCTTTATCATCAAGTAGAAGTTACAAGATCTGGCCAATGTGTAAGTGAGAAAGGGTACAGTCTGCTAGTAATTGTTTTTTGAGAGGTGTACTTTCAAAATTTCCATCTTAATTACACCAGTTAGTTGGCAGATCGTGATTTTTCTTATTAGTTGAGCCAGCAGAAATTATGGAAATATCTAAGATTAGTCTGACTGCCAAGAAAGATTGTCTGTTTGGGTTGTGGATCACAAAATGATGCAGCAGAACCACATGATGAGGGGTTAACAGATGGTTTGATTGGCATGAATCTGTTATATGCTTTCAGGGTAATAATTACCAAGATAGCATTTGCTGAAGGTAAGGTAACCCAGGCCACATGGTTTCTTTCTTACAGACTCCACGCTCATTGTCATTTCCACAAAAACCCACAAACAGTCAAAACCTTATTCTTTTTCAGAAAAATATTTGACTTGAAATAAGAAGAGCTGGGCCCAAGTTATGCCTTGCAAAGCACCTTTTGCAACCCAACCAATCCCAAATCTTCTCAGGTTTACAGAAGACATTATTCAAAAACATATTCAATAAAACATGAGGTTTACCACAGAAGAACATGTTAAAAAAAGAATGCTTCTGTAGTCTGATTATTTTAATTAAGTAAGAATTACTATCAATTTCCTTTCTATTAATCTATTAAAAAACAATGTTTCCCTTTTTAAGCATTTTGTAAGTTACTAGAAATGGTAGAAAGCACCTTTCAACACCAAAGCAGTACATAAATCAAACTCTCACCCTAAATAAAGTAATTGCAAGAGGAGACCCCTATGGGAGTTTGGGCACACATCCCTTGCTGGCAAAGCAGAGACTTGTTCCCAGGGTCTAGCAACACAGGTCAGAGGTCTGATCCAATTAATACATCTAATAGTCCTTGAACTACTTTTTTAGCCCTTATAAATGAAGATCTGCTGCTTTCTGCAGCACAGATTCACTGAGGATTGAGATTACTGCATCCTGCTGGTCAGCCTACCTACCCCTGCTGTTACTGGTCTTGCTCCTCTCTGAATCCACCTTCCTTCCATCACAGCTCCTGGCACAGTCCTGCTGCTCTGTGCAGAACAAACTAGACAGCTGTAACAGCATCACCAGCTCAACACCCCAGCTTTAGCTTGCCAAACCCACCTGGCAGTGAAACGTGTGATTAAAATAAGGTCATCACTCTCCTCATCCTGCCTCACTTTCCTCCTTAAACTGTCTCTGTACCAAAGCTGACAAAATATTGACAGGCATTAGACAGCTGGCATACAAAGTCCTGCCAGTTTATTGTGCAGTCTTACATGATTCTGTATGTCTACACGACAAAAATGAAGATACAACTGTGATATATGGTAAAACTGTGCTATCACCATCTAGCCACAGTAAAGTCACAGTGACGTGTGCTTTAGCTACTGATAGCAGCATGTGCATCTGGGGCTGAAGGGCTATTTTTACTTTGGGCACTAGTATATGTCGAAATGTGTCACCACATCTCCACTGCCTTGGTTACCCACAAGAATGGGCTCAAACTTGAGCAGGCCATAATCACATCTATTGTCTACTATGCCTTGTACCTCTTCCAATTGTTGGAGCTATTTATTTTATATAATTTGAGAGAAGGAAAAAGATCTTCAGCCCTTTATTATGGGCCTATTCAGTGCCATGTACAAGGCTGGAGCATCCTGGCACTGCTGCAGTATGAGCAAAGAGGGATTAATTAAAGAGGCTCAGAACATGGTCATGGACAAAACAGCAGCATGAGTTTGGAAACACTGTCAATAAGCAAAACACAAACAACTAAACAAAACCTTTTCCTTCTGTGAGGCATCTATTTTGTTTTATTTGCATCTCAAACATACCAGGGTCTTGGATGTGCTATCCAGGATGCTTCCCCTTGGCAGGTGAGCTGAGAAGGCTGTGCTTTCAATTTGATGATCATGGGAGTGAGGGCAGTAGAGGTCTCCAGTTGTCTACTCACTGTCCTTTATGGTTTGTGTTTCAAGAAGAGGCAGATGGAGATCAAAATACAAGAGGGGATTGTCCCAAGCTCTACTAGTCTCCAGAGACGAGGTAAGAAAGACTGTAACAGGACAGCCACCATGCATACCATGAGAGTCTACATATCACCACATTTTTTTCTGCTTTCAGCATTCACATGTTGTACTACAAGTTGCACACTAACAATTTTAGCAAGGGGATATAGGATGTCGTAATGGTAGAAAATAAATACGTAAGATGTATGTGAATGCAACCCAAAATACAGATAATATTATTACTACAGTACAGATAAAACAGGTTTGAAGTTCAAATTTTACAGACCTCAAGCCTAGTTTTTTGTACTAGGAGCACAGAAATAAATACCTGTGAAGACTCTGATCTTGAAAAAGTCCTCATAACAATTCCTTTTAATTGGACATCAGGTTGCTAGTAATAGTATGAAATGCCAAAAAAAAAATGATGAGCAGGGACCCAAGAAGCCTGAAATGAATAAATCTCTGCTACATAGTAACTAAACCCTTGAGGTATCTTTGCCAAGATATAGTCTACTGTAAAATTTTACTGCTTTGTCCACTAATAATTTTTTAGTGCCTTAAGAGTGAGAATCACGTACTTACCTACAAAGTTATTTATTATACTGCATAATAATCCTTAGCGTTATGGAAAATGTTTATGTGCATCTGGTAAGACTTTTATTTATTGCAATACTTGATAAAATTTTTCAAGATACAATGTAACTCAGCTACTTCAATATGAATATGAGAAAAAAGTTCTTTATAGAGCTTTACAGATTTGAAAGACTTCAGAAGAAAACTTGGAGTTTGAAGAAGTTAACCTAAAGAAGAGAAAAAAAATTAGAAGTAGTGTATATCATTAACTATAAGAATTCCATCATTTAACAAAGTAACATTACAAAAATATTAAAAGATTTATCTGAAATCCAATAAAACTAATATCGAAGCCATATCACTAGTTCATTATGATGAAAATGACTGGCATCCTCAGTAGATTCACATTCAACCAGGCAGTACCACCATGCTGGGTCACTTCCCTTTAGTAACAGCCTCGCTGCTCTCTTCACCAGTTAATTACGCAGCCAGGTCCTCAGCTTCACCAAAAGAATGCCTCACATCTTCCATAATGTTTCTGCAGAAGAAGCCAAGTCTTTCATATCTAAAGATAGGCATTTTGTTTGTAAAAGCACTGTTTATTTTCTGTCCTAGTTCTGGGTAAGTTTTGACCTACCACATCAAGTATACGATCATTTTTATTATAGAAAGAAGTGTTAACTCCTTTTTTACCTCCTCAACCTTATTTACTAAACCTTCATGAATAATAGCCTGCTTAGTAAAAAATTTGTGTTCATGTGTGTGACTGACTTGGCTGAAAGCATCCATATAGCAAGCACTCTTACTAAAAATACTAAAAGGCTTAGCTAATTGTAGAGTTGGCTTGAGATCCAGAACTCAAAAATTAGTCATAGATTTATGAAAACACTTCACCACCCTTGGGGAAAACACAGAAAAAGCACATGATCGTCATTAAAAAGATTTTCTATCCCTGTCCTTTTCCTACACAAGACTACATTGTTTTGAGTGTCAGGACTAGTCTTCCTAGTTCCTACACCTTGTATTTTTTCCTGAATATCATTCATTATTTTCCTTGTGGCTATCTCTCTGGGACTGACAGCTCCTGTTCTTGTTTTGTCCATCATTCCTGTGCACATTATATCCACAGCAGTTCTTCGGTTTATGACCTTCAGTTATGACCTTACAGGCAGCCTCAAGTCAGCTTCAGTCCCCACGCTATTAACTTTTTAAAATATGTGCTTACATGTTAAATCCCTCAAAACCTTCCGGATATTTGACTCGAGAAAATTCAGAGAAGAGTAGTAGCAGTACAGCTAGCTGCTGCTCCCAGCTGCAAGGGCTGCCCCTTACAAAAGTTGCCCCTTTTACTCGTGAACACAACTTTTTGCTGCTTGTCACAGAACTACAGCCCAAGCTGGGGTGAGGAAGCCCTGGCAGAGCTCTTTGCACCACCTATCACATCAGGGGAGATGTGGCTTCTCTTCATTCCCCCTTAAAGGACCTCATGTTCACAACGACGACTTCCTCAACATTGTGAGGCTGAAAACGGTGGCTGCGGTGAGCCATTCTGTCACAAGGAGAGAGAGGGAGAAAACAATCCGCAGATCTTATAGCTAACACCGATTTAAAAAAATGAATACATACAGTATTTGCATGTACCTAGTTCTTCATAAACGCAACAAAATTGGGTGTTTCCTCACTTATGCATCTAACAGGCTTATGCATAAGGCACCAGTACCTCTATATGTGTCAAATAGGTTAGGAAAGTTGTAGACTTATTTTCTTGAGAATGTTTTCTGTAGGGAATAACAATAAGGATGTCTTTTCACATCCTTCTCTATTCTCAGTATCACAGAACAGCTGAGACTAAAAGGCACCTCTGGCAATCGTCTACCCCAACCCCTTGCTCAAAGCAGGCTCACACAGAGCAGGCTGCCCAGGGCCCCACAACCTCTCTGGGCAATTTGTTACAGTGTTTGACCACCTTCACCTTAAAACAGCTATTTGCCTGTGTTTAAATGAAACTTCCTGTATTTCAGTTCGTGCCCGTTGCCTCTCATCCTTTCACTGGGCACCACTGAGAAGAGCCTGGATCCATCTACTCTACTTCCCCATCAGGCTTTTATATACATTGATAAAATCCCTCTTGAGCCTTCTCTTCTCCAGACTGAACAGCTCCAGCTCTGTCAGCCTTGCCTTGTACATCTGATGCTCTAATTCCTTAATTGTCTTCACGG
Source organism: Leptodon cayanensis (assembly GCA_027564655.1). Classification (NCBI taxonomy): domain Eukaryota; kingdom Metazoa; phylum Chordata; class Aves; order Accipitriformes; family Accipitridae; genus Leptodon; species Leptodon cayanensis. Next base: position 64,509,064 of record JANXJC010000078.1, on the reverse strand, counting down.
CCCTTCGCTGGACTTGCTCTTGTAGGTGCATGCCTTGCATGCCTTTCTTGTGCTCAGGAGCCCTAGGTTGGACACAGCACTCCAGATGTGACCTCTTACCATACTCTGGCCTACAGTAACTTTTCATATACAATTCCAGGTCTCATGAAGAAGTCGGTCTGAATGGAAGGATACAGATTTTGTGTTATTAAACTGATTTTAAGTATCAGGGCTGCAGAAACAAACCACATAAGCCCTAGGGCACCACTGAAGATGAGTCAAAGGCTATGCCTATCTGCCAGATATAAGAGGACGGGGAGTGAGTCTGAGCACTGGCGGCGTGATTGTCTATGCTGATTAACTGCTGGTTCACATGCTGGCTCTGCTCAGGGCTCCTCCAGCCAGCTCCCTCCAAAGCAGTACTTGGACACGAGCAGGGACATAGCTGACTGCGAGGACAAGTCCCAAAGGATAAGTCAAGTAAAATGGCACTTGAGAGAGACCAAACAATTGTGTTAGCTCTTCATCAGGGGACTCTCAGGTTCAAGTACCATTGGCAGCACAACTGGGATATTTGTTCTCCTCCAGTCTTTGCCAATTTCAACTTGGAAGCAGAGGGGGAAGCTCAAAAACAGCCAAAACAATGCTACTAAATCTGATAGGGGCTGTCATCACACCTGAGAGGGAAGGAGTAAAGAAGCTCGTTCTGAGTTTAGCCTAGACGTGATTTGCATGACTCACACCTAATTTGTTACCACCTACTCCAGGAGATTCAATTTTAATTATTTACTCATTACTAATTGCTGTTTTATAACTGAACATGTTTGTTCTCAAAGGAAATTAGAAATGGCCAGACTCATCATTATTCATTTTTATATGCCTGTGTATTTAGCCATCTGTCAAAGGTAAAATGATCTAGACACAAACCACTAGGTATTTTTAGAACAATGTGTCTTAAGAACATAAAACTGGCATGGGATATAACTTTTAAAAGATCCTTCACCCAGCTCTTGATTTTTCAAGATATTGTTTAATACTGAGGGGCTGGAATCAAAATAATGCTACTCTAACTCCAGCCACAAGAGACAACATTTGCAAATTCCATTTTCTAAATATGTTTTGAGATAGCATATCAGTTCTGCTTATCACATCACACACCCCAAAGAAAACCACTGATTTCTACCATTTAGAAGGACTGGAAGTAATGTTAACAGCATCAAGACTCTGCAAAAGCAGCAGGTGTGAACTAAATTAAACAGGAAGCATTCTGGTGAGCATGAATTTTGGTGGGGAAGGGAAGAGAGGGAGAGAAAACCTTCTCCTGATCCCTGCAGGGAAGGAGGTAATATTTTCATGACTAGAAAACACACATTCACAGAACTGCCATTTCTTTTAAGCTGACTGCTGTATGAGTCAGCAATTGAAGGCTCAAGTTTCAAACACTACAGTGTCAGCAAGCTCCTCATCCAAACAAGCGGTGATTTTGAATCCTCAAAGAATCAGAATACAGATACAACACAGAGATACTTTTTGGTGGCATTTCGAAAAAAGTTTGGGATCTCACTGTGGTGTAAATGCATCGTCCATGTAGTGAAAACAGGAGGAGCAGTGCTGCAGATTCACAACATGATGGTTCTCAGGATAACAAGTATGTTCTAAGTAGAGATCTTCATTAATAAACAGCATTTCTACATCTGTAGAAGCAACTCTTTACCACCCCAGCAGCCAGTGGATTGACTGAATCAATTTTCTTTCTGTATTGCACCTCCTCCCTTTCACAGGAGACAGCAGGACACCATTCAGGCTTGCAGTATTTCTCTTTCCTTTTTCGTTGTTTGCATTCCTGAACATAACTGCAAGCTCCTGCTTTAAATATGTGCAATCCAAGGAGCGATCACTAAGGACACATCATTATCATGCTGTGGACTGGCAGTCAAAAGAATTTGCACATCAAATAACCCTCTCAAAACCATGGCACTTCAATCATCTCCAGTGAAAGAGCCATGAAGAGGAGGAGGCTTGGGCATCCTTCCAGTAAAGCGAAAGGTCACTCTTTGAGACCGTGCCCGTTTCACCACTTGGGCATCAAGGACTAAAAATGTGCGTGGGTCAGGATATCAGAAGTTCAGTTTGCATTCAGGAGGCAAATGCCTGAATTGTTTGCATTCATAAGCAACAGTATTGTAGAAATGGCCTAAAACCCAAGAAAACAGTCAGGCCAGGATATGAAGATGGGTGCTGCATGGTGTTACAAATGAGCAGTCAGGTAGCTCTGGGAGCTGAGCAAACATTCCCTTTTCCAGTCAGACTTTGCACTAAATGTACCCAGCCAGTAGAAGGGCTCTGATGATTTTATTTGAAACAAGACACAGACACCCCCAACCACCATATTTAGAAAACTTAAGAAAACAAGTGGAGACTCTGAAGAGCAGCAAATGCCAAGGAAATGGAGAATTTGAGGCAAATTTCTGTGAACCAGCAATGAAGAACAAGGTTTAGAAAACAGCAATAGGAAATGAAAAATAAAAACAAAGGGGTGCAGTGAAGGTGAAGAAAGTTTGCAAGAATGAGAGCTGAAATCCTGCCTTTCCTGCAGGCCAGAGGACTTAGGTCATTGGCTTCGGCTGAGCCAAGGAGTTCACCGAAGGAACACTGGAGCTGTTAGGAGTCCAGGCAAAATTGCTTGGTGGAAGATTTGAGGTAAAACTGAAAGACTTAGTGTGTTAAAAACCCTGAGGAGAGCAAAAGCATTTTGAGCTGGAGCAAAGTTCAGCTGTGCTGAGGTTTTTAGGACTAAGAATACAAAAAACTTACTGGCTTCGTCTCTATATAATCTGCTGTCCTGCTAACACACTCCAGGGAGCTGAGGAAGCAGGTCCCTGGAGCCTTTTGTTTTCCTGGTAGCTACATGCAACCAGTGTACACTAACGTATTTCTACCTAGAAAAAATAGTTGGGAAAGGCTGTGATTTCAGAATATTTCTGAAAAGCAGGTTAGTGGTTATGTCAGTGAGAAACAGCTTGGGAAACACCATAACTCTGGGAAACGGAGCAGTTGTGCCTGAGTGGCTGGCTATGCGCTGCTTTGGCACATTTAGGCAAGCAGTTACGCAGAGGTGAACTGGGGGATTAGACTAAGGGGAAGACGGATGTACGCCATCACAAGTATCACCACTGACACTCCTGAAGGACCTGAGCATCGCAAACAGGAGTGGTTAATGCACTTGATTCCTCAATGATGAAGAGCACTGGCACATTTTTGAATAGTCACCAACCTGCAGAGGAAGGAGGGAAATTTCAGAAGAATTTTATACCAAGTTATGAATGTGTTTCATAGATTTATGAACAACAACAAAAAATGAAACAAAATCACTGCAAAGCCTAGGTGACTTGGCAGCCTTGGAAAGTTTCTCATGTGAGCATTTTAGACCTTTTCTTTCAGTATGAAACATGATTTCTGCTGAACCTTTGGCCGTTTATTTGCTAAACCACTTGCCCCAGAAAACAGTAGGGAATTTCGCTATATTCTGCAAATCAGTCATCATGGATTTTGAAAATATTTTTTTCCTTTTCTTTTTCCTGCCTGTTAGGGAGGAGGAAATGCAAATATAACAATCTACTTGGGTCTATGTGGAGTGAGTAGGATAACATCAGAAGAAAGAACTTAATCATTCATTGTGTTTCTACACTCCTAAAAAAACTCAAAACAAGCAAAAAGGTCAATAACTTATAATAAGATGCCAGTGACAAATGTAAGCTTGAGCTAAACAATAGAAAGATCTGACCAGAAAAAGAGGGATGTCCAAAGCATTAAATTGACATAATGAGAACAAAATAACAACAACAACAGAAAAAACTCCCTGTAATAACATTGATTTACCAGATACACATTATGGGTTTTGTTAGATTCACACACCATTTGTGATACAGATGATCTCAGTTTCTGCTTCAGAGATTTTATGACATAGTGTAAGTATGTACTAACTCTTGTGTTACTTATCAGACATAGATTACATTCATTCTTAGTGCTTTTGTAATTCTCATGTCAGAAATTTACAACAGATAATTTTCCACTCTACTTTATTGATCACAGTATCTCTGCTGCATTATGGAAAATTAATTCATTTTATGAACTTACTGTGGTTTGGCTAAGAGAGAGAAAGTGGTTTTATGGCATCTATAAAACATTTTCCTCTCTATTTAACGAAAAGATTTACTGGAATTTGCACTGAAGGAAAAATGTGCCAAGCTAGACGATAGATAGTTGGCATAGTGTTGTATGCATACTTTGATGCAGGAAGGCTGATCCTTTTGTGAAGGGTGTAGCTCAAATAACAGAAAAAAAGAAAGAAAAAAAAGTATCCTTTGAAGATATCTCAGAGATTTAACTTAAAAGAGTCTGGTATAAACCTTTCCATGTTTGACAGGACTAAAAATAGTATTTTGCTGTTTTAGCTGCCTGTACTCCACTTTTTGTTCCCAGAGCCTCCTCCGTGCAGACTCGTGTCAGAGCAGCCAGTACAGCAGTACCCACAAGCGGTACCTTGCTGGGCAGCAGTGCTGGGCCTCTTGGTGGAGGCCAAGAGCTGCAGCCAGGCTGGGAGTCGGGACAGACTTAACTGGGACAGGGGTTGGAAGACGGCTTGGGGGAGAAGGAAGCTGGATGCTGCAGCTTTACCTCTGGGGTGGGAGAGATTGCAAAATGCAATTTGCAAAAAAGTCTGTAGGATCTGGTGACTAAGGGTCTGGGTCAAGTGAGAGCGTTAACCAAATGACCTGAACAACACACGCTGAACCTGGTCTGGAGGTAGGGATAGGCACATTGGAGCACTTCCTTTCTGTCTCTCTTCACTGTCTTCTTTCTAGCTCTTGGAAGCATACCAACCTCAAAAAAAAGATAATTTTTTGTTTCTCTCTGACTTGCAAGTGTTACTAGTTAATATTGATATAAAACCATTGGAAGACTCAGAGTGTTATATGAAGTTATTGCAGACCCAATGCCTAAATATAATTACAGTAGCACCACCAATGTAGAGACCACTTGGCTCCAAAAACACTCAAAACTGCGTATTAATATTAGACGGGTTTTTAAAACCAGGATGAGTAGACAAAACCAAGTATCCCCACCACCACCCTCCTTCTTCCCACCCATGGTGACCTTGCAGTGTCCATCCTTTTTTCTTCTGGCTCTTCCTCTAACTACTTCCAGCAGCTTGCTGGCTTTCTAATAAATGGTACAGAGTCTCTCCTAGGTCTTTGAGGAGGTCTGCATGCTCCATAGGCATCTCGGAGGCTTGGCTCTCGCTTGCTCTTTGACACAAACAGGCCTCTGCAACTGCTGTGGTGCATCCTGGCCTCCCCCAGTTCTCCTTCCCCCCAGCTGAGCACGCTCAGGTCTCAGAGCAGGCACCGCTTCCTCCCCATGGTTTTCTCTGACGTCGTGGAGCCAAAACAGGGCAAATGCAACAGCCAGATGCCAAGCTGCTCAGCTGCACTCTTTTAATGAAAGCTACCACACATTACACAGAGAATAAGCTGTGAACACACAAAACCAGTCGCGATGTTTAAATTTATTGTGTTTAACCTGAAGTGTGGTGTATTTCCAGTATACAAAAGACCCAAGGGAATGATAAGGCTGAAACTAAGCAACCACTACAGCAAACGCAAACCAAACCAAAAAAACAGGCACCCATGTACACTCAGAGAATTTTTCTTCAAAAAATGGCCATGCCATATCTGATTTCTTGCTCGAAATTCTCAAAGAAGGATGCTTATACAAGCATCTGGGGAACTAAAATCCTTACTGAAAACTAAGGACTTAAGAGACACATTAGACCCATTATGACCTCCTTGAGCTTCCTTCCCTGTTGTACAGGGGTTAACAGTTCTTCCCTCCCTGTATTGCCCAGGATGCAACTGAACATTTATCTGCTCAGTTAATGTAATTAAATATAAGTAAAAGCAGCCCTGTAGAGCTTGCATTTAGCCTGGATTTATACATAACTCAAAAACCTTTCCTCATGTCTCCTGGCCATTTGAGGCTATGGGTCTGTGAGCAGCAGAGATGATCCAACAGGTTGCCACTGTAAGGGAAGGGCTTTCTTCACCCTTCCTGCTCCTAGCCTGGGGCTCTGGCACTCCTCAGACCCTTCCATAAACTGATTAAACCAAGCTGAGGGTTTGGTTTTTTTAATTGTTGAATTTGATTGCTTGGGGAGAAGTTGGCACAAAGTAATAGGAAAGACAGAGTGGTGCTTTTTGGACCAGTGAGCAGTTGGGTTGCCTTATCCCACTTCACAGTAGGCTACCATTACCCTCCTGACCAGATGAAGGATAGGGTCTCTCTACATAGACTTCAGAGGAGAGGTGAGGCTGATCAATGTGCTGTATAAGACACCGTGAAGGCAAGTGGTGAAATCAGAGCAAAGTACTCCGAAGGTGCTCCTCAGACAAACATGTCGGAAACACACAAAAATTCTGTGGTATGCAAGAGGTCAAACCACACAAGCTCATGGTCCCGTCTGGCCCTTTAATGGTCCCTTCCGGCCTTCTAAAAATGTAAGAAAACAGGAAAAATAAGTAAATAACTTGAAAACAGCCCATTGGTAGGCTTCAGGATTTCAGTTTGGACTTAAATCTAATTTTAAAGTGTCCCTCCTCTCCTTGCCAAGTCTTTTAGACCTGAAAGCACAGAAAAATTGATCCAGAATTATGGGCTTCTAGAAAAAGAAAAAGAAGCCTTTACTCATAGATTTAGACGAGACAAACTGGCAAGTACCTTAAACTATGTTTCAGTCAGAAGTTGCTGTACTAGCACTGCTTTTTTCTTCCCCTCCATCCTAAACAGCTATTGTAAACATTTTGAGTTTAGATATTGCATCAACAGTGGGTAAATAGAGCAGCTCTTTGGTCCTGGCATGGGACCAGGATGAGGTCAGATTTGCTACAATAATAAAAACTGACAGAATTTAGAAAATGATTTAACAGTGGCACTGTATAGCTGCTGACACTGGCTGACTGCATGCAAAGGCAGCTGTACCGTAAGAGTCAGGGCATTTATTTTCTTGCTCTTTGGCATTCTCTTTCTTCAAGTCTTTATGCACCACCATTTCTATGGGAGATTATTTCAGAACAAACACTCTGGGCTGGAACTAACCACATGACTGAAGTTGCTTCATTCAGGACTTAACTGAAAAATACTTTCTACTGTAAGGGATGATGTGAAATTAGACTTCAAGTTGTCTTCCACCCAGATACAGTCTGTGAAAAGGATTCTTCAGTGCTAAGCTCTTGCCTTCATTTTTCCCTGGGTGGTACTGCTTTAGCTACTTTCCAGGGTCCAGATCTAAATACGCTGTTCACAGTTTCAGCAGAAACTCCCACTGCGGCTAGGAAAGAAGTCACTTGCACCCCCCTACCTCTGCTAGCCTAACAGGCAAGCACAGTGCTGACACTGCACTTTGCACTTCCTAGCAGTCTTGTGATTTCAGCTTTATTTTTTCCTTTCTCTGTTTTTTTAATTGTTTGGGATGCTTCAGTCCCTCACAACTGCCCATTTCTGTAGGAGCCAAGATGAACATACTGTCAGTAGGTATGTACGGGCCTCCAGATGTTTTCAATCGATGTCCTAGCACAGAATTGAGCCTTGAAGCTGAGAGCAGGCAGAACAGCGTGAGTCACTGTAAAAGGACAGGAGCACGAGGGCAGTCTAAAATAGTTTCTTTCTCCCAAGAGTGGTTCTTTCCCGAGGCCAGCAGCTGCTTCAACCTGAAAAAAGGCTGTGAGCAGCTCTATTTTATTTGGGCTCTGTGTCTTCATACTCCGTATTTATTTGCTGCTCCTCTCTCTCCCCAGCTCTACATTTCACAGCCCTTTTCCTGGATTTTCCCTTTTCCTCCATTCTTTCTTTCCTTATAGGCCTATGCTGTGGCAGTGAGAGTGCTTGTGTGCCTGGAGATCTGTCCCAGCTGCATCCAAAGCCTGTACCTGGGTGAGGTACAGGTGTGCTCTCCCTCTTCCCCCAGAAGGGACCTATGCCATGGTCTCTCAGGTGAACCCATGTGGACTCCAGCACGACGAGGACTGTGAGGCATGCTATATGGATCTAAGGTCCTTGCTGGCCAGAATGTTTGCTGATTGCAGAAGGAAGAGGCTTTAGTACGAATCATTGGGACTCTTTGTTCTGAAGTCATTTTCCGAAGAAGCAATGGTTGGTAGTCTCGCCGTGCTCAAGTTAAATGTTACATTTACCTATTTAATTAATTGGACATAACTGAAGAAAAATCTGCCGTAAACAAGGTTGAGAAACAGCACTTTCGAGTTTGTTACTGTGTTTATGGAAGTCAGTCAAGCATACAGTGGCAAAATAGTAACTGAGTTTGCTCTGTACATAATTTCCTTATTCTGGATTACATCAACTCTTGCCCACATACAATTAACGAACCTGACACACCACAGCTAATGTTTTGCCAAATGCTGAACCCACCCAGACTCAGATATGTGTGCTATACCCAGGCCACTCCTAATTTTTGTGTACATGGCGTTTCACGCTGGTTTAGCTTCAAAAGGTTCAAACTGCAGTGCTATCAGTATGAGTGCTTCCCATGCTGGCTGGGGTAAAACCAGCTTAGTCTGCAATACACTTGGCTCAAACTCAGAAAGGTTTTTTAGGAATCACACTGTAAACCGTGGCATACGGGCTAGCTTTCAGCAAAGAGCAGGGCTACAGCAAAGCGAAGGTCTTTGGAGAAGCAGAGGCTGTCTGTCAATCCAGGCTGCTAAAACAGGTAGCTCCTCACCGCTCTGTCTGGTAACTAGCTAAAACCCAGGCAGAGCAAAGACTTGAGGCAGAAAGAGGAGACAGTGCCTGGAGTTTTTAATCACAGAGGCACCAAGCACAAAGCCACGCTCTGTCTGTGGGGCTGCCGAGGTGAAACGCCTGCCCGCGCGCGTTGCTGTCCCTTGGCCAAGCGAGCGAAGGCTGGACACGCTCCCTTTCCGCCTGCCTGCCCCGCCGCCTGGAGCACGGTCCCGCCAGCCTCCCGGGAACCGCTCAGGCAGCAGCGCCTCGAGCACCCGGCTTTGCTGAAAATCGAGAATGCCGACAGGGAAAATGGAAGACACGTGATTTCCCATGTGCCGTCTGTTTCACAGCATTGAGCACCCCTGCAACTCTCTGTAGATCAAGCAACTGGTTCATGACTCCTGATGATGCATTGCAGCGTAACAGTGCTCTGCTCGTCCTTCCCAGGGTTTGGCCTTACTGTCTGACGCCCTAATAACTTCTTGCTCCCCCCCACCCCCGCCGAGGAAGGAGAATGCACATAACCCTGGGCATGGGAGAGCCTAGGGACCCCTAGGGGCAACTGTGGTCTGTGACACAGACTGTGTGCGACCCCAGTAGGAGGAATGAAAGGTTGGGGTGCAGACTGAGCCCTGATGTGGGGAAAATGTGCTATGGAGGATCTGGGGAGCCTCCTGCCAGCAGGGAGAGAGGAAGCGAAAGGAAAGCGTAGGGCTGCACACAGGAGAGGGGAGAGCCAAAGCAGCAGTAATATGCTCTGCCTCTTCCTAATTTAATCTCAGATGCCGATGTGAGACTTCTCCCTGTGCCAGCTTAAATCTGTGGTTCAGTTGCTCTGTGCTTATTCAGCCAAATATTCAAGCATGCAGTTAACTTTCAGGCACATGATTCAGTCCCCAGGACTCCGGTGGGACTAAATCATGTGCTTAATTTTTAATTTGTTCTGAAGAGCTTTGTTGAACAGGAAGGGGACCTCCTGTGTACCTGAAGTTAAGCATTGGAGGGCTTGGCTGAGTCAGGGGTAACTCCGGAGTTAGTCCAGCAAAATCAGTACCTCCAGAGTCACTAAAACAGAGAGAAGGGGGAGAAGAACCAGGCCTACTCTTTTTTTGGATCTTTTCCTCTTGGCTGATTCTGTTAATGCCAGCAAAAGTTGGGATACTTCAAAAGAACAAAGCCACACTTCAAACATTATTCATGGGATAACAGAAACCAGGGCAGGAGACTACCATTAAGCAGCTTCCTATCTTAAAAGACACTGCGTAAAAAGGCAGACTATGATATTGACCCTGGATTTCTTCGCCCATCACTTCAAAATTGTTATAAATGCTGACATGAGAGGTGCTGCTCCATGATGGCGGGGAAAGAAGAATTAGGACTGATCTTTACAATCATCTACTTTGAGCAATTCATGTTGTTGATCACATGAGCATCCAAACGTTTATGTTTTATTTATAAATAAGTCAAGCCTTTTCCAATTCACTTCCTGGTAGAAAGGCAGCATTCAAGCCACAGAAATCCTTTGTGTCATGTGCAGAGCTCATTATTCTGGGAAATCTTGACTGATGCCTATTGTATACTGAACGCTTTGTTTCAAGCTTGCAGAGGTCGTCCTGGGATGCTTCCCCACAATGTTACTGTGGCTGTGTTTAACAAGCACTTAAAATCCAGAGCGTGTATTTGTAGCAAAAATGAGAATATGTGGCTGTATGTCAAGTGCTATTGAAAATCACAGCCTGCCCCAGTGCTGGGGGGAGGGATTTTCTGCAATTATCAGCAGGAAACTTCTGGAAGGCTGAAATAATAAAAGGAATAATAGAAATCTAAGTATGATTTAGGAATGTAAATACTTTTCCATTCCAGTATTGGGTATCCGTAAATAGTTTCATTTCAGAGATTTTTTTACAAGTTCCAGAAATATGACTATATATATTTCAGAGTTGCTGGCAAGCAGTAGTCAAATCATAGAATCATAGAATCATTTAGGTTGGAAAAGACCTTCAAGATCATCGAGTCCAACCATCATCCATGCACACTAAACCATG
>JANXJC010000078.1:64480299-64498138 GCA_027564655.1 Leptodon cayanensis | reverse complement strand
CAGGCCCCTCACCAACTTGGTTGCCCTTCTCTGGACACGCTCCAGCACCTCAATGTCTTTCCTGTAGTGAGGGGCAAATACCTCTTGCTCTGGTGTGATGCAAAATTCTGCCTGTTTACATAAGTTGCAAGGTTATTATTGTGAAAGCCAAGCCAGCCAGCTTGAGAAAATCCCAGTTAGCAGCCCTTGTGTCATTAATTTTATGCTCCTTAAGAACAGGAAATACAGTGGTGTTTTCTAGAGGCCGAGTTTTATACAGACCCACTGCGTGCATCACCCACAGCAGTACAATCCATGAAAATTTCTGATCTTCATTCTAGCATTCACTCACCAGTCAGCTTGGAAATCATTGAGCCCTGGGTATGTCCTTTTGCTCTTTCTTCAGACAATATGCTCACTGCGATGCACTCTAAGCAAAAGTTTCAGTATCCTTTACTCTTTCACAGGTGTCTAGGAATCTCACTGTATAATTTGCTGGCATACCCCCTTATCAGGTTCAGAAGTAAACATCAGATGACTGTGTGTCATAATTACTGTGCCTGCTGCCTCTCATTGACTTATTTTAACAGCAGGAATTGCATCATTTGTAAAAACAAGTCACTTTTCCCCCCTCTCAGAACTCCCATTACAAGTTCAATGATTTAGAGTCCACCAGCTCCACTTTCACAATTTCTACAAATGCATTAACACTAAATTTTATAATGTGTTGCACAGGAAAATTATAGGACTATTTCTAGATTGAACAATGGAAACATTCAGTTGTCACAGAATAGCAGTGTGATGCTGACATTAATTTCCAATAGCCAAAGTTGCACCCTTCTTGAGATGAAATGGAGGGATGCTTGCAGCTGTAATCCCTGAAGCTTCAGCTGTGAGAGATGCAGCATTAGACTGTCTTCATTCTGGCCTCAATTACTTGAATAACGTTATGTCTGGTTTAAATAATTTTTGGATCATCTGGTTCCTGGAGATGTCACATCGTGGAAAAACTGCCAGCAGACTAATTTCTGCAAATACTTTTTTTTTTTCTTCCCCCTAATCAAGTGGCCTTACATACAGTACCACAAAGGTAACATGCGATGAAGAGTGCTCTTTGCCTAGTAGATAAATCCAAGCTTGTCAATAACTGGATTCAGACTCTACCATCCCTGCCTCCCATTCCTGTTGCATAGTAGACCCGGAGGTAGGCAGGACCATTTGGGGCAAAACAACCTGCAGGAAGAAGAGTCAAACAAAGCAAACTTTACCAAATCCCCTCGGGTAGCATAAGGATACGTAGAAGATGAGAACATCTGCTTCATTAAGGTTATCCAGTTAAGGACCTTTTCAATATAAGCTTGATAATATATAAAGCAGGGAGTGCTAAACAGAGATACAAACCCGGTAGATGAGGGATGATGGAGATAATGCCAAAGACCAAAGTTCTCCCGTCACTGATTGATGGGCCATTGAGAAACTCTAGGCACAGCTTTGAAGAGGGACAGCCTGGAGTTTGTAATGGATAAGAAGGGGACAACAGGAGGAACAGGAGGATTTGGGATATTTGAGATGGTCCTGTGGGACTGCAAAATTTATTAAGAAATGTTTATGGGAAGGGAATGGGGGAAGAAGGCAATGGTGACTGGACCAAAAGGGGTACTGAGGGGCTGGTCACTTGTAAAACGGGGCTGCCAGTGTGCTTGTCTGAGCCCTGCTCCCGACCCCGCAGCCTCTCCTGCCTTCTGATTTAATCCTTTCTTAACTCTCCCTCTGCGTAATCTCACCCTCTATCCCCTGTGTGTGTGAGGGCTGCAAGGACGAGGTGCCAGCGACCGGGGCGAGCAGTGGGAGTGGGTCTGGTGCCAGCCACTGGAGCCACAGCAGGGGTGGCGGTGTCCCGGGTGGTGACAGATGCAGAGCGGAGCGAGTGAGGGTCCCAGAGAGCGTGCATGCCCTTGTGAACCCAGGGAGTGTCGTGTCTGTGTGCCTGTGTCTGCGTGTGCAGTTGAATTTTCACTGCCGATGCTTGGCCCTGCACTGGAGCCCACAGTTGGGGTGTCACTGTTAGGTGTAAGGCCTGGCTGAGGTCCTCATCCTCTCCATTTGGGGACCACTCTGGAACATCCAGTCACGTCAGCTTTGGCAAACCATCCACCTCAACATCTTGCCAACATACCCAAGCTCCTCAAGCCTGGTTTCATTCTGTCTTGTCCCTCTTCATTGCTGTGGTTTTTGCTTTTCCAGTGAGGTTCATGCACTGATCATACCATTCTGCAGTGCAGTGAGCAGGTGCTCACATTTCTTCTTCTCTTGGTGTTGTGGCTACGTGAAGCAAAAAGCACTGAGTGTTTTCCAAAACATTTCCTTGGGATTTAAATTCCATCACTGAAGAAATTAATATAAGCCATTGCTACAAAGTCCTGTGCTTTCCAAAAAAGGATTCTGCAAGGATAGAGTATTGGGTAACAAGCAGCAGTAAACTTATGTGGAGGGTGTTTAGTTTCCTCCTGGATGAACTTTACAGTTGCTGTGTATTTTGGAGAATTACTAAAACATACGTTATAAAGAAAGACTGACGGAATGTAGTTTGATTTATTGTATTTAGCTGTATGTATTTTTGTCTCTAGAACAGAGCTGTCTGTTACTTCATAAAAAACATCTTTTGCTCTGCAAGTTCTACGCTCACACTTCATATGACACTTCATACTGACTATCTTTCTACTAAAACTTTATATTTTTACTGACTGAATTTTTACACTGACAGTGTAAGAATGAGGTAATGAGTTGGTTTAACTGTGACAGCTATTATCAGAATGAAATCAATGGTGCAGAAATAGTGGTCACTAACATAATGCATAGCTGGTGCTTGCATCCTAACTTTCTTTTTAATGGCATACCAGAACACAGCTTCAAATTCGGATGCACTTCAGTTACAGAATTAATATTCTTATTCTCTCTGAAGAACTACAGGCCTGCCCCTCCAAGAAAATGCTTAAGATCTCAGAGGAAAAGCTTTAAGATGATAATAGAGAGAAGGACTGACTTCAAAAGGTTTTTGTACAGAGGTAGGAAATTACCATTACCCGTCCACACCAAAATTCTGTGCATGATTAGAACTAACTGTAAAATTGTTTTCCTGCAGTTTAAAGCTGAATAAAATTCCCAGTGATATCAGTCAATAAGCACCAGATTGTCAAATCCAAAGAAGTAAAAGTAAATATTATTTCTTCCTGTTCAGGTCAGAGTATTTTACTTTTAAGATAAGCTGCTTAGAACCTTCATTTTTATTCATAAAATTCCCCAAGGAAAACCCTTCCAAGCACACTTTCAGCTATTTAATTCAGAGGGAAACGTCATGCATAGCTTAGAGCTGATGCACATTTCCCTTGCTGGTTTCCTGCAAGGCTTTCAGTTCCTTCAGGGATCATTCATGTTACAGCATATTCTATCCTCGTTCGTTAATCACACAGATAATAAGAAAGAATATTCTATCTGAATATATCTATAGCTATCTGGATGTGAATCTATCTGAAATGTGAATATTTTATCACAAATGCCAAGCACTCGTTGAAGCGTTTGCTACCCAGCAAGGCACTCAAGTATACACTCAGTGGAAAGATTTTGTTAAAACTGTGATTAACTGCTCAACTAAGGCCTGAAAGTCTTTCCCTGAAAATGTTGTGGTACCAGTGAGTTCAGGTGTCAGATCTGGCCCCCTCTAAACAGGTACCTGTCATCGCTTCCAGATTTTCTGGCTTTTAACCCAAATTCTTAAAGCGCTGCCAGTGCACTGCAGCATGTCATGGTTGGAAGGAGTCCAGCAGCAATTTAGCTTTAAGCATAACAAAGGCAGGAAGCAGGGAACATAGGCACCATCTATTCCTAATGCTGCTGAAACATGCTTCCATAGATGTGCTGGTGAACAGCAGGGGAATATTGCCAAAAACATTGATAACTGACCTTTAAGGGGGAAGTTAGTGTTACTTGTAACAGGAGCTAAAACCCTTCCTTTTAAAATATAAATCATTACCATCAATTTCACCAGTTACTTTTGTAGATGTGTTTCAAGGCTGCATTTGTGTTTTGCATCCCATCACTGAATTAATCCCCCTTTGCATTCCTGCTATGTAAATGGAGTCTGCTTCACTGCTTTTGCTGATTAGATAACAAAACAGACTGTAATGAAAATTATAAAGCTAAAGGCTATTTGTAAGAGCTGGTTGAAACCTTTCCAGTTAATATTTCAACAGGAATTCATCTAAGATCCGCTTTCATAAAATATTCACAACCAATGTAATTCTTCAAAAGGATCTATCATGTAAATATCCTAGAAAAAAAATCATTAAAGATTAGGAAAAAAAGCCTAATCTCTTCTTTCTTTTTCCAACTCAATTTCCTTCCTATTCCTGCTAGAAAATGTGTTTAAAATATGCAACAATGTAACTGTTTATTATTAAAGGTAGAAAAGCACACAAAGCAGTCTCTGAATTGACGTTGACAAAAAAGTGTGAAAATTGTTCTGCCATATAGTTTGCCTTCTTTTCTCACTTCTTTTAGTCTCTCAAAGGAAAGAAGTTATTTAAACTCAAAGTTGCCTCTTCTCAAAACAGCAGCACTAAGATAGTGTAAAAATAATTAATTTTCTCATCAAGAATTACAATATTCACAGGTTTTTGAAGAAAAATCCTATCTTCCTGTTTAACAAGAAATTCACACACAGAAAAAGACATCTCTGGTGTTGGCCACCTCTGCTGTTCACTGCAACTCACAAGCTCCCTACAGCACAGGGAAGGCTTTGCATGTGGGCAACCCATACTTTTCAAAGACATGGATCCATTAACCACAGGGTTATACCTACCCAAGCCTCTGCCTGGATCCTTGCCTCAATCTATTGGCTTATATTGAGCAAAGGAAGAAGTCACATTTAGGTCTAAATAAGCTAAAATGTGCTAGATAAACCTAATGCAGGTGCAAGGAAATCTCTGGAAGTGTATACTCTTGATTACTCCCAGTGAGTTTTCTCAATTTGAAGAGCTGTTTTAGGCAAGATGTTGCAGTTTGTACTTTAAGGATGAATTGCACTACACTCAGTTGCATTTGAAATCATGGCACCCATCAGGAACTGTGCTTCATTACACCAGTACCCTCAAAGGAATGAAAAACTGGAGAGAGAGACCACTTCTTACCGTTTGTAAAGCACCTGTCAGGGAAGTCTGAGCCCTGCTTATTAGACATAGAGACTGCAATAATGTATGCTAGACCTTCAGTTTCTTCAATATTTATATACTGTATAGAAGATGTTACATACATAACCTGCAGCTAAATGAGGGACAATTTAGAGATCAGTGAAGCAACTGGTTTTTAGCTTGCACTGCCTTCAATGATACTTAACAGAAAATATTCTGCAAAATGTGAGTGTATCATCACTATTAGATCATGGATCCATGATCCTCCCTGTCACCACTCTTTCCTGGAATAAAGGGTGTCACTGTGAAATCATGGTGCAGGGTTGGTGTGTAACAAACAGGCTGCTTTTGGCCAAATAGAGTGTGTAATCCTACATTAGTGCATAGCTGAGGTGTCTAGGAACTTTCCAGAGTAAAATCACTTGTGTGTGTAATTAATGATTTCTCTAATTTCACCAAGTTGTCCTCTAAGTTGCTGATAAATTACATTATAGGGATTGCAGAAGACTGGCAAGCATCTTTATGTTTTGTGTGATCAACCACCGCCAACTTCTCTTTCTGGGAGCGTGCTTCCTGCCTGTCAAAACCACTATGGGAAACTTTTCTGTACAGGCTGAAAGAGCCTCAAATTATAAATGTTTGAAATGCTATCAGCAAATCCTTGCAGCAGCAGGGACACCTCACCTCCCTAAAGGCTGTGACAGTTTGCAGAAGGACCCCAGCAGTGCCAGGCTGGCAGCATCCATCCCTCGGGCTGCCGCTGCTGAGCACCGACCTGCTGCGGCAGGGTCACAGGGAGAGTGCTTGGTCACTGCTGTGGGTAACACCGGAGGGAGGGACTCCTCCTTTAACACATTTGTGTTACTTGGCACAGATTTTACGAAGAAACAAGTCTTGCGACACAACAGGTTGGAAGGGAAGTCTGGAGCTCATCTAGTCCATCCCTCAACGCAGGGCCAACTTTGAAGTCAGGGCAG
Source organism: Leptodon cayanensis (assembly GCA_027564655.1). Taxonomy (NCBI): domain Eukaryota; kingdom Metazoa; phylum Chordata; class Aves; order Accipitriformes; family Accipitridae; genus Leptodon; species Leptodon cayanensis. Next base: position 64,491,996 of record JANXJC010000078.1, on the reverse strand, counting down.
GTTTCTCAGGGTTTTCATCAGTTGAGTTTTAGCAGTCTCCAAGGAGAGAAATTCCATGGCCTTTCTGGCAACCTGTGCCGGCACTTAATCACTCTCATCCTGAATTTTTTTCTTTAAATGCAATTGCAATTTGGATATGTGCCTTTTGTCTCTTGTCCTCTGGCTGTGCAATTCTGAGAAAGGCGTTGCTCTGCCCTTTCTGCAACTTCCCTTTTTGTAGGATTACAATACCACTTTGTTTTCTTCAGAATGAGTACTGAAGAAAACTCTCTTCAATATGTACATTTTGATATGCTAATATTCTTAAAACATTTAAGAATACAGTTTTACCTGTTTCATAAGTAACCCCATTTTTTAATTCTGTGAAAAGTTTCTTCTATAGTTTATAGTTTTCTTGAGTCTTCTCAAGAAAAATACTTTGTGAGGACTGTTTTTTATTTGACTGCCCTTTGCTTTGCCATCTGCATTTACCTGAAAACCACAGGGTGAACGGAAATTTATTTGTAATATTGAAGATTGCTCTACTCTAGTTAAAACTTTTAAAACCCTTGCTCTTCTGTTTTAACTAGCTACAGAGTGTTTTTCTGTTTTGTCATCTTGGCTCATAATTTTTTGCTGAGGAATGTGGGGTTTTTTTCAGGGCCTGTTCTACATTCAATACTTGCAGTAGGGAAAAAGTGGCATGGCTTAAGCACTAAACAGTGACTGCTGTCCACAGGCTTTCTGTACTTTTGCGATCAGTTAAGGAGCCAGTGTTATTGAAGAATGATAGATCTGTCCTGGGCTGCTATTATAAAAGTTATATGAAAAGAGCTATACATTAGCATAAGTTATTCCTGGAGACAAGGTTTAAGTTCCAAACTCCCAAACAAATTTCCTGTCTATCATGCTGGCTGTTTCACTGAAACTCCATGCCTTAGCCTCCACCTATAAAATGAAAATTGTCACACTTCCCTGCCTCACACAGCTATAGCATGGAAGCATTCATGATATTTCTGGGAACCTCAGGTATTGCAATAATGTTGGAAAAGAACAACAAGAGGAAGGAAAAGATATAACTCTTCCCTTTCTATGCCAGAAACAGCAGGAGTAATTCTACCTCATTCTAAGGCAGCTGAGCTTCCAAATTTCTGGTGTTTATTAGTTTCACCATTGTATTTTGATGGCTACCTGATTATGTACTAAAACTAGGAAATAGCCAGTGGTGCCTGTATGCTATCTTTGCTTGGTCAAAGGTTGATTTTATCTGAGGGTATTCTTGAACAACGAGACTTGTCTGAGCATTCTGAGCTGGACACAAATTCAGATCCAGTGTTAGTCTTCAAATTCATGACTAAACCTGACCTTTGAGAACAGAAAAACTTAAGCTATTGTTTCAACCATTATAGATACACAACATGGCAGGGGGGGAGGGGGGAGAAGCCAAACTGTTTCTAATGCTCAGGATTGAGAACAGAACAGTTGAAACAGACCTGAAGTGCTGTGGTTGAGAATTTCTAAGGTATTAAGGCGAATTGATACATTGTATGTGTTATTGAAAAGGTGATTCCACATCTCAAATGTAAATATATTTTTCTGAAGTTCTGTTGATTAATGCTCCTGAATCTTCCTCTGCTAATGACTCGTCAGGATCCACACTCAGGGAAGAATGATGTTGCGGCTGGAAAGGTGAAGGCAAGTTACTCAGAGAGATGCAGGAGATGGGGAGGGCGCATCCATCAGTTGGTGACAGGGTGCTCTTTACGTAGGATGCAGACAGGCTGCAGGAAAGGATGTGGTGCCTCTTCTCCACCATGGTATCTTAGAAGTGCACTAGGCAATATGGGCGACCAACCAAGGAGTGGAATATTTCCCCTCTTTGGTAGGGTGATCTTTTATGTAAGTAAATCCATAATTCTGGTGACGCATCTGCAGACCTACGTTTTTTGGCTGGCACTAGGAAAGACTCAGCTCTGACTGCTGAGCTACAGCTCGCTGTTGTCTCCCTTGTCCTCTCTGTGAGAGCTGAAATGCCTCACAGGGAGATCAGGCGAGTGCCAGAACTAGGACAAGGGAAGGCACAGAAGCAGCCACCAGCCATGCCAGAGACAGAGGAGGGAAGAGGTATTTCCCCTTTGACAGATCTGCTCACCCCATTTCTTGAAACCGCACCCTCCATCTGCTCTTCAGCAAAGCATCTAAGTGTGCTTCAGTGCTTGACCTAAACCTGTGACAACCTGAGCATGAGGGGACAGATCTGGTGTCCTTGGTTACTGTTTTCAACATGGCACATTTCTAAAAGAGCTATCCTTTCTGTCACAAAACGCTGACAAGGTTTTGTCACTTTTTATAAAGACATGGCTTGCATATAGGAACTCTGACTGGGAACACATGTTGGAGTCAAGCAGCTGGACTTAGTCAGCCTGCTTACAGGAGCGCTTTGACATTTAAAAGGGTTGGATCTCAGTCACTACTCAAGAGAAAGAATGTGTGGAATTTAGGCATAGCAGTACCAGTTAGCTTAGCTCTGTGCTAACCACTGGCCATATGTTGTCTGCTCACCAGTGTCATCAACAATCCCATGGATGTTGCAGGACCAGACAACAAACATTGGTTCTTTTAAGCCTTATGTCCCTGATCCTAAACTTAAGCTAACCCTTGTGCTGAACACACCTTAGGAATGAGAACCTGTCCCAGAATTAGGTGCCCTTGTTGGTACTAAATCTCCTGGCTTCCTGGACATTGCAGCAGAGTCTAGAAGGAACTTGGTGCCTTGCTGTCCTGAAACATAGCCCTTGTTCCTAAACTAATGCTAGCTGTGAACAGTCCCAGTCCATCAGATGGCAAAACACTGAAAACAGAGCTGTCACTCTGTTGTGGGAAATGCAAGCCATACACTGAAGTTAGTGTGTTCTTTTGCTAGTTATAACCAATAAACACGTCAAAGAACATTTCAAGTCAAACATCTTCCATTTGTTTTTTATTGAACTCTGAAGCTGACAGCAAAACTTGGGTCATTTGAAAGACCATTAGAGAATTTTAAGTACATGTTTGGTTAAAAAAGAAAGAAACAAAGAACAAAAAAGTAACAAAGGACAATATATTCTAGTAAAGTGTTTTTCGTATGCAGTCTTTGCTGTCCCTCTCTGAGCAATGGCTTATTTCTTGCAATTCTCCAGCTTTCCGCAGGGTGAACTAAGTGCATGAACATGGTGTTAGCTGGGTGATCAGGAGCTGTATGGTAGCTCTCACTGTGTCTTCACTGATGTAATACATTCAGAAGATCTAAACACCGGATCTAAGTAATGATCTTTAGAAATCAACACTGCACTTAATTCATCCCTTGTGTAACTCTATGGGCTTCAGTGGAGTTACAATAAAGAGGAATCCAGACCATCACCTTCTAAAAGAGATTATATCATCTGCCTTTGTATAGCTTTAAAGAGGTTTCCATTCCTTACAGGTAGTGTTATAACATGACTTGGGTTCTGTAAGTTATCAGAATACACTGCAAGTGTCATTCAAAGCATGTTATTTATATTATTTAATTTACCGAAATTAACGGGTAGCGATTGGTGCCAGGAGTGTAAATGCATGCTGGAGAGCTGTGGGAGCCCTTGGTGACCTGGAAGCCTCTCCTTCATGTACTTTCTTGGTGACCCACTTGCAGGCGAAGCTCATGTATAGGTGTGGGACCAAACAATGCCAGTGGAGTGGAGCGTCTGATTGAGTTTCCTTTGAAGGAAATCTGATAAACACATAAAGTACTTGGAGAACAAAACCAGCACATGGTAAACAGAGAAACAAAATCTCTTCAAATCAAATTGCTAATACAGATAGTGTCTGGAAGACATGTAAAAACTTTGGGTACCACTGTCCCTTTTTTTCTGCTGAGTTTTATGAGCAAATGCTTTCTTGGAAATTGCTACAGTTATGTTTCTAAAAGGAAAACTGCAGCTTTTGAAACTCCAGCCAGAAATACACTTCTGCCATGAAACACATGTGTAGGAGAGTGCCATGCTTTAGTTAAAGACTTGCAGAAGCTTGAATGTAAGAGGTCTTGGAGCATGATAGCTCCAGCCCTGCCTTCCTTGGTCACAGAGACCAGTGCTGTGGCATTCTTGTGAACATAAGGCATGGAATAACCAACCCTCTAGTGTGTGAAGCTTAGGTCAGATTTCATTAAAACCTGCTTAAGTAAGTCACAAGCCTATTTTACCACTTTCTAAGCAGTGGCTCAGGTAGTGTAGAAGGAAATAAAGAGAGGTTCTCCGGGACAACTCTACTGTTATTGTGTATGTTTTGGGCAACATTCAACTAATTGCTGTTACTGAAGATAATTCCTTACAAACACATATGAAAAAATATAACCTTCCTCTTGCAAGCAGAAACAAGCCAGCACTTCTCATGGAAGCTTTGCAGACACACCCAGCCACAGCTGCTCCATGTATCCGAGACATAAAATTTAAAATTACCCCAGCACCTTGCGGACACTTTTGGAAGATGACAAGAGATGAATGCATTCAGATGCAGCTGCAAACTAACTGTAAAGAGTGGTTGCTCGTTGTTGCCAGCTGGTGAACTGCCAAGTTTGACACATCTTATACTTGGTAGATATCTACCTCAAATGTGATACTACGGGCTGCTCTGTTAACTGTGTGAAAAACTCAAATACCTAACTGCATCACAAGACAGGAGCTTTCAAAGAGCATTGGATCATATCCATTCCTCTCTCTAGGATTATCTTTGTTATTATATTGTAAATATATTCTGGCTATGATTAGCATGAACCTCTCTTGATGTGGCCCCTTGTTATGAACAAGATGTTTCTCTGCGCATCATCTAAAGCACAGAATATAGGCCAAGTGTTTCAGAAGCATATTCATTGCTTCACAGTGGGAATTGCCATAGTAAAATATTAAATACAGTCAGACCAAAATAATAGCTCCTTTAAGGGCTCTATTGTGTCATCAATCAAATGCAGATGGGCAATTAATATTATGCAAACTCAATATTTTGCCTGGAGAATTTCTAGCAGCTAGGGTCACAACAGAAAATGTCTCCCAGGAAATAAATGATAATCAGTCTAAAAAGGCTCAAAATCTCCCGAGGAAAAATTATAAACATCAATTTAAAATATAGTGTCATAGCAATCTCTGAAAGACTCTTTTACTAAAAAATGTTAGGGACTCCAAAAGAGCTTGGCAAAGGCAGCTCAGTTTGTATGATATGCAAAATAAAAAGGACATCCAACACATTCATACGACTACACAGTTTAAAAACTGTGTAATATACAAATCAGAATTGATACTTTTTTTCCAGAGTCTAAGAAAAACATAAAATGTGACCTCGGTTATGATATTGTCTTTGGCTGTTACCAAATTCTGTACATGCTACCTAATAAGCTTAACTAAAAGCATGTTAGGAAAAGCAAACTTCTTCCTCCAGGACAAGTTGAAGAATAAAGGATCATCTTGCCTAACTTTTGATGCCTACAATGGATATGTCTTCAGGTGAACAAATAACCCCGGGCTCCTTTCTAGCACTAGTGAAGAGAAATACATTTTAGATGCAATTCACCTTGGCCACCTTAGGAAATAGGTAAATTAAATCCTAAACTTGCCTCTTACTACTCTGTCATCTGTTGCTATAGTGACAGATAGAGTCAATAGCTCAAACCATGCATAAAGTGAGATAATTTCCATCAACTATGAATAAACTGTTGTCACCAGATCTTCAAAAGAATTATATCAAGCCTTGAAAAATCAGGTCTTAAAATACAAAGCATTAAGTATTCAGTAATGGATTTGCCTTCTCTTCGTTTTACCTAGAAAATATTCCTTAGGCCTCTTGACCTGATTTCAGCAGGTGCTTATTTGCTCTGCTAGCTCTGAGATGTAGGAATAGTAGTCACTGGATGACCAGAAGAAACTTAGCCCTCAATCCAACTTCCTTTGGGAACAGGAAGAACCCACTGAAACCATCCACCTGGACCTTCTGTTAGGGCTAATGGTACCAGTACCTTCAATATCATACTTTAGACAACTCTGAGTTTTCTATATCTTCTATAAAAAAAAAGACAAGTTCCCAATATCTTTTGCATATCTCTTTTCTTACAGGCCATGAAATCAGATGCTTTGCTTCATGTTGGAATAGTGTATTAATTCATAGACTCATAGAATCATTGAATGGTTTGGGTTGGAAGGGACCTTAAAGATCACCTAGTTCCAACCCCCCTGCCATGGGCAGGGACACCTTCCACTAGACCAGGTTGCTCAAAGCCCCATCCAACCTGGCCTGGAACACTTCCAGGGATGGGGCATCCACAGCTTCTCTGGGCAACCTGTTCCAGTGTCCCACCACCCTTATACTGAAGAGCTTCTTCCTCATGTCTAATCTAAATCTACCCTCTTTCAGTTTAAAACTGTTACCACTCTTCCTATTAATTGCCTTCTAACAGTATATATTAATAATCTCTCCATGAAGTAAAAATTAGAAATAAGCCACCTGCTTGAGTACAGCATTATAAATATGAACCAGATCTGGTAAGATCAACTGAAAGCCTTAGCATATGCTCCAGTAACTAGAAGGATAAACTTGTCCCAGAGTGGCTCCCAGGCCACTTGACCTACTCACCAGCGAGTCCTGCTTGATATGTGCTAGTGATCCTACACTTGCTTGCATATGCTCACTTGCTCCAATTGCTGGCCCCACGGACACACTTGCTCAATGCAAGTGGTCTGACTCCGATTGCTGGCTCTCAGACCCCCCATACACACACATGCACAGAGTAAATTGAAGTGAGACCACATGACTTTGATGGTGTCAAAAGCAATCATAAATAGCAAAATTTTGCACAGACTACTCATTACTAGACAGTAAAATATCTACACACACTATATTAGTGAAACAACTGCAAGTGAGGAATGGAAAACTGAAATCACGTTTTGTATGTGTTTAATTCCCAGGCAGATGAACTGTTAGATGCATAATAAGGTGAATTACTTAAAATGAATAATTATTTGACTACCTCTAATCATAGCCTAGTGCATTTAACACAGCTTATGATTATCTTTACCACTGGGCAATACTGTGTGCTACTCTACCAAATGAATTAGCTACTCAAGCCTGCCACAAGAAATGTAAGAAATGGGGGCCTGCTATCAGCCAGCGGTGGCACCACTGGGCTGGCTGGCTGCCCATTCCCTGCCTTCACTGTAAATCCACATTCCTCTTCTGCTGCTCAGCATAACAATAAAGCCAATCTATTTACAGAGAGTAACAACCTCTTTTGAGATTTGCATGCACAGAGGTGATAAAATTACTTCAGAAAGAAGAGTAAGACTAGCTCAGAAATCGCCTGCTTGTCTTATTTTTTTAAGCAGAGCCAATTTCTCTAGTGTGCATAGAGGAAATAAAAATCTTAGCCCCTAAGTAAGTATCTCAGTAAAACAACCTATTTGTTGTTGCCTACATCTCACCCTGCAGCACTGGAAAGGAAAAATTTATGGGTGTGTAGACCTCAGTATCCCAAACAGACAAGCAAAGAGCCTCTCAAAATGTGATGGCCTTGCCCTTCACTTCCCTCTTCTGCAGCAAACATTCCTATAACAGCATGACACAACTGTTGTAAGGTGTGCTCAACTGCAAGACAAAGTGGCCCTCTGGTAACAACGATGAAAACACCCAGCAATGCATACTGGAAAAACTAAACCCAAGAAGATTACAACCGTAAGGTCATGCTGACACCTATGTATTGGGCTGGACTGTGTCTTTCCTTTGGGGATCCACCAGTTAGATTCCACAGTCCAGCAGAAGAGTTTCTAATAAAACACTTAGTCTCTTTTTCATTCAGTTTTATAAACTGCATCCTTAAAGGATTTTGAGGTTTATACGCTCATCTTGGCTGCATGCTACAATGTGTGGATTCCCAGCTAAACTCTTCAGGGCTATATTGATTCAAGCTATTCCCAATAAACATAATGCTGCTCTTGAATTTTCATCTGTTGTCACAGACTTGCTCTTGCTTTGTCAAGGCTTATAGTGCCCTAATACCATGGTCAACATCCCTCTTAATGCTTTGTTCTTCTAATAAGAATAATCTTCTTCCATGTCCCTTCTAATACTTTCTTCTGGCATTAGTAATATGCAAATACTAAGCTTAAGATTATTATACTCTATTTTTGCTGGCTGTTTTCCTGAGAAATGTATTCTATTTATGGCACATGTTGACACAGCTGGTTCCAGTTTTCCTTCTCATGCATAGCAATTTGGGGAAGCCTGCCGCACTGCTGTATGTGAAAGCAATCATGCCAAGCTTTTGTTTCAGAGAGCACCCCAGCCTATGGGTCCTTTCTACTGCCTGGGGAGGTGATCCTTGTGTTCACTTGCCAGATTGTCCTCAGATTCCTCAGCAGATGTGTACACCCATCACTGGGGTCATGGCCAAGGATAATACTGAGAGGGAGACAATGCTTCTCCAGCCTAAGGCCTTGTTCTCCACCCACTATTCTGGAATAGGAGTGTCCACAGATGGAGTTAATCAGGGGTAAGTCCCTTTGCAGACAAGCCCTCACACTAAACATACCACTCTGAAGGATGCTGAGGCCTCTAACCACATCCTGGGTACTAGATGTTCACCACACATTCCCTCAGCACTGTGTCTTTATGCTGCAATCTAAACCTGAGCCTTCAATCTTAGCAAAGATCAAAAAGAGCGTACCCAGAGCTCTGCTATTAACTTAAAGACCTTTTATGACAGTTATTAATGTGCTAGCTGTCACACTTCACCTGCACATTTAAAAAGCCTTTGAAAATAACTAATTCATCTTCACGGTACTACTATAAAGAAGGTTATCAAATGTCTCACACTGCAAATGTTTCACACGTAAGTTTAATCTCTGTATGTATATGCCAGGCAAACCATGCTTTATTTTTCTCTTTCTAGCAGAGCTGACAAAACACTGAGGGTTTTTTGAGTTGCATTTTTTTTGTGGGAAGGCTTGGGGAGTGATTGGTAAAATGATTCAATGTGATGACCCTCTGAATTCCTGTGGGACTCCATGTCGAAAGCATACTTTTTTCTGCTTTCTCATTTTTGGACAAAATTAAAGGCAAAGTTCCAAGTTCAATTCCCAGTTACTGCTGTGTAGAACTGGAGTAGCTCCACCAAAACCATGGGTATTACACTAGATTCATGCTGCTCTGAGATCAGAATTTGGACAGCAGTCTTTGTGGTCAGTATTTGACTATAAAGCTTTTCGAATTGAGGGTTTTGTAATCATGTCTCCCAGAATTCTTTTCAGATGAACTTCAGAAGGTACTTCAGACAATGCTGCATTTTTCTTTTAAAAATCTGTATTTTGGTTAATAAGCAATTGTAAATGTAATCTTACAAGTACAAAGTAGAATAAAACTAGGGAAAGGAACCAGCAAGTCTGAGTTACTTTCATTTGCTTTTTCACCAATACCCATATTTGGATCTGCTCAGCAAATGCTAGAAATTGAATTACCCCCCAAAATTTTAATGAACCAATCAAATGAACTTCGGTTCAAAAATGGATAAAGTGACTTTTTATGCTTTCATGGCAGGGTTTGCACTGGAGAAGCATTGGGTGGGACCCAAAATTTGCTGGCCTTTGGGTTGCATCAGCCCTCAGGGCTTGGTCGCGCCCCAGAGGTCTGTTTTGCCTTGTCCTCCTCCTCCCAGCTGCAATGTCACCTCTTGTGGTGTCCACAAACTAGCTGTGCAGGTGATACCCCCGCCATGGAGATCTGTTCCAGGCCCCCTTTCTAGCACCAACATGGCCTCTCTCTCCAGCCCAGTCAGAGGCATTCCTCCCATGGCAGGTGAAGAGCTGACTCATAGCAGCAATTTTTAATTCATTTAATCTACTGCCTATTAACAGCAACTTCTGAGTATTGATTTGGGTACTGAGAAAAGAAAAAAATTAAGACCATAAACAAACACTCAAAGGAACACTTCTCCTCACCCCTTCATAGTCTCAGCTTCCCTTATGTTTACTTAGGGTTGCAGTCAGAGAGGCCCAATTTCTTTGGTGAGGCAAAGGGTGGCATAAAGGGTTGAGTGTAAGAGGGGGTATAATGGCTTCTCCTGGGCAGGCCAGAGGCCTGGAAGCTGTTTAAAGTGACCAGAATCAAGAACACCATGTCCATCATCATTGACTCCATTTGCAGTCCTGGTACCACGTGTCAGGGATAATAAAACATCCAACCATACCAGTGTGCATTAATCATCCATCCACTAGTCAGAGGGATGTGGAAGCAATGTCTGCTTGCATGTTCTTAAGCATTTGTACCAGTAAGAGTTGTAATCAGTAGCATCCTGCTCCTCTCCCAGGTGCTGGGAGAGGTAATATCATGATGCCTAAGGACAAAAGCATCCCAAGGACTGCAGCCCAGCTGCTGATGCTCTCTGCACAGAGTCATCGCAAAGTGCTCCCTGGATGTAGTGTTTGCAGCAGGAGGAGCATTTTACGACTGATGCAGTGCAAGGAGCTGGATGTGTTGTTATTGTTTCACTTTTCATGGTGTTCAAATAGGGTAGGATAATTATGAATCCCATTTATTTTTTTAAACCTCACAAATAGGAAGTTGCCTGTAGCTTAACTTCTGCTGCTGTGAGAAAGTCAGCATTTTGTTCTTCTAGATTTTTGAGCCTTCAACAGCAGTTTAGAGTTTATTTATACATTTCTCTCACTCTTGCCCTCTCTTTCACACACACGCACTCCACCCAGATCCTATGAGGCTATCTTTAGGCTTCCAGACAGTTTGGATAGTTACTGGAAATCACCAGCTACTTCCATTTTAATTTCAAGTCTTAAAAAAAAAAAAAAAACAAAAAAAAAAAACCACAAAAACCCCACCACTGTAAACTGAACTTTACCTTATCATAAACTATTAAAAATCTGCAGATGTCAGTGCAGTCTGGAGGCTTGTGAATTTTCATTAAAGCTTGAGCTATTTAACATCTAAGCTTTTTCTGGAAGTTTCACTGCTACGCTAGTCAGTCCCCTTTAGTATCCTGCTATGCAATAACATTGCCAATGGATACGACAGAAGTTGAATGAATCATGGGAAAGACTGGAGAATATCGCTAACTATTGGACATGCACCACCAGGTCCACACCAACTCCGATATTTAGGAATGGAGGAGTGCAGGGAGAGGAGAAGAGGTGTAACACCTGTTGGGAAATGTCCTGTCTCCACTCAGCAATCACTTCTACTGTTGAGTAACAAACATGTTATCAAAGGCTCAGAGCAAGCCAGACATTGAGATTTGCAACTAGCCAGAGCTTGAGTTAACTTTTCCATGTTCATATGATTTAAGTTAATTTGAATTAGTCTTTTATTCTTCACATTTTCTAGCATAGATACTGTGTTTGAGCCCTGACATAGGCCATTCTATCCATACAAGTATTAACATACACAGGGTGTATTTTCAGGGTGACGTGACTGAATGGTTACATTTTAGTTGGCTGTGCTGAAAAATTACCTTTTAAAGACCACAGAGCATCTTGTCATGTCGTGCAAGCTAAGCTTCACTAGTGTCTTTTCTAAATTATGGATGTTGTCTTAGATTCTTGCTACACCACCAGGCTCCATCCAGCTCTCGTATCCCCTATGGCAACAGCTAGTTCCCTCATGCATTTTAATCTGAGGTGTTGCTGTAAGGCCCCATAGTTTTAATTACTTTGC
>JANXJC010000078.1:64446796-64466924 GCA_027564655.1 Leptodon cayanensis | reverse complement strand
TAAAACTAGAAGCAAAGCATTTTTGGAAAAATATACCAGAAAAAAAAAAAAAAAAAAGAAAAGAAAAGGACTACCTTATTCTTTGTGCATTTTGAGAGTGCCTTGTTATTTAAGGACTCAGGCAATGACCTTTTCCTGATGTTTTCCAAGCTCTATTTTTCCCCCTGTCTTTATCTTCCATTCTTTAACCCTATATCAGACCACAGAAAAATAAAATTGAAAAGATGTGCCTGTGGAACAAAAGGGAAAACAGAACAACATGGGTGTGGAGAACGTAGGCAATCTGCAACAGTGGATTCAGTTGTAATTTAGCACAGTTTGTAGCCTCATTTTTCCAGACTGCCCAGCAAGAGGCCACATTGCCCAACTCGTCATGTTTCAATGAAAGAGAAACCCATGACTGTTGCAGCCAGGAAATGTTGACATAAAGGAGTTAGTTACTAAGAAAACCTGAATGTTAGTAATCCTGCATGTTAGACACATTGGAGGCAAGGTCACGCAAGTTTTATTCACATTAATACCACTGCTTTTTTGTCTTGACAGGGTCTATGACAATCAGGCAAAATGTTTTTGGGGTTTTTTTTGTCAGTGCACAAAATGAAACAGCATTTTCCACAAACACTTTGAAAAGAAACATGTTGAGCCTGTAGCATGGTTTTATCCTGTGAATAGAGAATGGGTTTATTGCAAGGAAGGGGGCAATGCAGAGAATTGCCAGAAGGACAGATTCAGACACATGCGGATATCTTCCTCCTCCAGTTGCTATTATTATTATGCTTCTAATGCCCACATTAATCCTGTATTCAAGAATCCTCTCTAGCATTGAAAAATCTGGACAATGAACTGTCTATGAGACTCCATCAAGACTACACCACACTTTGGAAAAGTCATTACTGGAAGTAGGTGTAGCTGGATATATGGAAGATTGAACCAGTTAAATTCAATTAACGGGAGTTACTATTGTAGGCGCGGGCTCTGCTGCATGAACTAAGGAGGAGAAAGGCAGAGTTAGCTGTATAATTTGAGCAGGATGAACAAAGCAAGGAGAAGAATGGAAAAAGGCGTGAGCAGGTGTGGGACCCCGTACGGTTGGGGTGGCGTGGGTGGGTTCTTCCTCCCGCGGTGGGAAAGGAGGGGGTGGGTGCTGCTGCAGGCCACAGGACCTCCTGACTGCTGCACACCCAGGCGGTTTGCATGAGAGGCAGTGAGAATGCGAGTTGCAAAGGCAATACAGCTGAGCCTGTGCACCTGCCTTTGCACCCCAGTCTGCTACTAAGTCCCTTGCAGGGACCTTTGCTTTCAGACCAGTTTTTACTCTCACTCTTATGTTCCCCTATTAGCAGCAATTCACTTTCCATGATCTCCCACTTTCCTAAGGCTGGAATATGGCTGTATTCCATTGCTTTATTCAAAATAAAGAACTCCAAAATCCTTTTAAAAACTTGAATATATAAATCTTTGTGTCAGTTCAGTGAAGATGAAGATTATTGCTCAGAGTCAAGAAATTTGGGGCAAACAGAAGATAAGGCGTAGGTGTTTATTTAGCCATTGGTTTTTGATATCTTCATTTTTAGGCCCTGAATATGTGTGCAAATGGTCCCCCCACTAAAGCACTTCACCTAAAGATGTTGACTAAATCAGTGCCAGTCAGGATTAGAAGCCAGGATTTCTAAAATCTTGATCTCCATATTTAGCTACCTCTTATTATCTCTTTCCTCCTTTTCAGAGCAAGTGATCACAGAGGAACCATATATGTACACATTTTTCAAATCATGTTAAAATCATTAAAATATTTGGGGTTGAACTGATATGCGAGGACATGTATGGACAAAATTTGAGTTGCTTCCCTTAACATTCCTGCACACTGCTAAGCTTGAATCCTCGAATCCTCTGCTCTCTTAATTGATACTAGAATACGAAATGTCCCCTTTGCTTAAAAAGTGATTAGTACATCAACTTCAACTGAAGTAAGCATGAATGAAACAGAAGCTTATATTCTTCTGTGAAAGCAAGTGACCATCTGTAGTTTCTGGGTAATGAAAGGGGTAGGTTTCACAACAGAGATATTAGGCAGAACTAACCATAAGTATGTGCCATTCATTATTCACTGTGAAGTTGAGAGAGGAAAGCTAGTGTGCCTTTCAAATTTGAAAGCTAAAGGTCACATTCAAAACATTTTCAAGTTATCAGTAAAATTAAGGTTCTTACCTCTGCTATAACCCCCTAAATATATAAACACTCTGCTTTGAATATGTACAGTTCTTGCCATTAGCAATGTAATTCGAGTATTTCAGGGTATTGAAAAACACCCCATTTGGAGTTGCTTATCTTTCTAATTGAACTGCAGACAGGTTTGTGTTGGGATGGTATTACCATCTAATGACTCTAAAAGGTATAAAACTACTGAATTACTGAATCTAAGTTGAACTCCACTCAGAGAAAAGTAGAAAACCCACTACAAATCTGTTCTTGCTTAAAATAATTTTTTATTGTCAATTTGTGATTTAAAATAATTTTCTCAAACCTGATTTTATTTTGCTGACATATCATGCTTATTAAAATACTGCATATTTTTATCCTGGGAAAGGCTCATCTTTTTATTTCTTAGGTTGCAACCTAACAGTGCTCTTCCCCTGTTATTTTCCCTATTGCAATAATTTGCATTGTTTTTACCCTAACAGTTTAACTGTCACAATTCAAAATAGCAGTGTTGAAAGATACATGAGCTTTTTTAAAAGGAATCAGCTTGGTTTTATTTGTATTTTACCTCATTTAATTTGACAAGCGCATTTATTTCCAGCCTAGGAATCTCAGGACAGGCATACAGCACCCATCATGTGGGTCTTAATATTAGAAATACAGCAATAATGGAAACTTGACATTAGGGAGTCTCACAACACTTTTGTCTGAAAAAAAAAGAAAGAAAACACCAACCAGAAACCCTCCACTGTTTAATGTTTTAAAAAATTAAGTCCAATCATTACGGAAAGGTTACTTAGACTGCATATGCCCCAGACATTCTGGCTTCTTTACCAATTACTCTGATAATTTCCAATGATATGGACACCCGTTCTCTGGATACACAGTTCAGACTATTTCTTTGTTTCATTGAGGACACTAAACAGCAGCCAGATGGCTGCTTATTACAAGCCTTTTAGGAATTTGAGCCCAAAGTGAGAAACAGAGTATGCTTTTCTCCATTTTCCAAGAGCATGAGCTGCATACATACTGTGAAAATGCAGGACAAATCAACTATAACATTTTCCTCCAGTGTCATGGACATTTCTTTGCTTTACTCTTTAAGGTAAGGAAATATATTTTGAAAAGCAATATTAAGTTCTTTTGTTTAGAAATGGGGAGGCACCTAAAGCACCTCCAAATTAGGCCACAGGAGAACTGCTGTGCTCTTGGAGCATGGTACTGTGAGGACCACCCTTGCTGGGCTTTGTGCAGGCAACTGGCTGCAGCCAGATGGTTACTTTACTCTTCCAATAAAAGTATTAGTTAACAAAAGCCTAAGGAAGTATAAGGCAACCCTTCCCGCTCTGCTTTATCCTTCCAACTCTTTAACTCCCATCCCAAACCAAAGCCTCACTAGACTTTGAGAAAAACATCTGCGTTTTGAGTGCACTGGGACCAACATTTTAAATCTAAGGTATTTTCCATTAGACTCCAAAATGCCTAGCAGAATACTTGTATAATAGCCTAATTCAATGAGGTAAAGAGCACACTACAGCTCTTTTGTTATTTTAGGAGAACTTTAGGCACCAGCCTGCCTGTCAGGTGTGAGATAGGCAAGAGCCTAATGATCATCCCACTACCTCAGAAGTCCATGTATTCATGCAGGCATTACCCACCACTCCTGGAGCCAGAGACTGGAGATTGTTGGGAGGGGAAAAAGTAGAGGCCAGGGAGGAATGACTCCATGTGCTGTGCCCAGAAGGATGAGCTTGGGCATCAAGATAGGCCAGCCCATTCATTTTCCTTTCCCTGAGGAAATGAGGTGGGTAGGATCTCTCTGCTTGGCTGCTGGCATTGCTTTTCTACCTCATTCTTTCACCAGGGCACTTCTGCTTAACAAGGCTTGACTCAATCCTTGAGTTCATAAATTTTCAGACTTTAAGTCTGTTTAGGCCTATTAATGTGTTTGGATTGCAATACATATTTAAGAAAGACTTTCAAGCTTAGTTTGAAGTCTTCCAAATAGACAAAAGCACAATGATGTTCCCAAGTATGGTTTTTGCAATAGTTAAGCTGGGCACTCAGAAATGTTTCCTGTTATTTCTAAATTTCTTCACAGTCAGCATCAAACTTCACTCTGCCTTTTTTTGTCACCTATGTTACTTGTTAACCTTCCATAGGCCATCACTAAGCCAGATCTTGGTCGTTCTTTTGTAAAGGAAAATAATTGCGGCTTATTAGTCTTCTCATAAGATGGAAAGGTTTGATTTCCTCAAATATTCCCCCTCACCAAATCACTCTGGTTTAGGTTCCTTTCCTACTTCAACTACTTTTCCAAACATGGATATCAGCACTGAAAAATCTGCTCCTTTTTGCTCCCATCAGTGCAGTACCAAGATAATACTTCTTCCTTAAGGGGATAAGACCAAGGATTATCCTCTTTGATCTAAAGCACTGGACTGCAGATCAGAGTGAACTGGTTTTTCTACAGTCATCTGTAGTCATTTACAGTTCCTGTTCAGTGTCACTGCTTTCTTGGTGGAGGCAAACTCCACTTTGACTTACAGTCCTTTCCTTCAGATATAGTTGTGTGTGAATGTGGTTGGAGGTTTTTCAGAAGCCCAGTCTCCCTTTACAACTGAAGCACAGCAAAGAAAAAAAGGGATCAAAGGAAAAACAAACCAAACCAAAACAAAACAAAACAAAAACAACAAAAGAATGTCTAAGAGGACCACAAGGAAGAGGAGAGGGAGGAGAAACTGTAGCAGGGTGGTAATAGCATCTTTGACAATCACAGAACGTGTTTTAAAACCTAATTCCTCATTCCTCAGTTATCTACAAAACGTCATTTTACTAGATTGCTTCCTTGTAGCTGGTTTACCCATTTCAGTCTTTCAATATATGCAACTCTGAAAACTTCCTTGAACTCTGACTTGTTCTTTTTCCTTTCTAGCCTGGTTTTCTAAGGGAACAACCCCTGTGCAACTATGCCATCTGCCTGTCTGCCTCCCAACTCCAGTTTCGGTGCAACAGCCAACTTGACCCAACTTTGAAAGAGGTGCAAAGTTCTCAAAGATGCTAAGTTCTTACAAGTTCATCAAAAATTGGCAGCCAAAAAGAGGAAAGAAGACCAATTAAATATCTTATGGCGAGTGAAAGACAGACCCAACTTAGCATCTTCTCTATTTGAAGAGGCAGCAGCCATCTGGCCAGTGTACAGTCACAGTTTGGCTGGTTTGTCAGGACACACATAGCTCTGAATCAGCCACAGGATGCACTGGAGCTTTTCTGTGTAAGACATGTGGGAAGGAGCTGAAGATGAACCTGAGGTAGGGCAGGATGAGGGCCTAGAAAACACACATCCAAGGGAAGCTAGATTTCAGTCATCTTGCTGCTCCTCATCTTCCAGTGATTCCTTTTAAAGAAATTACCACCGTGTTAATGAGGACAAGGAAAGGAGAACCACTGATAACTTTTGGGCTCAGTGCCAGATCATCAGAGGTTTTAGTTAGATATTTTACAAAAACAAGGAGTATCAGCACAGCCGAGACGCTAGGAAATTCCATGAGATTCCACAAAATTCAATGAAGAGCTGACAGCATTATACTAATACACCTTCTGTGCCATCTCGTCCCAATGCGTAGTCATCACCTCACACCATCTTTACCATATGTAAAAGATGACAATGCAGACTGCATGAAATGTTTGAGCTGGTTAAATTTTATACCAGCTTTCTATTAAATATCATTCTCATTTATACATGATAAGGGGCCTTTCTTTGTGCTTAGCAATATTGTCCCTAACTTACTTGTAACTTAGATACGTGCAGCTGTTTGTATCACTTTCAGATGAACACAGAACCAGGTTTTGAAATGCCCTGACCTGAGAAACTTGATGGCAAATCACAAAGGATTTTGAAGTTGAACCCTGCACCCTTATATTATTACTCCTACACTCTTAAAAGCAGCATTTAATAAAAGTAAGTTCTGCAGCAAGTTTGGGCAGTGTTCTTTGAAGACTGTCTCCTGCATTTTTATAAACAAGCCAAAATACCTTCTTGTAAAGTTGTTCCAGAACAGCATGGGTTATAAGAAAGAGTGTGATTTTGCATTGTACACATCTGAGAAAGAGACTCTGCCGTGGTAGATTCACATCTGCTGCCAGCTGGGCTCTTTTATTGGATGTTAGAATAACAGTAGAAGCTGGAGCATCGACAGGGAAACAACTTGTCAAGACAGAGCAGACGGAGATGAATATAACTCATCAAAACTTGAAAACTAAGTAAGCATTGTTGCAAAAGCAATGGGAAAATGTGTCTGTCGGGTAACTGCTGTGTGACAGTAAAATGTCAGAAAATTTGCTTTGCCTGAGACTGCAGAGAAAGGCATGATATGATTTCTGTGGGACTGTTTATCTGAGAACTGAAAACAAAAAAATAAAAAGTTGTAAAACAATAGGGAAAAAAACCCCTTGTCATTAACATCTAAGGGCAGTTCTCTGGAGAAGAAAATTTATGCAATGTCTTTGTCCTAGAGGATTTGAATGCTTAGACAACACCACGCTGGGAGTCAGTGCCTTTGTATAAAAAAAAAATAAAAATAAAAATTGCAAGCTAAGGAGTGGGACACACAAACTCATCCACATAGTATGAAGGAGAGTTAGATTATCTGAAAAAGTTTTCATGGTAGCTAGTGAAATGTGCCTGGAGCTGCCTGAGCGAATCAGAAGGAAGGAACAAGGTGTGAATCACGAAAGCAAGGTTGGTTCCCAGCCGCAGGCTGCAGGACAGGGCCAGTTTCCACTCAGCATGGTCTCCCAGCACTCCTCGGTCAGTGACTCAGGTAACAGCTAAACCAGCTCAGCTGTTTTCCCCAGAAAGCCTGGAAGGTTTCCCTGTAGGGGAACATACTTTTCCCTTGCTCTATGCACACAGTAGTGGAAAGGGCAGAGCATTTGCCTGACTTACCATAGTGTTGATGCTAGTTCTCTGGAGAGCACCCTAAATGATGGTTTAGTCTCTGTCTCCTTGTTCATTCAATATTTTTGCAAAGAGCACCTATGGCTCACAGCTTTGGGGTCTCTCCTGGGAGTGGAGGAGGACACCTTTCTCAGTCATAGAGGAAGAAAGTTTAAACATGGTTTTCCCCAGTATTACATGAATGCCCCAATAGCCATCCCCACTTGCCACCACCAACTCTCCCAGAGCATGTGGGGTTTGCAAACACAGTGGCAAGGAAACATGTAGTTTAGTTTATTAACCCAGCCAGCGTGCCAACAGTGTTTGCTCCCATTACACCTCCTGTGAGAGATCCCTCTGAGCTAGGTTTGAAGGAGCAAATTGGCACAGGGAAGTCACTTCCAGCCAGCCAGGCTACAGTTCCACTGTGCAACCATCTGTGTTTCCAACACTTGTGTTGTTTTCAAAGGATGTAGGATTACTGTGTGTCACCCCCAAAAGCAAGAGAGGCTGTGCCATTTCCTGTGCCTGAGGAATCTTCAAAGGCAGATTGCAGAGACTTTGAGTCAGGCATCTCTTTCTCTCCAAGTCACATGTTTGTGTGGAAGCTATCAGTCACTTGAGTCATCCATTCTAGCATGGGACAAAAAGTTGAGCTCAGTGGAGTACTTTATAAATATAAGTATCTCCTAATAGGAAAACAACAACTTCCATTCCTCTATGGAAACTGTAACAAGAAAATAAAACACCTTCTTGAGATACTTGCTAGATACACCTTTGGTATTTCTTCAGCACGTGCTGTGAGTGTAACCAGTTGGATGATTTCCCCATACAGCATCCAAAACACATTTCCAGCTACAGCTACTTTTCACTTGCTAGAGAAAGGCAGTCATAGTCTCAGTGGACTCTGTACCAGCCACACAAACAACCAGCCTCATCATTTTTGCTGTCTTTTATTTATGATATCAATAGCTAAGAAAGAAACAGGTCCATGCCTCACATCATCAGAAAAGAGTGTGAAGAAGGTAGGGCAAAATATATTTTGCTATTTATTTTAAACTATTCTACAGAGTTACCCATATGTGGCAGGGTTGGTTCATTTTCTCCCAAAGCAATAAAAGTTGGAGAAGTTGCCAACAGCAGCCATGCTATTGCTTAAAATACACTTACCAGCTCCAAGAGCTCTGGAGTTACAAAGACTTTCAACCATTTGAAGTAAAACAAAGTTTCTGTTCTAAAATCTGTGTACTGGAACAGCTTCTCATTGAACTTTCCCATAAACTAAAGAATTGGTGACTTGTGACCAGTGAGCATTAAACCATGTAACAGGTCCATAACAGAGACAAGTAAATGTCCTAGGCAGTCAGACTTGTTTGAAGAAATGACATCCACAACTGACAACACCATAAACTGTCACTGAGGTAATGGGCAAAGCTGGGTTCAGGTATGTACATCCAGCCTATAAAGATTGTAGCTCTAACACCTGGGAGGTGATGCACTGTTTACAGCTAAACTTCTACAATTGCTCCTGGCAGAGGCTTTGATTTGTGTACATGCTTATATATTCTTGTTCTGGATTTATGTTTCTCAAAAAAGAAAGATTTTTCTTTCTTTTTTTTTTTTTTAAAAAAAAAGGAAGTTAAAACTCTAAAGCAGGACGTGGGTATGTCTAGGTTTCTTAGGAAAGTACTGCCCTCTGCTCACAGCTGCTAGCCTGAGAATTTCCCAGCAGGGTGGAAGTGGGGAACCGTGAAACCAGAGGAGAGCTCCGCTACCCGACAGCCCCTGAGAGCAACTCCTTCTTCTGCAGCTGCACTCATCAGGACGCAAGAGAGGACCTCTCCCTGACAGCTGAAGCAGTGCAGAGCCTGGGCAGAGTGAACGCTCTTGCTCTCTGCCTGTGAAACAGCCTGGTATGACACGAAACAAGTTGCCAAATGGCCAAGGTCTGCCAGGCACAGCCGTGCTGTAGCTGAGCTGGGTGTTGGGGGAAGAAGCAGCTGCTTCCCGAACTGTGCCATCAGTGTGGGGCATCATGAATCCAACGGTTTAGAAACTTTCAGGCTTTCTGGGGAACCAGTGAAATGGAAGTGGGTATAGTATGTCTTTCAGTGTAACCTGCGGGTGCAGATTAGAGTAGGCCACAACACGGATCAGTGGTGACCAACCATTACCACCCCATTGGCTCTTGAGCAGCACACACAGAAGTACTGGCCTTCTGAGGGCAGATCCCATACTAGGAACCAAGGAGTGCCCAAGAGACGTCTCAGAATCCCAGAAATTAGCAGAACGGGGAAGGCTGAATGAACCCAAGTCCTACAACCAGGACCAAGGTGATTCAGGGAAGGAAAATGGGCACCTTGTCTCACTGATGGTTATACTGCAGCATTCCTAGCAGTGTATAGCACCTGGGACGGACAACACAGAATGACTAAGAGATGCTATGAAGTATACAGTTGTTTGTTCTTCTAGCAGATTCATCCAACTTATGCTTACTTCTACACCAGGTCTAATCTTAGTCATAGAGTTGCTCTTCGACAATATTTTGTGCAGCCATGTATAAGTGAGATCAGTCCTCAAACTACTTTCCTTTCTTTTAAGGACTAAGCTCGGGTCCATCTTTATCTGCATTAGTTATCTCAGTGCTCAAAATCAAGACTTCTGTTGCTTTACTTATAAATACCTTTCAGTGTCTACAGATAACTAGGTTTACCATTAATCATTAATTGTGATTACAAACAGTAAAAACCTCGGGCAAGTTCACCCTGTTTCTTTCTGCACTTTGACCAAGATGCTAGGAACATTGCAGCTCTATTTTTAAGGCAATATTCATGCCACCAGGCTTTAATATCTGAGTTACACTTTAGGCAACTCAGCTCAGCCAAACTGGGCAATGGTTATATAAGGAAGGATTTTAGTGATCTGATCTGATGAATCCCCACAACTGGACTTCTTGACAGGCAGCCGCCTTTGTAAGTCAACATTCAAAATGTTCATGCCATAGGACATTTATTTACTCCTACTAGATCTCCTGCCAGCTGCAGAGGGAAGCAGAAGAAAAAGCAAACTGAGCTTCTAAGTCTTGCCACCCCCCACAAGCACAACTCTCCCCTCGAATGGGGAGAAAACTCATGTTGATTCTTGCTTTTCCCTTTCTCTGGCAGTGAGGTGAGCTCCCCAAGCAGCGTGGTGGATCATAGCCTGCTTCCCAGAGGCACAGCCCAGCACGTCACCCCTGCCTTTCAAACAAGGCCATAGGTCTGCTTCCAAATGACCTTCCCTGTTTAGAAACTCCACCTAACCCCAGAGAACTTGTCTCTCTCCCATCCTCTCACCTTCCCCTGCCTCTTTAACCAACCTCTACCTCAGCACCCCTTGATAGCAAAGCAGTTTCCCTGGTGGATTTGCATGTCTCAAACCTACTTCCTACATGCCTCTCCCTTATGGATTCAATTTCAGTCTGTATTGGGTTTGTGTGGCAAGGTTTTGGTAGTAGGGGGGAGTTACAGGGGTGGCTTCTGTGAGAAGCTGCTAGAAGCTCCCCCCCACGTCTGACAGAGCCAAGGCCTGCTGGCTCCAAGATGGACCCACTGCCAGCCAAGGCTGAGCCCATCAGTGATGGTGGTAGCACCTCTGTGATAACATATTTAAGAAGGAAAAAAAGTTGCTGTGGACACAGAAACAGCAGCTGGAGAGAGGAGTGAGAACATGTAAGAGAAACAACCCTGCAGACACCCAGGTCAGTGAAGAAGAGGGGGAGGAGGTGCTCCAGGTGCCAGAGCAGAGATTCCCCTGCAGCCTGTGGGGAAGACCACGGTGAGGCAGGCTGTCCCCCTGCAGCCCAGGGAGGTCCACGGTGGAGCAGATATCCACCTGCAGCCTGGGGAGGACCCCACGTCAGAGCAGGGGGATGCCCAAACGAGGCTGTGACCCCATGGGAAGCCCACACTGGAGCAGGTTTTCTAGCAGGACTCATGACCCCGCAGGGGACCCATGCTGGAGCAGTCTGTGCCTGAAGGACTGCAGCCCATGGAAGGGACCCACACTGGAGCAGTTTGTGAAGAGCTGCAGCCCGTCAAAAGGACCCATGCTGGAGAATTTTGCAGAGCACTGTCTCCCATGTGAGGCACCCCACGCTGGAGCAGGGGAAGAGTGTGACGAGTCCTGCCCCTGAAGAGGTTGAAGCAGCAGAGACAACATGTGAAGAACCGACCGTAAACCTCATTCCCTGTCCCCCTGAGCCGCTGGGGGCGGGTAGGTAGAGAATCTGTGAGTGAAGCTGTGCCCAGGAAGAAGGGAGGGGTGGAGGGCAGGTGTTTTGAGATTTGGTTTTATTTCTCATTACCCTACTCTGGCTAACTGGCAATAAATTAAGTTAATTTTCCCCAAGTTGATTCTGTTTTGCCCGTACCAGTAATTGGTTGAGTGATCTCTCCCTGTCCTTATCCTGACTCACGAGCCCTTTGCTGTGTTTTCTCTCCCCTGCCCAGCTGAGGGGGCGTGAGTGAGAGAAAGGCTTTGGTGGGCACCTGGCATCCAGCCAGGGTTAACCCGCCTCACATTTATATGTACTTGTATATGAAATACAAACTTTTGAGTCCTCCAATTATTTTTTAATTCTCTCAAGAATTTCCTCATCAATGTGCTTTCATGCACCATACATAGAAGTTGCTATGCAAGATGAAGTTGTACAGTGTATTAGCTGGAGCAAATCACAGTGATCAGTCACACGGTATAAACTGCATGTATTTATTCTGATCTATTGCCTGTGTTCTTGCAGGAAGTTCTGACGCTTGGTACCATCCAACAGATTTATAAGACCTGATGCCCCTCTCGCTGTGATGCCATGCAAAGGTTTCGCAGCTAAAACCTCAGTCTGTGAACAACTTCATGTCTAAGTAGTGCTTAACAGCACGTATAAAGCATTACGACAAAAATAACCAAGGAGCAAGACTGGAAATGAGGAAATGATCACGTAAAGCAAGCACTTCACCATACAGGGTCTCCCTCTGAACAGATGTGAAACTACAAATTTCACCAGTTGCAATGAAAAAACATTTTGTTCCGAGACTGCATTTGGGATATGCAAGCTCTGGCAGGAATTATTAGCTTGAAACAAGTGAAGATAAATTAATAGTTTCCATTGAATATGCCAGGACAATTATTTTCAGCCCATTTAAAAATATTCACAGAATGTACTTCAACATACATCACAAGGAGTGACTTGAAAAAAATGGTGCAAGCAGGACTGAGGCCTGTAGCTCAGGGCACTTAGGTAGATTCACTGCTGAGTTTGGCCTTGCAGGTAGTAACAAGCTACGAAAGCGAAAGTTGTAGCTGGCCCTTACTAATACTTTAATAAAAACATAAAATGTTTATGACCATTTCTGTCCTATTTTCTTCCCAAACCAACATTTTCTGAGTTGTAGGAGGGCTGGGGGAGCAGGACATGACCCCAAGCCCGAGGACCACTACTGGTGACACAGATTTCTGTGCTCAGGTCACTGATTCACAGCATGGGGGAAGCTGCTCCCCCGGCAACCAGCATTTCTGACATTTCAAGAAAAAAAGTTCCTTTTCTCAAGTTACAGTAACAACTACAAACCAGCTAAGTTCTGATTAACAAAAAATCAAAACCAGGTCAAATAATGCATTGGTGGGAGGCTGGAGTGAGTGTCTATTTTTGATCAAGACGAAAATCAAAGACAGAACAGCATTAATGTATTAACATTTAAGAAGCTGGTATTTTAAAATCTTCTAAGCGTGTCCAGTTAAATAAGACAAAAACTTTCTGAAATAAACCCAGAGCAGTCCTGTTTGAGGAAGTTCAAATCAATGCCTTTCTTTTGATGTTACATTCGCACAAGTACTGAACACAGCCAGGTAGATGCATGATGAGACATCTTCTCTTTTTCCGGCCACATGCATTATGTTAGAGGCACAACCCTGGGCACTGCACAACAGCAATCTCAGCATATGTGCAATTTAAAAAATAAATATCAGAAAACTTGGAATAATGCTGTTAGTGGCAATGGGATCCTGTCGTGTTTCTGCACCAACTGCAGTACTTTACAGGTCTTCAAAGAAAGCACAAAAACATGAGTGTGTGGATTATAAACAAAACAGTTTATTGGTTTTATATATGTTTTCAAGGTACTTTCATGCTGCAGTTTAGAACTCCACCTGGTAAGAAAGTGAACCTTCATAAACCCCACCTTCACTAAATAAACACACAACTTCAAGGTTAAATGAAAAAAACCCAAAAAATTCAAACCAGATCCTGACTATAAACTATGTACACTCCTGGAATCACAAAAAGAAACCAGAAGTACAAAACATTTTTCTTGGGGATTTTCTAGATTGACTGTTTTTTAGGAAACCTAGGATGAGATTCCTCCCAGCGAGTCTTTACCGTCTCAAAGCTGGACTTCTAGCCAAGCCAGTGACCTCAGCTCATCCAGAGCTGACTCCTCTCACCTGTATTAAATATCTATGTAAGAACAAGATGAACCGTCCTCTGCCAAAGACTATGCTGTTGTCCACAGGGAAAGCTTATATTAATGCAATCAGATTCTTTTTTTTTTTTTTTTCCCCAGGGATTCAGGGTAGGATATTAAAGCAAATCCATATGTAGTTATCAGTTACAATAGTATCTGCATTTTGTATGAAACCCAGTAATCACTGATACAATATACTTATATCCATATAAAGTTCTCATCAAAACATTCCATAATATGGCAGGCATTTTGGCACAGTGGTCTCACCGTAGCACCAACTGAACAAGAAAACTGAATGCTGGCACACTTCACTGATTAAATAGGAATTTAGGCTGGTTTTATTTAAAACAAACAAACAAACAAACAACAACAACAAAGAAAACAACAAAAAAAACCCAACCAACAAAAACCCAACAACAACAACAACGAAAACAACAAAAAAAACCCAACCAACAAAAACCCAACCTCAATGCTTTAAAAATTGAGCCCAATGCTCAAAATACAATTCCATAATGCCCCATCTATTTGAAATGAACATCCGCCACCAGCCAAAAGCATTTTGGAAACAGAGAAAAAGAGTTCAGCCCGTTATGCTGAAGCCAAAAAAGCCAGCACAAATCCTACCACCTTTTTTGTATTTTTCATGTATCATTTCTTGCTCAGAGCATGCAAATGCTGAAACTCAAGAATGCCCATTCAGTTGTGGAATTCTAATTGCATTGCTGCTTTTTTGACTCGGTTGCTGTTATGTTGTGGTCTCAATTTTTTACCTTTGCCAGCACTACAGCAGCCCTGCGTTCCATCTCCACTGCACAGTGAGCGCCACAACTTTGGGCATTCCTGTCTTTCAACAATACATTTAGCAAAATCTCATTACGCACCCACTTCACTTCCATATTTCTGTTCAGCCTGTCACAGGTCCACAGTGTGCATTTTGTCACCAGACTCCAGCAGCTTTCAGCACTGCACTATTTTGGTACTGAATTCGAGGTGTATCACTTGATCTCCTGGTGGGTACTGGCGTACGACACCTCTTTTGCTGTTGACAGGAAGGTCTCAGTGGTAGGGAAATGCGAGACGGGCTTCTTTAAGTGTCAGCGAAGTGCTGGGATTATAATTCTTTACTCCTTCTTGGACTGAGGCCTTGGAGGAGCTGTAAAGTGATCAGGTTCCCGCTATCAGCTAGAAGGCATCGGAGGCAGGCTGTAGCTGACAGCTGGGATCTGGAGGAAGCTGTTGTCTGCTTGGCTTTAGTAGAAGAGGTCTCAGGAAATGGCAAAAGGAAATGGTAGAGCTGAACCTCCACAAAGGATGCCGGGTTGGCCCTGTGATGGCTGGCAGCACCACCTCTCTGGCTGAGAGTTTCTAAGAACAGTCCCAAAGATTGTCTTTGGAAAAGCAGAAAAGGTCTACAATGCAGATCTGCAGCGGTCCACCTGGGACACATGAACACCCCAGCCTTTTACACTGATGGCACTCCTTGAATTCAAACCTGCTCACACTGGCATCAGGGAAAAATGGTAATGACAGAGAAATAAAACCTGTGCATCAGGGTTCAAATACATTTTAGTTCGAGCATATAAAGGGTTCATATCTTTAGTCTCTAGTGCTCCACTAACTTGACTAGCTGAAGATGTGGCTTGCATATTTTCCACTGACATGGATTACCCTCCTTGAAGTGGGCTCTGAAAAATGCATTGCTTCAAAATGCACCACAACCACGGCTGACCATGGCAGAGGTGGTAAAGATGAGAAAGACTGCCCCCACTGCTCCCATGTTTAGATCCCAGGACACAGCAGTAAGCAGAGATTTAGTCTGGCCCTCCTCAAGGGTGAAAATTTCCCATAATTGAAATACATAAATGACAGAAACAGAGATAATAATCAACAACAAAAAAAACTGATCCAAAACATAGTGTGAAATGAATAGCACCAAGGATGTTTAGGCCCACACATCTGTTCTATAAAAGCAAAAACTGCAGTACCTAGACTCAAACAAAAATGATATTCCAGTGCTAACTGAATGCAGCGCTGAGACTGCATCCTGATACTGAGCATGGTGGTTTTACAGAGAAGCTCACTGGAAACTGTAACAATACAGAAGTACAAAAATAGATGAGAAGTTCAGTGGTTAGTAAGAGACTGGTTATGATCACAGCACCCTCCCCTTGAAGTCAGTTTGTTCTCTAAAGTCAACAAGAATTTTGCTGTTGTCCTCAGCAGAAGAAAGACTGGACCTTAACTGGAGACTGCACATCACTATTGAGCTTGGATTTCCAAAAATACAAAAATATTCCCTTTGCAGGGAAATTATTGCACATTTTACCACCAGAGCAAAATTAGAGTAGGTAGCACTTGTCATAGTGTTTAAGGCACATGTGTTCAGTGTTCTGGGAGATGAAGTGTAAATTGTCAAACTTCAGACGGGGATATGTACTTCCTTGCAGGATTTTTTCTGCCAGTAGCTCCACAACACAGGACATTATGCAGCAGAGGACTTAATTCTACTGCCATCTGCTTGAACGCCCAGATTCTAGAGAGAATTGTGTTTGCATCACTGAAGGTAGAATTTAGCCCTTTGTCAGGAGCAGGAAATTTTGATATGCTTGCACTTCCAGACATAACCTAAGCCTACAGGTAGTTCAGCAGACAGGCTGAATGGCAGATACACAGTTTTTGCCACGTGGATTAAAGGTCATGGATACATTTTACCAGTCTGCAGACATTACAGGCTAGAGTTCAGTATCAAATGAGGAAAAAGAAAAACAAAAGAACAAACAACATCTCCCAGTAAAAGTATTTTACCAGAATCCTTATATATTGTCACTGCTGTACTATTGTTGCCGAGTTGAATTCTAGATTTCCAGTTCAGCGACTCAGATGAACACCTGTCAAAATAATCACAGCTTGCTTTGTTTAGTACTGGCCTCTGAACAGATTTTGGGTCAAAATGACATTATTGAGGTTAGCACCTTGGCAATTACTTACAGAAAAAGTTAAAAGTTCTTCAAATAGAAAGAATACCTTTATAGCAAATCTGGTTCTTCAAAAAAAGTAATTATATTAAAAATATATAATCCATGACAGAACATTCTATTTTACCCCTGTCATGAGAAATAAAAATATTGCATACACAGGGTGCACTCAAAATCTATGGCGCCAAATTCTGCACTGAATTAAGTGGGAATTTTGCTGAAGTACCAGCTGGAAATCTTATTTTATGGCCATTGTAATCAGTAAGATTTTATTATTATCATTTCACAGGTATTTGGATTTCATCTAACAAACAGTGCATCATTTGACCTGTAATAAATATAAAGAACAAATTACACGTCAACAACGTATACTCTCTTTTCCATACTAATCTCAATTAGCATGACCAAAACTGGCCATAACTACACCCAGTATTGATTACGCTTCAAAGCTGGGTTTGTTTTTCGACAATACTGGATCATTTCAGGATCGAGGTTTAACCAGCTGTTTTGCAGAGACTGTTCTACTGTTGGAGAAACCACTGTGGGAAGCAGCTGTTCATGTCTTACTGCCATGGACGCTGAGGCTGTACTTGTCTCAATCCCCTTCAGGAGAGGAGTCACTGTAACACTGGGTACAGTCAAGCTCCGTTCCAGACACCGATCTGGACTACTGAGGACTGCATCTGCTTGACTTTTGACAAGCGGTTTTGTCTTCTCTTTCTTCTGACACATTAGCAAAACACACACAGAAATAACAGCAACGATAAGTAGCACAGACACTAGGACTAGGGGGATAATGACGTACCAAGGGTTGCTGCTTTCACCTGCCTGTTGTCTGGGACTCCTGGCATTAACCTGAGCTGTGGTCTTAGTCCCTGCAGATCCACTTGTTCCCATTGCCAGATTTAGCAATGGACCTTCCTCACGCAGATTTCCCCAGTGTTTCTGCCCTGGCCACAGGGTTGGTTCAGTCTTCTGTGGTGCTACTGTAGGCTCCTCATTCTGAGAGGAGGCTGGTGCCGCATCTTTTGAGGTAGTGCGAATTTTTAAAGTGGTCGTGCTGGTTATGGAAGGCACTTCAGTTGTAAAACCCTGCACAAGTGGAGGGCTGTATGGCACGATGGAATACTGAAAATAGCCAACAGCAGGCTGCACAGCATCTGCCCTGAGTATAAATGTGAATGAGTCATTTAACAGATCAATGCCTGTCATATTGGTATCTATGTCTAGAAGCACAACACCACTATCAATGTCAGCCTGCGTGAATGTCTGAATATCTTCGAACACGGCATCATTCACGAACCTTTTCTTCACAATCCTTCCATGAGACGGGGGCACTATCACTTCAAATCTAGGATTACTATTTGTCAAATTAGCTAGCTCAGAAGCATCCAGGTCACTGTTTCTGAACTTATAAGCTGCTTGATTTGAAATCTGCATGTCAGGTACAACTTGTACTAAAGGCTTCACTGTGATGTTCAGTACTTGTCCTGTCAGATTGCCTTCTGCAGTGAAGAGCATAAACTCCAGTACTTCTCTGGATGCAGTGAGATTTGTCAGGTGGTAAGACAGCCTTCCTGAGTACAAATCTGCCTGCTCAAATTTAGTAACCTGCTCACTTCCAATCATCAGGTGCCCGTATTTGAGCGGCTGAGTTATTTCATACATAATTTTAGTGCTTTTTCCTTTTGTGACAGCTGAAAGCTGCACATTAGTAATAGTGACAGATGTCTGGCCCTGTGGAAGTGCAACATTGGTAAGGTTGACCAGGACAAGAGCGATTGGTATGACTTCAAGACTGAATAGTTTGTATAAAGGGCGATGTTTACCATCAGTCACACTGAAATAAAACACCCCAGAAGATGAACTTCCATCCTGTACAAACCAAACTTTACCACTGTCAACATCAGCTTGTGTGAAATCCTTTACAGAGACACTGAGATTGCTTTTCATTGCTAAATAACCATTACTGGGGTTGCTAACAATGCTGTATTTGAGCTCAGCTGGGGCATTATCTAGGTCTTCAACTTTCAGATTCTCTGACCCCAGCACTGACACATCTCCCTGCAGGACTTTCAGATGCAGCCTTTTAGTCTTCAGTTCTGGAGCTTGGTCATTCACTGGAACAACAGTGATATTAAACACTTCCTCTAAAACTTCACTATGGGGCTTTGTTGCAGACTTGCTTTTTAGGTTTAACCAAACAGCAAAAGTGAAATTGTCGTTAAGCGATTCAGAATTATCATGTATGTACACAATTCCAAATTTGTTCAGTATATATTGGGAGAAGTTAGGTTTTTCTTTGGTAACATTTCTTTCTCCAACAACAATCATGCCATGTTGGGGTAAAGATACAACTTGATACCAGACTTCATACATGGAGCGCTGTACCTCGGGTAGCTTAATCAATAGATTCGAAGCATCTAAATTTGTTCTGTTGATTAATACTCTACCTCCTTCCTGGACTATGGCACCTAGTAAAAAGGAAAAGAGAATCTTAATAATTGACTATTTTATAATTGCAATGTATCAGAAATTAGGTATCAAACACTGCTGATGCTCAGAAAAGTCTCTCTTTCATGGTATCCTGGATTTCCATATGTCAGGCTAAAAATATATTACCACTATTTTTAAAATACAGTCACATATAAGAGACAAGATTTTCTACTGATGCATATATTAAGATTAAAGAAATACCAGGATCTCACAGTTTCTGAGTGTTTCCACCTACCATTACAGCAAAATGGAGAATAGCCCCTACAGCAGTAGGAAGGAAGAAACATAGGTAGTTAATCTCATTTTTAGAGATGCAGTGATGCAGTTTTCCAAACTACTATCTACACTACACACAGAAAAGCATTCGGGTCATTTGTTATTGAAGAGAAAGTAGCCTTTGTTTTTTCACATTTGTTCACTGGAACTCTGACAGATCCAAAACAATTTACAGCCCAAACAGTACAGCATCTTTACCTGTATTTGCCAGAAGGTGACTGTTCCGATCAAGCCTGGTAATTTCATAAGAAATGACAATATGGAACACCTGTAGGTCCAGAGCTGATGGTGGAGAGGAGACAGTAAACGTAAAGAAATCTTCTGCACTCCAGCCAGCTGACTCGTCATGTAAGTGTTCATACATGACCACACCTTCATCCACCTGTTTCAGGTAAAGAAAAGCCATAGGTATAAGAGGAGAAAAATTTTAAACACAGAAGTATAAGGAGAGAAAAAAAAAAAAAAATCTTAAGAACTTTGTTCAAGAGAGGCCTTTGTACCTTAGTCCACCCACAGTGTATATAGAATCATAGAACTGTTTAGGTTGGAAAAGACCTGTAAGATCATTCAGTCCAACCGTTAACCTAGCACTGCCAAGTCTACCACTAAACCATGTCCCTAAGTGCCACATCTATGCATCTTTTAAATACCTCCAGGGATAATGACTCCACCACTTCCCTGGGCAGCCTATTCCAATGTGTGACAACCCTCTCAGTAAAGAAATTTTTCCTAATATCTAACCTAAA
>JANXJC010000078.1:64428522-64445193 GCA_027564655.1 Leptodon cayanensis | reverse complement strand
CACTGCTGGCTCATATTCAGCCGGCTGTCAACCAGCACCCCCAGGTCCTTCTCTGCCGGGCAGCTTTCCAGCCACTCCTCCCCAAGCCTGTAGAAACTTATCTCAAACTAGTGATGGTAATGGTGAACAGGAGCTCAGCTGGACTGTATATTTAGTGAATCGGAGTATCATATGTCTAGGGTTTTTTCTTTATAAGGATACTACCAGGGCTGGACTCATTGTCCTGAAAAAGTATATGAAAGACTGAAGGCTTGAAAGGGACTTTGATGCAGGTATTTCATGGTGAATAGCAAGAGATACTTGGTAAGAGACTACAGAAACCAGAAGGAGGCGCAATTACCATCGAAATACACTCTCGTTTATAACCAAAAAGCAGATGGTATTACTAGTGGAAAATTTCTACATCACAACAAGAAGGGGATTCCTAAGAGACAGGAAGGAACCTGGCCTGTCCTATACCTGCTTTCACTGACCTTGCAGATTGTCATACTCAAGAGAATCCTATCAGTCCCACCGTGAGGATTTAAGCCTCAAAGTACTGCAAAATACTGCAGTAAATCTTCAGAGAAACACATATTTATACAAGATACAACCATTTACCTCTTTAGGCCAAAAAAAGCAAAAGGCATTATTTTCAGACTAGGATTCTCATCAGTTGGAACTACACCCAAACTTTAAGATCAACACCATAATACACTGAAACTGCAATAGGATTCCTAATAACGACAAAACTAGAACACTTACTAAATCTCATCCAGTCAATTCAGCGTCTGGTCTGCTTGATAATTCATTCACTGACCTGAAGAGAACACAGCTATACCTATTAAATCCTTGGCAACTTCCCAGGCAACTACTGACCTGTCTTGCATGTGTTAGTTTATAATTGCCAGAGATATCCCTGTCTTGAGATGGTGCTGTTTCTAAGTTTACTACTTGTAACATACTCTACACAGTTTGTAAACACCTTGAAGGAACTCATTAGCACATATTCCTATCACATATGCTTGAAAGGTGCGAAAAAAGAAAACAAAAAAAGCCCTGCTGCTATCACAGATGAAGCACTTAGCAGTACAGAATCTCAGCTGTGACTACAGAGAGAGCTAATCCTGAAATTAGTGCAACAGCCCCCACTGAGATCACTAGAGAAACAGGGCTTTCAGGGTCAGTTTTCTCAGCAGCCTCAAAACCATCCCATCTTACTGTCTAAAAAATTCAGACTGATGTGATAAAATCCTGTATGTGCATCTCCAAGATTATGCTTTCCCTATACTGATTTAATTCTTAATGGCTATCATAGAACAAAACAAATAAAGTTTATATTAAAAGGATATGTTGGTTCAGGGTAACTTTCCAAAACATGACTCTAGGACTTCAAGCTGGAGAAAACAAATTTTTATACCAAGAACAGGCACAATATGCATCCTTTAAATTCAGCAGTGTTTAGTATCAATCTTAATAGGGTTATTTTTTTTCAACTGCAAGTCC
This sequence comes from Leptodon cayanensis, assembly GCA_027564655.1. Taxonomy (NCBI): domain Eukaryota; kingdom Metazoa; phylum Chordata; class Aves; order Accipitriformes; family Accipitridae; genus Leptodon; species Leptodon cayanensis. The sequence goes on along the minus strand of JANXJC010000078.1, from coordinate 64,443,708 downwards.
ATGCTAATATCTGGGCTAAGAAGAGAATGGAATTAGTGAAGATTTCTGTTTACCTCTGTAATGACTTTAAATATAATGAAGAAACTGTGGCTTGCTGCAAGATGAAAATACTTCTAAGATACCATAGAAAGTACTGACAGAGAAAAAAACCCCAAACATCATGCCAAAAACTACTGTGTTATTCAAGTGCGTTTAACGCAGAATTAATTTTCTTATACTGGCTGAACAACAACTGTCCATGAAAAAAATTCTTGGAATGCAATAGTGATTTCAATTCTGTTTTTTTTCTTTTCTTTGGCAACGAAGCAATAAACCACAGGGCATAGGAAGAGTTCAGCACCATAGCAAAAGTGCTAACTAAGCTAGCTTAGTGCTAAATAAGCTAGCTGCATAGTACTTTTCAGAAGTGAAATTTCAAGCTCCACAATACAGAATGAAGTCAATGAAAGCCCAAAGAACTAAACTAACACAAAATATTTTCAATTCAAATCAGATTTACAAGCTTCCTATTACTAAACAGAAATTGAATGTTTTATTCTCCATTAAATTAAGAATACACAGTATTTTGTAATATCAATGTCATTTTCTCACTGATATTTAACTTCATGTGGCTACAACGTGCTAGACGGTGAAAGTTTATTTAGGATCTCTTTTCTCTCCCTTACACCTCATCCTCTACCAGAATAAATAGCAAGCTGGTTAGGATACCTTAATTCTACCTGCAATAAGTCATTTAGCTCTATTTGTTTGAAATGAAAATGGCCAATACAAATACCTCCAACAGAGAAGAAAAGCATACACATTATTACAGACCAAATCCTTACACAATTTACAAAGTTCAAAGGAAAGTTAGCTATACATTAGGAAGAACTAAAGCTTTAGAGAATAAGTGGCATGCTCTGACATGGCACTGTCTGAGAAACCTATCTAAAGATCATATCCATAGGCAAAAATAGTAAAACTTCAGAACTTTAGCTGCAAGATTTTCTGTCTGACACGCTTAACCGTTTCATCTAATGTCATAAAAATCACACATTTTAGGAACAGAATCATAGAATCACAGAATCATAGAATGGTTTGGGTTGGAAGGGACCTTAAAGATCATCTAGTTCCAAACCCCCTGCCATGGGCAGGGACACCTTCCACTAGACCAGGTTGCTCAAAGCCCCATCCAACCTGGCCTGGAACACTTCCAGGGATGGGGCATCCACAGCTTCTCTGGGCAACCTGTTCCAGTGCCTCACCACCCTCACAGTGAAGAACTTCTTCCTTACATCTAATCTAAATCTACTCTTCCAGTTTAAAGCCATTACCCCTTGTCCTATCACTACATGTCCTTGTAAAAAGAAGGGAACAGTGTCATTGTACAGTTCATCTCCCTCATAATGTAAGACAAAACTCAGCAATTACTGCAACAAGACCCGTAACATAATGGGATTAGAACATAGTTTTAAGAGAAACACACTGTGTTCATCTTGATTTATAAATTTCAAGTGGAGATTCATTCCACCACAGTCCTCGGTCAGGTTGTTTCAAAGTCTTATGATAACTAATAAAAATAGCAACCTTTTTTCCAGGTCCTACTGGTCAAGTCTCAATTTCTGGCCACTAGATTTTCTCATTCCTTCATATACTAAATCAAACAGCCACTTTTAAAATCTGTAAACATATATTAAGACCAAATTATCTCTCAATTTTGCCTCCAGCAACGTCAGAAGATTGAGCTCCTTTTATCTCCCCCACTTAGATTTTCTGAGAATAACTTACTGCACGCAGAGTACACAGTTATATTCAGATTCTGCACACAGACATTTCTTTTCAGTTGCAAAAGAATGTTTTCCATCAAGTTACATGAGCTGCCACACTTTACTCATTCAAGTATGAGACCCTGTATCACAGTTAAGATTCTTTAAACACTTAATATCACAGCCAATCAAGTCAACAGAAGTCCTCTTGGGAACACCCATGAGGACTGTGTACAGCTGAAATGAATCTGATACTTGGACTTTTCATAGAGCAAAAGGCTACTCCTTCTGCCAAAAACTAAAGGCTTCCAACCTTGGACTGCTGGTTAATGGCATCAGAACAGCTCTTCTTGAAAAATACTGCTACAAGCAAAACAGTGGAAATTGCCAAGACCCTGCTAGTATCCAAGCAGAGGGGAACAAAGGCTCCTCTTGCATTCATTACTAGATGCCAAATACTTAATGACATAGCAAATCTGGGTGATTGCACTGATGGGTCACATACACCTGGTTACTTAACAGATATAAATGGATCAGACAAAGAACAAGCAACTGAGATGCCCTTTGAAGTAACAATCTACCCATGAACTACTTATTATAAAGTAAATGCTTACCATAGACTGTGTAAAACTGAGGATTTCTTGAGTGGTATTATCAGAATTTATTCTTATCAGCCTTCCAAGTTTTGGGAAAGTTACAATCATAAAAGTTATAGTTCTGTTCCCTGCATTGGTCACATCATTGGTTACAGCTTTCAGATCATATTGTGAAATAGGTTTTCTGGAACCTAAAAAATGTCAATTACAAGGAACATAGATTTGCAACAGCAATTTTTCGAAAAGGGTAAGTTTTGTATGCACAAGCCACCCTCTCATCTAGGTACGCTACTTAGCATTTTAATATCATTTTATACAATCAGCAGGTTTACTCTTTTTCTAGTTACCTTCTAGTAACTCTTCCACAACTTTTTCAATCAAAAAGCCCATCAGTAGGATGTACCTTTGTTTTACAAATGAAAACTGCAGTTCTCTTCAGCATATGTCATCGCTGAACACTAGCTTCTGTAAAAACAACCCAAAGTAAGGAATAGAGCACGTATAAGAAGCTCCGTTCCTAAATTACATGTCTAGAACTGAATTCAAACTCCAGCTGAAGTCACCATTGCCCACAGAAGGCAGGGTGATTTGGCAGGGAGATGCCTTAACACAGCAAACTTCCTAGTGAAAACACAAACCAAAATCGATTATTACCAGAAGCTTGAACCACACTTTATGGATATGAAAGATGATTTTCATTAAATGAAAATAAAAAATAAATAGCAAATTAAATAAATTAGGAAGAACATCACACAACAGAAATAATGGCCTGAACTGAAATAATGTATTATTAAGATGGATGGAGACTGATGGGTAACAAAATCCTTTTAATACATAGCACCACACTAACCAGTACCTTCTGGCTTAAAGATTATAAAGATTATAAAGAACTTTCTGGCATTTAGTCAAACCAAGACAATTTTTGCCATAGCTGTGACAAAACCAAACCTAGTAATGTCTAAAAGAAAGAAGTTTTATTTGTCTTCTTTTTGATGCACTGTTTCATGGTATACACTCAGCAAACTAAATCTCACGTTTAATGATACTTTTGAAGGAGCAATAGATTCCCATAATCCTATTCTCCCTGCCCCACTTCTGCTTCCATTTTTAAATTTTCTCTTCTTTTCTTGAGCAACAAGCTTTCATGAGTATCAATACATAATTTCAGATACTAGCAGTACATATCCTTGAAGTCTGAATTATCAATCCGTCTTCAATAAAGCATAATGTTTATACAGGAATAACACAAAATAACAAGTTCCTGCTATAATATTCAGAAGAAAAAACAAGGTAAGCAAACTGAAAAATGGGGATGTTTTGCAAGCCATTAATAATGTCAAGATTCTGCCTGTTTACATGTAGTTGTGCCCTGGTTCAAACCACATCTACTTTGAAATAGTTGTTATAATGAAATGAGATCTTCTGGCTCTGCCTGTTTTCCCCTTTTTACCCTCCCATGCCTCTCTGTGTCCATACTGCTTTGAAAAGTGAAGCAATCCCTCAGGTCTAGAAAAATTCTCCCACACTGTATCTAATTCAAGGACTCTCCCTCCTCTTACTCTCTCTTCTTTTCCCTTTTTTGCGTGACAAGCAGAGAGGGAAGCACGACCTTGTGTTGTATGTAGAGCAGATGCAGTCAGGAACGTGCAACCGAGAGCAACAGTAAATCAGACCATGTGTATCTGCAAACACAGTTATTTCACAATAACCTCCTACTTATGCAAATCAGGCCTCATTGCCTTAACAGAGTAAGACAGAGTAATTCTCAAACATGGTCACACTGCAGTGACGGAAGTTACCGCTCCAATTTTTCATAACCATATCAGGTTATCACACCACCACCATCACAGTGCACGGACATGGGGACAGAGGATGTGTGCCACAAAGCCCCCATTTGTTCCTAACAGACCTGATCTCAATCACTGCACAGCACAGGCTGAAATACAGTGTAGGGCCCCAGACAATAAAGTCTCTCACACTTTCCTGTAAAATGGGATCCTCCCCCAGACATAACCTTCTCCTTCACCCACTTCTGTCCTGAGACTTGAGAACCTTTTACAGCACCCACAGTAGTTCTGCTCTCGTCTCACATTCTCAACAGGGAGAGGAAGATTATTTGCCAGCCAAACAACCGGGTGAAGGAAAGGAAACCAAGAATACTGTCTACTTGTTCCCAAACATTGGAGCAGAGTGGTTGCAAAACCAACCCCACCCAAACGCAGGGGAAAGGAACAGAGGGGAGGAAGACACAAAACAAGGATGGGTGACTGTCCTGGTTTCAGCTGGGATAGAGTTAATTGTCTTCCTAGTAGCTGGTACAGTGCTATGTTTTTTGAGTTTGGTATGAGAAGAATGTTGATAACACACTGATGTTTTCAGTTGTTGCTACGTAGTGTTTAGTCTAAAGTCAAGGATTTTTCAGCACCTGATGCCCAGCCAACAAGAAGGCTGGAGGGGCACAAGAAGTTGGGAGGGGACACAGGCAGGGCAGCTGACCCAAACTGGCCAACAGGGTATTCCATACCCTGTGGTGTCATGCCCAGTATATAAACTGGGGGTGTTGGCAGGGAGGGGCAGATCACTGCTCAGGAACTAACTGGGCATCAGTCGGTGAGTGGTAAGCAATTGCACAGTGCATTATTTGTATATTCCAATCCTTTTATTATTACTGTTGTCATTTTATTAGTGTTATCATTATCACTATTAGTTTCTTGTTTTCTGTTCTATTAAACCGTTCTTATCTCAACCCACAAATTTTACTTCTTTTCTCGATTTTCTCCCCCATCCCACTGGGGGCAGGGGGGGAAGTGAGTGAGCAGCTGCATGGTGCTTAGTTGCTGGCTGGGGTAAAACCACAACAGTGACACAGAGTAGGGCCAAGCTAATGCATATGAGTAAAATGCAACAGCATAAGGCCATCATCGGTACCTAATAATTTTGGTAGCCATTTTTACTGCCTACATTTAAGATTTGGAAAGGGCTTTGGCATGAGCATTCTGCCTATCACTGCCAAGCAGTTACAAATCATCTCATCTACAGACTGCTTAGGCAGCTCTGCTTCCGAATACCTACAAGTCAGGCTGCCCCTCCTTCTCAGAGAGCAACTGAGCTCCTTCATTCTTTGAGCAATTGCTTCCCTGAAGAGAGCAAATCCTCACATTGTAGATATCTAGCATACGTAAGAAAAAACTCATATACCTAGCAGTCAAGTTATTGAGCACACTGAATAAAACAAGCTTCTGTTAACAACAAAAAAAAAAAATCCATAAAGTGTATAAACAAATCTGGTATATCCAACACAAAAGACAGCAGTACATGCTCTTATAAAATTGCAAAACAATATTCTCTTGAGAGAATAGATTACACCCAGTCATGAAGACATGGCAAATTCCTCATGATATATTCAATTTTTACTTCCCTAAAGAGAAGATTCTTCAAGTTGTCTCAAAATTCACTTTTTCTGCAGTGCTATAAACTACAGCAGGACACTGGCTATTGTTTTTAAGTCTGTTAACCATTTGGCACCATCATTGTTGTAATAGTAATTTCATGATGAGCAAGTACAGCTGAAACCCAAACAGCTCCAGAATATCTTTTAAAAGTATCATAAAGAAAACAGGTGAAAAAGCTAGTAATACTTTTTAACATTAAAAAGGAATTTTGCTAAGCCAAAGTAAGCGAGAATTCAGGAAAAACTGTAGGCTTAGATGAATACAGCTTGCAGTGCTGAAAGACATAGTGTATTTTGCAAACTGGAGAACTGACTGACAGTCTAGAGACTTTGCCTTCTATGGATGTATCAGGCATACTTCTCTTACAATTATCTTTGGCTTAAGATAGAATTCCTGTAAATCCTTGTGCCTGAGGCAACCTTACACACCAAAATCGCAGATGAGTAAGCTCTGTAAGTGGATTTATGTGAATCCCATTTATATCGTCTGAATTAGAAGATCATGCTGCTACAACCTCATCTTTTGTTGCCTGTGTTTGCGGGGTTTTTGTTGCAAGCTTTTTTTTTTTATACAGCTTATATTCAGGAAGTTTAAGAACCTAACAGGCTCCTCTTCTGTACCAAATTAATAAATCAAGGTACAGATAAATACCTGTAGAGCTTTACCAGTTCTCACTATCTCTCTCTGGCTGTACAGATCATGTTCAGAGCAAAAAGAAGGTAGCAAAAACAAAAGTGTGACACAAGACATTGCTGAGAGAAGACTAATCTTCGTTTCTCCGTTAGTCCTGCAGTTAATGTTAGATTACTAATTCAATGAGGGATTACTCTTCCCAATGCAAAGCAGTAAATGGCTTTGGTAAGACTCTCTTAACACATCAACTCCTGCAGGAGTAGGATTTCATTTAAAAAAAATACTCAGCTGCTGATCCAACTAGCTCCAAACGCACAAATATGAATCAAAGTTTTCAGTCCTCCTGATTCATCAGTGAGTCTGTGCTGCCCTCCATAACTCATCTTAAACAACAAGAAAGCAAACTAGCAGTCTGGTGAACTTCTGTGTGCTATTCAGAATTCCACGGACACAAGCTTCACTCTGCTTTTACCAGGCAAAATCACAACTAGCCAAGATGCCTCTAAATATGTGAATATAATATAGAGCTTTTAAACAAATCTGAATGGGGAATGTTCAGAACTTAGGCAGGTGCTGTTATTGTCACACTGTGCTTATATATTTCACTGGCAATTTCCATGACTCCAAGCACATGCACATATCAAAAAGTTAAAGACTGTAAACAAACAATAAAGCAATATGTTGTTTGAGAAAACATAACTGTTCTTTTAAAAATCAGACAGATAGATGTTCCCAGATACAGTTTTCTATAGTTCAGACAGCTAGCTATCTAACAAATAACTGTATATTATAGAATGTTTTCAAGTGGACGCAATCATGGTAATTTTTAAAAACGGACCTGGAAAGACTCCGAGTCTTTTGTTCACTTCAAGGCTAATGACTAGTGTCCGAGCTGTGATGCTAAAAATCTGTCGAGGTGCAAAGTTCAAACCATCTGTTACCTGAAAGTTGAAGCCTCCAGACATTGCTCCTGTAGAAAACAAAAACATGAATTTATTCTTGTATTATTCTGTTTGTCATCCAAAACATACAAACATACACTGGACACCTTCTGCTCTTAGCTACAGTGAAATATATCCAAAGTCATCCTGAAGCAATTTTTGATCAGTACCTGTGTATCTTAATTAGAATTAAATAAATTAATAATGCAAAGAACACCTTCTGAAGGAAGAACTACTGGCTGTTGTTTACACTGAAGGCCAGACATCCTTTAGATGTAAGTCAGCAGAGTGCCCCTTCCTTTCTTTCTTCACTGACCCCAGTGGAGCTGAAACCAAGTTAAACTTGGGGAGACGATGATTCCCAGATTTCCTGCTCTTTTTGTACCTTAGGAGGGACCAAAGCCCTTAAGCAGTCACATTTTAGCAAAGAAGGAATCTGGGGAGAGAAACAACTAGAATGTTCTTTCATTTTGATTTACATTTAAAGGACTGAATCAACTCTAAGGTTGTTTCCTTTGCCTCTTCACTCTGCTTCAGCTTTCCTGAAGAGCGTATGTTGTCACAGCTTAAACTATTTCAGAGGTTATGTGTACTCATAATAAATGCACATTTTTTTCTTTAATCTTAGGACCTGTATGTACTTTGGCACAAGCTATAGCAAAATACCTCCAGGAGTCTGAGTGGATTCCTGTAAAAATATGTCTTTCGGAACTGACTTACTGCTTTAAGTAGAGGCTCCCCAGATTGTTTAATTAGGTAGAAAGACAGAATGAAAAATTGAAACATTAACTGTTGCAAACCATTACCATTGCTCCTCTACTTGCTGTGCCCATTTTAGCCATGAGATACTGCTAGATTAATATATATCCTGAAAGTGAGAGAGTGCCATGTACTTTCACGTAAAGATCAGCACTCCTTGCCTAACTATAAATTAACATATCAGAAGAATCAAATATGGGTTCTGAGATTATAGTTAACAACTCCCCTAGGCAATGCTCTTATATCCAGCCAGGCACTGAAGCAACTCTGGGAGATCATATTGGTTTTATTTTAAAAGTTTTTATTCTCTGATGTTTTCTCTTGATAAAAATGCACAAGTAGGTGTGCATTTAAAAAGGCATTAAGGAGTCTACTATTTGCCTCAGGTTGGAAAAAAAAGGCTTACTTAGCCTCACCTCCTTTTTTGGCTAATGCAGGTCAACTGCCCAATTGACAAAGACATTTTGTCATTGGCAGTGTCAGAAACAGAACTAAATCCTGAGGTGCTGCTTGGGTGGAGCATGTATTATTTTATCACAATTAATTTTTAAAGGCATATCTGATCAGAGGTGATAAAAAGGACACCAGAAGGAGGATTGTAAAAATTACACTGAAAAGACACTGAGACTTCAGAACCAACAAGAGTTCAATTCAGTACTGCCCTAAGGAAAACACTGGCAGGGTTTAAGGGCAGACCCCATACTGTGAAAGCAGGATGGGAGCACCCTGGAGTGAAGCAAGGGTGGAAAAGGGGAGGAATTCTCGCACTGAAAGAGGAGTACAGAAAAGGAAAACTATGTTCTGCTTCTGCGTTTATGCTGGTGACAGAACAATCAGGCATTATAGAGGAAACAAACACAAAAATTAAGGGAAAAACATGGGAACAAAGAGTGAGATTTGCAACTCACAGCACAGAATAAGCAGCACAATGCAACTCGCAAGACTGAGCAAAGATGAAGGGAAAATTTTTGAGGTCCAATGTTAGAGGCATAAAAGCAAAGTACAGTAGTACTTCCTTTGGCAGTACAAAAGACCCTGAGGATGGAGAGTCACTGCCATGTACAGATGTAAAAGATCTGTGGTGCCATGAGGAACAGCCAGGGGATGGAAGAGCTGGCTCAGCCAAGAAGATGCTGCTTTTCCCCTTGGAAAGGGCTAGAGTGAGTAGGAAGAGTACATGCCAGGCTGTGGAAAACATGAAGTGGGGGTACCTCCCAGGAGGAGCCAAAGAATCTAGCACACACTAGAAGACTGAAGACAAGGGACAGGGCAGCTGAAGAGAAAAGGGGTAAAAAGCTGAATGACAGTAACCAGATAAGGAAAGGCCCCAGCACAAGGCTGGAGCAAGAAGGTGAGAGTAACAAGTACACTTCCAGCAACAGCCCAGGATGAAAGAGGGAAGAAAATCAGACTGAGAAAGGAAAAGAAACAAAATGTCCAAAGTACTTTCTGAAACACTGGGGGCTGTGAGGCTGAGCAGATGGCAGAGCCAGAGCAGGTGCAAGAGCTGACACATGACCTGGTCAATTTTACATTTCAAATTTACTGTACAAACCACACTCCCACTCACTGGAAAATGAAATTTGCTGTTCTTTTTACTTTTATTAATTAAGATTCACTTCCTAAGACTACAGATGTGCATTTACCCTTTCTGGAACATAGAGTGGATTAATTTCCTCACTCTGAGACTACCACCGTCCTACCACCATAGGGGTTTTTACAAGTCAAAGTCTCCCTTGGAAAAATTTCAACAGCTTGGCTCACTTTTGCCATGCTCTTGACCTTTCATGTCCTGTGCAAATTATTTGAGCAGGATACTTACAGCTCACCAGTAGCTGCTTGTAAAGCAATTTGAGCAACACATATGCACCCTGCAAGACAGTGCATCGGAAGTCAGAGTACTTTAACCTGCACCAAGCCTCATGAAGACATAGCACAGATCTGGAATGACTGCTGCAGCCAAGAGAGCATTGGAAATAATTCCAGCCTGCCTCGGGGCTGGCAAGAGAGTGCTGCACCTCTCCCATCTCCTTCCCCAAAACTGGTTTATTCCTTCTTTAGCACTTCCTCTCTTCTTTCGGCTGAGGTAACACAAAAATACAGCCAGAGCAGGAGAAAAGCAGCTATTGCCCTGTAAAAGCCCCACCTCTTCCTCCGGCTGGAACCCCGCTGGGATGTTCATTCCTGCAGCTTCCCAGCACTGCCACTCAAGGATGCATGAAGCTGCCCTGACTTCTTTTTTTATTGCCTACACATTCTGTCTGTAGCAGCAGCACAAATAACCCAATCTCTAGCTCTGGCCACTGGCAGAAAAAAGAGCCAATGGTTACAGCTGAATTCCTTCGCAGCCTGAAAGGGAGGCTGACATCACACAGATGAACCATAACTTCATTGCCCAGAGCTGCTCAGGAACACAAATACACCGTGGCAGGTATCTGAGAGACTGTTGGTCCATGAATATACACCGTAGCAAGACAGAAAGGCTTCAGGAGATTCTCAATGACAGTGGTCAAAAAAATAGATTTCTTTCCCCTGAAAGCTGCATGGCAATGTTCCCCTACTGCAGACCTGTATTCAGAAAGAAGGCTGCTACCATCTGAACCATTAACACACCAAGGATTCTTGGTGAGCACACATTTAAGTACTCAGCAGATCCTCTCCGGTTTAGTTTGTGAGATAATGTATCACATAACTGGTGCTCTGAGATTTTTGTGACATTACAAGGAGATCTTCAAAGGATTACAAACACAAATATACTGAATAGGAGCAGTATTTTGCTAACAGAGGTGGTATTTTTGAAACCACATACCATCATGTACAAATACCAGCTGTCTTTCAGTTATATGAGCCTGGGTAAAACTAAGGATGCTCTCGTTTGGAGAAGACTTCAGAGCCAAGTGCCCATTGCTAGGTGGAGTAATGGAATATATCAGTTCTGACGGTGAGGAGTCCTTGTCTTCCACACAGAGGTCATCAATAGTTATTTCTGTGACTGAACTCGCCCAGACCTAGAAAAGCAAAAATAAAAAAATTATAGTATTAAGGAAAATGCATATAAAAGAAAATCAGGGGAAAAAAAAGAAAACTAAAAAAAAAAAAAAAAGAAAGAAGAAAGATTTGTGCTGTCAACACTAGCAGCTATGAGAAGTTTCCTTACTGTACATCCAAATCTCTAATCATGGACTGGAATAGTTCATGCTGGCAAATGGTTTTCAAAAAACAAGACCACAAAATAATACAAGCAAACACACCCTACACCAGTTTGAGTTTTAGACAGCTGCAGCACGAGTGCTCTATTAGTCAGGCACTATCCAAACTCTTACAAACATAACAAAATTGTATTATGATAACTGAGTCAAGGAGCTCCTTTCCAACACATACACGTGAATATTAGTGTCATGTACTTCACAGCAGGCAAGACATTCAATGTGCTCTACTTTCACCAGCAGAAAAGAAAAAAGAAAACAGCCCAGAGACAGCACACCCTCTAATAGAAATGGAACACCTCTTGCAGCTGCATCATTTCCTTCTAACAACATGCACTAAAGGCCCTTTTTTAGTGCACCAAACAATCCACAGAGGTGCTCAGTCCAGTGGGAGATGAAGGACTCAACACCTCCAACAGCTGCTTGGCACTTTGCAAGGTCATGGTTCCGGACAAAATAGCTAACTAGTTTTTAGAAAGATGGTCTAAAACCCATTACTTAACACTAGTAAATCTAAATGCTTTTTTTTTTTAGCTTAAGATATGCACAAACTACAAGATGCTTCTTTGAGCAGAAAGGACTGCTGCATGAGCTTCACCCATATCTTACTGGATAATTTGTTTGGAAAGGATAAGCAACAGCCCATTTTACTCTTCATCTTTATTGCATCTATTTGGAATTACAGACAAAAGTACTAAGACTAACAAAGAACAATACATATTTATCTCAAGATAAAATGAAATTCCTAAATATTCAATATGATGATACCAATTCTTCTCATGCAGAATTTATATCATAGCATACAATCTTAAGAGCCTGAGCCTTTAAAAACCTCCACTTGAGCTTGAAAACACATAGTGCATCATCCCTTCCTGTCTTCCTAGGATCTTAGTACACTTAAAAAGTATCTGGTAGTAACATCACACCAAATGATTGAAGAGAAAACACAATCCTTGAAAAAGGGCATTTTACCTCTGCCAAAACCAAAAATCAGCAATCACAGATTTTTCCCTAAGTATTAATTTTACTTTTTATTAAAAACAATGGAAGAAAACCTTTTCAAGCCACTGGGATTTTTGCCACAACACTTCAACAGAGGAAAGATTTCAGACTACATTGTGTCACAAAATATGTGCCATGGAAAAAGAGATACTAAAATGAAATTATATCATTGAATCATAAAATGGTTTGGGCTGGAAGGGACCTTAAAGATCACCTCGTTTCAACCCCCCTGCCATGGGCAGGGACACCTTCCACTAGACTGGGTTGCTCAAAGCCCCATCCAGCCTGGCCTTGAACAGTTCCAGAGAGGGGGCATCCACAGCTTCTCTGGGTAACCTGTTCCAGTGCCTCACCACCCTCACAGTGAAGAATTTCTTCCTAACATCTAATCTAAATCTACCCTCTTTCAGTTTAAAACCATAACCCCTCATCCTATCGCTATACTCCCTGATAAAAAGTCCCTTCCCATCTTTCCCGTAGGCCCCCTTTAAGTACTGGAAGGCCGCTATATGGTCTCCCCAGAGCCTGCTCTTCTGAGGCTGAATAACCCAAACTCTCTCAGCCTGTCTTCACAGTAGAGGTGCTCCAGCCCTCTGATCATTTTTGTGGCCCTCCCATGGACTCACTCCAACAGGTCCACATCCTTCTTATGTTGGGGGCCCCAGAACTGAACGCAGTACTGCAGGTGGGGTCTCACAAGAGAGGAGTAGAGGGGCTGTCCTGGTTTGGCTGGGATAGAGTTAATTGTCTTCCTAGTAGCTGGTAGAGTGCTGATTTTCGTTCGGTATGACAGGAATGTTGATAACACACTGATGTTTTCAGTTGTTGCTAAGTAGTGTTTAGTCTAAAGTCAAGGATTTTTCAGCTTCTCATGCCCACCCAGCAAGAAGGTTGGCAGGTCACAAGAGGCTGGGAGGGGACACAATCAGGACAGCTGACCCAAACTGGCCAACTGGGTATTCCATACCATATGATGTCATGTCTAGTATACAAACTGGGGGTGTGCAGCTGGGGGGAATCACTGCTTGGGAAGTAACTGGGCGTTGGTGGGTGGTAAGCAATTGCATTGTGCATCACTTGTTTATTCCAATCTTTCTATTATTATTATCTCATAATTTTATTAGTGTTATCATTATCATTATTAGTTTCTTCCTTTCTCTTCTATTATACTGTTCTTATCTCAACCTACAAGTTTCACATATTTTCTGACTCTCTCCCCCATCCCACTGGGTGGGGGGGAAGTGAGAGAGCTGCTGTGTGGTGCTTAGTTGCTGGCTGGGGTTAAACCAAGACAGGGAAACAGTCACCTCCCTTGACCTGCTGATTATGCTTCTTTTGATGTAGCCCAGCATGCGATTGACTTTCTGGGCTGTGAACGTACATTGCTGGCTCATACTCAGTTTTTCATCCACTAACACCCCCAAGTCCTTCTCCTCAGGGCTGCTCTCAATCCACTCATTGCCCAGCCTGTATTTGTGCTTGGGATTGCCCTGACCCATGCGCAGGACCTTGCACTTGACCTTGCTGAACTAACTCCGTGAGGTTTGCACAGGCCCACCTCTCAAGCCTGTCAAGGTCCCTCTGGATGGCATCCCTCCCCTCCAGCGTGTCGACCGCACCACACTGATTGGTGTCATCAGCAGCTTGCTGAGGTGCACTCAATCCCACTGTCCATGTCACTGACAAAGATGTTAAACAGCACCAGTCCCAATACCAACCCCTGAGGAACACCACTCATCACTGCTCTCTACTCAGATATAGAATTGTTGACCACAACTCTTTGAGTGTGAACATCCAGCCAATTCCTTATCCACAGAGTGGTCCATCTGTCAAATCCATGTCTCTCCAATTTAGAGACAAGGGATGTCATGTGGGACAGTGTCAAATGCTTTGCACAAGTCCAGGTAGATGACGTCCGTTGCTCTTCCCTTATCCACTAACACAGCAACCCCGTCATAGAAGGCCACCAAATTTGTCAGGCACGACTTGCCCTGATTGCCTGTCACCAATCACCTCCTTATTTTCCACGTGCCCTAGCATAGTTTCCAGGAAGATCCACTCCATGGTCTTGCAGGGCAGAGAGGTGAGACTGACTGGCCTGTAGTTCCCCAGGTCTTCCTTTTTTTCCCTTTTTAAAAATGGGGGTTATGTTTCCCCTTTTCCAGTCAGTGGGAACTTCACTGGACTGCCACAACTTCTCAAATATGATGGATAATGGCTTAGCCACTTCATCCACCAGTTCCCTCAGGACCTGCAGATGCATCTCATCAAGTCCCATGGAACTGTGCACCTTCAGGTTCCTTAGATGGTCTTGAACTCGATCTTCTCCTATGGTGGCTGGTTCCTCATTCTCCCAGTCCCCACCTTTGCCTTCTGTGTTTTGGACGGCGTGGCTGGAGCGCTTGCTGGTGAAGACTGACGCATAAAAGTTGTTGAGTACCTCAGCCTTCTCCATGTCGCAGGTAACCAGGTCTCCCATTTCCTTCCGGAGAGGGACCACATTTTCCCTAGTCTTCCTTTTATCACCAACGTACCTATAGAAACTTTTCTTGTTGCCCTTGACATCCCTGGCCAGATTTAATTCTTTCGGGGATTTGCTTTCCCAACCTGATCCCTGGCTATTCAAACTATTTTTCTGTATTCCTCCCAGGCTATCTGTCCTTGCTTCCATCCTCTGTAGGCTTCCTTTTTGTGTTTGACTTTGTCCAGAGCTACTTGTTCATCCATGCAGGCCTTCTGGAATTTTTGCCTGACTTCCTCTTTGTTGGGACTGCTGAGCTTGGAGGAGGTGACCCTTGAACATTAACCAGCTTTCTTGGGCCTTTCTTCCCTCCAGGGCTTTATCCCATGGC
>JANXJC010000078.1:64377902-64396887 GCA_027564655.1 Leptodon cayanensis | reverse complement strand
AACAACTTCTCACAGATTGCTTTGGTTTTGGTTAACTTGTGCTGAAATCACTGTTGTGGATAAGTAATAAACACTCAGAAGACATGCCTGGATAATTCTGATGGGAAAGATTGAACGCTGGCTGCAAGCAGTCAGGGGAGGTCCTGTGCTAATAACGTAAAGATCTCCAGATAAATAGAAGAAATGAATAGTCTTTAGATAAAGCAGTAGTAACCCAACATTTATTGCATTAAAATGATATTTTAATTTGACATCTTAATTTTAACTTAACACTGTGTCAGATGACAAATATGCAGCTTGGATTTCCTGAGTGGAGGGGCAACATAGTGGACCAAAGCTTCTTAACATCTCAGATACAAGTAAGTTACAGAGGTATGCTCTGCAGTCTTCATTGAAAGCAAACACAAACGTGCAGTGTTCCATATAGATCCCCGAAGGGTCTAGCTGTAATGACACTAGAGGGAGTCCTGAGGCTGCAAGAAAATCCTTTTCCTGTAACAATTTCTTAAGCAAATAGTGCCTTATAAATGAAAATGTTGTTGAAATAGAGCTTCTGGGGAAAATGAAGGAGCCATTCAATTCAGATGGGATCAAACAGTGTTCAAGTTCTAAATTCCAAGTTTTCCAATGACTCATTAAGCAAGCCAAGTGAATTAAAAAAAGGGCTTTGTTAATAAGGACTTTATTTTTTCAATAAAGAGGATATTTAAAGTCAGCTCGAAATGGAGTAAAAGAATCTCTTACATTTTTGTTCTGATAATTTAAATTACAAGGGCCCTGTTCTACGAAATCTGTGCTCTTCTTGTGATCCTTCATTGAAGACTTAACAGGTAGACCATGCGGTCCTGAGTTTTCAAGTTAGGCAATGGAATTTTTACTGAAGTCAATGGCAGCTGTCAACGCCTAGCACCTTGAAGTTCGGCCTACACATTTGCAATAAAAATAAGTTTCCCAAAAGTGCATAGGTGCATCCCACAAGTTACTGTGGGATGCTGGTCCATGCATGTTCCTAAACTGCTTTAATAATTTTGAAAATTGTAGCTATCTGAAAGAGAACTTCACATGCAGCCAGGACTGCCAGTCCTCAGTAGCTCAGAATGATAGCTTATCCTGTGCTGCTGGGATTGGGAATACTGTTTGTGCTGTGGGAGATCATAACGAGCAAGCCAAAAGCAAGGCAACGTTGTCTGCTCTGAATGAAGAAGGATGGCGTTGGTATTCACTAGGGATCCAGATGCTTCCTTTCATCCCCTTGGTGGCACATGCCTCAAACCAGGGCCTCTATACCTGCTTCAGGTATTCACCATACAAACCCTGTCCCTTCCAAGATATCATAGAATGAGTGGTCAGCTCTTGTTCCTCTCCTGATGTTAGGTGAGCTCTGTCACAGAGCTCTGAGATTGCATTCAGGAGCAGCTCATCCAGGAAACTAAAATCTTCCTCTTTTTCAGCCAGAGTGGCAGAGCCTGAGGGACTCAGCACAGGAGGCTGCAGCTGCTACTAGAAGGAAGAGGTTTGACTATTGGAGGACCCAGAGAAGAAATTGGTGGGATGACACCTGTGGGTAGTGGTGCCCTTTACACTGCACAGCAATAGAGTGCCTTTGAGAAGAAGCTGCTAAGCGGTAGTCCTTGCTGAGCTGCTCATGTGGCCAGCCCAATGGACATCCTTAGTGTAGTAACGTTACCAGGGCAAGAGGAAAATCACAGCCACGTAGGCAGGCCAGATACTGCATTTTCTACCTGGAGCTGTCCATGGGGTGAAGGCTTAGACAGGATCCTCCTCCTCTGTTTTTTCCTTGTGGGTGGTAGGGCCCATTACATCAGTTTGCGGCTGTGCATATCTACAGGCTGTGCAGTGGAGCACCTGCTGTCCTCACCTGCTGTCCTTATGTTCATGCCTGAATTGTCATGGCTGCTCAATTACATTAATAAAGGCTGCTCATTCTGCAAAAGCAATACGGTTTTAGAAAAGACATGCCATGAAGAAGCATGAGTATACATTACGATGCTGCTATGTTGTAGAGCCTGCCTTGTTCCCTACAGGATATGTGCTAGCAAACATAGGATGCTCTCCATGTGGTCTATCCTAGTCCCAGATCAAGCTCCTGTTATTTCTTAGCAACACAGTTCCTTAATTTACGGAATATAATAATGAGTATATTAGCTTGCATATTAAGTGTTATTGAAATCAAACTTTCATTTTTAAAACAAATGTGCAAAGTACACCGAACAATGCAGTAGCCTTAGCTTCTATTATTTTTGCTTGTTTGTTCAGTTTCAGTATGTGAAGATGTGTTTCTTTATCCCAGGTATTTACTGATACACATATGTACAAGAGTCTGAACTGTCACACTGGCCTTAAAAGAAATATTCATTTGCCCGAAGTTCAGTGTTTATTGTTGCAGTTCGGTGTCCTCTCTTCTGCAAATCTGTATGCAAGTCTCAGGTCATTTCTTTCAAATGAACCTATTTAAAACTTCCGACTCCAGAAGCTTCCTCAGAGATAATCTGTCAGAATTGGGAGTCTTGAACCAGATCTTCACCACTATCTGCCAAGGCAAAACAACTCTCAGTCAGCCTAAAGTCCAGCAAAGAAAAAAAAGAAACACAACTACAGCAAAACTATGCAAGTTATCTTAGCACAGGGAGGAGACTATAATTCAGCTTTTGTACAGGTCAAAGGAGGCAGAGGAACTCAAAGGGGTGGTGCTAAAGAAAATGCTTTCATGCCGCTGGCTTCAGTGTCCTGGAAGACAAGAGCAGCTCCCCGGAGAGGGCTTCAGTTCCAGGGCGGTGGCATGTGGTCTCCCTCAAGACATTTGCAGAATTTAAGTTTCTAGATTTTAGTGAAAAATATCTCATTCCATTCCATGGCTGATTTAGAGACTGTATAGCGATCAGACACTGCAGCAGCACATTTACAAGGAATGTATGTCAGAGTGTTTAATAAAAGTAGTGAAACAGAAAAAAAACTTTCATATAGTTTTGAATTTGGGGTTTTTTTAATGCACTTTTCTTCCCTGGTTTATGCAGTTTTTCTAATCCTTTTTGGCTTCAGCAGGTTTTTTATGCCACTCCTGCTGATCAGTAACTTTGGGGTTGCTGTCTGTAACTCAGTCCCCTTTGGTTAGACCCTCATTTTCTGGGAAAATCATTTATATTCATCCACGCTGATCTGTTGTTCTCATTTGCCTCTGCAAGTGGTTTAGATTCTTCCAATAATGGTAGTACATCTTTCTTTTACCAAGTGAATCCTGGATTAGTGAGAACTGTCCTCAGCATCATTGTTATTATTCTGGTTGAGCATCTGGTGCTTTTTCATGTGCTGCCTTTAACATCACTAGAAGTGAGTGATGTCTTTACAGCCCTCCTGCTCTGATACTCACATGGCTGTCATTCCTGCTACCTATATTAAAAGGTGCATTTGCAAATGCATTTTGTATGGCCTCGCTTTTGAGATTACTTATCAAACTGCAGCTGTAGTAAGTTCGCACCACTGCTATGCAGAAAGCTGCCTCTTCCTGTAAATCAATACCCTCTGCTGATAGTTGCTTTTGCATCTGGATTGGATTCCTGTCTTGCATCAATCTTACACAGGTGCAGCTGCGCTTGCTAAATTGTCTCTGGCTCATACTAGCTATTTTCACAGCCTTCACAATTTTGACTGTTTTGCTCTTACTAAAGCACTTGTATTAGAAGCAATGGGAGCCTCTCTTTTTTCTCTTGACCATGGGTACAGAATAATGTTGGCTGCGGGTGCACAGTAACGTGGGATGGAAGGGACCACCTGAATCATTAAATTCCCCCTCCTGGCTACTACAGACATTACCTCATATAATAATCACTGTTATTCATTTATTGAACTCTGTCTTAAAAACACTCAGATGGCTTGGTCTCATCCCTGTCCTGTACCTGACTACTCCTTTGCAAAACTGCCCCTGAATGTGATTATTCTTATGGTTTAGAAACTTCTGATTTTCAGCTGAAGTTCTTTATGGGCAGCTGATATCTCACTTGTGCCAACGTTGCTTTTTAATCTAAACAGTTACCAAACCCTTGGTGCTGAGCTTTTTCCTCAACATGTTTGTAGATGGCACTCTTTTTTCCCTCAGCCCTGGCTGAACAAGCCTAGCTTGTCTATCTAGCCTCCTCTTACAAATTAGGTTCTCAATACCCTCACTGTTCTTTTCAGCCTTCTCTTGCACCCGTTCTGGTTTGAAACCATCTTTCAGAAACACAAGTGACCAGAATAATATGCAGCCATCCAGACCTGGTAGTAGAAAGGCCTTGTCTCACGCCTTCCCCTTTTCACTTCAGAAGGCTTATCTCTGCCTTAGTGCATGGACCAGATTGTCAAATCCAGAGGAGATCCATTTACCTCAAACTTGACAAAGGAGAGGACAACTCCATCGTCTGGCACATGAGATGGCCGTCTACATGCTGCTCTCCAGAGGCCTCAGCTTTCTCTCTTTGTGCTGTCTGGTAGCAACCTCTCAATGATGGCTCAGACCGATAGGAATTGCTGGACTAGCGCCTATGCTTCCCCATGCCAGATGTGTGGAGCACAGCTGGGATTGGCATGGGCCTTGTGACACAGCAGGATTTACCACACCTCTGATGGCAACCTGGAGCCTGTGTAGTACACAGTAGATTATGTTCACTATTGTGGCTCTTTATTCCTTAGAATTTGGATATTATTGATTTCACGCACCTTTTAGAAGCTGTGTTGTTTTGTTTTTCTTATATCTAAACAAGTTGCCCCTTTGCAGCTTTTTCTTGAGGACTCTCTGCTGGTTCTCTGTCGTTTCATCATTATCATTTTTTTGCCTGGGGTAACAGAAGTGCTGCACAGTTTAGAAACAAGTACAGCCCAATGGGCTAGGAAATGGGTCTGATGAATAGTGAAGAAAGAGTGACGTGGTAAACTGAGATGAGGTGTGGTGAGCTGGGCTGCAAAAGAGAAATTATGTAGAACTGCCTCTAGGTTTTTAATATTTTGATGATATGTTTCTGTAATGGTTAATAGGGTTAATACTTTATATATCATGTAGGTTTTGCTACAGAGTTTGGAAGAACGGGGTTTGAAGGCTCAGCTGTTGGCTTGGCGCTCAGGTGCTTGGGAGTATTGCATCAGGTAAGAGGACCTGGGAAAGTACAGGAGGGATTTTGAGTGAAGAGAACATCAAAAAGACCATTGAAGCTAGTGTCCTTGATGAAGCAGATGCCACAAACTCGGTGATGTATGGCCCTGAATAGAAAGACAAACAATAGTACTAACCTAAAGGCCTGCTAACACCAGCAGAAGCATTTGCATTGAGCTTGACAGGGCTGAGATTTAATCAACAAAGTTTTAATCTAGTACACATAGAAACATGGAGACATGGCAGGTCTCAAGATGACTTGGTCACTGGTAGAAGCTGATTCCTAATGGCTACAATTTTTGCAGGCCAGGGGGACAAGTCCTTGCATAGCTTCAGTTTTTCTTGCTCTATGGCTAACTTGTCTCCAGCCAGGTTTTCCAGTGTTTCCCAGACAGGACAATTCTTTATACAAACAAGAGCAAGATTGTTTTAATTTTTAATCTATTAATTTCCTTAAGAAGGAGGGTGTCAGTATGAAAAACTACCTCTTACACTTGTGCTGGTTTTGGCTGGGATAGAGTTAATTTTCTTCATGGTAGCTAGTATGGGGCTATGTTTTGGATTCGTGCTGAAAGCACTATTGGTAATCCAGGGCTGTTTTCATTATTGCTGAGCAGTGCTTACACAGAGTCAAGGTCTTTTCTGCTCCTCACCCCACCCCACCAGTGAGGAGGCTGGGGGGGCACAAGGAGTTGGGAGGGGACACAGCCAGGACAGCTGACCTAAACTGACCAGAGGGGTATTCCAGACTATAGGACATCATGCTCAGCATATAAAGCTGGGGGAAGAAGAAGGAAGGAGGGGACGTTTGGAGTCATGGCATTTGTCTTCCCAAGTAACGGTTACGTGTGATGGAGCCCTGCTCTCCTGGAGATGGCTGAACACCTGCCTGCCCATGGGAAGTGGGGAATGAATTCCTTGTTTTGCTTTGCTTGCGTGCACGGCTTTTGCTTTACCTATTAAACTGTCTTCATCCCAACGCATGAGTTTTCTCACCTTCACCCTTTGGATTCTCTCCCCCATCCCAGCGAGGGAAGTGAGTGAGCGGCTGCGTGGAGCTCAGTTGCCAGCTGGGGTTAAACCACGACAACACTTCAAGCTTGTTTGACTCATCCTGTTTGGCCAATCCCTCAGTGCCCTAATAAACCCGGTGTGAACACTTTGTTCTGGTGTGTGGTATTTCAACCCTGAGATTACATTTTGGAAGCAGCCTGGTTATTGTATTCCACTCCACTGTCCAGACCAACTGAACTGGAGCCAGTTCATTCTGCGCTGTTACTACCGAGGAATGTTTCAGTGGTTTGGGTGGCCCTATGGGAGCTGGGAGAGAGAAAGACATACTCTGTAAATGGTGTCAATGATACCTACTCCATTTTATGGAGTGCCTTCACTATTCCAGGTAGTATGCCTGTAGACTACTATATAGGAGGTACTGGGCTCTTAGCCCCTTCCCTACCTCGTGTGTAAGCAGTCCATAAAGCCAACCATTGCCCACCCACTGGCAGTGCACATAATCCCACATTTCACTGCACATCTGCCCAGCCACCTCTTCAGATACAGGCTCCAGTATCAGTAACACTGCCGCTCCGTGTTTTTTTCCAGCTGTCTGATCACATGCTATTGCTGTGTATCTTTTTTAGACTGACCGCTGATGAAAGCTTGTTTCCTTGCTGTTACTTAACTAGGAGAACTCAGTGCAAAAGCCACAGATGGCAACAAGATCATCTGAGAGACATCAAGCTTCTCCCTTGACAGCTCATGTTCATGAAGGACTGCTTGTAAGACAAGAAACAGGTGCTCAGGCTCTGACCAGTCACAGGTGATGGTAGGGCTCATCTGCAATGTCTTTCAGTGCAAAATCTCTCTCTATCAAATGTTGAGAGAGCTAGTTTCTCCTTCCAGCTTTTACTGGTCATCTCAGATCTGCGTAGTGCAGTTGTTCTTCAGCTGATGCTTTGGGGTTCTGCTGCAATGGGAATTGCTTTTCTCTTCGGCAGTGTAAGAATGACAGCTCTCATCTGAGCTGGCTTTCTCCACACCTTCCCACTGTCCCCAACCTGGCAGTAGCACTATCAGCACTAGTAAAACTTCGGCCCTTGTTTGAGACCAGGTCTCTCAACTTGCAGGGACACTCTAAGCACTAGGTATAGTCCTCCCAGCCAGGGCAGTCTAGTGATACTGTGGTTGAAAACAGCAGCTGGGCCTGGAGACCCACCTTCACTGAACTGTGGCATCATACAAGTGGACCTCAGTTAGCACTGAGAGCAGAAATAGGGCCAGGTATGTGGAGAGCCAGTATGACTTCCCAAACTATATCCCGGCTGCCCCAGGCTGCTTTAAAGATATGTCCACTCCCCGGAGCAGTTTCAGAGTAGAAATTCTTCACAGCAGCATCACTGCAGTCAAAAACAAGCAGAGATGAGTTGCTTCAAAACAGAGGGAGCCTGGATGCTGATCATTGGTTTGACTTCTGTCAGGAATCAGGAATACTGTGGGAATCAGGAAGACCTAGAAAGAAAGAAATATTGACAGACAAGGAAAAGGAAAAAAAAAAAAAAAAGCCTGTAAAGTGAAAATGAGCAGAAGGGAAAGAGAAGGGAAAGTTTCTTCTTTGTTTGTACCTGCTTTGCTGTCTGCCCTACAGATGGTAGGTAGCTATCTCTGGGATATAGATACCAGAAAGAAGACTAAGTATCCCAATGAATTAAGGAAGAGGTTTCACCAATCATTTATTTTTACAGTCTCTCAGCATTTTCCCAAAGCCAGGGTAATCCAGAGGGCTTATAATTATTTCACAGGCAGAGCCCCAAGCTTCCAGTCGCAGTCCTGTTCCCCTTCAAAAGAGGAGAGTTTCTCTTCCCTTTTTTATGCTCACAATGAAGAGTGATTTTCCAAGGCTCTAGATTTGTATTCCTTGCACTGAAAAACAATACTTTTTATTATTACTTACTCTGGCCATGCTTCTTCTGCAAACACTTTAGCTTTTAGGCACAGCATGTCTGGTTTACTTTGGCTTCCTTACTCTTTTTACCCAGCATATGAGGAAAATAGACGTGCATCTCCATTGGACTCTGCTCAGCTCTGTATTCACAGCACACCAGTCTATCCCATTTTCTCTTGTGTCTCCTAGCAGGGTTGATCTTATGCTGCCAGTGAAAACCCTTTGAGGTAGATATTGACCAAAACACCGTAAAACTAGAAAAAACTTTGCTTTCCCGGTATTGTCCCAATTTTCTCACTAACAGTGTCAGAGGTCAGCCAAATCTAATACAATTCCTGTGACGAGATCTCAGGCCTAACTACTTGCGTGGGTGTTTCCTGAGTAACAGCCTGCCTGCAGAGAGCCCAACTCCCTCCTCACTACTACTGATGTGGCACCACCGAATCCAGTTGAACTCCAGTGTTTGAAAACTGCTGACAATGAGGGCAGCATCAGACCCACCCGATGGTGTGTGTTTTATGGGTCTGTAATTTTTTCCAACCCACTCCTTACTCCACTTCAGGGCTGTAAAATTGATGCTTATAAAACATAATGCTTGGTAGATCAAGTAAGATTTTTCTGTAATTCTTAAAGAGTGTAGAGTTTTGAAGGAAAGCAGTCGGTTGCCTTCCTTTGTGCAAATGCGGTTTTTCATATGGAAAAAACAGAATTAGTCATTTGATAGCTGACATTGGAATAGTGTTATGTTGCAGATAGTCATTTTTCCCTTACGTCCAGTGTGGAGGCTTTTTTTTTTAAGTAAGCCATAGCTTTCAGCCGTGTGATCCAATGAAAATAATTAGACATAGGAAAGGGACTCCCTCTGGATCTTAGTGATCCAAGTCTCTTTGATGACACAAGTACCTGCCGCTTTGACCATCAGAATCCATCCATTGTAAAAATGTCCTTAACATTTGGGTTTGCTCACAGAGGTAGTTTTAATACTCCACCTGACAGTCAAACAGGGATTTTGCCAGTATGGGCAGCCTCAGAGAGGTATTTTGCAACTGCTCAGAATTCTCTGAATGCAGGATGACTTCAGAAATAGACCCACTGAGAGCATTACTTTCCCTGATAAATAATCTTCTTTATAGGATATTCCCCCATCTATGTAGCAGTCCTCAAGAGGGAAGTAATAACAAAGGAAGAAATTGACTTGTTCTGTTATTCTCCTCCTTTGACACTATCGCCGTGCAGGGCGTGCATGGCTGAGCTCTCCATCCTCCAGCAGAAAGAAGGATTTCCTTTGTGTTTCTGGTCCTTTTCCCCAAAAGTGTTGAGCATCCAGCATGTTCTTCCAGTTCCAAGATAATCTGCTGCATGGCCAGTTGTTTTCAGAAACCAGACAGCCTGTTCACCTGTCTAGAAAACGGAGTTAGGTGTTGTACACATAACCTATGGGGTTAACATCTTGTCTTTGTCTTGAAATTTAATACTCCCCAGTTGCTGCTGTTTTGAATGATCAAACTAAGCAATTATATTATTTTGACTCTTTAACACATCCCTTATTATGTTAATTTTCAGTGGAAAGGTTTGCAGTAAAAGGTCAATTTTTGCCAAAGAAACCACAAAGTCACCAGTTATTTCTACTTGTGAAATCAGAGTAGCTGTGGAATCTCGCATATGCTGTCTAGTGAGGATTGGCACGTGCTAGCACTGATGTGACAGACACCATAGCAATATCAGTCAAAGAAAACTTTTGGAGTGTGGAAGGAGATGCTTTGGAGACCATTGAGACTTATGAATAAATGTCTGTTAGTTATCACTGCAGTATGAATACTGCAGTGATTTCCTTTTCCATGGGGGACTTGTGAAAGTTCATATCAGACTAACCAGACCCCAAGTCCAACTGAGATAGAAATTGTCTCAGTTCTGCTTCAGTGAGTGCAGTGATGGTGATTTACACCGTCTGAGCATCTGAGTTCGTGTTGCTGCTTGTAGCCTTGGTGAGAAAGGTATATTCCAGTGAGCTAACTGAATAACATAGCATGCTGGGGTTTAATTCTTATTTTCTTCTAGTAGTACTATGTCATATTATAGAGCCTTCCCATAGAAAAAAGAGAGCTCCTAACTTTCTCTTTGTCTCATTAATGTTATAAGCAACAGCAAGAGTAATATGAGAAAGATACAGAAATACAGATACAATTTTTTGTGAGTAGCTTTTACAAACTTGCACTTGTTGCGATGGGGACACAGCAAGTTGGTATGTTTATTTGTCTGCAAGTATTTTGGTAAATTCCAGGAAATACTACCTACTGTTCTTGCCAAAAGATCAAAATCTTAGAGTATTATATGCCATTCATTTTCCAGTGTGAATGTGATTCATTCCTGATTTTTCTGATGACTCATTCCCTCTTCTCATCTTGGCTTCTCCAGATGTAAATTGGAAAATATATGCAGTCCTTGTCTAATTCTCAGGGCTGTTTTGGTACCTAGGTAAAGTTCACTAGGTGTTTTAAGTAATTCTTGGGAAGCATGAAAGGCAGTCACATTGTTCTTGCAACAATGGAGAATAATGCTTAGATTAAAATTATCTGTTGTCTTTCTTTGTTAACCATTTTTCGAAAACACTGAAAACAGTTAAAGAAGCAGTTAACTCTAAAGTATTTGTTTCTTAGTCATATGCTTGTAGAAAAGTGTGAATTATTTGATTTTTCAATTAGGGGGCTAAACTGAAAGAAATTGGGGGAAATATTTTGGGTCTGCCTCGGAAAAAAATGTGGTGGGAAATAGGGTGAAATGAAATATTTTATCAGATCCATAAACCAAACATTCATTTCATTTTTAGCAGTGCTGGGAAACAAGCACAGTGAAACAGAATTTGCTGGCTTATAAGCATGTGGATGTTGAAGCATTTCTCCTAAATAACAAGCAGACGAGTTTGCCCACTTTATCACAACAGCACTGGTTTCTTCTTTGTCAGAGGCAGCAGGGAGAAAAGGCATCTTTAAAACTTTTCTAATTGCATTTAGCTGAGCTTAATTTTAAGCATGTCTTTTAGCTTTGGGTTTTAATCATAACAAACAATCAATTGAAAGAATACTTTTAAGAACTAGTAAGCCGAAAATAAGCCTCTTTTTCTCCTCTTATCCAGCCATGTCCTCCAACAGGACCAGAGGTTGGGGTCTGCAAATATACAGGAAGGTAGCTGGGGAGAGAGGAGATACAAGTATTTTAGGTATGGAGAGGAGAGATGTTTTCTCTTGTTCCTTATATACTTTCTAAGCATCCTGCCTGCCTTAGAGGGAAAAGACACCTTATCTGTCAATGAGCTTTAATGTCTTTTAAACTGACATCCTTTTCCTAATCCAGTATTTAGAACACTGGAATGCCAAATGACACTCCTGAAGTGTCATTTCAAAAGTGCATTTGAAATGGTTTATTTGGAAACTTTCTAAAATTACACATCTTGAATTTTCTAAAAATAAATAAATTCTCTCCTTTTTTTCACTCTGAAACTGTTTACAGAATCAACCTCAACTGTACCAATAGCTCCACCCAGCCCCAGCAGTGCCTTTTTTTAACAAACTGAATGTCTGCAGCCTGCTCTAGTGCTTTGTCAGATCCCAAATGTCATCTGCAACCTGCCAGCCACTGACTTAGATCTTGATAAACGGTGTTTTTCATTCCATGTGAACTGGGTTTTGTTCTTGTTTATACCCAGCGGTATAGAACAGCTCCTATTGTCCATTGTTCCCTTATGTACTTTCAGAAAACCTGTTTGTTTCTGGCAGCCTTCTCTTTGAGGAATGTGATGCAGAGCACAGATAAAAGCACAAGCATCTGTTAAGACGATTGTGATTGGCATTATCCTGACGACAGTGTAGAAATTGTCTTCTTGGGATGGCAGGCAGGCACAGCCAAACAAATTAACAGTAGCTTCAATTTACAGTGGGTATGATAAAGCATATGCTTTAATTCAAAGCGACTGTGCAAAGTTGCTGCTTATTTCCTATGCTTCCTATGCATGACAGTTGTGCACACACTGATTCATTCAGGAGGAGTTGACACTTACATAGGTGCTAAGCTGCAAAATACTTTTGAGGATAATAGTATGGCTAAAGGCAAAAACTGAGAGTTCTCCAAATATTAGTTCGTTCTTGGGAGCTTTAGGGAATGTTTGCAATCCTAGAAGCTGGTACTTGCCAGACTTCAAGTGTTGATGCTTTATTTCAGTCCTGAGTGATGGAGGAAAGTCTCCCCAGTGATTGGTGCTATTTCAGGCAACACTAAGAAAATTCTTGATGTGTTCTCATTCAAGCTTTGACCTGACCTGACCCTGCTTAACTTTAAAATCTGACAAGCATGGTCTGGAATTATTTTTCTATAGCTAAGGGTGCAACACGTATTTAAATGCTTTAGGCCTTCTACTATCAATGTTAGTCTTCTGTTCAAAGATGTACTGTTCTGTTTGGTTTCTACATAGCTGATTTTGCCCTGGCATCCCTAAAAAATATTTCTGTATGGAAAAATTGCTGAAAACCGACATCCTATGTGGTTTTTATATTTCTCATTAAAATATATTTTTAATAAGGGACTAAGAAGCTTCACTAATGTTTGTTGAAATTCACCGCTGTGTTTCTGCAATGATTTTTTTAATCATTATTCCTGATTTGCTGGCTAGATTCAACAAAATAACCTTCCTGAATGAAAGAGACCAGCTGTAGCTATTCCTTCCATTCTCTCCTCCCCCAGAGTTTTATTTTCAGTTTTGTAATGCAAAATGCGAGAAATCTTTCAGCGAATACAAGTGTCAAGTTCCCTAAACATCAGCAAGTGAAAACAGCTGTGGGGAGTCTTCTGCAAGACCCCAGTCCCCAGTGCTTTCATAAAATGGTTGAAGTGAGATGACTGACATGCAAACCAGGGAAAGACTCTCTCCCATCACTGACATTTCTCCGTGGGTTGCACAGAGATATCAGGTTGATACTTTGATAGATTGCGATCTGTTTTCAGCAGCTGACCCAGACATAACATCATCATTTCCTGATTATATTGATATGTGTTTCTATTATTTGCTTATTTTGCGCCTTGAGAAACAATTCCTTTTTGTTGTTTAACTGTAAACAGCATTGCAAGGCCTCATATTAAATCATAATTATTTACCATGCTGTTCACGCACCTTTGTCCCTGGGGAATGTGGTGACGTGAATTTACAGGAAGATCGGGGTATTTCTCACCAACAGTTTCCTGTTATTGATATGCTTTTGTTTAGTTGTGATCTTTTTTTTACCCTTTCAGGTTCTCAGGGGAAAAATAAACAGGCACATGACATTAATCACAGTCCTCTGGTATCGTATTGGAGGCCTCACAAATACTTTCGATGTGGAATTGTGAACTAGGTTTGGATCTTTCGAAAACACCAATGACAGTATATTGTTTATTGGTACTTACTCTCTTATTCTGATAAATTATTCCAATAATTCTTAAAAATTCTTTTGTGATCATGTTCCTTTTTAGAAGCCAGAAGGGTTCAAAGGTTTACGAAGACAACCTTGAACGGTTTGTGTCTATGTGCGTAGATTTGTATAATTGGGCTAAGTTTCCATTTGAGAGAAAACATGGATCACATAGAGATACAGAGGTAATTAAAAAATCCAGAGTCCTTTCAGCAAATACTGGCAAACACGGCTAAAAATGTTTTCTTCAAGGTGGTTTGCCAGCTTCTTTCCTTTATAAATAAATGAACCCATATTCTTTCTGCAAAAAAAATAATATGTAAGTTCTATTCACTAGTACATCAAGATCCACCAGCATAACTACCAGGGTCATTATCTAACACATCTAACATGTAGATCTTAAATCTTTTTCAGTGGTTTTGGCTATCCTACTTTTATTTCTGTCTCTGTGGACGTGTGGTACACTCCTAGCCAGTGACCTTTGCATAATATCTTGATTTTGCAATACGGAGCTGCAGCAGAACAACCAAGAAATTTAATGTCAAAGCAGATTTTGGGAGGTTTAGATTTTTTCTTGCAAGACATTGTAGAAATATTGTGGTAAAAGGCAAAATGGAATGGCAGTGTGTCCCAGAGAACCCACACCAAGACCACCGAGGGCTAAAACAAACTGTTGAAGTAAGCTCACAAGTAATGTAGTAGCTATTCAGATTCCTTACCAAATTCTCAGGGTTTAATATTTTTGTTTCCCGTATTGTTAAGTAGCATCTTTCTTATAAACTGTGTTGTAAAATTTAGAGCAAAATCTCAGAGTCAAACCTACATGTCCACATCCTATTAGTGGCTACAGATTTATTGAATTTGGTACTTAGTGTTCTGCTTTGAGTGTGTGACACTTGTTTTTCTTCACTGCCGCTGCTAGCATTAAGGACTACTAAGAACAGGCCAACAAAAGTTGTATGTGATACAATATGAATAAAAATCCATGTTATATAACTTCATGTAGAGGTTTTTAATTACCTCCTCCTCTCCTTTTAGAGTATTTGACTTCTGGATAACATGTAGATTCCATTTGATTTCTTAAAATACCCACTTGTTCTCTTTCTGTAAGGCTATGTAATCCAAAGGACTCTGTAAAATTTTCTCTATGGCCATGCACAGTCCTGCTGCCACTGGATTTATGTGAACTTGTCCTCATCTGTAAGCTCAGCCAAGTGAGATCTGGCTGCTTTTCAGATGACGAAATTCTAAGAAATCTCAGGTTATTAGGTAGTTCTAGTTGTGAGATTTCATCCTCTGGACTTCCAGGCCTTGAAAGCAATTTGCTGGTTCCATTACTGAATCAGATATATTTCCTCCCAACTGCATCAGTTTAAGATTTCACGACCTGAGCAAAATAGCTTTTTCTTTCTGGAAATCCCACGGGAAAAAAAAAGAAGTGAAAAAACCACAGATGTTTTATTAACCAGACCATAACAAAGCTTCCTATCTGATTTTGTTCTCTAAGCACATTCATCCCTCAAACCATAAAAGCATACATTCTCCCTAGCCAAGTTCTCTCCATTCCAAATGAAGCTCAAGACTAACAGGTGATGTTCCCCAGCACACCAGCAAGCTCACCTCCCACTCCCTATTATCACCCTTGAAGACATTGGGTGCTGGCTTTTCTCCCAGCACATAGACCTCTAGATTAGGGTGTCTTTTTACGTTTTTTCCAACATGCTGCCTTTTTAGCAGAACCTGTTGGGATGTCAGCTCCGAGTTGTGTACCCATGCACTGTGCCCTGGCTATGCATGAGCAATTGTGTGGTCTGAACCTAACTGTGGCTTAATATTTCATTCATACAGCTGATGTATCCTTTCACCTGCTGCGAGAGCCGATTGATCTGGTGAAGATGGACTCAGTTAAAATGTTTTAGAAATGAATGAAATGCCTAATTCCCTTGTCATATCCGCAGTTACTCACCCTCTGAACACGCAGAGTTTTAACATGGTTCTTCCTTCCTCGGTAAGGGTTTAAGATAGGGATCTGGATCTTCTATTTAAGTACCAGACAGGATGGAAGGAAGAATTACATTTCATCCAAGACATTTCGGGCTTTTCATTCCTCCTGGTTTGGTGCTTGGGATGAGTCCTCAGCAGAGAGGAAGAGAAAGGGTCCATCATTTCTCTGAGTCCTTAAACATTTTGTTGCTCTCGTTCCTCTGTAGTTCTTGCTCTCTGCTAACACCTCAGGAGCCATTCCCACCAAGATGGCAAGACCAGCTTGTACTTTGTTATGTCTCTCTGAAACCTTGGTTAGTGATTTTGATACTTTTAGTGTCTCTCTGGAGAATTTTTTTTATTATTCTTTCATGCCACAGTAGAAAGTTATTTCTATTGTTGTTAAGTGCCTTTGGAAAGCAGAGATGTCAGTCATGATCATTACAGAATCATGGTACCAAATCAAGATGCCTTTCCCTCTGCATGGTTGCTCATGGCCAGTTTGGTTGGTTTTTTGTTGGACTAACAGATTGCTTTCATATTTGTCACAATTACGAGGACAAATATTTGAGATAACAGACAAAGGATAATGTTCGGCAGTCAATG
This sequence comes from Leptodon cayanensis, assembly GCA_027564655.1. Lineage (NCBI taxonomy): Eukaryota > Metazoa > Chordata > Aves > Accipitriformes > Accipitridae > Leptodon > Leptodon cayanensis. Next base: position 64,380,776 of record JANXJC010000078.1, on the reverse strand, counting down.
TTAGGTAAAAATGCTTACTCACAAGCCCTGTTCCTGGTATTTTCAGAAATACCAAAGTTCTGGAAAACTAAATTTTCTTAAAAGCTCACAAGTCTCTCCTGTTTCCATAGTTTGTTATCTTGTTGAAAAAGATTCATTTCACCCAGGATGTGCACTTATCTATTAAATCAGCAGATATTTTACAAATTCCTGTTGTTTCCTAGTGACAACTTTATAATGCTCTTACTACTTTCTACTGGTCAAATAACACTAGAAAAGCCTTGATTTTCTTGCCACTGCCTTTTAACTCTACATGATATTTAACTGGTCAGGCAGTTGGACTAGATGATCGTTGTAGGTCCCTTCCAACTGAAATGATCTATTCTATTCTATTCTTTTCTATTCTATTCTAAACTTCCATTCACCAACTGCAGGGTAATGTTCTGCCTTGATGAGGTTGGGCATTGTGTTATCCTTATGATACTAGTTCACTATTTCCAATCTCTATATAGCTATAAATGCTATTCTAACACAGGGGGCAGAAGAATACCGCAGTATTTATCTCAGTTGAAAGCATGGGGTAGTACTCACCTGACCTAACTCAGACAACTAGTGTGGACACCTACTACTGCTCTATTCTTCCTAGTTCCCCTATGTAATCTATAGAGAAAAATAAGTTCCTTGAGTGAATTCCTCTGACCCTCTAGAGGACACCAAGAGCAGATTGGCTGAGTGTATACTGTTGTTGTGACTGACCTGGGTTTAGTAGCGTAGAGGTTTAGCAGGAAAGCAAATGACACTGCAGCTACAGCTGTATGAACACTTTAAACACAGAATTGTGGTAGTGGTGGTTGGAGGGGACACCTGGACATATGGAGGGCTTCAGTCCAACCTGCCCCTCCAAGCAAGACTCACCATCACTGGATCAGGTCAGCCATAGCTTTGTGTAGCCCCATGTAGCCCTGGGACTAACACACACTAACTGGCCACACTATTAAGCTCTCTTAGTCCAGTCTTTTGGTCTCTGCAGCACATTTCCATTTAGTGTGGTAAGCCCCACTCAGAACCTTAGCCCTGCATGGGCATCCCCTTCTCACCTTGGCAGTTTTTCATCATCGCTGGTGTTTTGAGTACTGTTCATCACATAAGCGTGATTTAGCTGTGAACTCAAGCATGCAGGGGTACCCAGCACGCAGTAGCAGTGCAAATGGAGTGCGCCCTCTGCAAGTTTTCACCGGGTTGTGAAATGGATGCTCTGAGGGCTCAGCCACAGTTACAGGGAATGGCAGATATATTCTGCCTTTGAGATGCAGGGTGCGAACAGCAGGTCAGCCTTAGGTGGAACTGTGCACTGTCTTAGATTCCTAATAAGATCTCAGTTTTGCAATCAAAAAAATTGTATTGTCTACCTAAGAGGTCAATTACGTAGGTGGAATTTTAGATATGCAAATGCCAATGGGTGAAATGTGCAGACTTCTTATCTGCTGTTTTGTTTGCAAACAGAGAGCAGTGTCCCTTAGAATGTAAATTTGGCTGTTTTGAAGGTAAATTTGGGCTGAAGTTGGACCTGAAAGCCAAGTGTAAATCCCAGAGTTACCACTTGCTAGGCAAGGCTCTCAAAGCTATTGGCAAATGTTGCCCTGGAGGCAGCCTGGTCTCATTGAGACAGTGCTCAAACCCAACACAGAAAGAGGGAAAGCAAATATAAAATCACTCTGCTCCATTTAAGAATTCCAATGGCAGGATCACAGGTCCTAAAAAAAGTCTCCATGAAACCCGGCCAGCTTGAATGTTCAAATCCAGCATTTCCAAACACCTTCAGTTTTAGCTGGGAAAGGGTAACAGAGGTCTGTTGGAGTCCAGGTCCTGAAGACATTTCAGCTGTAGTGGTGTCCTCTGCTGACTTATTTAGCTAATGAGAGCTGAGTCACAGCAGTCAGGAGACTGACACAGAAATGGGAGTGTTTAAGTGCAGACACCCTCTCCATTTATTCCAGAGGTGTTTACAGTGTCCCACACCTACGAGATGCAGAGCACTCTCATCTCACGCAGGGAAATTTCTGAATACTTTTAAAGTTGCACAGTTGAGTAGAGCATACAGTTTTATTCATATGCTTAAATTTAAATGCACCAGTCAGAAAGCTGATCCCACTGGAGAACTGAGCTCCCTGCCATTGAGGTCTACCACAGAGAATACATTTTTAAAACATAAAAACCCACTGTCTTTTCTCCTGCAAAATATTTATTCTTGCTTTTCCTAAGCTTTGTTTTTCTCTGATATCTTTCACAAATTGGTGCCAATGTCATTTTACAATGATTTTGGCTCAGAGTACAATATATTAAACTCTTCCTCTACACACAAAACAAACAAATGAAAAGAGAAACAGAAAATCTTTTATCTGTTGTCTTTTTTTTTTTCCTCAGAAGTAGTTACCCATTGTTATGATAACCACAAATTGCTCATGAATGTTACCAACAACATTCTGGGGAAAATGAAGAACAATATAGATGCCACTAAATAGTTCTTAGTTAAAAAAACCTAATATGTTATCATAGCAATAGGCACTGACTTTATTTACAGAACTTCATTTTAAAGGACAAAATGCCTATTTGCACTTATAGTGAATTACGGCATGATACAAAGATGTATGGTTTACATTATTTTTTCTCTGGATTTCACATAAAATTCAGCAAGCTGCAACTGAAAAAAATGTTCAGCAGAATCTAAACCTGCAGTGTTCCCAGAGCACTTTGCTGTTGCTCTTAAGAAAAAATAACACAATAATTCTTAAAAATGTCCAGGTTGCATCCCTTGTCAATTCTTTATTTGATCCCACCTGCTTTCTTCCATTGCACTTTCAACTCCCCAGGTTCCATCCAGTAAAAATCCTATTT
>JANXJC010000078.1:64338936-64353094 GCA_027564655.1 Leptodon cayanensis | reverse complement strand
GAGGAGAGGAGAGGAGAGGAGAGGAGAGGAGAGGAGAGGAGAGGAGAGAAACCTGATATGTTTAACACATGTCAAAGGAAGACTGCACTCAGGCAAATATTTGCAGGCATCCATCTTATACAGTATATAATTATTCAAAATACAGTTCTTCTAATCACAGTTGCCAGCTGGCAGATGTTTACATGCACTAGCACATGCCTGGTTTCACATGTAATCTTGGACCAATCAGTGAATTTAAAGTGTAAAAATTAAAGCATTATGTTGAAGTCTTGTATAAACTGACAAAAGTGTTATTGGTAGCCGTGAGGTGACAGCAATTAGCAGTAGTAGACAACTTCATCTTCAAAATCCAATGCAACTATCCTCTGGGAAGTGAAAGGAATACTTCAAACATGGAAGTGAAGATTGCAGCTAAAAAACAAGGAGGAACAAAAGTACAAGGTTATAATGAACAGACAAATTAGAAATGGATGTGCTATCCCTGATCCCATCACAACTACAACATGGCAAAAGCCTGTTTTAAAAAAAAAAAAAAAAAAAATCTAAAGCAACGTCTGCCCCATAGTTCACAGGTCAGCAGAGTAATGTAAACCACTACCCATTTCCACTGGCATTAGCATCAACTAAAATTGACATTGGTTTATATTAATAGGTCAGGCTGTAACCTGTGGGGCTGAGGAGCCTATGTAAATTCCACTGGGCAGTCCCTCAGTGGGAGAGAGGGGCTAAATTTGATCAGAGGGCCAGGGAGCACAGCTAAGGGCAGTAACCGTTTCAGTCCCACGGCCAAATCTGTTCACAAGGGTGAAATAGCCCAAAGAAGAAAGTTGCATACTTAGTGCATGAGACTTCACAGATCTGCAGCAGTAAGGAGCGGGAAGGCTTTCCCTAAAGTCCCTCCCTTAAGTCTCCCTTAAGTTAATTCACAACTGCCCTTAAATTCATACCTGCTTGCTCACTCAGAGGAGATAACAGAGGAGTCTGCAGACCCACCCACACATACACTTAGGCATTTATGCCTGGTAGTAAACACCAGCTGGTAAAATCCTGTTCTGTATTTAGGAAATGCTCCTTGTATAAAACACCAAACAAGATCTAAAAGGGCTCCACTTCACATTTGGGTTTCTCACAAGGAAAATGTCCTAGGGAGATGATAAATAAAAAAATTACAGACAGATGTGGTGAGAAAAAGAAATCGTAAAAGAGATCAGCACACTCCCCTAGCAACTAGCCAATATTATTTGGAATAAGATAGAAACTGTATTCTGTGCTTGGAACTAAAAGCCAAAGTAAATTATTACAATGGATCAAAAAATACATGTAATGGAAGAAAACAATATGAACAGATAGAGGTCTGGCTTATACATGAGTATCATGGAAGAAATAATTATACTGTGATCTTCCATACCATCCACTGATTAAGTAGTGAAATAAATCCAGTGTCACTCCTTCTGGTTCTAATGTTTCTTTGTTGTTTTACCTGTTGAATCCATTAACCTTTTTGTTCCAATGAACAGCTTGATCCTGTAAAGCCCTGAACTAAGCTCTCCCTTGAAAACTGGTGCAATGGGAATTAATGAAACTTCTCCAGCTATCAACAGCAGAAAATTTAGCACCATTATTTAACGTGTGGTATAAATATACTTTAAATGTGGAAGACTTTCTGGATCAGATCAGATCAGTGCTAATTATTTTTTTCCCAATTTACAGTATAAACTCTCTTGGTGCCAGTTTACATCATAATTACATCATCATATATAAAGTTTGGCATTCCTTCTAGAAACAGAAAAGGTTTCAACCCTTAGGCTCAACACTGTACAGGGAACAGAGCACTCAATGGTTTAGTATCAGTGAGCTGTGAACTCTGTTTTCAGCTGAATACTTCACAGCACAATTTTTCTAGTTCTTTTGCAAATAATCTATTTCTCAAGCAAAAGCAACTTGGGGGGGGGGGTCTTGAGGTTGTGTTTATGCCCTCTGAAAAGTTTGACTCCACCTGTTAAAGATCCCAAAAAAATTACATACTTCATGATACATGATTAATCTGCGCTGATACATGGGAGCAGTCTATTCATTAGGCCAATAGTCTAAGGCTTTGCTTGTCTTACTCCTTAGATAGAGAGAGTAACGTTCACTTCAGTTCTTCTGAACTTAAGCATTCTGGCCACTGTCATTATCCAGTCTTTTGAACATGTAAAGCTGGGGTAAGCAGGAAGCATTAATATGTCTTTAAACATAGGAAAAGGTTTAATGCATGACCCTTGTTGCTCATTTCCAAAAGGCAGTCCCTAAACTAAAAATATGTTACCGTACATTCCTGAACGATCCAACCTTTTCCCAGGCTTCCTTTACAAAAAGCCATAAGCACAATGCTATATGAGAAGCAAAGTTTCAAAGGGAAACACCGAAAGGAAGCTGAGCTGCAAAGTCCAAAATGAAAAGCCAGAAATAGGAAGTAAAAGATAAGAATCAGGAAAGTGAGATAGCGGCAAGGACTCCCCTTTGTATTATTTCTTTTCTTGTATCTTTTCAATGAAATGCTAATTACTCTTTGTTTCAACTGTAACATGGCAACTCAACTTCACTCTGGTAAAAATAGATGCTTTGGGACATTTCCTACTTGCTGAAGGCAAGAGGTGTTTACATCCTCTCTCCAGGCAGACCAGGTGCTATGCAGAGAACTGGGTAGGCTGGCTACCTATGCACAGACCTCAGGAGCTACTACAGAAATGACTGGATATGGTGGGGTTATCTGCAGAGAGCCTCAGGAACTAGAGCCATAGCTTGTTTGGAGCATATTAAAAATATACTTGCCCATAACTCCACATACAAATATGTGGCATGTCCAGCCTGGGAGCTGGAAGCCAAACTGACTGCACATAACTTCTGCTCTGAGTTTCCTCCCTCAGACCTATGGCCGTACAAATGGAGCTGGTCACCTCTCACGTCTGTGTTACTGAGTACACGTGGCACAGTCCTGTTCCTTGATGGGTTATGTTCATGGCCTGGCTCTGATTGAAGGATCTCTGCACTGTGTCCTCCCTGCACAGCGTGGCTATTCCCAGTGATTTTACAACTACTGCGATGTTCTGTATAGCAGAAATCACTGGCTTTCCCTCAATTAATTAATGAATTAGGTCAAATAATTCTGCTGTGCTTGGCAAATGTGTTCAAGAGACAAAAAACCATCACAGAGTGCTGGAAAAGATCTACTACATGGCAACAGGGGTCAATTTTCTCCAAGGCAGGCAAGTTTAGGTTTGTCATACACACTAAATAGGTAGTTGATATAACTGGGAAAAAATGATGAAAAAACAGGTTATGATTCTGTCATGCTGAAGTCTTTTTTTTTACCACTTTCAAATCATCCACATTTCCAGGGGAAAAAGGGAGTTTCAGTGCCCAAGACCTCTAAGATCTATATTAGAGAGTTTCTTAAAAGTATGAGAAAGTCACATACATTCTCTGTACTTCAGAAAATTTACTTCTCAGAATACAATACTAAACTTGACTGATCACTCACAGCTAAAACCAATGCTCTGCCTTCACACACCCCCACCTTATCAATAGTTTTGTCAGTAGCTGTTTCTTTTGTGAGACCTCTTGCTCCCAGGAATCTAAATCACCCTGATTAAGCCATATGACCACCTAGGGAAAAAAAAGCCTTTGCACATAAAAAAACATCTCCACTATTTTTCACAGATTTTCAACCATTTGAAAAAAAAATATAAAAGACTCTTTCAGGAATGATCTTCAAATGTTCAGTTTCTTTATCAATAAAAGAAAACAAGATGTGAATGATGGCTCTTCTCATGTTCTACTTAGGTGCTCAGGTGTGTATATATTGCCCATGTGGTACACAGCTTTAATGCTGAGATAATGTGAAAGATATTTTGTCTCTCACTATTAAACATAATTAACTGATATAGGAATATACACTCATTTCTCTATTGCCATGCAGCCTATGCTCTCAGTAGTTCCCTGCAGACCAAGAATAAAACATATTAGACTGGAACAAACATTTTCATTAGTTTTGTTGGGACATAACCAATAACACAACAGTCAATATAATGACAAATACTGTGAATTTTATCCTGTCCCTACTCAATGCAAATGGTAACCGTACTCTGACTCTATCAGTCCCTGATAACTAAGCCAAATTCCCATTTGAGAAATGTTTGTTCTTGGTACCTGTGCAAAATCTCAAAGTGCACCATTTGGTTTTCAAATCCTAGGTATAAATTTTAGAATCAAATATTTTAGGATTGGTGGGGAATATCCTTTTTCTTGCAAGTCAAGCTGATTTTCATCTCTGCTCTTTAAGAAAAAAAAGTGACATCCCTATAGACACTTAAGGGAATAGACCCATATCTTAAGTATTAATGTGATTTCTACTTTTCTGTACTAAAACCTGTTTTTGAAAACCTTGTTGCCATTAAGCAGTGCTGTTTTCTTACAACATTTCTGCACAAGTTTTAGCTATGCTTTATACATAGATTAGATTTGACTAAGTAGCTATTTCCTGTAATGAATGACAAAGCTATTAGAAGCTCAAATCTTGTTGTAATCCATGGGTTGTTAACAAGAAAATCTGTGGTCATATGTGTGAAATGTTGAGTTGTTTGAGTTCGGGTTAGTTGTCCGCATGAGCTAATATTTCCATATATTCTTTGCAATATTGCCAGGATAATAACCTTTCCATTGGCAGAGAAAAACCAGTTTGAACTAATTCATTTAGATAAGCAAAATGATCAAATTTGTATGAATCATCATTTTTCTTTAAAAAAAAAATCACTCTTCCTTTTCGTAAGTACCCATCTTTGAAGCATAAATACTTTCCAGGATAATTAGATGATCCCAGAAAGGCCATAAGAGGACTTCAGCATCTCCTAGGTAATAAAACTTCAGGGAAGAGCCAGCCAAAGGCTGAAAGGAGTAAGGACACCAATGGGAACTATTAAAGAATTTTCCGCAGCGTTACACACAGTTTCTCTCCTTAGGATGAGTGGCTGTTTTATTCTGGCTTCTCTCTGCCACACAATTTCTCCAGCTCACCCTTAGTCCTCATTATGCTGTTTTTCTTCACTGCTGACATTTTCATTTATTTAAATGTGTTGTCTCTCTCTAATTTATATGCAGCTTTATTTTTCACAAGTCTGCTTATGCCATGCACAAAACACACCCTAAAAACAAGAGTGGAACAAGACTGTATCCCTTCAGCCCCTCTTTATTACTGTCTCCTGTTCACAGTCCTCACGCTCTGTCCATCTTGTCTATCCAGACTGAAGTCTCCTTGAGACTTTGGGCTAACTGATGAGGAGTCTTCTTCAAGGAGACTTTTAACAGTTGGTCTTCAGGCACCTACATGCTATATGCAATTGGTATCTACTTCAGTGAACAGGTTTGGACATGAATTGATTTAATATCTTGGCTTCCATGAAAAGAGACACCAGTGAAGATCTCCCAGAACAATGCACTTGGAGGGATCTAGCACAGGTCCGTTTGTTTCCCTAGGGTGTCAACAGGATTTTCATGCATGCAACATGCTTCCTACATCTTTTGTCTTTTGCCTCCTCAATCATATGGCTGTATTTTCAAATATTATAATACTTTTTTTTTTGCCCCCTGGGGTACACATATTGTGGGTGAACACCAACCCCAATGACATAAATGTTTTGCCACTCATTTCAGTGGGGCCAGGATTTCGGATTTCACACAGTACTTTCTTTCAATGTGCTATGATCTTCACTGCTGTAAAGAAACCAAAGCCAGTTCAAAGTTTTTTATGTGTGTTTTTTACTCAAAGTGAGGAAAGTAATGTTTGTAAACAAGCTCTAATTAGAAAGCAATGAGGGGTAACAGCTGCATATTGCCTGTGGTAAGTTCATGTTTCATTAAGCAACAAAACTGCCAGAAACCTTAGAATTATAAGCCGTAAACCTAAAAACAGCCTAATCACTTCCAAATCTATTTTAGCTCGTACTTCATTATTTTCAACTTTCTTAATATATTGCTAAAAGAAAAGAGGTCTTATAACTAACAGTGTGATATATAACAGTGTTACAAGTGCAAAACAAAACCTTGTGTTCTTACTCAGAAATTTGATAATTTATCTCCATTTATATCCATTCAGCATATTTGAGAGAATACAATAAAATACGGTGAGTTGTATTGCTTTTTTTATTTTATTCATAGATCAACCTTAATTATTTGATTAAAAACTTGATGTTAATTTTCAGTCATTTAATCAAATACCCAGAATCTTAATCCTTTAAGACAAATGCCTGGAAAAACTTTGAGTAAATTATTCAATGCTGCAGCTATTTTCCCAAACTACGAATCTGGCAGACTGAATATGTGATTTCTCCACACTAGCATATGCTGCTTCTCTTTTGCTTTATCTTCGAATTGTCATAGACTGACCAATGGTTATTTTAGATGTTTCCTGTCCCTGATAGAATAAACTATTCAAGCAAGCAGAATTTCTGAAAAAAGTTCACAATCAATCAGATATACTTTCTTAGGCAATTTAATTAAAATCAGATAGTTACTGCTCAGCCCCCAATCCTATGTTCTAATTGCCACCCGTGCTGTATTATGGATCCTCTTCACTGTGCCAGGGGTTGGCCTATAATGTTATAGACTATGAATGCTGGCCGGGTGCTGGGTAAATACCTCATCCTGCCTGTCAAGAAGCTGCAAAGAGGACCAAGAGGAAGGTCAGCTACAGATGGTTGTTGACAGTAGCAAACAGACCCCAGAGCTGTGGTAGATGACATATTCCCTCATGTGGATCCCATGAGGCCAGCTGGGCCAGAATTGGGCAATAAGATCTTCAGTTCTGGCTTTAGTGGCTTTTTCTGTTTTATAAAATGAAAAATGTTTTTTCATTTTATAAAACATTGGTAGTAAACAAATAAGTCTGTTTTCTACAGCAAACGTAGAAGGAAAGGATTTTTTTGTTTGTCTATTGCCTAAGACAAGTGCCTGAAACAGGACTTCGGAACCACTGGCTGTACCCATTGAAACCCACCCAAGGTCACCAGCAGTGTTTGGCTAGGCAGATGAATACTGCCCAGGATGGTTAAGCTGGAGCCAAGCATCATGAGAAGGGAAAAACCCAACCCAACACAGCTGGTGGAATAACAAACCCTTCTGGAAACCAATGTCCCAGATATGAATATCAAAACTGGTAACTGTTACTGTGACCCTGACTTCAGTAACTGGGTGCAGGACAAACAAGGGAAGGGAAAGAAGCCTGGAAGAGAAACACTTTAAATATCGCATTAGAATTGACTCTATTTCTTCCGTTATCACCAGCTGTGCTCTTACCTTGTGCAGATACTCTCAATATTTCTGCATAATGAGGCTGAGACCACCTGATAAGATCAATACCATTGTTCATAAGACAGAAAACACAAGCTGACTTTATCTAGTAATTCAGGGCTTTGATGTGCAGTCCCTGTCACATCTCACTGTGGCGCTGCCTGGCTGATTGCTGCTGCAGCAGAGTCTCATTTCACAGCTCCACAAACTAATTCACAGGACAGCAAGTTGACTCAAACCACCCATTTACCACTCCCCTCTGGCCACAGAGATAAATTCTGAGGTATGGTGAATCATCAGCACCATAGACCCCTGTATCACACTTTTCAGCACACTCATGTTCTCACATACTCATGGTTTAGTGTAGAGGCATCCCCAAGAACATTTGCCGTTAGAACCCACCCCACCGAAATATTACAGGAAGAAAATTAACTATGCAGCAGTACCAGCAAGTTTATCTTCCACCTCTGTGAAAGGAAGCAGTGCAAGTTTCTCCACAATGCTCCATCAGCACACCTGAAGCCTCGGTTCAGAGAATAATCATGTGCTCGGTGTGACCATTTGTTACTTGAGCTCTGCTAAAACCAATGCTAGGACAAGACTGTGGCTTTTCGCATGGGGTATGTACACTCCAGATTTTAAACAGTGAAAGCCACATCACTGTCAGTGTGGTCCATTGCCATCTGAAAATGTCCAGGGTTTTGCAAACACCGTAGTCCAGAGTTCCCCCTTCTTTTCACGCATCCGCTTTTATCTAGTACCCAGGGGGCTGAAAGGAAGTGTGATGCAGCTTTGGTTGTAACAGCTTGAGACAGGGATGTTCTGAGAAAACTGGACACTACATCCTGATAGGTAACATGCTCTACATGGTTTCAAGAGAACCTAAACCCACTACCATGTGCCATTTGTTCACTTAAACGGAAATGGTTAATTAAATTCTCATGACTCGTATTTTTTTTAAGACAGCAGTGGTTAACAATGATTAAAGTAACTTTTTTTTTTTAAATTTACTGATGTTATCACTGTTTTAATTATTGCTTATCTTAAAGCAATGTGGCAGCAGAGAGGTTTGGTGTTTTACTGAAATAAAGGTTTTGTTACAGTGTAATAGGGCAACGTTTCTTGGTTTTTAGAAACAAATATACATAAGAATGAACCCTGTGAAACTCCATTGCTTATACGTTGAATCAAATCTGTGCCTTTGGATGTAGCTAATGTCTGTAAGTTTCTGTTCTATTTTTCATTAAATAAGGGCTTTTTTGTTCATCTTTCTGTGGTTTCCTCTTTGTCATGAGAAGGATGTGAGTCTTCGTACAGCTTTTAGGCTCAATAACTTTTTGTGAAGTTAGTGGCTGACTTTCAATCCATGTTTCACAGCTATTGCAATGGCTTTGAAGCAACCTGAGCCACCTTGAATTGAATTACAGTTAGATTTAACCTACTTGCAATCTGTTAGGTATTGATTATTAAATATTATTAGTCAATCCCAAAAGATCTTCATCAAATGATTGTGGGGTTATAAACATACTGGGATGGAGGTGTCTGAACCATCTGCCAGATCATTAATGAGATGAGGATAAATTTTGGAAATAGTAAGTCATAATTAAAAGATGTAACAGACATATTAAAATGACTGCTGTGATATGTCTGACTATGGTGAACTGACCTATTCATACTTTGAAAGAGTGTTATGAGTTTATCTTCATTTCTCTTTGGCAAATAGCCAAGAAAATTATCTTGAAAATCCGATGGCTTGCTTTGTTTTAATTCTGTTTTCTAAATGTTTCTTCCTGATGCCAGACTGAGTTGCCCAAAAGGAAGGTTACTTTTACATCTTGCTAGATGGCGGACAGTTCTGTAGTCAGAAGATAAACAAAGACTGACTAGTAGCTGTGGAGGCAATCCATGCTCCAAACATATCACTGCACTTTGAGAAAACAACAATTGTTGACAATAGACAATGCCACCCTCTGTACTCGGAACTAGAAATTTGCTTGAAAAAAAAAAAGATTCCCACATTGAACATACAGTGCATTAGATGTACAGCCATAGAAGTACAAAACATCAGCCACAACTGCCCAGTACAAGGGCAGAACAACATAAGGACTAAAGCTGACGGGCATCTGTATCCCTGTGGGATGTGTGAACATGAGTTGTCAGCCCCCTCTATTGGATAGAGAACCATCAGCGGTATGTCAGCACCGTACACTCTACATCAGCACCGTGCACCACAGGTCAGTGCCGTATGTCATCTCTTTGCATGGCCTGGTCAACCTTAGGGGGTGCTCTTTATGCCCAAATATGACTATGTGCAAGCAACGAGCAAGTCAGACTTCTCAGTAAATAGTCTTTAAGAAATAACGGTTACCTGGAAGACCTCAGTAAAAACAGAGATAGATGCAAATGTCTGACAGAGAAGTCAACTCAGCAGAGACCAAACTGAAGGTGCAAGCATAGAGAGCAGCCCAGCCCTGGCCAAGGGCAGAAGGATTCCTGGGGCAGCACTCCTTTAGTCCACTCAGAAACTTCCAGTAAAGATCAAAACAGATAGTATGGGAGAGCTGGTCTGGTACAAGAAGCCAGTATTTGGAAACTGGGAGGTAGTGTGCAAGGGGAAACCTCACAGGCACCTAGAGATTAGTGTTGAGGTGTGACAGGTTAAAGGCAAGAAGACTAGATTTCTCTTACTGAAGGAAAGTGGAATTGCAAATACTGTGCTGGAAACAACTGGAATCTATAGTAAATTCCACCACAAGCTCCTGCATATGAGCTCCTCTCAGTTGAGTGAGAATGTGTTTCTAGCTTAATTTTGTCAGTCTTTGTGGGTGTCTGTTACTGTAAACCTGTAACGTACCTGGAGCCCCTCTCTGTGGCTTTCCTGTTTTCAGCTCAGTTCTGAGAACCAGCCCAGCAGTGGTTTCAGCAGTGAGTGACACCAGTGGTCACCTTGTTTAGCCAACACTCACCCTTTCCTGCACCTTTGCCTACCTCTGGCTGCAGAACCAGACATGCTTCTACTGTGTGCTTTCACAGGTGCTAATAAAATGCAGAACTGCAGGCAGTTTGCAGCCCCGCTGCAAAACTCCAACCATGCTCCCTGGCCCAGAGTGCCCCTCACCCAGCGGGGTGGATGGACAGGCACTTCATCAAGACATGGGGATTTCAGTGCTAGCAAAGTCTTCCCTCCTGTTGCATGTGGAGGGAGTAAAGACTCTGCTCGCCTCAGGGTGGACAGAAAATGAGTCCAGGTTACTGCTCGGCTCACTGCTCCTGCACCTCCCTGGCGACAGGCCAAGGCCGGGCCGGGATGTCCGCCTGTGGGTAGGCCTGGCTCAGCAGGGCCCATGGCGGGGCTGAGGGGAGCTGGAGACCAGCCCTGCTGCGGCATTCCTGGGGCAGGGGCTGATGACCCTGCGGGTTGACATGGGTCCTGGCCTGTGTGCAGGGTTGGGGGGGAGCCCCGGGGGCTGGGCAGGGGCAGTCAGGCCTGGTGGTGCCCTGGGGGCCTGGCAGTAATGCCCTTCCACCTGCTACATCACCCATAAAAGAAAAAAAGGTGCTGTAAATGAAGTCAAGTCATTACAGGAGATCATACACACCAAGCCCAATATCTGAACTGGAATTAACCTGCTGGGTTATGGTTTCCAGGCTCTTATCACTCATTATTTCCCATCACTGACTGAGATACAGCCACTGTTCACAGGAAGAGAGCCAGTGAAATCTTTGCCTTTGAGAGGTTAAACACCAATTAGTTGTTATTTGGCTGCAGGGTGCAAAAAGTCTCTTGTGGCATGGGAAGAAGAAGAATATCCTTTCTGTTACTTACCTGACAAAGATAAAAGGGACTAATTTGTGTTTGCAACATCCTCTGAGACCCCCAGCTGAAAAGTGTTAACAGTGGTATATTATTCTTTCCACTTTCATATCGATTCCCCTTTTTTCCCCACTTTTTCCCAGTTTCTGTCCTTATTTATTCCAGTCCTGAGCCAATTCTCACTGGCATATTTTAAGATCTTCCTTCTCATGACCTTCAGTGAGAACTGGATCAAGCCCCCATACACCACACCGGCAGGTTTTATTGCACTAGGCCGACTACCAACCCAGCTTTGCAATGTCCATTTTCTTCTTTATCTGCACAGCCTTTATGAGACAGGGCTTGCTCTGCTCAATGCAGTGACACGGCTGCTGGTCAATAATCAAGGCCAGTATGTTGATGTGTTGGAGTTATTTATTCATGCCTCTGCAACATTCCAAAGTTTACAGTATTTGGTACATACTAATGCCATAACCAAAGAAGCAGAGAAACCCTGCAGAAGGTCACTTCCAAACTGTTGGCAAAAAAAAAGACATAGAGAATATTTGGAAGATAATGGGAATACCACAGGCTTCTTCAGAAACACAGCAGGTCCTTCTGTTAGTAGAAGCCTGTTGAAATCCATAGCAAAATTCTTGTTTGTTTTGACAGATGTTAGATAGGCACTGTGTTAGAGAAGTACAGTTACTCCCATTACAAGCAGTTATCATACTTTTTTCAACTGACCATTCCCTGAAAGTGTGAAATCATGAACCAAGCTGAGAGAAAAGATGATTTTGTTGATCACCAAAAAAAAATTAGGGAAAATCATCCAGGAAAAAGAAGAGAACTTTTTTTTCTCTCTCTCATAATGGAAGGTTAGTTGGAAAAATATTTATCTGTTTAATATTTTAACTCTTTGAAAATGAATTTAGTTAAATAAATACTTAGTAATGGAGAATTGAAGTATTTCATTTTTAATAACATCACAGCAAAATATTTGAACATTTAAAGCTTTTGTTCTGTTTTTTCTCATTCAGCAGGCATCTCATTCACTGTCAGTCTGAAATTGAATTTTTCTGTAAGTACACATTCAAAAATGTTGCCTCATCCCAGGCACAATGAATAAGGTGATCAGTACTTTCCCATCACACTAAGAAGTAGGGTGAAGTCCAATACAAATTGTGTTTATCTAAGAGACAGTTTCCTACTAAAGATGAGCAAACATTATCTGTACAAAAGGGAATACTTTGAACTGTTCTTATAAAGCTGTGGTGGTGTTAGTAAAGCTGTAGAGTACTTTTTAAAGGTGGCTCACTAAAGCAGCAGCATCTAGTTCTAATGCACAGCACAGTATTTATTAAAACTGTCTTGCCTGTCTCATGGAAGGGAAATTATTTTTTTTATCCAATAAAAATATTGGATAAAAATATATTTTTCAGTCAATATATTTTTCAGTCAGTCACGTATAAACTTCAGGAATGTCTCTTCTTCCACACCCTTTTCCAACAGAAACAATCCCACTGTATCGACCAGCACAGATTAACAGCCCACCTGACTATCCCTAGAACACAAAATAGAAGTAACTATCAATGTGTGTTCCTTGCTCTTCAGAGGAGAATGCAGTGCCACCTGCAGTGAATAACCATGTTTGGAAATGTTGCTTCTAACCTGTTCCAACCTATGAAATGGATCACTTCCTGGGACTTGGGTGAGGTATAAGGAAAGGTTGCTTTTCAAGCCAGAGGGAGACTTTGAAGTCAATGTTGTAGACCAGCACAGTCCTATTAAGAATTATAATATATAATATAATTTTAAAAGATATTTTTTTATTGTTGATATAAATTGATTCTCACTTCTTTAGCAATTGGCCCTTCTGGACTTGGCACAGAAGACGTCAAAAGCAAGATCCAAACAGCACTTTCGAGCATACAGTTAATTCTGTACTATTCAGACATTGACATCTGGAAAGGATCAGATGATTCAGACCCTGAAACTTCTTCTTTCTCTCCAATAACTACAGGTGGTGCCTAAGGAGATCACCTTAGCTAAAGAAATGCACCTGAGGTTAAATGAGATAATCCCAGACTCAAATTCCCATATTCTCAATCTTCTTGTATACATTGAGATAAAGTACTCAAAGTTTTAACACTTCTTTTTCACAGCAATAAAGTGTCTTATAGACATGGTTAAAATCACTCTGAATCTGAATGACCTCATTAAGTGTCTAGCACTGCTTTGTTCCCAGTGAAAAGGGAACCATTGTTAAAAGCATATCACTTCCTTTTTGTAACTTTGCTTCTTACCTGGCAAGCATCTCTCTTCAATAATTTCTTTTCCCTATAGCACACAACATGTTGCTGGTTATTTTTGTGTAATTTCCCTATTTGCTCTCACAGATTTTTCTACCAACAATTTTAAGAGTTGCTTTCCAAAGATATTTTGGTGGCTTTCCTGAAGATGTGACTCCCCAGCTGGCCACCTTGCACGTTGTGCCAGGTTTGATATCTTCACAAGAGTCAGGCAGAGGCAAAAGTTGCACGTATTTATTCAGCTGGAAAAAAAGAAAAAAAAATGCTTTCTCATACAGAAAGGAAGGAAAGTATAATCTAGTTTCAACTGGCATTTAGTCTTATTTTACCAATACTTTTCTTATAAATCACTTTTCAATATTTAGGTACAGATCCTGAGCTTAATTGCCCCTTTGCAAATCCAAGAATTTCCCTGGTGTCTGTGTAGCAATTTCCTATCTATAGCAGCAGTAGCGTGTTCAAGCCCAGCTTCCCATTGATTACAGTAGGAAATTAAAAACCTGCACAGGACTTAGGCTGTTGGATCTATGTCTTATTCAAGAACTTAACTTGCCACTGAACTTCTGTGTTGAAATAAGACTGGTGCTTGACTTACACACAGAAAAGTCTCAAAGCTCAGTGCAATGTAGCCAGTAACAAAGATGAAAAAAAAAAAAGCCATAACCAATCAGATATGGCAGCAGCGACATAACTGGGTTAAAATGAGGTCTTGAACTCTTCAGACTGC
>JANXJC010000078.1:64313830-64338774 GCA_027564655.1 Leptodon cayanensis | reverse complement strand
GGCTCAGAGCTGCTGAACAGACATTTTCTGTTTTACACACAGTCACCACACCATGAGTGATTCCACAGGTGGTTATATATGTTGCTGAATGGTTGTCAGTTAAACAATTCTGCCTTTATACCTTTTTAAAAAGGCACTCCAACAAATCACAAGTTTATCCAAAAAATCCTTATGGTTTATTATCACCAGTGCTTGTGGGAATTTCCAAAGATGAACAGTTCATCCCAAGTCACTTAGTACTCCATTACAGTAGAACTGTAGAGATGGGAGATGAGCCCTGGTACTAACTCCATCCCTGCTCCTGTGCCAAATTCAGACAAAGGATTTTATGGTATCCACATCATTCTGGAACAGACTTGTAACTTTCAGCTCTAGAAATACTACTTCCTAGCGATCCATTTTGGTATTGTGTTCCCAGATAACCTGGTTCTCCTGATGAGTTGCTAGTGGCCACAGAAGAAGCCAGCGAAATGAACCTGTCTGCCTTTGCAATGAGACAGATGCAGAATGCTCACTAACATCTAGGGGAAGAAGCTTCTCATGCTTGGGCAGTGATAAGCTGCTGGGGGCACAGATGTCTGTAAATGCTCCAGCTAGTTCCAGAAAGGGACATTGCTAGTTTCCTCCCTCTCTCATTGTCATATCAAACTGGTGATACCACCTAAATATTAGAAATCAGGTTTAAGTCATCACTTCCTTTTCCATATAATTCCACCAATTATTTCACACGTGTGGTAATATTCATAGTATACTGTACCTTGTCAATTATTTTAAATATATATATTGATCTTTTACGTAAAACTATTTCTTCATTATCACAGGTGTAACATTAAAGCATAGCCTGAATAAAGATCCATCCAAGATTTCTTAGGCATTGTACTGAAGTCATGATGTTTCTAAAGGTATAGGCAAGATGATGTACAAGTCTTATCTTTCTCAGGGACTTTGGATCAGCACTGAAACTGCTGGTACCAGGAAGGCAGTCCTCCAAAACCATTTCACCATCTACAGGTTTCCCACATAAAGACTGCCCTCTCCCTTTTCAAAACACCTATGGTTGCCTTCGTGTCAATCTCAGCGCTGGATTAACAGAGTTCTCAGTGCAGGGACACATGAGGCATGAGCCAGGCTGAGCAGGAGCTGGTACGCAGGAAATTCTTTCAGCATTGCCCCACTCTGGCATCCAAGATGATGATGTTGGCAAGGACATCTTTCCATGCTTCATTCTGCAGTGTCCTGAGTCCTCTTCACTACATGACCATTCTGTGCTCCTAGAGCTGAATTCATCTATGTCATGTATTATCCATACTTTTACTTTATGTGGTTAGCCCAAATAATTAACAGTAAGTTTCATCCCTATTTTTGCTGAATCCAGAACAAGGTATCCCTTTGGGATACAGGTGAGACTCAGAGTCCATTGCATATATCACTTCAGCACTGCCTTTGAAAAATTACTAAAGAATTTGTTTTGGGGTTTTGGAGGGGTTGCTGTAGTGAGTGGGTTAAAGTCTTAGAGCACAGAATTGGCCAGAAATGTCATCCTTGCTCACAGTGCCAGTGATCCTGTAACCTTATCTAGATTAGTACAACCAAAAGCAGGGTGTTCTGTGATATTGTTAAGCTATCTAAACAACATACTCTTCGGTATCAAAGAATAGCCAAAACGATCATCAGCAAAATTCCTTTTATAACAATACAACAGCAATTAACACAATACTTTGAGGAACAGTATATCATTTTCCTTGGAAGACCTGGAGACTTGGAAGTAGTTCATAACCTTAAATATCCACTGTTCTTCTTCAGCTATGGGATGCTTGATGGGCTCCAAGAACAGCTCTAACTTCTGATTTGTTTAATCTGTAATTTAAAGAAAGTACAGGGAGAGAAGGTCACTACTGAAACTGAGCAACATCTCTCAAGATAATCAAAAGTCATGTAACATAATACTCACAATTTCATATTACAATAACATTATTAAAACATAGGGAAGGATATTGTTCATTTTGATGTTTTGGCATGAGCTTGTATTTTCCTCTACAAAGTAACATTTCTTTACTGTAAATCTAGTTTGGTGAAATAATGGTGTGATAGATGACCTTCAGGGATTTCCAGAGTTTGGAATTAATTTAATGAAAAAGCCTACTGGCTTTTTAAGGAGAGTCCCTTGCTCAAGGACTGCTGGCACTGATGCCTTCCATTAACCTTTTAATGGTCTCCTTTGGACTTAGGGCCTAATCCTGCAAAGGACTGAAACATGCCTTACTAACAGCGTGTAGCTTGTCAGAACACCCATTGATACTCAGTACTCATTCTGAGCATTATGCATACAGGTAAGTGCTCTGCTAAAGCGGACATCTTTAATATTAATAAGAATTTTGTCCTTAACTTCACTAAATACAGGATTCAGCTCACTAGGAAAGAAGGATGGGTGTTGCCTAACTCAAGACACCCCTATAGTGAATATTAAAAAGGCCGACTGCCAAAACCCAAAGAGAGTTATGTGTCCAGTTTCTGCAAATTAACAGTAAGAGTTAAGCAACTCATAAATCTCCCTCTCCCCCAAGCTCTCTGAGCATCATCAGAAATTTATTTATTAGAGTTTGTCTTTCTTCATTTTGCCCTGCTAAACTTAATGCAGCCCAGAAAGATGAGATTGCCAGAAGACATACCACTGGTTTCCTGTGCTTCATCTTCAGAACACAATCTCACTACCAACAGGACAACTTATTCATGCCAGAACACAGACTTTATCAACCCAAACAAAAAAAAAAGGTATCTTCTTCATTCCAGCTGCATGTCTCACTTAAAAATACAATTCATTTATTTGTATGTGAGTGTTTGCTCGTGAAAACAGCTGCAAAGGCAGTGCTGGATCCTAAAAATTTCTCTTTTTATCTACAAAGCATGCTTACACAGTGAGAATGATATGACTCACTGAACTCCATCCCTGGGACTCATTCATGTATCGTTCGCTACAGAGTGCAACTGCTAGACTTGCAGAAAGCCCAGGCAATTGGCCACTGTGCATACAGAGAAGCTTGCAGAAAAAACAACAAACCAAAAAACCCACCGCCATTGACTGAAGAGTGAGAGACTCCAGCTCCCATTAAAAAATGCCTTAACTCCAAAGAGGAAGTCTTGGCTTTTGTTTCGTAAATATCCAAAACAGCACATTAGGTGTGAATATGTCTACCCTTACAAAAAACCACAACAAAACCTGATTCAGCTGAAGAAGTGTGAAAGTCAAATTCCCTTAGAAAGAAGGAGCTGTGTCCTCTATTTCAGAAAGGAGCTGTGTCCTCTATTTCAGACTAGCTCATGCAGGAAGGCTGGCCGAGCTGCCCACACTGTGTTTTAGGAGGTCAGGTTTGCACAGGTTTATTGTAATTGGTTTGCTTTTAGTTACTCAAAATACGGGGGGGAGCGGGGCGGGGGAGGAGAATAAAATAGCAATTTGGAGAACATTTTAGCAAACCGGGGACATTTTACTTCCTCACATGAACAGTAGATGTCCTCCTTACCCTGAGCCAGCTGTTCAACTGCCGTTGGGTTTCCCACCTGGGGAAGGGGTGCTTGTGCTCACATTTGACTTGTCAAAAGGACAAGGCTCCTTGTCATAGTCGTGACTGATGTTCACTTTTTGTAGGCCCATGTCACTTAAAATGGAAGGAATAGTATTTCTCTCTGATTTAACTTCATCTCTCAGTGTGTTTTGAGGCTTAGTCCCAGGCACACAGATAAGATTTGCTTAATGCACTTTGGAATATATTCCCTCCTCTAAGGCACTGATATTTCAGATGCATAACTGGCAGAATCTAAGTAATGAAGGTTAAGAGTACACTACGTAGATCAGTAGTTTACAAAACAAAATGACAAGTTCTTAGATCAGTTTAGTGAGAGAACTGCAGCTTTTAACATTTCTTAAAAAATCAATATCCACCTTTATTTACAGGCTTGCATACCATGCCCCACCTCAATGAAGAGTTAAAATTGCCCCAGTGTAAGATACTTCCTCACAATGCGCTGCCGTCAAACCCCATTGCTTTTACACAAGAGCTTCTCCACACTCAGTTAAATTCTTTCTCTGGATAGCAGCCATATAAGGCCAGGAATGAGGACACACACCTGTCCTCCAATAATGTCCATGCAGTCATCTGAAATGCAACAGAAGTGTAATTATGTTACATGTTGTCCAGAGGCATGGGGAATTTGGATATTTTTATCCTTAGATGAGTACTTACATCTCAGGGGTAGGATAACAGCAATTAGAGAGAGCAGTAGAGCTAACAGGTGGCTTCTCATAGCTGCTATTTACTGACAAGAGCATTGTAAATTATGATACAGTCTTTTCTATTTAAATGTCCTCTACAGGAGATGGTGGTTGAAAGGTTTTATGAACAGCTCCATCTCTTGAAGTTTCCCTGTACATCATTAATATTGTATTCTTTAACTGCAGCTTGGTTTCTTTAGGTTCTTTCTTCAGGTTTCTTTAAAACCTGCCTGTTTCTTGAATCCCCAACACGCATCAACATTAATTGGTCCAAGTCTTCCAGGAACTTCAGCAGCCCTTCACCACAGGTATTATATCAGAAAACAAGTGCACAAGAAAATTCCTGAGCATTACATGGGATGAATGTATAATAAAACCTAAGTGTCTCAGAGAACTAAACGCTCTTTCTACTTTAAAGAAAAAAAGATGGAAATATGTGAGAAGAATGAAACTGGCCATATTCAAGCTGGTGAACAAATGGGAGAATAAATACAAGGGCCATCTGAAAAGTCTTCACAGAACACCAGTGAAAGGGAAAACTCAGGGCATGTAGAGTACAAAAGTCATTCCCAAACTGTGGACCAACATAAATCAGCAGCCAGCAAATCCACTGCAGAATTATACTGCCCAGGTAATATTTTCAGTTGAAAGACTAAAAAAGATTCATACATTAATTTTTTGAGAGCTACTGAGAACTGGCAGGCGTCTGTTGGCTGATAAGCTTAGGAACATCTCACACAAAAGACAAGCTACACACACGGAAGGCAGAAAAATTTGTATTTTCTTAGCAATAATTTTTGAGGATGCAGAAAACCCTAGAGCATGCAAGTGTCAAAAGCAAACAAAATATCTAATCAGTGGTCGCAAGAAAAAGATAAAAAGACACAGTGGTGGAAGAGACATTTCTGTATTGCAAATCTCTGTGTCTGCACCCATGTTTTGCACGCCTTGCTGGTAAACCACTACAAAAAACCAGCATGCCCTTGTGTGAAAAACTTAAAAAGGCTGGTATCATCTTAAGTACCTTTAGAAAGAATCAGAAATGTAACTTGCCCAATACAGCTAGCTGTTGTTTTTATTCAAGAGTTAGAGAACAGCAGCTCTCCAGATTGTTGAATGAAATTATAGCATTGAGATGCTTGCTCCTACGGCACAGAATCTTACTAGTTATAATCCAGTTTGAAAACATGTACTTGATGCAACACAATGTAACACATTTCATATTTCAGACAACTCTTCCAAAGCTCTTTTAAAAGAAAACATGTGACTTTTAGAATTCATCATCTCATAGAAGAGCCAGCTCTAGTTACCCCAAAATACTCCATCCTTCAGCTAATCCTGGGATTATTCACCCACTGGAGGTTATCTCTGCAAAGAGGGTCCTAAAGGCATAGTTATGTTCCAGTCCTTTATGGCTTTGCCCTCCCAGTAACTGGCTAGCTTAGAAAGCAACGTAAGAGACAAAATGGGCAACAGACCCATGTTCTGACCAGACATAAGACTTGTGTTTCCACAGTACAATATATAATGCTGGATTCTTTCCGCCAAGTACATTGAACTTCATACAAGTAACACTGATTCACTACAAGACTTTGAGGACTCTCCGAGTTAACTTCATCTACCTGTATTTCTGTGCTATTACATTTTTCTGTGATATCACACAGTAAATACATGAAAACAGGGAAGCTGGGCAAATAGCTGAGGCAGAACAGACAACAGGTAAATATCATGAGACACTGGTACCAGAGAAGAAAGTAAAATAGGTATCCCCACCACACCTCCTGTCCCTTCCCCAGCAAGTCCCTGGGAGTGCGTCCCCCAGCCACTGAGGGATGTGTCCAGACGAACACACTGGAGTGGGGCTGGGGATGGGGCAGCCCAGGGACGAGACAGAGAAGGCACCCCAGCTCTGCCTCGCTGCGCTCCCAGCAGCTGCCCACTCTGTACCACTCTTGCTGCCCTCCCTTCCCCAGCCCCAGGCGCCAGCCCTGTGGCTGAGCTAGGACACTGCCTGAACGCCAGCACCCAGCAGCTCTGGAAGGTTTAGAGCTGTGGTTTAAATTGGTCTCCTGAACTGGTCTCCTAAAATCACACCTGATGTTCTCCTTTAGCACCACAGAAAGCAGCATGAATGAAAAAGGAGCATAGTCACTGGGTAAGCAAAATTATCAAAACAACTGAGTATGAGATAAGGGGCAGAAGCACTTGACAGAGTACTGAACAAGCCACATCAGTGACAAAGAGCTCTGTGATCTCTGAAAATAGCTCCACACCTGCCTCCTTCAGAGAAATCACCACCAATTACCCTTTGTCCCAGAAGGGAGGCCAATACCAAATTTGAGCCAGCTGTATGTCCAAGGTCTTCTACAGGTAAAACTCACATCAGGCTGGGCCAACTGAGCTCAAAGATGTGACACAGCCAGAAAGCAGAAGCCTTCTGCAGGCTGACTGTAATGGGGATCAAGTCCTCAAGAAACCTTCCAGACCCTGTGGTAGGGACACTTCACTGAATGTACCTAGTTTGTTAATAGAATATTTGATATTCCAAATTATTTAATACTGATGGAAGTTATTTCTATTATTTGGATACATATCTGGAAGTGAGGAACTACGCCTTTACAAAGCTCTAATAAGATTATTCAGTTCTCAGGACTCAATTCAGTTGCCTGAAACTACACATTTAGTGACATTTGAGATACCTTGGGTTTCCCAGTCATGGGCACAGGGCTGGCAAATCTGACATAGCATCTACAGAAGACCCATGGCCTTCTGCACCAGGAGGCAGACCTAAGACACCCTAAGACACTTCAAATGCCATGATACCCTTAGCTCTAGGCCACTAAACCACACTCAGTACTATACAGATGCTCATCAAGCGCAAACCTAATGAAGTAGTATGAGATGCTGAAAGAAGCAAACATCAGATTCCTTGGCCCTGAGGGGCACCTGAACAGCACAGATAACCCTCTACTGGAGAATAGGCTGGGATTCATCTCTGACTTGGAGGTCACCTGTGGTGTCTAGAATGAACTATACATCTTGAACTGAACCAAGCCTAAATTTCTGTGAGGTGAGTCCCACTGTGTAACTGGACATGTAGTTGCTTGCAAGGTTTCACCCCAGGACTAGTCTATTAGCTCTCTGCAAATGCTACAGAGAGAACATGAAGGGGGGCAGATCCCATCTTCACACCACAACAGATGATGCAATTTCTCACTAACACCTCTGCTGTAAGCTACATCGTTGGTGAGGTTTTTTTGCCTTTGCCACAGTTAAAAATGTCAAATATCCTTAAGAGGAAAAACAAAACCCACATCCTTTTCACTTAGATATATATGCTAAACAATAAATAAGGGGGAACACCAGACAGAAATCATGGGACCTCTCCTCACTTTGTCCACCTCTGCTGCTGTTATTCTCCTGGTAATTCATGGAGGTGAGTGCCCAATTTGATCTTTTTAAGGTAAATGCTGATGTACAGAGTCCCAGTTAAGCCAACGTGTATTAATGTAAACGAGGTAGTCACAATTATTATTTGAGTTCTTATTATTAGCTCTTTTCCACTGTCTGCATGTGTTTGTTCTTTTGTACAAACAAAATAATTTCTGAATGGGTAGTATTAATTAAAGCCGCACACAGGACAGGCTATTTGGAGGAGTTCTGAGGAGTTAACATAATGATTATCTGACCTTTCTCTCCAAAGGCATACACACACATTAATGTCTTGATTTTCTGTTCTTCTGAAAAACAGGTTCATGTAATGTGACTTACACTATATAGCTCAGTTTCCAGGTGTCTGCGTAACTCACATATTGTACAACATTTATCATGTGGCAGATCTGACATTGCTACTCACAATGAAAGTTAAGAAATTAACCATAGCAGCAAACTTCAAGAAAAGAAATCTGTGCAAGAGCAACAATGCTTTGGTGTTTTTCTTGCCAAAGCTCACCCCACTGATCTAATTTTGGTCCCACAGAAACATACAGAAGTAGTACTGCTGAGCAATTTTAAAAGTCTACCCTGAAGACCAGCACTGTGACATACGTACATACATGTGTGTCTGTATACTTTGTAATTACATTAACTGTTTTTTCTAAGAGGCTTTGAGTGTCTTACAGTATCTGTTAGCCCAACTGTGTGTACTGTAGCTTATTTTTATTTTTAGGTTTGTGTGTGGATATCATTGGAGGAAGTGAAGTAGCACCACACTCGAGACCATTTATGGCCCTTATCAACAATGCAAATGGAGAATTTATTTGTGGAGGAGCTTTGATCAAGAAAAACTGGGTGTTAACAGCTGCCCACTGTAAAGTGTAAGTTCTTACTCTGATTCAGAGATTGTTCTTAGTGAGTATCTGGTGTTTCTGTTCAAGAAGGAAAGTTAATATCCCTGGCAGTTTTGTGCATTTAGCATAACCGTGATCATGTTCTGAGTACTGTGTTTTATAATTTATATTGACAAATGTGCTTCAGCAAGTAAAAAATACTATAACAAGGTATAATTATCTTCACTGTTTCTGAAGAGATATTTTACAAGCTTCTAGCTGCATGCAAGCACAGAATAGTGACACTGAAGAAGTGAATTTGGGGGAAAGGTTTATCCCTGTTTCCTCAGTTAGCCAGTGCACTAGGCTAGAGGACTGGCCAGTCTAAATAGCTGCTCAGAAAACAGAAATACATTCTTGCAATTTTATTCTGTAAAAGACATGCAGTTCACCACAGAAAGAGACAGCATGCAGTTATACAGGAGCAAAAATCCTCCAGACAGATGACAGGAGACACTGAGAGATCTGTGCTCTACTGGATACATTTGGTTGTCAGCCAACCCTTTTTCTTCCTGCCTGACTCAAGATGCAATTGGCTATTTGGCCCCACAGAGTCCCTTAGCAAGGCAAGATGTGAGGTTTAAATGACACATCCCACTCCTTGCCTTTGTGGGGAGGACTGGAGCTGCTGCTGAGCCAGACCTCACACAGGCTCTGTCATGGCCTGCCCAGGACCAGTGAATCACAGGACTCTGCAGACATCAGAGGAATGTATCCATCTTTCCTGTCCCCGTCCAAACAAGGAGATATATGGGACCTACTACAAAGACAGCAGAGGGCCCAAAAGCTGTAGTATTACTGTAAGGTGAAGGCTGTTTCCAAATGAGATTGCATTTAAGAGATAATACAATAAATAATTAACCTAATCATGCTCAGTCAACAGTCAGTCAGTTCTTAATAGCTGAAAGAAAGGAGCAACCACTTCCTCAGCGTTGTTTGCCACAGTAAGATGCAAATGAGGCCAACCTACACATCTGCCCAAAGAATATTCTCCCATTCAGCTGTAACATACATTGTTCTCCCACAAACAGCTATGCCTGTGGTCTGATGTAAAGGTCTGCTTGGACTGCTTGACCGAGGAGTGCTAGACTCCTGGATTCTATACCAGAGAGCCCCAGCAAGCACAACTCTTGTCACCACTTCAGTATCTAATAAGTATATGAAGTTGCAGAACAAGCTGAAGAAAGGGAATGAGCTATGTCTCACATGGACTCAGAAAATGGTGTTTGAAATGCTGTTAGGGCAAAGCAATGGTACAATTCAGTCCAGTCATTCATGATGATCCCTGAACTAACAGTGCTGTGAGGTGTTCTCCTAA
Organism: Leptodon cayanensis; assembly: GCA_027564655.1. NCBI lineage: Eukaryota > Metazoa > Chordata > Aves > Accipitriformes > Accipitridae > Leptodon > Leptodon cayanensis. The sequence goes on along the minus strand of JANXJC010000078.1, from coordinate 64,328,858 downwards.
ATTTTCAGCACAAATTGCAGAGGGCACAGTTGGTGAGACCACTTACCAACAGCAAAGCTGATGCATCCACCCCTCATTCAGTTCCCGAAGGGAAACAATAGTGCACTTGAACCCTGTCTATGCTCCTGGGAAGCTGAAAATAGGATAGCATGAATTTTGATTCACTGAGTCAATTTTTTTTAACTACTTGTGAAAACAAGATAATCTTTTATATTTTTCTAAATCACTGTTGCTTTCCAGGCATGAGAAAAGAGACTCTGTAGCAGCTGGACAGCATAGCACCACATGTAACAGCAAAGAAGTATGGAATTACAGCAAGTGAATCCCACTAACCATGTTCTCTCTCTTCTCAGGAAAGGAGGCAAAGTTATTCTTGGAGCTCATTCACGGAAAGCAAACGAAAGAGAAAAACAGGTTATTTGGATTGCAAAACAAATTCGCTACCCAAGCTACTGTTCCAACCGTCAGGAAAATGACATTATGCTACTGCAGGTATAGACTTACACATCACTTATGGAATACACATCTCCTACATCGTACCAGTTTCTTCCTTCTTGTGGGACAGATGAGCCAAGGGAGTTTCTGGTGACTTTTTTCCTGGGGTGATACAGTCTGGTCTGCTAATCCAGCAGACTGGGGAATCGGGGATGCACTGGGAACTATGGCAATCAGCAATTCCTGCAATGCATGCAATTGCTAGAAGTAGAAAAATTTTGGAGCTTGACCAAGATATTTCAATTTCTGGCTTTTCAGTGAAAGAATAAAGATTGTCCACAGAAAAAATCATATTTCACACATAGAAATAATTTGGTTAAAAAGCCTAATGTTCTGGCTGAAAAACAGTTCTAATTAAAAATGTCTGACTTCTCTGATCATCAGTTTTGCCAGCTTCAGTGATTACTGTTATTTTGTCTTCCCAATGGTCTGAGAGCCAAAGAAATAAAATAGATTATTTCTTAAAGCTAATATTTCAGCAGAAGCTAAATGGGTTTTCATGAGACAAGGAATATTCATTTTCCACTTTCTTACTTTGATTACATAAATCCTGTCACAAAGAACTGAGGAATCTCAAAAAGGGGTTGCAGTAATCCCCCATTACCATAATGGAAAAGATTCAACAGTTAACATGCAGGGACCTCTGTTAGAGTTTGCCTTATAATAACTATTTTCCATATCTTCTACAGCTTAAGAAAAGAGCAAGACTTAATAAAGCTGTGCAGCTCATTCCCCTGCCTACCTCAGATGATGATCCCAAACCAGGAACAACTTGCACAGTAGCAGGATGGGGACAAACTCAAAACCATCTGAGAAAGGCTTCTGATACCCTGAGGGAGGTCAATATCACTGTTATCAGCAGGCAAATCTGCAATGACAACCATCATTATAAAAACAAGCCTGTTATAACAGACAACATGATATGTGCAGGAGCTAAGAACGGAGGAAAGGACTCATGTTCTGTAAGTATATTTACTGTCTGTATCCACATAGATTATAATAAAAATAAAATACAAAGTACTAGCTTTTACACGTTTATAATTTCTGCCTCTCTTTAGTTCAATGAAGAATTTTATTAAAAATGAGTGAATTTACCAAGGCTTGTTCTTCTAAGTCTTAAAATCAAAACTTCTGATTGATAAATTCACCTTCACAGACTTGGGATATTGTCGTTTTATTCAGGCATGGCAGATAGCTATTCTCTTCTTCAATAAAATTATTTAAATAGAAAAATCTCCACAAAATAGCTTATGAGCCCATTCTCAAGCAGCTAACCTCAGTGGAACAACTTCTCTGATGTCAGAGGGCTACCAAAACAGGTTTTGCTGATAAAAAACGTATTCACTGGACCCCAAGTCAAACGCACAACTGCGTAAGAACTACCACATTTCAAAAGATTTAAATATTGAATTGATGAAGTTACAAAAAATGTACCAATTTCTAGAGACTTTCTGCTTTTCAAGAGGAAACTTTCCAGCTTTTTCTTTTCATGTTAGAAAAGACTAACTATTCCTTAGCACTGAGCTAGATTCATTCCCCGTTACTCACACTTGAAAGATCAGATTGAAGTCTTTTTTTCTTTTTTTGCTAATGAAAATTTTAACTTCCAAGGTGGAAAAAAATAAATCCACAACAGCACTGTCTACATTTTTATTTCCTCCATGCAACTGGTGCAAATTTTATCTAAAAGAAGCATTTTTAGCTTTTGTAAATTTGAATGACAATTTTTTTTTCCTTTTTGCAGGGGGATTCTGGCGGACCTTTAAGATGCAATAATGTGATGAGAGGCATCACTGCTTTTGGGAAGCCAAACAAGTGTGGTAGTGCTGATGGCCCTGGTGTCTATACTCGACTCACAAAGCAATACCTTCACTGGATAAGGAAAACAATAGGGGGAGCCTAATAGATTGAGGTTTGACCAAGCAATTTCCTACTATGTACTTGTGTAACAATACCTAGTTTTGAAAAACGCTTTTAAAAATAGCTTCATTATACTGGTAAAAGAGGTATTCTCACACTGAATTTTAGCAGTTTGATGTCCTTATAGATGAAAATACGTATGTCTGTTTTCAGGACAGATGTGATCTTAACAGGGCCAGGACACAGTGCTCTGATACTACAGCATTTGTAGCTTATACTGTCAGCCATGGAGTCATTCAACAGGTGTTTGTGACTCAGGCTTCCAACAGTCTTGCATTGCACATTCAGACTGAGTGCTACATGGATAAGTATTTCTGACCAAGAATCTAATCCAGCTGTTTGTGTCTTCACTGCATGCTGAGCATATATTGCACTCTTCTGAATCTGGACTTCTACAAATAAACCTGAAAGTTAGTCAGATGCTAGGTACAACTCTAGACACCTGAAAAACTTGATAGTTTCTCTGCAGCAAAGCTCCTGATTTTACAGGTGTAGGGAACTGCTAAGCTTCAGAAAATTAAGTTTCAGCAACTGCATTTGATTATGGGACATAGTAAGTGTGCATTTCCTAACTGTCTTGTATTTGAAACCTCTAGATTTCATCCCTTTATGTACTTTGCATTTAATAAAGAAATGGCAATAAAAATCTACTGCTTGCAGCTGTCAATTTATGTGGAAAGCTCCATCTGTTGTAGTACAGATAGTCTGTGTACATAATGTTTTGGATGTGCAATATGTTTGCAGAATGCACCAAGATGAGCAACATTATGTAAAAAATCAGCTGAAAACCCATCATCCAGAGAAATGACAGGAAGTGTCTTAGCTAGAGTACCAGTATAATAAAGCACTGTTCATAACATAAAACAATCTTGATTTTATGATGCCACTACTGCTGTTTCAGATAAGCAGTGAAGTTTTTAAGTTTTTCAGCAACCACTTGTCGAACAGCAAACACACCTATCATGAAAAATGCTTCTGCCCATCTCTGTATTAACAGTCTTGGGCATTTTCAATGCCATGAACACCTCAAAAAGGGCTGTGTTGCTCTGGCGGTTTTTTACTTGGAAGTATGCATTAGATAAGAGAAAGAGGACATTCAAAGGGTGGAGAAACCTTGTATTGATTTTAATTAAAAAATGATTGCTTGGTTCATCATGAGCAACTAAATACCATTTATAAACACAACATGAGAAAATACAGACTAAAACTTCTTTACACAGCTGCCTTCAGCTGATCTTGTTGAAAAGAAACAGTAGTTTTGTCACCGAGGAATAATGAAGGGTAAGGAGGGAGAGGGCCTAAACTACAGGGATCTTTACTGAAAGTTTTGATGTGGAACATCTTCTTTTATATTTTCTGTCCACTACAAATGTTACACAGTCAGAACTTTTCACATTCCTTATTCTTATTCCTGAAATGTTTGTTCTGACACTTGGGCTGAATGCACAAGCAAGCACACAAACACACAGAGGCACACACAAACACAGAAGCAAAGCAGGAGCAGAGAGAAGGATTCCCAGCCAAGTAACACTGCATCAGTGAAACTGAGAGGAGAATTTGCCCCACTGACTAGTACTGACACCCAAAGTGGTGACTTTGATTCTGTCTTTGAACATACAGGAAATAAGTAAGACAAATCCCAACTTCTTCTATCCTTGTAAACTACCAAAACCTTGCTTAGGAAAGAACTGATCCTAAAAACCTTCAGGAAACAAAAACAACCTTATCAATCTAGTGAAAAACCTGTAGCTGATCTTCAAGACAATTGATCACCTATGGCTATTTCACCCTTACCATACATTAGTCTGTCTTCATTTCTTTCCTCTTTGCCCATTTTTTCACTGTCTTTCTTTCATCCTACTATAGCATTTTTTTCATCTTACTGCTTCCTCTTTGGTCTGCTTCTTCCTCTTCCCTGGAAGCCACAGGCAGCATCCTTGTCAGTGGAAAATCCCACTCAAAGCCTATCACTCAGTATTTCTCAATTTTTCAGACAGTAGTTCTGACCTAAGTGTTGCAGAACCATAGAGACCAGGAGAGTTTCTGACCAAGGAGACGTTTATAACGCATTAAGAAATGTGCAAGAAAAAATGTACAGCCTTCATCCTCTAGCTTGAAATTTAGGATCTACCCCAAAATACATTAAAAACTTGGGTTTTTTTACACATGTTAATTAGTGAATTGTGCAAAATGAGCCAGTGGAACTGGACTTACATGGGAAACAAAACATTCAAGCCTCTGTCACCACTGTCTGTAGTGGAAAAAAGCAGAAGCAAGAGCAAGAAGATCGAACTGAGCTTTCATCTCGGCAGATGCTTCCTCTGATTGAGAGGCATGAAACCATTCCCAACACAGCTCCACCACTATGGGATGGAACCCATACAAGTTTAGATACTAGCTAAGAAAAATGTTATGATCATTCAATACCACTGTGACATCTAGAATGTAACAATTTCTTCTTGCTGTGGCTGTATGAGATAACTGGGGGAAATGAAGAGGTATAAACTGAATTACACAAACTAACACAACACTGATGAAGGTAGTATCAAGTCAGATCATACAGTGGCTGAAAAACAGAGGCCTGTCTGCTAGAGACTAGTGCATTTATGTACAGAAACAAAAGGATTCCCCAGTCTGAGTTTCTTTAATCCATTTCATTGCATTACAGTCATACTGGTATGCCTGGGAAGACACATGCCCTGTATGGGCAATAAAGTTTTTCCTCTTGTAAAAATTATTTTTGTCCTCAAGTTTTGGATTCCATATGTTGTACACTCCTCCACCTTGGACAGGACTGTGGGGTCGAAGGCCTGAGTTTACGCAACTTGAATTTCACTTAATCCTCTGTGACACCTCTAGAGACTCAGCCCTTAGTGCATACAGACCTCAGGTCCAGAACAAGCTGACCTCTTAGAAATGGGTTCTGATTTCTGTCTCAGTCTGGGCCTGAACAATATACCAGGCATATAACAGGCAATGAGCTGAAAATATGCCATATTCTGCAGGGAGGAAGTGAAAATTTCACATTTTGCCCAAGACTTCATATGTTAAGACCTCTGCACTGGCAGAATGAGGCAGCTATGCAAGAACAATGGTCTACTTTCAGCAACTGCACACTCTTATGCCTGCAAGTATTCAGCAACATTACCTGCAAAAGATTAGTGAAGCGGAATCATGCTGCCTACTCAAGTCCTCAGATTCCTATTACAGAAATACACGTATTTGCCATGTGAAAGAAACTGGCAATAAAGGAGCCTATCTAGAAAAGAAGCACATCCAGAAAAGGCACTCCAGTATATGTTTAATTTCACTCCAGATTAGTCACAGTCTGGAATTTAAATGCATGCTTAAATGCTTTCTCAGACAAGGTCACAGAATAGACTACAGGTCACACATGCAAGATTCATATTTATGGGCTGTTGGTTAGTTCTACTGAAATAAGTGACTTCTCCCACTTTTAGATATTTATGTTAAAATACCTCTGAGGCAATACAGCTTGACCACTCAATAATGAACAAGCATAATTAACAAATAAATGAGCACTTCTCAGTCTGAAAGAAATGTATTTTCTTATTTTGACAGTTGAGCATCCAACAAAATATGCATGGCTTCAATATTGACCAGATCCTTCCCCACCACAGGCCCCCATCATGTGTTACACACCTCTTCCTATATTTGGCAAACCAGTATCATTTAGGTACTGTCAAAGGAAAGAGAATTTCTGGGAGAATCCAAAAAATGTGTGAGTAAAGAGACTAATTCCATTCCTTTTTTCCCATTCAAAAGAGAAAAAATGTTTTCAACATTTGAAAAAAACACTTTTAAATTATTTAAACATATCGAACATTTAAATCAGATTCTAAATGTTTGATAAAATCTGCTGCAACAAACATGCTCATATTAGAAGACAGGCACAGTATAAGTTATTTCCCATTCTTAGACATCTTAGTCATTTCTCAATTGATAATCAACACTCGCATTTTCTAACCTGTTTTGAAGACCACATGAGATGATGTCAGAAACCAGCAGTTTAGTAGCAGATTTATTGTAAATTAACATCTCACTAGGTAAAAAAGATGAGCGGTCTCAACCTTCCAGACCTAAAGTTAGCAACCACGTGATTTATGAACAGCAGAAGATGAGGTTTTAAAAATGATGAGAACTAAAGGCATGACAGTTTCACATTCGTTTCCAGAGATACTTGTGCCCTTGTTAACATTGCCTATCTCTTTTCGTGCATTTGATCACAGTGTAATTTTCCATGGTCTGACACTGCTCTACTCCCCTAATCTCTCATTCTTCCCCAGCTACACGAAATAGTCTAAATAAATTCCTAGCAGAAAAAAAAGGATATCCAAACAACATGAGTTTCTGAGCTCACAGGACTTTTAATATACAAACGCAAGGGTGAATCCTTAGCACTTGCCTCTTGTCATTCCTAATAATGAAAGCGAAGCTCTGAAGATGTCTGTGGATAGAACATGTTTTGAATAGCACCACTGAGTTGCATCTGAATAACATCTGAAGATCAGTCCTGACATCCTTACTTAGCTGTTGATGGTATACAAGTCTTACACAGGCAAATGTCTGTTAAAGTCCAAGAGGTCTGGTCCTTGTGAGCACTAAATAAAATTCATAAGAGGGTGACAGCTGCCAAGCCTGTTGACACCCAGAATTAAATTGGTACCCTTAAGGAAGGATTGAACTAACTAACTGTTGTGTTTGATCCAAACAGCATGCTTCTTTGGCTATGTCCATCTGGCTTTTTAACCAGTTGATTACATAATTATGCATAAGAATAGAATTATTACACAATTATTTATATTTTCAATTATTGACATACATAGTAGTTGGGTTTTAAGGAAAGGAAACAATTCAAAATCCAGTAAAGACAGTTTTCTAATTAAGCTAGTTGCCATTACCACTACAAAAACAATAAAGAATTCCCAAGTAATCATTTATATTTAGTTACAGTTACATATTTTACCTAGATCTCTATAAATATTTAGACAGATTCTGTACCATGATCTATGTGACATATAGAACAATACAGACCCCTGGACTGGTCTCTGCTGATCCTAGCCTTTGAATGATTCAAGGCAATTTACATGAATTGGCATATGGTTCCCAATGGGGATGCTAAGATGATGTAAAACTACTTAAAAGATCCATAGCTAAAAGCACAACCTAAGGCTTTATGCTGGCACTTGACATAGGGTGGATTCCATCCATGCTTGCTAGTTTAATGAAAACAAATATGATGTTATTCTTCAGAGTTAGAATATTTTTCCTCTAGGGTAAGTAAGACAAGCTCCTAACATTTCACATGATGGACTGATGGGGAAAATTGCTTTCTCCTGAAAAAAGTGTACTATCTTTTGCCATGTTTCCACTGGAAGGAACACACATATTTTGAATTATTGAATGGGCTAAATACGTTTAATCACTTGGTTTCAAGGAAAAGAAGTCACTAGAATGAGCTCAAATAATCATCAGAAAAAGCCTTGCTGCTGTGCTTGCTCTCCCCAGACTCACGGCATTTCCACAGACAAGCTATCCCATCAGCCGCAACAGAGAAGACCCTGCTCTGATCTGGGCTCAGGGCTATATGCAAAACTCTCCCTTCGTGACCTGTAAAATAAAATACATACAAAAAAAGGAAAGATACATCACAATTCTAAACTGACTATGCCGGTCACTTTCACCATCCCCACCCACACTATGGCTTGTTCCACTTTTACTGTAGCAGCAAGACATGTTGCATAGGCTGTGGGAAGGTAGCATTACCTATAGAATATTTTCACATTGAGAAAGAGCTGAAGGCACTATTTTCTTATTAGAGACCAGGCTTTAACTGGCAGAACTGCACCACATCGAGAAGACATTTCTGTCAAAGGAGAACATTGGACCTGAACTCTTGATTCTCCACGCATTTACAACATCAGTCTCATTTGCGTCTCACTGCTGAGCTTTCCCATCCGGCTGCTGGGACAGTTTGCAGCTGATCCAACAATAATGAGATAGTGTCTCCAGCTGCTCAGTTTTACTGTTAAGGAGATCTTTTAACAGTGATCTCACTAAATAATTTATTGGAATTGCATATTGAGTTTGTCTGCAGTCACAGTAAACATTGAACTAGAACTGAAGGCCAGAAGCTACCCCAGTCTACCAGCACAAAGAACATACAAAACTCATTAATCTGGTTATACAAGAGTCTCCCTCTGTAGAAGCAACTGAATTAGAATTAAAGGCAGAAAGAGTCTGGTACTAAACTGAGACTGTTGAGACTTGTATCTACCTCACTGTTCTGCCATAGACCTCCTGTATCATCTACCACAATGTCAATGCCAAGCAAACCCATGAGGTTTTTAGGCACACAGGGGCATGAGAAATTAGAAGCCTTTTTACTCCAAGTTACTGGCCATTAGCTTCTCTGGTTGGGTGAGTTACTGACAATCATGTAGCTGAGCTAGTCACCCAATGAGAAAAAAGAAACTTCTAAGACATAGTGTATCTCATCTAAAACAGACCAGATGAACCACATCCGAAAAGGAAGTATGAAGGAAATCTTGGGTGACTAACTTGAAAGAATGTAGGTGACATATGTCCCCCGATCATCTGTACCTGAGTTCTCCATGAACTCAAGGGGATAGCACTTGTCTAGCTCAAAATAAATTTATGAGGATAAACATGTGAGGAACTGTAAAGACCTTGAAACTGTAGCACTTATCACAATGGTACCTGATGAAGATCCACAGGACTGTTGCAGATGGACAGTCTGCCCTAACTTTGCGAAGCTGCTACAATGGCTCTGTGGAGCTACTGTGACTAAAAGCAAATATCTGCTGTCATGGAGCTGAGTAACATATGTCCTTCCTAATCTTTGTGACTAGAATTTTTACACCACCATTAAATTACTTCAGCAGAGATTAATTTGCAGGCTTTGCTCCTTCTCAAGTTATTGAAGTGTACACAATCTTTGTCAATATTTAAGACCATGAGTTTACAACTCAGTGAATTCTCTACAGTCTCTGTTCAGTGTCTGTAATGACTTTGAAGGAAGAGCTAGAAATGTAGTCTTTGGAGGCATCCAAAACTATCCACAACACTGACTGAAATTTGATTAATAGTTTCAGTCAAGAAGAAGTGAGGGGGGATAGGGCAAAATCAGAAAAGTTGGAATTATTCATTTCCATGTTTTCTGAGTGGAGTTTTCTGGTTTTATTTCATTGTTTCAAGATCACATTCAGATATTTTTCAAAGCAATTACATATTTTGTTTGCTTGTATGTTTTCTTTGATCCACAACAACTTTTCTAAGAGGAGGGCATTTACATCCAAAATGTATCTTCTTTTCTAGTAAATTACTCTAATAGTTCTATCAGAAGTATCTAAAAAATTGACTCAGTGCTATAAAAAGGTTACTATCTTTCAGTTGTTGTTCTGTTCTGAATATGCTCAGTAATAGGCAACCTCAGTTACTGAAATACCCAACAGTAGCTGACAATGCTTCACTGTTAGCTGAGGTCTGCAGCATTTTGCAGGAGGATTAAACAAGGAGATTCAGTTACAATTTATCTGTTCATTTCTTTGGGTGTAAAACTCATGTGTTTAAGGGTGTCTGAGGCTGACTTAGAACCATGTCACAAACATCCATCGCAGTATTTTTTCTGAACATATTTTGATACATTTACAACTTCTTCCAACATTCAGTTGCTTATAGTAAGGTATTAAGAGTCTTCATAAGCAGGAATATATCTGTGTAACAATTACCCGGGGTTTTTATTCATGAAAATTAGTTTCTCTTGCAGATAAGTAAACTGAATAGGAAACAGGATGATAAGTAACCCTCCAGTTTTACCAAATTCCCAATGCATTTGACTTATATGGTAAATGTTTTACACCATACACTATTCTCAAAGGTAAGATTAAATCTAGGTTTTATTTCAAATAGTATAATCAAGACTTACAAAGATTGAAGAAACCTCAAGCTACAGTAGTTAAGACTAATGATCATGTCACTTTCCAGATCATTTCTCAGAACATCACAGGACATTACCTTAAGACCTGTACATAAATGAGGAGGATAAGGAAGGAAAAGCAACACAGATAAGCAGCATTACACAAGGATAATGTGTAGCCAGATCCACGTATGTCTCTGCTGCCCTCTCTCTTCTGTCCATCTTTGTTTTGACTCTCCTGTGCTCTCCTCTTACAGGCTACGGTTGAAGCCAAGTCCCTGTTTCCACCCCAGTCCCTGGTTCCAAGGGCAGCATCCCAGTATAGCTGGGATTTAATAAATCAGAAATTTAACAAATGGCTTCAAATGTAGCAATAGGCTACAAAAAGTACTTGTAAATATCAGCTGTCAGGTTAACAGTCCAAAGCTTCTTTGCCCATATCTTGTCAGTGAGCGTGAAGAAACGACCTTACTTGGGTAAATGCAGCCAGTACATAAATAATTTGTTATTTTTCTTTAACTTCAGATGCTTCTATTGCATCACTTCAGTTAACACTGGAACAAGTAAAACTTAATGGATATGAGTGACAGCAAGCACCAGAAACAAGAAGGCTTAATAGCCAGGAACAACTTTTATGTGTAGTGTAGCCCTACAGCACCATGGACCAACACAGAGCTGCAAGCAATTTCCACTTTCCTCCAGCTGTGGTACAAGGGAAACATGCTGCACAACATTGCTTCACAGCCAAAATCATTCATTAAAACCCAGACAGCTCTAAATAACGCATGGAGATTTATTTCAAACATCATTTGGAAGCTGGCTGACTATCCTTGCATGATGAGCTGCATAATAAAAGAAAGAGCCACATCCAGTTTGTGTTACCTAGAAGGCCACCAGCCTAGAATATATTGGAAGCAACCTGACATTAGCACACTCGATCCAGGCCTAGTAAGCCTCAGGGAGCAGTGGAAATCCACATCCTGCACCTGGGATGGCCTTAAAATGGTAGGAGAGAATCCCATCATTAAAACCAAGGAATTTTACAGAAGCAACTTACACTATTATCTTAGGAAGTCAACCTTTACAATCCCATGAATCAGGATTGTGCACATGAATGCATATGTGTAGACAGAGGGAGGATTTGTAGGTGACTGCTCTTTTAACTTTTTTTAAGGTAAATGCATAAGGTATGCACTTGCAAAAACATACTGATTACACAGACAGTAAACTGAAATAGTTAGAACTATTAATTGAAATACTTGCCATAGAGTTCTGATGAATTGGTAAGCATGGGATACTTCCATATTTTCATCTGATTTCCAGGAAGGCCTTGTCCAGTCATCAGTTCACTGGTTTTGGGTAACCAGAGCAAGGAACAAATCTATTGCAATTTAAAATTCTGCTTTAGTTTTCAAAAAGGGTCAACATACGCCATTCAGTAGATTTGAAATGTTATCTACAGTGTTTAAACAAGCTACTGAGAAATAGTCCCAGCAGAGTATTTACTTATTTAGAAGGATCATTTAATTCCTTACACTTCAAAGTACAGTTGCCTTATTGTCCTATCTAAACATGGTAACAGCCTACCAGTATAAAACCAAAACCCTTCAAACACATCCTCAGCTGAGTTGTAATAACTCCAGGGAAAATCAACAGTTATGCTGCTTTACTCCAGCTGAGAATCTGTTCCTCTGTCTCCTAATATTCAAACTCCAGAGATGGATGTTTGCCCTCTGACTTTTACACCTCTTCTCACCCCAGCACTCTGGGAATTTTCCCTCCGCCTCAACATTCCCTCCACATCAAGAGTTTTGGCCAAAACTATTATTGCCAATAAGGAAAAGATGATGAGATGTGTCTGGCTGCGAAACCACCTCCTCTTCAATCACTTCTGTGTGCAGACAGAAGTGGTGAATGAGAAACAACAAACTGCTTCTGAGTTCAATCACACACTACAATGCTGAATGTAGCACAACTGCACATCCAGAGAAAATCCTGCTGTTCCTCTGACTGCAGAACCACCCTCAAAGTCAGTGGGAGTTTGCCAAATGAGGACAGCTGTACAAGAAGAGCATAGCCTAAGTATGCAGACATTTCATCATTTCACCTGAGAATCTGTAGCTGCACTTTGGATGATTTTCTCATCATTTATGTCCCAGACACGCAAAATCCCATCTTTCATTCCACCCCCTGTAGCAAGGACTTTGGACTGCCAAGGACACCAGTTCATAGCCTAAAAAAAAAAAAAAAAAAACGAAAACAGATGCCAGAACAGACTAGGAGGTTAGCTGGAAAAACAGAGCAGTTTTTGCTTAAAAGCCTAGTTGGAAAATTGAACTGCAGCAAGCACCCAGAATGTATACACACAGCAATGTAGGATCTCAAAACTCCAAATGCTGTGTCCCTTGCCATTGCTTCACAGTAGCCTATGCTGTCCTACATATGCTTATAAAACTCCAGCTTCTCTGCTTACCCTTCACAGGCCACAGGCTCACACCTTAGTAGCAGAAGAACCCAGCAAGGTAGAGTCTTACTGCCTAAGCCAAGCCATCACAGAAGGCTAAGCAACATGACTTCACAGGGCTTACAAGAGACCTGGTTTCTTCTGAGATATTTTCAGTATATGCCTAAGGCCCAGACTCTACCTGGAGAAAAGCTACTAAGAACTCATTTCCACCTGTTTCAATAAACTTCTCTGATCCTTTAACCCCAGTGCTTCAGGCCAGCCTCAGACTCTTTTGGGAGGATAAACACCTTAAATGCTGGACTACTCTGCCTCTTATTGCTAATACCTGTCCTCTCTCCCACACCGACTGGGACTTCATAAAGATGAAGAATCTTAAATTGTCTCATTTCCAGTTTCCTACTTCAGATTATTTGCTACCAGCAGTGACATGAAAATATGAGCAGCAAGGCAAAAGGAACCTCATATTTAAATGAACTGCAGCAGGGAGAATTTTCCAAAACTCCAAAAATTGAAAGATCTTGTTTGTTGACTTGTAAGTATTGTGCCACCAAACTTTTCTGTGCAAGGCAGAGAGATAGAGGAGAAGGCTGTAAATTTTATTTCTGTTTGGCATTATATTTACAAAGGCCTAATAATCCAGTAAAATTTCCTAATCAAAGTCCTAACAAACTTATCTGTGACTTGGAATTAGAAAAACTGGTCTTAAAATTAACTGCATCACAGACAGGGAGAAGAAACTAATAGATACCAGTGAGATAATTTGAAAAATTCCCTAACTGTCCACATCAACAAAGTGATTTTACAAGAGCAAATACAGAAAAGCAGATATTCCTTCTCCATATACCTTAACTGCTGAGGAATGAGGTATGGTTTTCAGTGGCTGTGACTGCAATTTCGCACCTGGGTCACTAGGCCAGATATTCAATATACCATCACTGGATCCACTTGCCAGCAACTGGTTGCTTAGTGACCATTTCAGGCTGCAAATGCTTTGTTTGTTTTGGCAAAGAGTCCCAACATGGTGCTGAGCAACCCGAACATCATGGTGATGAATTGATCCTAGTCGTGAACCACTGCAGATGAGAAAAGACAGCATGGGTTTAATGTTAAAGAAGACAAGCTACATCACCACACTGATATTTCTTCTGTGGTTTCAGAAGCAAACCACATCAGAGTGAAACGTGTCTGCAGAACAACAGTATTTCAGTAAAAGGAAACACAAACCCACTATCAAAAGCACACCCTGACTGTAGAGGTGGCTGTCAACAGAAAGGAGCCAAGCAGCTCCTCAGTTCAAGCCAGGCAGAATACCTGTTCTCTCTCATGGTTTTCATTTCTCTGAAGATATACTGCACTGTATGCCACTAATCTGCACCCTGTTCAACTGTCAAGCCATTTAACATAAACTATTTCCTGTTCTTCATGAAAAATCATTTTGCAAGATTACTTTTGCCAAGGCCAGATATGACTCCACGCCCAACAAAGAGGCAGTGTAAAACTGCACTGCTCTAGGAAAGGGCTAGCTAGCAAGCAACAGCATGTTCTTTGGTTCTGTCCCTTCCCTTGACTCCTTTCTGTCTCCCACTTCCAGGCTTAAAGAAAATCTGCACAGCTTGAGACTGTTGCACTAATTGCCTGTTACAAAATGGATGCATGGTTCTACAGCCAGTATCATCAGTCTACCAAAGGAAGGAAGAAATGCCCTGCCTGGAATCACAGCTACTGTTACAGCTTAGCTCCCAGATACAGGTTTCACACATCAGTAGTAGAGTTGGACACAAAATATTGAAAATACCTTGCAGTGCATTTTCTTTTCCTGCCCTGCTAAGGACAATACCTACATTAAATCTATGACAAAACAGTTTCCTGCTTGAAATTCACACTTCCAACTATTACAATAACACTGAAAAAATCGGGAAGTTCAATAACATCTTTCTGGGTATCTGAGAAACAGGTATCTGACATTACCACAATAGATTATTTAAGGCATTAATCTTCCTACTAAATAATAAGCAGAAAATCTAACCAAGTGTATTGGGTCTGGCTGAGATGGAGCTTGGATCCATCCAAGAGTACTGAGGGAACTGGCGGAGGTCCTTGCCAACGGAGGATCCTGGTCAACGGGGGAGGTCCCAGAGGACTGGAGGCTTGCCAATGTGACTCCCATTTACAAGAAGGGTCGGAGG
>JANXJC010000078.1:64299336-64313686 GCA_027564655.1 Leptodon cayanensis | reverse complement strand
GGGGGGGCGGGCAGCCATTATTATGACATTTGTCTTCCAGAACAACCGCTACACGTACTGAAGCCCTGCTTCCTGGGAAGTGGCTGGACACTGCCTGCTGATGGGAAGTAGAGAATAAATCTTTTGTTTTCCTTTGCTTCCATATGCAGCCTTTGCTTTTGTTTCATTAAACTGCCTTTACCTTAACTCACAAGGGTTTTTTCCATCTTATTTTCTCCCCCACCCCTCGTCTTGCTGAGGAGGGGAGTGGTACAGCAGCTTGGTGGGCACCCAGCATTCAGCCGAGGTCAACCCACCACGCAAGGAGAAACAGAACTGAATTGCCAGCGTTGGTCATATTAAGGTTTTCAGTAGTTCTAGTGGTATGAGTGGGAAGGAACTGGGCTCCTGAGAAGCCTGACTGAAAGGACATTTTTCCACTTGGTATAAAAAGAAATCAGAATTATTTCTGATAGAAGATAGCATCTGTTTTGCTAAAGACAAAGAGAAGCCAACAAAATTCTGTGATGGGTTAATTTATGGTACTGAAATTTACTTACAGGTTCATGATGATGTTGGACTATTTTTAACCACAAGAATTAGTACGTAATCCCAAGGTATCAGTTGTCCACAGTGAAGTTTACTGTAAGAATGCTACTCTTATTTTAATAACAATGTATATTAAGTCCATGTCTTTTATTCTACTTATACAGATATTTTAACTCTGCCCTAATGTTAGAATGAACTGGTTAGTTTCAAACCTAGCAAGAGAAATAAATGTTATCTCAACCTACTCTGTCAACCATAACTGTAGTTCACAGGTTCATGCTGAATTTTATCATCAATTTCTACTCAGACAGATCTGTAATTTAAGTTTATGTTGTTTTCACTCCTTTGGCCAAGCTGATATATAAATTGAAACTAACGCTTACTCTAATAAGGTTATGCCATTTGGTACTGGCAGGATGTTCCAGCTGCATCCTTGCAACTTAACCCACCCAGCGTACCTGCTCCAGCAACAGCATTTTATTAACTGGTCATTCAGCTGGTATCCTTGTACCTCACTCCACCTAGCAGACCTAATACAATCAAAAGCCAGAGCATCTTCTGAAATCAAAATAAAACTACCTCTAATCTTCATATCCAGAGATACTAGTTTCATTTTGAGTTTAACAATAAAGTCAGTCCACCCTTGCTATTATTTCTGCATTTAAGTAAAACACAAGACTATCATATGATTTTAAAATCTACAAGCATCCATCATAAACAAGTCTCCCCTCAGCCCCTTCAAGTGTGAGTCAAAGATCTGAAACAAAAAGTGGAAGGAAAAAAAACATAAAAGAGTACACTTGATCTTTCTCATGTGAGTCCCCACATTGAAATGATCCCTAAATATAAAATATTCACCAGCTAGTATAAAATTCACCCTTGGCAAAGCAAAGGTCAACCACTTCAATCCTCCTTGGGTTGTGGATAGCAATGAGCTGGCCCTCCCTTGTAGATACACAGCTAAAGGTGTGCAACTCTAAACAGCTGTGTTTTGCTGTGCATCTGAAAAGACGGATGCAGTCTTGATATCAATGGAGGGGTAATCTTAACCACATGCCCTCTCCCCAGCACCAGGCAGGCTATGATTTTTGGAGTCCAGACCTACTGGAGACAGCACCATTTAAAGCTCAGGCTTTGCAAAAAAACAGAGCCACAGCCTCCACGTGCTAGTGAAATTCTGCAAGTGGTGACAGTTTTCTGGAAAGAGAGTAAGAAACAGAGATTAAAGAGGCAGGATAAATCCCCTTCGTCTGCTTTCCTGCCATACAGTAAATCTACATATGATTTCTGAGATGGCCGATAAGCAGAGGGACAGGATAAATCACCTTTGAGCAAAGCCAAGGAAAACAGTTAAAATGAATGGGACATTTGTCTAAGTAAAAGCAGCAGGACTCTTTCTGGGAATACACTATACCACTCACCTGCTCAGAATATAATGACTCCAGCTCAGAGCTCCAACTACAGAGAGGTGACCAAACATATTTCTCAACCTCTTTTTGGTTTCAATGTCCCACAGCTGCCAATGCAAAACAAATAAGAAGTAGAAATTTAACAACAAAAAGAAAATAGATTTTTGTTCTCTTCATTCAATTTGCAAGTAAGCCACTGCCCAGTTCTGATCTGACATATGGACAACCTCAAGCTCACCTATTTCACAAGTAAGACAAGAATGTGTATTTCCAATTTTGGCACCTATATCAGTGATGCTGAAGTCAGACAGGATTGAAGGGAATGCACGTCTCTGAGCTTAAAGTTATTTATTTACATATCAGTATTTGAAAGTCCATACTTGAAAGCACTGGCCTTCGGTACCTTCAGATTGCTGACTCAGGACTGCAGCAGGTAGGTTCCCATATTATCTAGGATCTCAGCCAAAGTGCCACAAAAATCTTTTGATAACAGGACTGCCTATAACAGCAAGCTGAGAGATATGTGTATAATCAGACTGAAATCAAATTCTCGTGTGTGAATTGATAAGGAGAGTTTTGGATTGAGTTCTCAAGGCATTGATCACTAGACTGATGTTAGCAAGAGAGATACAAGAAAAAATAGCATGTGCTGAGGAAAATAATTTAATTAAAGAGTTCAGTTGTCAGCTTTTTAGTGGCTTCAGAGGCTCCATTACATACAGATAGCACTGGACGTCACTAAGCCATTCAATAAGGTGCAGCATGATACAGAGAAGTGCTATATATTTTCTCCAGCAGAGCTCTTCTGTAGTTTAGCCAATCTTTTTAATTTGTTTCCTTAAAAAAATCAGTATCAAATTGTCTTGTGGCCACTTCAGCTGTAAATGGAGAAAGACTAAAAAAGTAAATTATCTAGTACTTGCACTTCTCCATCACTGGTGCCAACTGCAAGGCAAGTTCCTTCTTTTATCCAAGCCAGAGATGAAATGTATTTGGAACTGGAATTCAAATCAATGTTTCCAATGCCTTGAAGAGTTCCTCCATTCCGGACGTGTGCAGTAGGTCCTACAGCAATAGCAATGAGATTTTCAAGGCTCCAGTCCAGTATGTTTAGATCTAGAAGAAAGCTACTAAAAATTACTGCAAAAAAGTTGTAGGTAATAGGATGGGGTGAAGGGGAATATGGTTTGGGGGAGAGAGGCTTTTTTTTTTTAATAGCTATCGAAAAACTTCAAGAAAATGCTTCTATGAAACCACTGCTAGCAAGTATTCCTCCTACATGAAGGAGAATATCTCTAACAAGCCAAGGTCTTCATGAGTCTAATCTCCACAAATTGGTATGTTTGCACAGCAGGATCTGACTTACAGCTTCCCCACTAGAATTTTTTAATCTATCATCCTGCATTTTGGATAACCACATCACTCACTCTAATTTATGCCACAAGAAATTAGGCTCCTCCACCAACAGCTACAATTCCAGACCCACCATTGTTCCAAGGTAATTCTTGTTATTGGGAAAGACAAAGGAGAGAGTCTATATGCTACAGTCTGCCCTACATCCTCAGGTTAATGGTGACATTCACCCTGCACATGATAGGGAAAAAAAGTGCAGAAAGGAATTAGTAAAATTCTCCTCCTCACATTCAGAGCTTGCTCAGCAAGGATATGATGGAAATACTGTTTCCAGTGCCCCTGATGCTGGGCGCATTGCGCTTGCAGATCCTGGCAAAGCAAGTCACTATAGTGATTAGCCTCAGAACAGCATGCTACCTCAGGTAGGCCAGAAGTTAGTATACAACATTTAATACCAACCCTTGACATTCTCCCATGTCAAGGGTAATCCCCAGCTGTACGTTTAGTGCAGCTTAAAAGTAATTTTGCATGACCCCTGAAGCACAGAAGATTTTCACCACGGGCCAAGGCCTGACATTGTATTTTGGCAACTAAAAATCACTCTGAAGAACAGCTGAATCCAACAGCCAGCTGTTTGACTACAGTCCTGGTTGTTGCAGCCAGAAATCACTTCCAAAGACTTTTGTTAATGCTGTTAGTCTTGGGGCATACCTTGTGCACAATCAGTGTAAATCACACAAACAAACTTTTGTCCCATTCATAGATATACATGAACACTTGCAAGGATACGTTGCAAAAATCTCCAAAGGGACAATTACGAACACTTGCACATACAGAGATATTCGTTAGATCTTATGAAGTGTTTAAGCATGTATTTGCTTCTGTAGACCAGAGATTCACGTGTGTTCATGTGTAACTGGTGCATGTTTAATTTTTGCCTGTGCACCACCAAAGATGTAAGTGAGAATTTAGTTCAGAAGGTATCTATCATCCAAACCATAAACAGTGTCACTGATTTGACATCCCAAAACAAGAGATTTCAAAATCTGCTCAGTAAAGTTGCTGCTGTGTTGACTGGCTGCTAGATATCCAAGGCTGACAGCTGAAACATTTAACTTAATTAAGTGGAGGTAAGTATTTTACTGGTTTGATTTGAAAGTTGTATTGAGATCTATAGCCGAAGGAAACTGCATGACAGTTAGGTAGTATTGATTCTAGGGTTTGATCACGCATGTCTCCATCCTGGGACAGGCAGTTTTCAAGGATGCATCCTTATCAGAAAAATGGCATCATGCATATGTCCTGCAGAGTTTCCATTCTATGTGAAGGGGACACACCTTTGCCATCTTTCTTGAAACATACATTAGAATTCCCAATCTCTGCAAAAACCACCACACAGGAGAAATTAACTTACAGTAATCATTGCGCAAGCCAGTAATATGAAGCCTCACTTCTGGCTCCCATGGTATGGAAGGCTTCATTGTGGTAACAGCTCTAAACTCATTCTGGGTCTCCTCTTGGCATCCTGCATTTGAAGATTCATCACACACAAATCAGTAATGCAAATTCGAACAGTTTTTCTCAGGCCTAAGCCTTTCACCTTCTCACTATATTTGTCTCTCCGTGGTCCAGAGGAGGCTAGAAGGGTCTAATTTATGCTGGGCAGGCTCAAAACACTAGACACACTAAACTAGGTGAAAGCCACCTTTTACCACTCCTTTCAAATCTCCATGGATTTAGTCAGCTAGAACAGAGAACAGGGCCCACTATATTTTGTCTAAATTGTACCACAGCTCAATACAGAACATGGCGGGGGGGTGTGTCTTTTTCACTTCAGTTTTCTGACAAAAGTTGTTAGTAGCAGAATGTTTCATATGTGCTCTCCCACTTCAAAATGCCCTCATATAGCAATTAACTTTTTTACTTTCTGGTGTTAATTTGCCACCAAAAGGTCTCCCCTATCAATACCTAACCACAGGAAAAGGTTTTTAAAGCACACGCACTTTGATCACAGCACATTAGGCTTGTGACAACACATATGTGAGAAAAAAAAGCAAATACAAGCAAGCAGAAGAGTCATCCTTTGTGGTCATTGTCTACATTATGCTGCAACAACTCCTAAACATCATAGAAAAAAAGCCAGATCATTAGCACAATTAATAATTTAATGCTAGATTTTTATGTGTCAGAAATTATTTTGCTGTAATGTGCAGAGCAGATAGCTGAAGATTCAATTTCTGTGCTTTTCTCTATGTTTTTGAATTATTCTCCAGAGAGAAGTATTTAGAATGAATATCAAAAGTTTCAGGGGCAAAAGATATTACTCATCTCTACAACTAAACTTCTCTGTTCAAAAAAATTCAACACTGACAAAGTTTTTGTACTTGTAACTTAAAGACACACATAAATATCCTACATGGAAATCCAATGACAAATTGTGAAGAACTTATTTCACATGGTCCGTCCCTACTCTGTCCTGAATCTTCTCCCCTAATCCAAAATTCATTTCTGCCAAACAACAAATGTTTCCCTTCTCAGCTGTGGTACCCCATCTCTCACCAAATAAAGACTGAATGTGAGCAAGACACAAGCCACAGTGATTTTCTTCTGTATCTAAAATTTTGCAGAGTTAAACAATGAAGTAGGCTTGCAGGAACAACCTTCTCAGACCAGCCCAATGAGATATGTAATTGAATTCTAACCCTAAAAAAGGTCTAATGTCACTGAAATGAGATTTCTCTGTAGAGAAAAATGTGTATTTCTAATATCTAGATTTTTGGTCCTTTTTTGAAAACTTTACCAAACCTTTCTGAACCCAGCCAAGTAAGATAATTCAGGAAAATTAAGGCACTTAACTAACAGTTGGATGAATAGCAACACTTCTGAAACACTCTGAAAATGTTTTTCTTCTTTAACATTGGTAGTTGGTATTGAACAATGAGATATAAAGGATTAAATCACCTCTGTAACTCATTTCAGGTTTCTCTTCTCTTGTGAGTAATGCATCTACCCCAAATTCATACTGATCACACTTTCAGCTCTATTCACCTACTTCATAGACACATGAAAGTGCATAACGGGCTCTTTAATTAGTGGAAATTAAGCTTCATTACACCCTTTTGTTTTATTTTGCCTGGGTACTAGCAGATATCACTGATTTTTTATAAGATTTCAGCTCTCACATGCCTGTGTCACTTCTCAAAATGAGACTCAGGAAGTGGTAAGTAGTCAGTACTGTCACACCAGACCACTTGATCAACAAGTAGGTGGGTAGAATAAAACCTGGCATTCCTGATACCTGTATTCATATGCCATCGAGAAAAAAAACACTGTGACTAATCCCTATACTGTTGCTATTGACTGCTCTGAAATGAGACTTACTTGCATGGAGAAAAGCAACAAACTCAACTTCTTCTACAGCAGCTGAGCTCCATATTCATAAAGAAGCTGTTTCTTTCTGTTTTTACATAAGCATGAATCAGGCCCTGACTGGCAAGAACCCATCATACACAGAAACAGCCAGATCACCAAAACAAATCATCTGTCCAAGACAGAACACAACAAAATATTGATCTGATATTTAATGAACTGCCTCATACTCAAGTAACTCTAGGAATATCTGTATTACTTCAAAGGTTAGCTCCTCACATCCCACCTGTTTTCCAACCTCCTGATCATTCACACTGCCTTATGCTCATTCATTCGTAGGATATCTTTTGGAGCAAATTAACCAACTCTCCCACAGATGAAACCAGAGGCAGTGGTAGGGACAGTTTGCTCCAGCTACCTTTCCCTCCAATTAGGAGCAACAAGACCCCAGCGTCTCTGCATGTCTTGCACTCTCATGCACCCAACAGTCCGTACGATACATATCCTGTGCCCATTCTGCAGCACAACCCTACATTATTTGTAGAGTTCTGAAACTGAAAAGCTGAAAGGAAATTAATGTTTTAGGGCCACCAATGCATCAGATGGGGCCCGAAGGAGAACTAGGTAAAATACTAGTGGTTAACCACACTGGAAGAGGTGGAATTCTATCTCTTCACAGGCGGTGAAGGCCTAGAAATAGCCTTCAGCACCACAGATCTCAGCCACTTTCTATTACTCTGTAACACTTGCTGGAACAGGTAGATGCACTTCCTTTTCCAGTGTAGGTGCAGCCTGCTGTATCTTACTGTTCAGTGTGCACAAGAATATTTGCTATGTTGAAACATACCTTTCCAGATGCAATTGTTATTTTCACAGACCTTCATGTCACCACTTTCTGCAATGCTATATCCAACCTCCTGGACCACTGGAAGCTGAGAAGGACATTTCTGCCAATACATTGAAGTGAAAACATGACTGAATGAAGAATCTGTCGAAAAACGTATTTAAGCATCGTGGATAAAACAACTCTCATCAAAAGGCTCAACACTTGTTACATAAAAGCTTCAAAACAGCTTGTCTTTTGGATGGGAGATGAGTAACAAATATAGAATACCAGTGTCCAAATCATGTGCTCTAACTTGAGCCACCATCTTTCCTTCCATAAAACACAAATTCACTGTTAATGATCACACAAACTTTAACAAAGCTGTTTGAACAAGGCCATCTTACCAGACCAAGAGGTCCCAGGCGTGTTGTTTGAACAAGGCCATCTCACTAGTGGAAGAGGTCCCAGGCCTGTACATCTGTAGGTACTACCACAGGTCACCTGTCAAATCTTAGTTCCCTCTTGTCCTCTTCTGAATTGGCATTTGGGCTAATATTACTGGCATACAGTGCCATGTTTTCTGCACGCAGACAATAAGTCTGATGCCTCAGGCTTGCTCTGTGAGGGAAGATCAGTTTTGTGGTGCATATGCTGCAGGGCCATTGATTCCAGCATGAGACCTACTGGATGTCAAGAGTCCTCTCTCAAACCAGGGTCCCAGAGCCTGGA
Source organism: Leptodon cayanensis (assembly GCA_027564655.1). Taxonomy (NCBI): domain Eukaryota; kingdom Metazoa; phylum Chordata; class Aves; order Accipitriformes; family Accipitridae; genus Leptodon; species Leptodon cayanensis. Next base: position 64,305,472 of record JANXJC010000078.1, on the reverse strand, counting down.
GTCCATGATCCCATTCCTTAAACCAGTATGACAATAAGAAACTGAAAATACATACAAGGTGTCTCAGAGGAGTAAGATTTTTTTAATTACATTATCATTTCCTTGGGTGTCAAAGAAACAGATGATGCAGCAGACAAAGTTAAGAAAAGAGAGATCTGAATTGTTATTGGAACTTTTTCATTCTTCAAAAAAAAATTAGCTTAGGCCTTTAGCCAAGATGCAGGCAAAGGCTCAGATCAGCTCACACAGGACATGAATCTCTTCACCAATCCCTAGTAATATGCATTTCTTCAGAATGTTCAGTGACTTGAATGCTCTGATGACAGTTGTCTGTTTGGTCTGTAATTCTTATTTACAGTCAGGTGGAGATGCAGCTGATGTTTTTTACCAGCCACTCAAGATTAGTATGTTTTTCCTCCAATGCCTGTGAAATCTATCCTTCCAAGCACACACAGTGTTAACTCTTCTTCAAAACCCTGTTGCAATCATGGTAAGAAATGTCTTACAAAAACATAGCTGGAAAAAAGTGTTCCTGCTTTATGTATCCCAGCTGTTCTACAGCAGGCCTCCAGCTTTCAGAGGCACTTTCTGTATGATTTATATAGACAACTTGGCAGAAAGCTAATCAGATTGCTTGGATCTGTGTCCCTCTAAACTAAGTGCAGACATTTCTGTGGAAAACCGATTGTGTATACAAGGAAGTAATCTTTTGGCCCACAAAGAGACCACACATGCTCCCTGGAATGTGAGAAGATTTTATTTTCAATGCATCCCATCCCTTTATGCTACGAGGCAGCAAAAATTAAATAGTCATTAATTACTATATATAAAGAAAAGCAACAGATTTTCATATGGTTTTAGCCAGGACTGACTTCCAAATAGTTTTAGGAAGAACTTGGGTTTTGGACATCCCACCATGTTATCTCAAAGACCCTCGCATCACACTTCCAGGAAATTATTGTGGTCCTTGATAGAACTCTGAATATCTTAGTTCTAACTCAACTCCTGCTTGTAAATTACAGTGTAATTCTAGGTAAGACACTTCACTGTACAGATGAAAGACTGACACAAGGTCCACACTGGGACCAGTACTGTTTAATATCTTTATCAATGACATAGTGGGATCGAGTGCACCCTCAGCAGATTTGCAGATGACACCAAGCTGAGTCGTGCAGCTGACATACCTGAGGACAGCATGCCATTCAGAGGGACTGGGACAAGCTCGAGATGTGGGCCCATGTGAACCTCATGAGGCTCAACGAGGCCAAGCGCAACGTCCTGCACCTGGGTCGGGGCTACCTCCGGTATTAATACCAGCTGGGGGATGAAGGGATTGAGAGCAGCCCTGTGGAGAAGGATCTGGGGGGTACTGGTGGATGAAAAGCTAGACATGAGCTGATAACATGCACTCACAGCCCAGAAAGCCAACTGTGTCCTGAGCTGCATCAAAAGAAGCGTGACCAGCAGGTTGAGGGAGGTGATTCTCCCCCTCCACTCTGCTCTCATGAAACCCCACCTGGAGTACTGCGTTCAGCTCTGGGGCCCCCAACATAAGAAAGACATGGACCTGCTCAAGTGGGTCCAGAGGAGGGCCACAAAGATGATCAGGGGCTGGAGCACCTCCCCTGTGAGGAAAGGCTGAGAGAGTTGGGGTTGTTCAGCCCGGAGAAGAGAAGGCTCCAGGGAGACTTTATTGTGGCCTTACAGTACTTAAAGGGGGCTTATAAGAAAGATGGGGACAGAATTTTTAGCAGGGCCTGTAGCAATAGGACAAGGGGTGATGGTGTTAAACTAAGAGTGGGTAGATTCACACTAGATGTAAGGAAGAAATTTTTTATAATGAGGGTGGTGAAACACTGGTACAGGCTGCCCAGAGAGGTTGTAGATGCCCCATCCCTTCAAAGATGGGGCTCTGAGCAACCTGATCTAGTTGAAGTTGCAGGGGGGTTGGACTGCATGACCTTTAAAGGTCCCTTCCAACCCAAACCATTCTATGACTCTATAACTAAGAGTGAAGAAAATGACATGTACTCATCTTTTAAAAGACGTTACATTTTAAGACAGAATGTTTTACATACATTACTCCATAGAAAGTTCTTACCATCTCACAAAAAAGTTTTATTACATTTCTCTGTGGGGTAGATTCAACGAAGATTATTAAACCCATTGAGTTGCGTATTTTAACAATTCTAAAAGTCACAGACTCTCCGATCAGACCATGGAGGAGGGCAGGAAGGAAGAAAGCACTGTTGTCGAAAGGAGTATTTTCCAGATTATTTTGCTTATTTAGAAAGGAAAGTGATTGTCCCGAGGACCAGGTTTCCCAGAATGATGTAAAAGCATGGTCTTTTTCCAACATCCAGTGATCTTCAAGAGTACAATTATATCAGTCACAAGCCTGTTAGCCCACCTGTCCTGACACTACCCTCTTTTCTTAGAAGCTGAGTTTGATACCCTCACAGAAACTTCTCAATAATACTAATCAAGGATTTTAAACCACCATAAGCAAGGACAATGAGCACGCATCTCTGAAGCATCCTTACTCAACAGTTATGGTTAAAAAAGTAACCACATGAAAACAGCTATCAGCATCTTCAGTACTAACCTTGCAACTAGTGCAATCAAGGAAAGGAGAGCACAAGAAAAAGCGTGGTCACTGACTGAAAGTTTACAGCTTAATACATGAACAGTCACAATTAGATAGCACTAAAGTAGAGACATGTTTCTGAGTATAATGTTATGGTAATAACTTTTACTAATAGAGACAAGTATCACCATGCTTCACATGAGAAGTCAATTTTCAAGAAGCTAGTGAACAGAAACAGGTGGGTGGCTGGAGCATAGGTTTATTTAAGATGGCCAAAAAGCAACGGATAATGCTTAAAAAGAAAAAAAAATGGTGTCAGTATCCACTAGGAAAAATGAATGGATAAAGTGTATGCCAGTAGAAAATAATACCTAAATGGGAAGTGATCTGAAGTCTTTGTTTCATGTTAGGCAGATTCCACGTGTTCTTTCATCCTCGGTCAAGAATCTGACCTTCTATTGTCATAACAAGCTTTCTCAGAAAGCTGCTTTTTGTCAAATTTTTCATAGCGCCTCATTCTGTCTACGTGACAAAATGAACAGCTACATCCTGCACAACTGAAGAAATTATCTTCTTCACACATAGTCATTATTAAAGCAAGTGGAAAACTGAGTCATTCATGCTTTTCATGCACATTTTTTATAATGCACGTTTTCCCTCAGAGGTAACAAACACATCTTGAGGGCTTTATTAGCTTGGTTTCGATTTTAGTTTGCAGGACAATAGCATGGAGGAAGGGGAGAGAACCTGAACCAAATAAATGACAAAGCAATTGCTCCTGACATTTCTGTAGCAGACATTTCCTAAATGGACCTCCTCATGTTACTGTTCTCCATGTCAATAAGGTAGTATCTACATAACAGATCACAGGCCAAAAAAAACCACATCGGGAAAGCAAATACCCTATGTATGCACTTGAATGTTCCATTACTCACCTGTTTCTTTTCCATTTGAGCTCTCCTGTTATTCCTCCTTTCCAAGCCTGCTGCAGCATGACTGCTAGGTAGAGTCACAACAGTTTTCATGATGGAGAGTTTCTCAGGCACCTGAGGTGTCACTGGAAAAACAATTTTAATGGAAACAACTCCTTTAAAAACCATACACAGGGATATTTGTCAAGTACTTTCGTAGCAGCAGTACTCTAAAAGCAGATCTGACACACTAGGTTGAACAACGCAAATACTGACATTTGAACCAGTCACCCTGCTTTCCTTTTGTCAGTGAAGAGAAAGAGATTTCTACAGCACTGTTCATCTTATCCTAAAAGAGATGTCTATAAAAGGTCAGATTGATCATTCCCTTTATAAAGAGTACCTGTTTACTACTGCATCTGATATCCAGCCTTAGATTTATTGACTGGTTACACAGGATCCTACCCCATAGGCAATCAGTATCTAATTTCCCAGAACCAACATACAGGCTTTCACCACTGCTAGTAGAGACAGCATGCAGGACTTTCTGTTCTAGAAACTGAAGTAGGGAAGATGTCACCTGGTTTTAGAACCTGAGTTTCCTAGAGCTGGGCATGTATTATTGAACAGCTCTGGTATTCTGCTTAGCAGAAGATAGAATTGCACTTTCTGACCAACAGCCATGGCATCATAAGAACACATCCTGAACACGAAACAGTATCTTTTATTTGCTCTCTAAAGATTTCAACCATTAATCAAGAAATAAGCCGTGTTTAGTTCCCTAGATGCTTCAGGAAGCTTTTCTTGTACATGCAGCAGGTACACCCTTCCCCACTGTCCCCTAGCACTGCTGGAAGTACGAGTTGGTGTGTTTGAAGGCTCATTTAACCTTTTGTCAGTTCCCTCGGCTGTTGACAAACAGCCTCCCCTAGAGTCAGTTCTTCTTCAGACCAAGTCAGAGTACTGCAAGTTGGATCTGTGCTCTGAACGGCCCTCAGGTAAGTCTCTCCCTAAGGTGAGCTGAGTGTGAGTGTCCCTTAGCCGCTGTCCCTGTGTCAATACCTGAAGCCTTACTCATTGGAGGAGAGACACTAACACAGGGCAAGCTTCTCCTTCAGTGAGTGTACGCTACACCACATCCAGGCACGCAGACTGGTCCGAGCTCTGCAGTTATGGCTGGGTCTGCGGTAGCTGCGTGTAAGGCAAAGGAGAAGCAGAAGGAAGGAAAGGCAAGAGGCCTGTATGAATTCTCCTGCTCTCCTGTCAGTTATTGTTAACAATTCCAGGTATGAAGGTGCAGCAACAGACCCTGTGCACTATTACAGCCCAGTGAAACTTAAACGTAGTCCAATACAGCGCCCACCATAGAGGACAAAAGACTGGTCTGTAAGAGGCATTGCTTGGCTAGGGATGTGACTCTTTTCTCTCTTTCCTTTCACCCCTGCTTGACGTCAAGCTGTCTGTATGACCCGCTGCCCTAGGCTGCCTGCGCACTGGCAGCAGGAACCTTGGGCCCAGCTCTCCTCTCACGACAGCAGTGTACCCCTGCTGCGAGGACGCCGGCCCCCAGCTGGCTCTGCCTGCGAGGGTCTGCACTGACTGCTGCTGCTGCACGCCGCCGCACCCTGAGCCCCTGACAGGGGGACGGGGCCGGGGGGGACACCAACCCACACCTTACACTAATTCCCCGCTCCTGGTTATTTCAGAAGCCACCGCATGAGGCCATCCTCTATGCGAAAGTGCTCCTCTGCCTCCCGTCTGACCTGGAGTCTCCCCCGGTGCGCGGATGGGCCGGGGCCCGCCGGGCCCGCAGAGATCGCTCAGGCAGCGGGCCCTGCGCCGCTCCGCCGCGCCACCTCCCGCGTGCAGCTGCTGCCATCTTGTGACGATAGGGCTGCTTGCCACCGGAGCCTTGGCCGCCAGCTTCCTCTTAATGGAGCTCTTAAACCTGGAGTACGTGGTCCTTTCCGAGCCTGGGACCTGCACAAGTTAAAGGAGACGAAACGCCAAAATTCGTCATGGCTTAATATCAGGCCGTCCCTTCATGCTGTTTCAAGTTTTCCTCTGCCACGTCGCGTGGGCTCAGCCCACCTCAGAGCAACAGGCCATGGAAATGGATGGTGGGCTGAGGATGGCTCCAGCAGTCAGTCGGCTGGGTGCAGAAAGGGGAGGGGGGAACAGAAAGAAACAAACGTTTCTGGTCAGATAAGTACCCCTGAATCAACTATCACTCAGAAAGCCTGCAGCAGAGGAAAAAAAAAGAAAAAAAAATAGATTTGTGTCACTCATGCACTAGGCTACAGCACTGGCCTCTGAAAGACCCAAGGCATCTTCAGACATTTAGCGCAGGCTTGTGGGTCTGGTCTTTCCTGAGAGGTGGGCATTTGGGCAAAACCCACATGTTGGCTGTCTGGAACCAGTCTGGTTTTCTGATCTTCACCTCAAGGAGGGCTTATCTCTCTTCTGTTTTCTGAATCTTCTCACCACCGCTGTGGCTTCCTCATGGGATTATTTTTAATGTTATCTTAACACTTGTTAATATATATCAAATACTAAATGAAATATATAATCTATAGTAAATATAATATATATATATAATATTAATAAAGATTAAATGACAGATTTACATTTCTTACTT
>JANXJC010000078.1:64236217-64251762 GCA_027564655.1 Leptodon cayanensis | reverse complement strand
ATTCGCAATGTAGTTTGCAGGTTTATATTTCTATGCTTCTGCTGTGAAAGGAGAATATATCTGGGAATTGAGGTCTTAAGATAAAGATTTAACTGTTTAAATGCTTCCTTGTGTAAATGTTGTATACTTCAGAATTTAAAAAAAAAAGCACTTCCTGGCTCCTCTAGGAAACTAAGACTACCACTAGTTTATCACAATTCATAAAAAGGGTAATGGATGTCATCACTTTTCCCTCAGAGTTCTTAGCAAACTATTATTAGAACTTGCCTCTTCCAGAATTGAGTGTAGGGTAACATACACAAGCTGGTTTACCTTCAGTTTATGTAACTCTCAGTGCAGCAGTACCAGTTCTGCCATGATAATCTAACTGGATAGCTCCATGTATTTTGCATTTTCATGCATTTTCCTCCGTGCCCTTTCTGTACACTTTTAACAGCTGCTGTATGAAATCTCTGTTTTTCAGATTAAAAAAAAATTATCTTCCACACTGTGCCTCTGCCTGTACATGCAGAGTTCCTACTCGACTGCAGTTGTTTAATGGCAACCCACTCCCCCCCTATATTCCTCATTCTTGAAAGCCAAGTTGGTGATCTGAAATTTCACTTCATAATTGTAAATGGTGTGGATAGGTAGAACGTAAGAGAATCTATCCGTTAAGTTATCTGGGTAAGGAATATTCAGTATATAAAAGAAATAAGAAACAAAGGAACACACAGACAACACAAACATCGTGAGCAAGTGATAAGAGAAAACAATGAAGAGCAGAAGGCTTCAGCCACTGATTCATGAGCCATTTAAAGGAACGTGCTCTGGTATAGCTTTGAAGAGGGTCAACCTCAGCTTTGATCAATAAAGGGAGAAAAACATGATCATAATTTGAGGGGGCTTGCAGGACTGTGGAAAGCTTAACATATGAAAGGGACAGCAAAACTTATTACAGTAGCAGGGAGGGACAAGGATCAGGGTGAACAGGGAGGAACAAGTGTGAGGAGAGGCACAGGATGGGAGAGCCTGCTGGTAAGTACACTTATCTAGCTGAGCACCTCTTCAGAGCAGTCCATACTATCTTATTATGAAGTATCTTCTTAATGTAAACCATACAGAAAAATGAAGATATCTATAAGGTTGTATTGCTTTATTACTGTAAATTCAGAGATTAACAACAAAAATAATTACCACTTAGGAAACCCACGTAAGAAACACTTGTCTACTCAACTGAGATTCAGGACCCAATCTTTAATCAATACTACAGTCTGCACCACCAGTGATGGTATGATTAGTACATTAAACAAAAAAAGATGCATTGGTCACAGCCATTTTTATATTGGAAAGAAACTGCTTCCATCCATCACTCATACAGTCAGACAAATGGCACCAAATGTATTGTAAAGGCTAAACATATTCAATGTTCATCTTTAAAAATGACATAGAGGAAGGCAAATTTTATGCAAAATCATGCAGTCTTTCCACAACATGGCTGGTATCAACCACACTAAGCATTTAAATACTTTCAGTTAACGCTGGTGTGCACATTTCCCCTGCCATTACTGAAGCTCTGGTTTGTTACTGATTCCGGTTTCAGTTACCATTCTCCGTTTTTATCAGTTCTTTGATGATGTGTAAGACCTTGTCATCTAGGAAAGAACACAAACACACAGTGAGCTTAAAAATTGGCTTCCAAAATCCAAGAAAAGCAGAAGGCAAGTCTACTTCTCAGCAACTCAATATCTTAAAGTTTTAGGCTATGCCAGACTCTAAAGCAAGACAAGTGATTCCCATTTGCGAAGCAAAAGGGCAAACAGTATGCCCACAGTACATCACTAAAACGTTTATAAAATTACTCAGTGAGTTGGTTGCCACCATTTCAGTATTTCACAAAAAAGACTGAGAAAGTGATGGGTTAACTACAGATATGTCAGCATACAGGAACTCCCTTTCTTCCTCCTCACCTACAATATTCTTCTGAACATCCAGTATTCAAAGTTTAAATTGTGCTCCTCTATCCCTTGCTTTGGGGGCCAAAATACAGTTCCCCATCATTAACCTAAATTGCAAGACAACTTGTGCAACACTTAAAATTCATCCATGCCTGAGGTTCATCACACACAATCTTATTTCTCTTTTGAGATGGATACCTCACCATTACTACCCCTACCTTGAATGCTGTTATCAGGGATATCTTTAGAACAGCAGTTGTGCAGATCTTCATCCATCTGGGATGAGCCACATAATATATGTGGGATTAGTCACAACTTTTTGGATGTCTCTCAAGATAATGGAACTATATTCAAGTCACGCTAACCCTATTGGGTGAGGATGTAGTGTACTAAGGCTTCCTCAGATTTGCCACAAGGTCCACTTAACAAATAGTAATGTCAGCAATGCAGTAATAAAGTTACCTTCAAGTGACATTTTAGGATTTTCAAGCTTCTTCTTTAAAACAGACTCAATGAGAACTCTCAGCTGTTTAAAAATTACCGCTATCTTTACAGGAGCCTATAAAGAATGGAGAAGACAAACATTTGCATTACTCGGATATTTTATACCAAAATATAGATTAAAAGATTACCTTACATATAAATAGAAGATTCCTGCAAACATGATGCATATACATAATTTTAAGCATATGGATAGTGTACTCAGGAAATGACTGGGCTTACATTGTGCCCTCTTATCTTTAAGCACCTGTTGTTTGTAGCATCACAGCCTAAAGAACAGCTCAGAAGGGTAACTCAGAATACGCTCCCACACATATCATGAACAACCAGCATATGGTAAAATTATTAGTTTACCAATACCCTACTTAACTCCAACTGCTTTTTTCCAAGGTATAGAAGTACAAATTAATTTATACCTGCAATAAAATGCCTACACATTTCCCTCTCAGAAGGTCTGCCTGGCCTCCTGAGAAAGCAATCACAAACCTCTCCTAAATCTCACTAGGAGTTTGGATATTTAAAGCTGAAATGTTTTCCAGGAATCTTTCATTTTATCCCTCCCTCCCTATACCAGTATTTATTTCATTTATATACTAGCTATGGTACAATAAGTAGCTATTATGCAAAAAGCACAAAATGCAACATATTCTGCTTAGCATCTCAGTAGAAAAATAAGACATTCTGAAATACACTACAGGATGTAATTGGCCCAGCAACCGCACAACCTGTAGCCACCCAGGGACCATAAAAAATTCTCCAACAAACCCACAAGGGAGCTGCTTTTTAAAATTCCATATTCATGATAACCAGTGAATTCAATTAGATGGTTCCTTGCTTGCATCAGTGGAGTGCAAAGAACTAAAATGTTTTGTAGCTTATAGCCTTCCTTGAGTGTAACACAGGGCCCACAGGAGCACAGAAAATTGTAACCAAGTAGCTGACAGGCTAGCAAAAGCCAATGTTTGCCATTTAACAGAATTTACAGAGGATTGGCATGTCACCTGTTTTAATTTTGTCTGCAAAAATGCCCTAAGAAAATACACTCCGTTTTCCCACTCCCAAATAAAACTTTTTCACCTGGAAACAAAAAAACCCAAACAAGAAAAAACCCCAAAGACCCAAAGGTGAAGCAAACAGTTATTTTCTATTTGTATTTTTTTCTTTTCCAAATAATTCTGTTTGGGCTATAAAACAAAATAAATAGTATTTTAAAGACAAATATGTACTTACATGATTGTAAGACTGTAGGAAAGTGTAATATAAAATAGCACACTCATCTGCTTTCAGTACCAGCTCTATAAAACAAGGTTTAGTCTATATCCATTTCCAGTACCTTTTCTGAAAGAACACCAGCTTTCTTCATGAAGAGGGAGGGAACTGATTTCTTGTAAGTCACATATTACAAGCCTATTCTTTCGAGTGTGATTTGCTAAGATTTCATTACATGTGTATAAAATTTCCCATCATTTCCTTTAATTGTCTCCTTCCTTCTTCTCTCTTGTCTTCATCCCATGTATACAGTGTTCTGAATTAAGCTTGTACATCAACTGTGTAATACAAAAGCTCATGGAACCACAAAAGGTAGTTACCACTCCAACACACCTGAAAATGGATCCAGCCGTCAACTGTCAGGAGGCGCTCCCGATGCTGGACTTCTATATCCCCACCAAAAAGCAAAATGGGAAAGGGGGATATTAAAGTAGTCTCTCTCAAATATACCTTAGCGTACCTCACCTGTATAGAAACAAACACAAGCATTAAAAGCAACAACAAAAAAACCTAAACCACATAAAACCTGTAACACCAAATTTGATTGCTACTTTTAAAAGCAAGAAATACAGTTTTTTCCTTTTAAGATCCAATCAACACAAGTCATTGCACACAGAGCAACGAATGGCAATTTGTCCACCCTAGACCATATAAAATACATCACCTCTAAGTGACAGGCTTATACGCTACCAGAAAATTAGCTAACGCCACAATTTTCTTGTTAACATTCAAACAGAAAGATAATGTTAGCCTAGTGCTGTTCAGAGAAGAGACACCAAAATTAATAAACTTTCTGAAGTGAAAGGCAGACAAAACTCTTCCATTATACATTCTTCTTAGCAGCAGCTGGTTTGTCAATCTATCTATATCCACATATTCACATGCATACATGCATAAATGTGGGCACAAATGTAGACACATACACAGAGTAAACTATGGGGTTCAGCATATGCTACTTCTGGCTTTGGAGCCTCTCACAGATAAAGATGGAATGGGATAGGCAGTTGTAGTGGGAGGAAAGGAAAGAAAAAGAGTGCATCTTCACACAGAAGTATAGGCTTGCTTTGCTCCCAGGTTCATGGAATAATTTACCTACCTCAGCTGCTGTCTTGCCCTTACACTACAAGGTTCTTGGGAGCAGGAAATATTTTCAGCTTTACAAAAAATACTATAATTTCATACGCATTATCTAATGTAATTTCCTGTTTCTCTACAGTCAAGTTGGCCATTAAGCAACTGCTGTCAAGGTGGTGGTGTACTAAAAGTGTAGTTAAATATTAACACTTGAATTCAGCAAATAGCTGACAAAATTTTCAGTTGTGAGGGGGAAGAAAGCAACAGGAAAAAAGAAAAGCAATTCACTTAGGAAGTTCAGCAGTCAATTACAGAATTGGCTATTTCATTTTAAGTTATTATTTGGTATATGCAAGGCCTGTACCAAGTTTCAAAACCTTAGAGTCCGCTTCGAACAGTAAAACAGAAAAAGCACGTTTTGAAGTATTACTACTACATATTAGTGCTCAAAGTGATCATCTTGAAATCAACAGCACTGTATTAAAAAAGTCAACGATACTATTAAGTTAAAGGACATACAGAAAGGTACTTTCACTTATAGCTACCAGTTTCACCATGAACAGATTTGTTCATGATGTTCACCCTTAACTTCTTTTTCTTCAGCCCTCAGCTGACTCATTTTCATGGACTTCAGGATCATTAGATACTAAAGACTCTTAAGATGAACAAGACATTCAGATATACTTTACACTGGTGTATGTTGCTTAATATTGGAGGCATAACTCCACCTTTACACAAACTATCAGCTACATTCACTATTTTCACTTACCTTCTCCTGGTAAAGGAGCCATCCGTATGTCTGCAAGTCTCGATTTACAGAGGAGGGATGCACTTGCGCTTTACCCTGAGCTGTTTCTACCATACAAGCCAGCTTCTCTGTAATATCCACTGACTTTGTATACATTATTTTTCCTACGTTGTCATACAGCCCTGCAGTCAACACAGCTTTAAGAAGAGCTATTTCGTGGAGAGAAAGGGATTGTGTGGCTCCGTTTCCATCCCATCCACATTGCATTGCAGGTGCTGTGAAGCCTGCTGCTCTGACCACCCTTATGAGTTCTTGCTTCACATCCTGAAATAAGTAAGGTATTAGTAAAACTCTGAATTTAAAAAGGTATATACTCCACTCCATCAGCGGGCAATGACACTCCATCCCAAATATTCATGCTTTCCAGGGGAAAAATCTCTCATTAGGAACACACTTGTATTTTCTGCAACCACTTTGGAATAGTGGCTGTTTCTATGAGAAAAACATTATCTGGAATATAGGATTAGATATATGGTACTATATATACTACAAATACTAAATCTCTCACCTGTAGTTAAAATAAAAAGATATATTTGCATGAAAGATCCACTTCTGCTTGGGAGAGCTCAGTCACCCAAACTTAAATAGGAAAGACCGATTAAAACATTTTCTCACCAAAAATAAAAGGCCATTTACATAAGTTTGTGGCTCATCTTTCAAACTAACTGTTAACAGACCTGTTCTTCGATATCAAGAATAACACAATCTAAGTATTTTAATTCATAAGTTTTGAATCTCTGGTGGAAGTAAGGACTAGCTTCTCCAATGGCAGTGACTGCAAAGATGTATACCAACAAAGTGTGAATATCAAAACTCAAATGCAGACACAGCTACCTTGACTGAGGGCATGCATTTCATCAGTCCCTAACATTCCACTTGTTTTTGTCTTGTCTAAGTAGTAACCGTGAGATATCACCTCTTTAAAAGGGCATGACATTTTCAGAGGGAAATTTTAACAAATAACTTTTGAGTGCACAGCATAACTGTTTGGTTTACCTCCAGAGTTAACAGTGAAGTCCTATTAAGGAAATTTCTTCTGCAATAAGTCATTTCAGCACGATACCCCCCTTCTTGTCGAGCCCTTTTCCACCTAAGGAAAAAAAAACTGTCTTATTACAGCAAAAAGAATCACATCAAGAGTATGACAATATGAAAGTGGTAGTAAGGTAAAAGGCAATACTGTGCTTTGTTCAGCATTCTCTACTGAAAACTGTAAGTAAGTGGCATTAATGAAGATGAATGCTGCTGGTCTAAGAGCACTCCAGAGAACATGCCTGTAACATAAAATTGACAGATACTAACAAAATACAAGGTAATTATCGCTCAAAAATTACACACTTCTGTCTTGACAGTTGAAACAAAATTCAGGTGTGGTTTTTAAGACTTAGTGCTAATATCCTAAAAAGAAAAAAATATGTATATCATTCTATAATACATACATTTGTACTTTCTCAAATACAAAATATTCAGGTCAGCATACCACAAACAGCATACAAAATACTTTAAACACTAGGATAAACAGACACAGTACACATCTGTATGTGTGCAAGCATAGTTAAAAGGAATTAAAGGATAAGGTACTAAGCAAGCTTTTATTTTGTGTTACAGTATTTGGCAATCTATTGTTATTCCGAAGAGAAAAACTTCAGGTCCAAGCAATTACAGAGGAGATCCTTATTAAGGATTCTTTACAGAACTGCATTACTTAAGTGTTATCTGCATCTAGCTATAAGCACAGCAGAATTATCATTTACCCCAGATAAGCATTGTAGATTGTTATATGGTCTGAAACTGCCATTGCTAGAGATGATTTTGCAAGATCTGCTTCATCTTTTCGACCAATTGGCGTAGTAAATGGCGATTTTTCTGTCATAACAGCAGCCAGAGTTGCCTGCAATTAGTAAAGTACACATGACTTAGGAGCATTTTATTACAAGTTTACAGGTTTACCATACAAATACCTTTAAGTTTTCTTTTACAGTAATATTTAATGATACTTTATTTTATCTTCTACTAAGTCTCAAGGAAAACTTATTACCATAAGAATTTCTACATAGAATTCAGAACTTACCTATATTAAAGACATTGCTTACATAATGCCTTATATACACTGATAAAAAAAATATTAAATCTTGAAACTCACATGAAATGGTTTGTCAAATAACAGAGCAATACCCGATACAATACAGTGAAGGTCAGATTAAGCAACTGTTTTAGATTATACTACATTAACAGGAGATATTGAGAGAACAAAGGATTTTAACTTTCAGTTTTCAGCAACTAACATACCCATGCTGCCTCCTGATTTGCAGCAAATTAAGTGGATTAGGTGAAAGTGTAAACTATGCCAGCCTTCATATAATAAGTTACCATGTCAATTAATTTGCAATAACTTTACATCAGCATGTTCTTGACCCACAAACTGTGGGGTAAACCAGATTGGTCTAACCCACATGTAAGAAGGTTTTTTCTTTAAGTGTCATACTCCCCAAGACTGTGACAGAACAGGAGACCAAATCTGACTATCCCCTTGTGAATAGTACCTAGGAGTTTAGAATCATAGAATCATTTAGGTTGGAAAAGACCTTTAAGACCATTGAGTCCGACTGTAAAGAATACTTAGATTGTTCCCTCCATGATGTCCAGGTGCCCTCACCCCAAAATAAACATTTTAACTTTTACCAACCTTTCAAAATACCATGTTGCAAGAAATCTGATTAATTGTAAAGCATCAACCATTTCTTTTTTTTTTTTTTTAATTTAGATATAATTTTTTTTTGTTTTACTTACCACAGGATCCAAGCAGCCAAATATAGCACCAAATATAAGCATTTTGCCAATCTTTACATTGACAGGAAGGGCTGCAAGGTGCTGGCCCAATGGAGTCAGCTTGGGCTCATTTAACAGACAAGCCCCAATCTTCCTCAACAGGTTCATTGCATTACCAATTACTTGCTGCTGTGGTGGGTCTAATGCTCTGGAAAGGAAATCTTCAGGAGAGCCGAGATTGCATTTCTGTGGAGTAAATGGGCATAAATTTCGATATAAAAATTTATTGTAACAAACTTTTATAGTAGCTACAAAGGAAACTGGAAAGCTGTTCTTGCAATCAAAAGCCCACATTCCCTCTCCTCTAAACCAGCCTCTTGGTTCCCAGAACACAGATGCACCCCATATTAGGTTAACAAAACTTCAGTGTTCGGAATGACTTCATATGGCACAACCACTGATCAGAGAAGCCTGTTACCAATGGTCACAGATGAGCAGGAGACTCTGAAACCTGATGAGATGCAGTTCAACCTGGCACTAATTTGCCAGGTTGCCAGTTTTCCCATGCATATCCTACTCACTCAGGATGGGGAGAAGGGGAATGGAATTGCTTCCTTAAGCAGAAATTAGTTTGAAGGCTATTTAACTAAGTTTGAATTGGCACTCTGAGGTGAACCGGAATAGCATAGTATGCTATTCTTATTCAGCACCATGCTCTGGATTTTCCAACACACAGGTACTGGGTTCCCTCCTGTCCTGGTGGCAGAAGCCCTACTAACTATACTGGATTAGGGCTGTCCTAGCAGGCCTTTTTAGGTAACAAGGTCAGTAATTCCAAAACCAAACCCAAACAATAAGAGAAAGGTGTAATTCCTCCAAAGGCACATGTAATATTTTTAGCTAACAGGGGCAGTTATTCTAAAACCAAAGCCATACCATAATATGAAGGCATAATTCCTCCAAAGGCACACGCAATATTTCTGGAACAGAGTATTCCATGAAACTTTCAAACCTGCAACATTATAAAAACATAGAATCACAGATACTCATTTAGATCTTTGAGTTCAACTTATAAACTGAGGTTTCATATGCTCATTCTTTGCAGGTGTTCTTTTAAGGGGCAAGGTGGGCAGTGGCACTTACTTTGATGTGTGGATAAACTGTCCATTTTTTAATTAAGGTACATGTGGTAGCTTGGAAAGCAAAAGTTTTAGTGAAAGAGAGGGAAAGGCAGTAAGCCCCTGATTTTCAAAACAAATTCTTAAAATGCATAGCTCTCAAACTGAAAGCCTTGCATGTGGCTAAAATGCACACTTCATTGGTTATTTAAAAACACTTTTACCTTAACTGTTTCTCAGCTGAAAGTTGCTTCAGACTTTCAGACAAGCAGGAAAAAGGCTATTCCACTGCAGTAACAGAAACTAATTCTGCAGTGCTGTGTAATTTGATATTTTCCCCATCTCTTATCCATAGAGATACCACTTCAGAAAGCTACAGATTTGTCTGACAAAAAAATTAAAAGTTCAGGAGGTAAGGTTTGTGTATATTTGATGCAGGGCAGTAGATGTCATTAAAAACTGATCATCTACAATTCCTTGGTGCTGCACTTATCCTTTAATTATGAAGATTTTTTTCAAAGCACTTACATTAGAGGTACTAAGAATAAAATTAACTTTTTTAAAATCGTGAAACAAAAAGGCTGTTGTAACACTTTATTCATATGATATTCAAATTATCTGTTTGTTGGTTTTTGTTTTGTTGTGGGTTTTTTTTTTTTACAGTTTAATCTTTCCAGTTTGCAGTAATTAAAATGAATTTCAACAAGAATCCTTGGGTTTGCACAGAAAAAAGACAAAGATATTTATGTGATTTACAAAGTCTTGCCAAGTTTACAGTACCTGTCTCTTGTGTACATTCGGAAGCAGAATCCATCCCTAACACGCCCAGCTCTTCCTTGTCGCTGCAGAGCACTAGCTTTACTAACAAAGGTCTCCTCCAGGGAACTCATCTGACTACTTTCGTGATACCTTAAAAATTGCAAAGCAAGTGCCCATTCAGATTTCAGACCTAGAATTTTTATGTATACTTAACTTAGATACCAGCATACTGATACTATATCTAAATAGTATTTATCTGAAAATATTATATTTAGTTTTGAAAACTAAGCATAGCTGGGGGAAATTGTACATCACAGAACCTTGGATACAACTCACTAATGTAAGTGTAAAAATTGGAATTGTATTGGAAAAATATTGTATTTTTTTCATCTCCCTGGCAATCCAGAATTGTTCTAACATATTCTGTAGGCCTTTTCACATTTAAAATGGACAAAAAAATAACCGCTAAGGACTGAGACAGTATAAAAAGGATCTGTTTTATAAAGCGGTACTTAATCATGATTCTCTGTATCTATGAATAACTCCCCTTGTTGTCCTTCACACCATTTGAAAATGCAAAGATTCATCCCAAACTTGTACCTAAACTACAAGCTGTTCAATGAGCTTCGCACACTTTTTTGTCCAGAACTGTAGTTTAATAAGGATACTACAGAATTCTTGCAGTACTAACCTCCAAACATTCACAGTAATCACAGTATGATTGATGAAAATCAAACTCACCTATTTTCTTTTGTTCTCCCAGTATCGATTACAAAGACAACATCTGGTATTGTAATACCTGTCTCTGCTATATTGGTTGCCAAAACAATCTGAAAAGAAGTTCACATAACGAATACAAGAATTATGGAATGTCTGTCTAACAGTTTTCATACTTTTAATCAATATTATAGAATAAATTGGGTTAAAGTTTTTTACCCAGAAATGTTTCCTTAAATAATCTGTCAGAGCATGAAAAGCTACACAACTTGCAAAATGGTTCAGTCTTACCCAATACTGAGGAATCAAAAGTTAAGTGAGAATTTTGCATTCACTTTTTGTTTTATAATCCATCAAAATTACTAGCTAGTACCTGCCAAAATTGGTCAACTTTTAATTAAATAGTTTGGCAGTAAGTAAAATACTATTTTCCTAGATAAAAGCTATAGTTACTGGTTAACAACAGTTAAAATACAGGAAAGCAACAATTAAAGAAGCTCTTAGAAAAATACTAGGTTTAAAAATTTGTCTGATTACTTCCAGGTTTTCACAGCATGCTAGCTTCTATCTGTTACAGAACACCAAATTAGAAGAATTGTTTCTTTGCAGTGAGAAAATACCAGGAACAAATAGTTGTTGTGTAATTCTGTATTTGATTTTAAAACAATTACAGAGTTGCACCCCTAGAAAGTTTCTCCTTTCAGTGGTGAAGTTTGCCTTTCTGACTATATCATACCTTTCTGATACCAAGGGGAGGTATTGTAAATGCAGCTCCTTGATCTTGAGTTGACAGAACAGAATGCAAAGCTATTAACCTGTGCCTAGAAGAAATTACACTAATCAGTATACACTTATCAAATTAAGATACTGTAAAAAAATTAGACCAGAACGATAACAACAGTTTGGAGAAAGCAACTAGAACAGACACTTGAAAGAGTAAAACTTTGCATGATTAAGTATGAAAATCTGCTTCAGTGTTTTATTACAATACCAAGAAAGGATAACACCATTAGTTCATAGGGCTGTTCTCCTATTTTGTAATAAGAGAGGAAAAATACTACTACTGCAGAACTTTAAGTTCATTTACATCAATAGCCTAGCAAAAAGGGAACTAGGTGTCCATGAACTCAAGTTCTTTACGTTGTGCTTCCAAGACAAGGACCATTATTGAAACTTTGCACAGAACTATAAACACATGCAACTTTCAGCCTGAGTAATAAAGGCCTTCAGACATGAGACAGCCACAGAGATTTGTACTTTCCTTCTCTTCTAGACCTTGACATCTCAGTCCATCTCTGAATCTTTAGAATTTGACTGCAAATGTTCTTTTTATGCCATTTTGTTGCTAACTTTTAGTTACTCACTAAATAAATGTCAAAACTATCTGTCACTACAACCCTATGCCATTTCTCTTAGCAGATTACTGTCTCTGGATCTCTTCTCAGGAAGTAGTCACTTCCTTGCAAACAGTAAGCCATAGAAAACTATATCCCAGATATGGCTGCTTCCATGACTACTTCTTTTCCACTTCTTAGGTTAAGTGCTTTGTGGTTAAGTAAGTTTGTTGAAAAATAAAATCAGCAGAAAAAAGTTATTACTTTACCATTCCTAAGCACCTGTCATTTTTGCTTGTGTCATTTTTAGGTAATAGAAGTCCATTTGTAGCACAAATAGCTCAGAGGTATGACTGTTTCCCTTTTCAAGAATAGCAGACCGTAAAACCCAAACATATTCACTGAGTTAAACTATTGAAGTTAAAGAAAATATCTGCACTACCTGTCACGCAAGTTAAATCTTCTGTCAGTTGAAATGAGATCATACAGCTGTTGGATATGGGCAAGGCCTGGTAAAAAGATCAGCACAGCACCCTCAATGTTCTTGAACTGAGGACTTCTATCTGGAAAGTTACAGAACAGGCACATAGTTAAAACAAACATGCATTTGCAAAGAGTTTCAATTGAGAACAGGAACTACTTTTGGGCCCTGTGGTAAATGCTTTTTAGGATGGTTCATATAAGAATGAAGTCAAGTACTTCATTATCAGTAGAAAGCACTGGAAAATAAGTCCAAAGGACAGGCCCAAGTATATAAACTTCTAAAGAAGTAGACTGTACCTAAGTATGCAAGCAACTCCAAAATAAGTTCAAGGTTGATCTTGTAAGGATTCATATAGAAGATAGCCTGCTGTGTACGACTGCTATACTTTGCATAATAAGGAGCCAAATCAATACCAGATCCAGACTGGATTGGGACATACTCCTAAAAAAAGAGCAGGAAAAAAAATCGTATTCTCAGTGTTTTAGAAGAAGGTAAGAGAGCAGAAGATCAGTTTGTCATTCACTTAATTTAGGTTTACTAAAACAGAGATTGAGGTGAAAGACATTTAATGGACTAACTTCCCACCAGTGTGAGTTAGATTAAATCACAGCCACTTACATAACCTGCATATAGGTATCTACTACTGTTAAATGACATCACAGATTAATTTTTACCTTTTTGGGTTTTTTTTAAAGTCTGTGCAAGCAGTACTGTACAGTCTGTTTTACAAATGGAAATAGTTCCCAGGTCCATATCTGGCATCCAATTGGTATCAATTCAAAATGGGTTAAACAGGGTTGCTGCTCTTGTTTCAGAACTCGTATTTTGGCGTATAAGAAACCAGTCTCCCCTTTCTCCTCTCCCTCACCCTTCTGAACTAACATTTGCAATGAAAGTTAAGAGTGAATTAGGTGGCAACTCTTGCAGTGCTTTGGAGCAGGAGTAAAGGGGGAGGGAGAGTTAGCAGAACATACAAACATTTGAATTGTTTACAAACATCTTACAGACACATACTTAGCATAAGTCTTCTATGTTAAGTAGCACTAGGGTAAATTATTTCATTGTTAATCAATGCACTTAAAGAAGCTTGCCACCACATATCCTTCTGTACTGAAGGCTCAACAGAAATAAACTACAAAGATGGACCAGCACTCAGGAGAGCACTTGGGCTTCAACTAAAGGACGATCTTGTCATGTATGGGGTAACTACCACGCTAGGGGGAAAAAAAAACAAAACAAAACAAAAACCACTCAGCAGAGCACATGAGAGAGCATGTTTTTCAACATAAGTATCAGTGTTTGATCACACCAAGCTAAACGGTCCTACAGATTTTGACAGACCAAGCCAGATCAGACAGGTATCTACCCAAAATATATACAGTCTAGCTGAACAGCCTAAGTTGCCTGAAGTCAGATGGCATTCATATACTCTTCGTTTCAAGAATTTTGATTCAAAAGCACATAGAGCTGTCACTGCAGAGTAGCTACAGGATTAACCACAGCCTATTGAACCAAAAAGCGCTATATGATAATCTCATGCAAATCATCTCATTCAGCATGCCAATTTAGAGGATCTTGGGAGTTTTTCAGCTAAGAAGGATACACCCTTGCCTCTTCTGTTCTTAGGTTCACTACTTCAGAGAATTCTCTGGGAGAAAATACTTAAATGCTTTCCCCTGCTGCTCCTTACAGATCTAGAGCTGGGAATCTGTACAAGAGAACTCAATGTTAAATATAACAAAATCAAGGCAGCTATAAAGGAGTTAGAGAGACAAACACAAAGGTGCAGCATTAATAAATACTTGGTTTTCACTGTAGGAGTGTCATTGTCTTTTATCAACTGAAAGAAATTTGGTATTATACAATCCAATCGCATTTAATAACAGGACCTAAAATGATAAAATAAAAAAAAAATAATCAAAATTTCCAAGCCAAAACTAGAAATGCCTATTTTACCTGATACTTTGTAGTGCTTCCTCCTTTGCCAGTAACATTTATTCTTACTTCCTCCTCCTCCTCCTCCAAGAACTTCTGACAATATTCTGA
Source organism: Leptodon cayanensis (assembly GCA_027564655.1). Lineage (NCBI taxonomy): Eukaryota > Metazoa > Chordata > Aves > Accipitriformes > Accipitridae > Leptodon > Leptodon cayanensis. The sequence continues at coordinate 64,236,946 of JANXJC010000078.1, read as the reverse complement.
GTCTTTCTCCAGAACGTAGCCAGTTGCTTCAATTACGTCTTCAACATGGAAAATCTTTAGTGAAAATTCACAGAAGAAATACAGGCATGTCAAAAACTAATCAGCACCTTTTTCCTTTTTTAAAGCTTTATATGTAAAGCTGAACAGGGAATGCCCTTCTCTTTTAATGTTGTTATAGATCTTGCAAATTTCAACTTAGTCTTTCTTATTATTTTTGAAAACCTAAACTTAGAGCTGCTACCAGTCCGTTAATGGTCTCTGTGCATGATCACTAACATTACCTTTACCACAGCCTACATAATGTGCATGAGAAGCATACATAAGAGTGTAATGACAAAGTTGCATGGGGGGTTGTCCTTGGTTTCAGCTGCTACAGAGTTAATTTTCTTTCTAGAAGCTGGTACAGTGTTATGTTTTGGATTTAGTGTGAGAATAACATTGATAGCAACAACTGAAGACATCAGTCAAGGATTTCTCAGCTTCTCTTGCCCAGCCAGCAAGAAGGCTGGAGGGGCACAAGAAGCTGTGACGGCACCCAGTCAGGGCAGCTGACCCAAACTGGCCAAAGGATATTCCATACCATGTGATGCATGCCTAGTATATAAACTGGGGGGAGCTGGCCTCAGGGGGGATTGCTGCTTGGGAACTAACAGGGCATCGGTCGGCGAGTGGTGAGCAATTGCATTGTGCATCACTTGTTTTGTATATTCCAATTCTTTTATTATTATT
>JANXJC010000078.1:64208511-64223551 GCA_027564655.1 Leptodon cayanensis | reverse complement strand
GGTCCGACCCCCTCGATCCGGGCACGGCGCTCGGCACCGCCCGCCGCTCCCCATTGGCCGGCGCCGCCCTCTCGGCACTGCCCGCCACTTCCTATTGGCCGGCACCGCCTGCTCGGCACCGGCCCCCGCCTCTCATTGGTCAGCGCCTGAGGGAGGGCACCTCGCCGCCGCCAGGCCTCCGAGGCCTGGCGGAAATCAGGGTCCGGGGCAAGGGCCGCTGCCGGCCGCGGGGGGTTGGGGGAAGGGCTGGCCGGGCGCGGGGCGGGTGTGTGCTGACGGGGGCTTACGGTGCCCCAGGGCTGGAGGGGTGGGCTCGGGATCGGGCTCTGCGTGGGGTTCCCGGTGCCTCCTCGGTGTTTCTTCTCGGGTTGCAGCGCCGGGAGAGGGGCGAGAAGGAACCGGGGGGTGGGGGGAGGCCGTCCCGCGTGAGGCATTGTGGGACCGGCGGGGAAGATGGCGGACGCGTTCGGGGACGAGCTCTTCAGCGTGTTTGAGGAGGACTCGGCCGCCGCTGCCGCCTCCGGGGCCAAGAAGAGCAAAGCGGGCGCCACCGAAGGCGCCAGGAGACCGGGGTGAGGGTGCACTGGCGGTCGGGGGAGCAGGGCCGGGGGTGCTCTGGCGGCTGAGGCTCGGGCCGCACTGCTGGGCCTGGCTTCTGCCAGTGTGTTTGAGCTACTGAACCCTCTCGGGACCGGGGATTCGCTGCAGCCTAAAGGGACACGCTTTCCTGGGATCTCTGGCCCCAGGGCTGTAGCCAGCCCGGGCGCAGTGGGGGGAGTGCGGGGACCGGGGGCAAGGTCATCTGGGAAGCGATTTGAAAACCCGCCGCGGTCTTCGTGGGTGGAGTTCCCCGGGTTGTGCCCCGACTGCAACGTGATCGCTGTTGCCCGTAGGACACACACAGAAGAGGCAAACTTTAAATTCGTTGCGTATTTGTGTTGCAGAAGACAACTGGAGGAAAAATCTTCAGTAACTGTGGCAGGGAAGCCCAAAAGGGAAATCGAGGTCGGTAGTACTGAAGATGCCATTTTGGGAAAGAAGCCAAAATTGGAAGATGTTGTATCAGAAGATGCTAAGTAAGTGCCCAGCATAATGTGTAAGGAAACCATAGCAAGACGCACTGGTTAGCTATATGCGAGTTCTGAATAGTTGATATAAGCAGCTTTGCAGTGTATTCTTATAAAGATGTATTTGCATATGAAGTTGATTTTCTATTATCTATATAAGTGAAAATGTTTCAGCAGTACAGCTTCAGCAGTGACGAGTATTGGGTATGTTTAAAATAATATTGTGGACAGATAGGCAACTGGAATATGAAATATTTATGTATTTGTGGTTACTGCATATGGATTGGTGGTTCTTCGTCAAAGCCATCGTGTTGATTTCAGGCATAGAGCAAAGAGATAAGCAGTGAGGCATATGGGAGGAGGAGGCAGGCTTGCTTTCTACCACCCCACCGAAAGACATAGTTGGCTTTCAAAACTGGAAGAAGAGTTTGACCAAGGAGACAGAAACGAGGTTTTTGAGGCACATAAGATTATAACTGCAGCAAATATTTGGAATCTTAAGTACAGACATGCTTTTAAATGTGAGCAGAAATGGTAGGTATTTGACATGGAGGTGGGGGGGGTATAGTTGGACGTGTCGACAGCTTGGGAGATAAGACAGCTGAAGGGAAGCCAGAATGCGATTTCTGTGCTTTGGGATCTGCATGTCTCTTCCTCTTTTCTTTCCAGAACTTCATGACAGGTATTTTGAGGGGTTTTGAAAACAGATTGAAAGGACAGTGTGGGCACTTTTTCACCTTAGTGTATCTTACAAGATTTTTGGGAACTTGGAAGCTTGTGTTGGTTCAGAAAATGATTAAGAGTGTTCATGGAATGAAAATTCATCCAGAGCTGCCAAATGCAGGTGTGCACCTCCTAGCTCAAGATGTAGAAAACTCTATTACAGAAATAAAAATTATGTGCTTGCTGTGTTCTTATACTTTTCTCTGAGTGATGTATTACTGACTTCTGTCAGACAGAATTCTGGTCTGGATTGTCATTTGGTCTTGCATTTTTCTTAAGTTCAAGGTAAGATTTTCTGTGAGAGAGTCATTACCCCTTCTCAGAACACTGTAAACAGAGGATACCGATGTAGAAGCAAAACAGAAGCAGAGTCAACGTTTTAAGTCAGTTTAAGCGTTAATGGTCTCAGTAGAACATATACTTGCCCACAGCAGCTTACTAAGTATGTTAAAACCGTCAGAAGAAACCACTGTTTTATGCGGAGACACTCACCCCCTCTTGTGGCCATGAGAGAGGGACTGGTAAAGAAAAGAGGGGTCTCGTCCTCAGGCAGCTGCTTGGGATGCTTCAGACTGCTGTTATTTGGTGTCATGACTAGTAGCAAGAATACAGGTCTTGAATCTTACTTTGTTGTATATTGAAAAAAAGTCCCCATTTAATCAGAAAACTTCACGTGTACCAATGTGATCCAGGTGCTCTTTTGTGGTGCAAATTTTTAAGGTGTTACATATCCCAAAGCAGTAGCTAAAGTAGATTTGTATAGTAGCAAAATTTTAACAGTTACAGGTATTCTTAGTCCTGGTAGTAGTCTCTGCCAACTGTCCGTTTCAAGTTTGTGCATACTTTTTTTAACATTGCAGTTGAAGTAGACATGAAATTGCAACATTTTTGCATTTGTAAAGAAAACATGATTTTTAAATACCTTTTTGGCAACCCTAACTCATATGTTTTTAGTCTGGCAGACCTGATGCCTCAAGTCAAGGTGCAAGCTGTGGAAACTGTTGAAGGTTGTACACATGAGGTAAGTGCAGTGAAAATGCACTTGAAAAGTATAGGCTTGTTTTAATAGAATTATATGTATTACTGCCAGTATGATAATATTGCTTATTGCACTTGTACCTATGTTATCATAGTATCATAGAATCATTTGGGTTGCAAAAAACCTTTAAGATCATCGAGTCCAACCATTAACATAACATTGCCAAGTCCACCACTAAACCATGTCCCTAAGTACCACATCTACACATCTTTTAAATGCCTCCAGGGATGGTGACTCCACCACTTCTCCCCTGGGCAGCCTGTTCCAATGCTTGACAACCCTTTCGATGAAGAAATTTTTCCTACTATCCAAGCTAAACCTCCTCTGGCACAACTTGAGGACATTTGCTCTTGTCCTATCACTTGTTACCTGGGAAAAGAGGCAGACACCCACCTTGCTACAACCTCTTTTCAGGTAGTTGTAGAGAGCGATAAGGTCTCCCCTCAGCCTCCTTTTCTCCAGACTAAAGAGCCCCAGTTCCCTCAGCCGCTCCTCATAAGACTTGTGCTCCAGGCCCCTCTCCAACTTGGTAGCCCTTCTCTGGACACGTTCCAGGACCTCAATGTCTTTCCCACAGTGAGGGGCCCAAAACTGAACACAGTCCTCAAGGTGCGGCCTCACCGGTGCCGAGTACAATCACTTCCCCGTTCCTGCTGGCCACACTATTTCTGATACAGGCCAGCATGCTGTTGGCTTTCCTGGCCACACTGTTGGCTCATATTCAGCTGGCTGTCAGCCAGCACCCCCAGGTCCTTTTCTGCCAGGCAGCTTTCCAGCCACTCTTCCCCAAGCCTGGCGTTGTTGTGACCTAAGTGCAGGACCAGGCACTTGGTCTTGTTAAATCTCACACATTTGGCCTCAGCCCATGGATCCAGCCTGTCCAGGTTCCTCTGTAGAGCCTTCCTACCCTCAAGTAGGAATAAATACATCATTTCATATTATATTTAAGGTAGAACAGGCTTGTAAAGAGTTTGAGGTCTGTATCTAGCATTGAGCATGCACAAAATGCACTTGAAAAATGAATAGGGTATCATACCAGAAGCAGTTTGAATGATACTTGCAGTAAAACGAGTGATTGTGAAAGACTCGGTGATAATGCTGATAGGTTTCCATATCGGAAAAATAACAAGCACATTCTAAGTACTGTTGTTGAGGAGGAAAACCTGCTGATTGTTAAAATAGGTCTGTGTTCACGGTGTGATCTAAATGTGCAGCGTTGCATTGAAATATTTTGCTATTCTGATTCAAGAATGAAATGCTTTCTTGTAAGGCTAATTACTGTTTAAAATTACATTTTGGTAAAAAGGGAAAAAGGTAGTTTTTTATGTAAATGCAAAATAATGAAAACTATCAATTTTCAAATTGTGTTAATAGACATAAGTACAATTTAAAATATGAAAAATCAAATATTAATGCTGTTTTTTTAAATAATCCATCATCCAAAGATGATTGTCAGAAAGGGTTTCTGTGAGAATTACATGTGTAAATTTTAACTTCCTTGTACTTTTATGGTCATTTTCTTTTCTGCGCTGTCTTCCAGAACTAGCTGGGGTTAACTAAGGTCACATTGAAGGACTCTGTATGATTAGACCTTTGTAATGAAGGAGCTGTGTATACAATTGATGATACAGGTTTTAAAGTGCATGCATCTGTACGATCTTTGTTATCTTGAGACGTCTGGTAGAGGTTTGCCATCATTTAGTAACTGAGGAGAACTTAAATATTTAGTATGAATGAATGTTGGAGACTGGCCAGGAACAGGAACTTTACCTGTATAAATATATTGTCCTTGGAAAGAGGGTGTTATCAATGTAAGTTGAGTAGTTGCTTCTAATGTCCATTGGCCAGAAGCCATGACTCTGTCTTGGCCTGAAGAGCTAATGTGTCAAGGTAGGTGAAGCAGAAATATTTCACACAAGACGGAGGGAATATCAGATAAGTGAGAGAAGGAGCATTGTTGGGGCAGGAGCATAGAGGTATTGGTTGAAAAACTCTTGAGAGGAAGGAAGGACGCCTTGACACAGGGGCTCGTAGAAACAGGATAATAGAAATTCAAATTAGTTTTTATGCCCTTTATATCTCCTGTCCTAGCTCTTCATAGCTTGCCATGTCATTGGAGTGGACACCAAGAATTCTGCAACTGATTTTATTTAAAATGTATTTTATAGGTTGCTCTTCCAGCTGATGAAGTCTTCACAGGTCTGAAGCCAAGAACTGGAAAAGCTGCAAAAGTATGTGATAGATTGCATTTATTTTTTTTTTTTGCATATGCTCTAGACAGTAGATGAGGGTAGAGGGAAAAATTACGTACTTTGTCAGTAAGGCTTGGAAAAGAGTATCTTGAAAAGATGGCCTGTTGTAAGTATGATTGGTATTTCTATATTTTAGATGTGATAGAGGGAAATGATGTGGTTGAATGGGGTGCATAGGCTGTTGTGATTTCAGTTCTATTCTACAACATCAGGTCGTGGCTTCCGTTGTACACTGTAGTTTCTCTTCCTAAATTAATAAATTAGAGAAAACTCAGTCATCGGGGCACGATTCTCATTTGATATGGCAAGAGGACATAAGCAAGAATCTTAGGTGTGGTACTGATAAAATTATTTAAATACAAAGTCACTGCAAAATACCGGATTAAGATCAGCTGAAGTTACAGATATCTACGTTTCTGCCTGTAGTTTGCACAGTAGATCAGTCACAAAATTATTTAGATGTAAGTAACAGTCTCTGTTAAAAATATGTAATGTTTTTTCTTGCTTTCTTTTTAGGAATATCCATTTATTCTTGATGCCTTTCAGAGAGAAGCTATTCTTTGTGTAGATAATAACCAGTCTGTGTTAGTGTCAGCCCATACATCAGCTGGTAAAACTGTTTGTGCAGAGTAAGTAATTTTCTGACAGGCTCTAATAAGAGAACGGTGTTATGTTTGTCATTTCATTTTGTTGAACCATCAGTAGCTGTTGTGTCTCAGTTTCTTAATACAAAGTTTGGACCTTGAGTGTTAGAATTTAATTGACTACTCTTGAGTATAGAAATCAACTTCTTTTATCTTGTTTAGTGGGTAGTGAAAGACTTAACTTGTGTTTAAGCTTACCTTTTATTTTTAAACAATCTGGTTTTGTTGAGATGTTATAGTATACATTGAACAGAAGGTTTCTGCAATAGAGATTTGCATGAATTTAGAAAAAAGTACATTTGATTTCTAGCCCCTGGCTGTAACTAATAAGGACTTTCCTGTGTGTTTTCTTTGCTTTGTCAGAAGCACTGTTTTGATTTAATTTTCAACTTGCTGTTTATCAGGCAAGAAATGTTTAAAAAGTAGGGTATGTTTTTTGTCAGGGTTTGGTCTGACAGTGGAATGGCTTTGCTGACTTGAGGTGAGAATTGAGATGTACATGTAGACATATTGAAGCATGGGTTCAAATAAAAATAATTTGTCATGAGACAGTGACAGTTAGATTTTTAGATTAAACTAGATGTACTCTGATGTCCATAAAAATCAGTTAACTTGATGTCAATCATTTGAAGCTCTCCGAAGAGGCATACATAGTTGAGTTAAGATTGCACTGAACTTAATAATCTAGATATTAAATGCTTCGTATCATTCTACTAGTGTTCTGAATTGTGTATTTTATTTTATTTTTTTAAGCAGAAGATTAGAGGAAAGTAATATGCTCTGAATGTCTTCCTGACAACTTTAATATGTACGGTGTTTGATTACAGATATGCAATTGCCTTGGCTTTGAGGGATAAACAGCGTGTGATATTTACGAGTCCAATTAAAGCTTTGAGTAATCAGAAGTACCGTGAGATGTACGAAGAATTTCAGGATGTTGGTTTGATGACGGGGGATGTCACCATTAATCCTACAGCTTCTTGTCTGGTAATGACAACTGAGGTAAGATCAGCCATTAATTCTTGATCTGTCTGTGTTTTCTTCTACCCTTTTTTGACTGAGAAAGTCTGATTTTAAAAGATTAAAGTTATCATAATAAGCCCAATTAGGGTAGAAGATATTACAACGTTCATTATACTTCCCTTTAATGTTTTAACTTTTAGTTATTGGAAAAGTTAGGTAGATCTCTGTAAATTCATGCTTTTGGACTATTGGTCAGGAACTTTCATTCTCACATGGAGAAAGGCAGAACTTAATTTCCTGAATGCTCAAGACACTGAGTTTTCTTTGGATAGATGTGAAGTACTGAAAGTCAGTCAGACTTACTGAATCCTGTAGGGTCAGTGTTTTGTTCTAGGTAAACAAAATGGGGAGAGGAAAATCACTGAGTGATAGTTGATTGGTTCACACTGGATGCTAGTACTTTAGGAATATACAGCTTTTCACCTTTGGTAACAAAGTAAGTTTAGCACCGTTTTGTCATATTTGTGTTGTAGGTATCTGTCCAGCCATGAGTTGGAATTTTCCTCTTTCTGTCTTTACTTCAGAGGAATGCAGAGTGTAACAGAGAACATTCTGATACAGAAAGATTGGACTGGAGAGACAGGATGACTTGATTTCTGACAAAATGTATCTTCTTAATCACAGAGAGGTTATCTATTAGGATGAGGGAAGAAGAAGGCTTGGCAGAAGTAGATCTGTAGACCTGTAACAAATATGCTGCCACATAGAGGCTAGGAGAAAAATAATGGGTTTTCTTTCATGTTCCTTTAGTGTTCTTGCAGGGAAACCAGTTCATCTCATATCATGAGATTTGCTAGATTGGAGTCAACTTGGGAAGCATTTCACAGCCAATCTTTAAAGGTTTTTAAGTTTTGTGCAAAATAAGATTTCATATTGCCATGTAAATGGGAACCAAAAATTCTGGCAGTTTCTTACTGACATCTCTGTAACGTGACTGTTGTTATTTCATGTGATGGATTTCTTTTTTTTTTTTTTTTCCCCCTTTTCTAGATTTTGAGAAGTATGCTCTACAGAGGTTCTGAGGTTATGCGAGAAGTTGCATGGGTTATTTTTGATGAAATCCACTACATGAGAGATTCAGGTATCCTATATGTACCATTTTTCTTTTCAAGAAATCTTTTTTTTTTCCTCAAGAACATTTTTTTTTCTTTTGAAGAATTAAGTCTTTATTTTGTCTCTTAAAATCAGTCATCTTTGTCCATAAATAATTCAGAATTTGTTTTCTTCTGAACATCTGTAAGATAGTTACTGTGTGTTGCAGTCTGCATTTTCTTTGGCAAGGCAAAAGCCACTTTGAGGGCATTTGATATACCCCATTTGTGTAGGGGAGGCTTTTTTAAATTTCTTTTTTATTTTGTCTTTAAGCATGCTGTTCTTTGGCTTCAGAGCTGAAAAATAGGCTTTAATCACATAAATTTCCCATGTGACTTTTCCATTTTCAGAACGTGGTGTGGTTTGGGAAGAGACAATTATTTTGCTCCCTGACAATGTTCATTATGTGTTCCTTTCTGCAACTATTCCAAATGCCCGTCAGTTTGCTGAATGGATCTGCCATCTTCACAAACAGGTAAGTTTCTGATGTGCTGTACCTCCATCGTTGTTGTCTTGCAGCATGATACTGTCTCTTTGGTTGATGAGAACTGAACCTTTGAGTGTCTATTTAGTCATCTTCTTATTGCTTATAAAAGATGGTATAGATCCCTCCTGACTTCTCTGGTTGCAGTCCTAGCTTTTGCAGCTAAACAAGCTGTTGGTTCTACATAGCAACGTTAAAGCTGTTTCTTTTAAGTTTGTTTTCCACACTTATTTAGACACCAGCTTGTTTTCAACAAACATTCTGAATGATGAAACATGATGAACATACTATGATTTACAGGACTGATAAAAAAGAGGTTATTTGGAGAATTTGTTTGAAGAACTCTCTAAAAAGGCCACGTGGAAATCAAAAGTAAATGATAAACCCATAGGAAATACTGTATGTGCATGCAAACAAAGTGAGAAAAGAGGAGTATAAGAAATCTATCCTGTCCTGTAACCATTAGTTTATTTTATTCTGTTTTTTTAAGAGATGCTTTTGCAGCAAAGAATGTGGGAATTAGAATTAGGGAAGTTAATATCCACAAGATGTTGGTCCAATTTTAAAAATACCCCAGAGATTGATTCTTATCGTTTTTGTGATGAAAGGAGTGTAGTGTAAGAGATGTCTATTTTAGCTTGGCACAAAACCTTGACTTTGTTTTGCAAAACACTAGACTGTGGTTTTTCTTTAAAGCAGGTTTATGTGACACTTAATGTTTTAAAGGACGTGTTTTATTTATTTTTTTTGAAACAAGCTTTCTCCATGCATTAAAACCTTAAATGTTTTTAAAGGTCTACTGTATGCCTTTTTTAGGTGGTGTAAGAAATAGTGCAGGCATTTTTACAAAACAGAAGTTAACAGTTTTTCCTTTGGTTTTAAAAGGTATTAGGATTTTGCGTCTGTGTAATAATACAGAAGGAAATATTACCTGTCCTTACTTTTTGTGTTCATGAGAGGGAATTTTTGTAGCCAACTTGTGGTCTTCTAAAGGATTTGCAAACTTTCGTTTTCTTAAGCAACATCATTAGTACAAAACCCATGTTCAGGAAAGAAAATTTGTTATCCTAGTTTCTGTGAGTCTTTCTGGGTTTTAGAAAGATGTATTTTAATAGTAATGTATTGGATTTTCCATCAAGTGTTTTTACAATGCAATTAGAAACATGAAATATTTATGTGTATGGTGTTCTTTCTTTGTAGCCTTGCCATGTGATTTACACCGACTATCGACCCACTCCACTGCAGCATTATATATTCCCAGCAGGAGGAGATGGACTCCATCTGGTTGTTGATGAAAATGTAAAGAATATTCAGTTTGTTTGAAAGATCTTTTTCCTCGCATATCAGTAACGAGCTTGATCTCTTGCAAAATTTGGATTGTCTATGTAAAGGATGTTTGTGTTAAAATGAAGTACAAATGGGTAACAGTGATCTCTGAATTGCTGTTAGATTTTTGAAGTCTTATAGAAGAGATTGGTTTTATTATCTAACGTCATGTAGTCAGCTGAGTAATACTTTGCTGAGATGCCTTAAGTGCCCTCATCCTTGCTTTGTTTTCTAAAGTGCATGCTGCTCTCTATAAATCTGCAAAGTAGTGGATGTTTCTTATACTGTTTCTCACTTGAAAGAAAATGTAGAGCATTTAAATTTTACTTCATTTCAGGAGGCAAAGTATTTTTGTGTCTTTAGGTGATTTTGAAGTAACAACTTGTTTAAAATTCATCATCTGATTGCACAGCAGTAGCTAATGTCGTAAACAGTAGTACTGCACTTGAAGCTAGGTCTTCATTGGGCAGTGCAGTTTCATGCAGACATTCCTCAAAGTCAGTTTTGGTATTGTGTCATTCAGCAGGTCTAGTGTGGTTGATGTTGTGGTGGATAGAAAAATGAGCAATAACTTCAGAGGCACCAATGTAATTCTGAGCTGTGACACTGACCTAGTAAACTCACTTGCTAGCTTATGCATTCTTTTTGTCCTTCAGCCTGTAAATATGGGGTAATGGTACTGGCTATGCACAGCACTAAGTATTTTTAAGCGGGCTGTGTAAGAAGTAATTGCTTACAAAGGTTGTGTTTTATATCTAGGGAGATTTCAGAGAAGATAATTTTAATACAGCAATGCAAGTGCTTAGAGATGCAGGAGACTTAGCAAAAGGGGACCAGAAAGGCAGGAAAGGAGGAACGAAAGGTGAGTTTGAATCCCATCCTAACATTTTGTATAATACAACAAAGTTGTATGCAAGTTGTGCTTGTGTCTCAATTACTCTGTAAGATGCAAAATTACATTTAAATTAATGTAATCTCTCTGCAGGTCCTTCAAATGTTTTTAAGATTGTGAAGATGATCATGGAAAGGAATTTCCAACCTGTGATTATTTTCAGCTTCAGTAAGAAAGACTGTGAAGCCTATGCACTTCAGATGACAAAGTTAGATTTCAATACAGGTACAGATAAATAAATATAGTTTTAATTTGCAATTGTTTGATGTGAAGTGTTGCTCTGATTAGGTATTTCTATTTCCTTTGGGACTTTTTGTGTAAAAACATACTGCTTTTTCATTTACTATGCTGGTACATCAGGCTATTTTCAGTAGGAAACTGTTGGTGCACAAAGAGTACGTGGTCATCACAATGTTGAATTGTTGCTCTGTTTTAAACTTTATTTCTTTCTGCAAAATCCTGTTCACTGTAATAATAGTCCAGGAGTTCCTGGAAAATTCTGTCTATAATGGGAGAAGACTTATCATAACAAATATATTTCCCCAAATTTTCATGTTATGTCCATTAGAAAAATGAGTATTCTCTCAAAGTCAAAACAACTGTATTACAAGCCACTAGACTGTTCTTTCTCAACTGTTCAATCCAGTTTCCTTTCTTTCCTTCCTCCCTTTTCTCAAAGAAAAACCCAAAAGGTAAACAAAGAAGATTTCTTCATTTTGGATTAAGACCGAGCATGGAAAAAGGTTTAAGTTCATCGCTTCTCAGAAATGTTAAGAGTTGTAAAAAAAATAAGGAATTTGTTGTAAATCAATGTATCATTTCATATTTGTTAACTGTTCGGGCTTCTTGCTTGCTTACTTGCTCCAATCTTTGCACATTCTGGTTCAGTGTTGCAAAATAATGCAGCTGTTTCTGTCAGAAAATGTGAAGACATGCACAAGTGCAGAGATGCATTTTTATGTGTTTTCTTCAGTCATACCTTTGAATATATATTCTTGATATTTGTACTAATTAAGTAGAAAGGGTGTAAACTTTGACAATTAACGGGGAAGAGGAAGAGCTTCTATGTCCATGCAGACAGGGACTGGTAGGTAGAAGAGGAACAGGTGGAGGTTTGTGAAATAGACAGAAAGTACATAAAACTGAGAAATCCCAAGCTTGGTAATAGCTGAAGTTTGGATTATTCTGCCAGGTTTGTTCTGTTTTCCTTTTCCCTGAGCATCTACTTCTGGTTACTGTTAGGCTCCTTCAGGCTCACATTTAAGTCTTGATCAGCTGACCCGATGTAAGTGGTTTTGTGTAGACTTCGTAGTCTTCCATGCAATTTTTATTGTAAACTTTTGTAAATATTAGAATGCGGTAATGCTTTATTTACATATGGTGTTAGCTTTCTAGATTTTGTAATAACTTACAAATTGCCTTCTTAGATGAAGAAAAAAAGATGGTTGAAGAAGTGTTCAATAATGCAATTGATTGTCTGTCAGATGAAGACAAAAAGCTTCCTCAGGTGAGTGGAGATTGAATAGGGGTAGTTGCTGTTCTCCTGTTTTCTGCAGCTTTTGAGGTTGTGGGTCTTTTGTAGTGGGTACAGAAATAAATTGGATATTGTCATTCATCTTCCCAGGTTTTAATATCTCTTGCATTGCTCCTTGGCATTGTGAAATAGGACTTGGTGATTAGGATTCCTTCCAGTTGTGATTCCAGCAAATGACATATGCCAAAATTAACCATGGAGTTCCTACCCTGTGTTCTATTTTTTTCTAATTATGTTTCTGAGTAAACATAAGAGCTTATAAAGAGATATATCTGGGTTAAAACTGTCTGGAAAAAAGTTCAAATGAGAGTGCAGTATGCACTTTGTCAGATATTGATTGCTGAGCCTTTCAGAAAGTTGAATTGATGCATCTGTATTCTAATTTATTGTATAATGACTGAGCATCGTGACTATCTTTACAGTGGAAAAATACAAGCTTCTAAATGGACAGAATATTACAGGATTCAGTACTTTTGTAACAAATACTAAAACTATAATTTCTTTCTACCCCTCTCTTTCCTTTATTTATTTGTGTCCATCATTTCTTAATGTAGTGATCTTTATTGTGAGCATAGCAATTTCTCCTTGAAAAAAACAACCATTTAATTTTTGGCCATACCTACTTGCTTCAGATTCCACATACCTGTTTTGTTTGTGAACTTGAGAAAAACAGAAAACAGGAATCCAATATATATAAGGTGTTATGTGCTGGACTTTTTTTGTAAGCTTATAACAGTGGTTTTATATCCAAGTAGTCTTTTTTGATCTCTGTGGACAATGATCTCAAAAGCGTATTCTCAGAATTAGGTTTGGGGTGGTAACCCAAGTATTAATACATTGTTAATGAGAATCTTTGTTTTCAAAGAAAAAAACAGAGACAAAGCTAAGTTTATGTAGGTATTTGTTTGAAGTGTAATGTTTTTAGAATTTAAGAGATTCAGTCATTTAGAGCCTGAATTTCCTTTTATGGCTCTCATAGTTGCTGACTTCACTGTTCTACAGCACATACCAATAAGTGAAATCACTGGAACTAAAATTGAAACAAAACAGCTCATGCGTACCAGGATCAGTATTTCCAAAAATTATTTTAAATGAGGCAATTTTTTTTTTTTATAGAGGCAAATTTAAATACTAACTGTATGTGTACATTAGGGCATAGCTTCACAGTTGGCCTAACCCAGTTTAAGACTAGTCTACTGAAAAGATGAACCTCTGGCTTCACCCTTCATATCATTCCTAGTTCTAACTGGAAAACAATATTGAAGGGGCATTTATTGTATTTAAAATTAGGAAATAGTGAACTACAGGAACACTAAGGGCAGTATTGAGGTTTTCCTTACGGGTTTTATTTTTTAGTAATGAATATAAACATTCATTTACTGGTCTTTATATGTATCTTCCCAGGTTGAGCATGTGCTTCCTCTTCTGAAGCGAGGAATTGGTATCCATCATGGTGGTCTACTTCCTATCTTGAAAGAAACCATAGAAATTCTTTTCTCTGAGGGCCTAATAAAGGTATATATTGCATGTCTATATTTAGTTTTTTTCTATTGTGAATACACAGTCAGTTGGTAATCCTGAAAAAACGAGAAGTTTTTCTTAGCTCAGAATATACACTATTACAGTGGAGATCTGCTCTTCGACTGAAAAAGGTGAAAGATTCACTGCACATGCCAAACTGCAAAATGCTTTGTGTTTTGAATGTGATTCTATGCAGGAAGCATAAGGCTTAGGACTTAACGAAAACTTTTTTTGAACATTGTGTGGACCAGTAAGTAGGCAATTTTAAAAAGAGCTATACACATACAAAGGGAGAGGATCCGTTCCGGGGATCTACATACTGGGTTCTACAAATGCACATAGCACCTCTGGAAGCCCGTAGCTGTCCCTGTGGCACAGGTTGATTGGTGTAATTGGTTGCAGCTCCCTTCCCTTGAGAAATGTAAATATTTGCATAAATGCTTCCATCTTTATCTGAGAAAACAATTCTTGAAGCTGTTTTTTGTTTTTTTTTTTCTCTATAAGAAAAAGTTTGTAGTCTTTAATACTTTGCCTTAGATGTCTTATGTACTGCACAATTACAGCTCTATTTTTAAGTGTTCTAAATTTTGTTCCTAAGTATTTAAACTTACAATGTCTAAATTTAACATTTTCTGCAACTGTTTTATGATATATTTTGCTCCTATAAATGACTGTAGACATTTAGCAAGCTGTTTGTTGGTTGCCCTACAGGACATACCTTCAGAAAAATCCAACCTTAGATGAAAGTTGTGGGGTTTTTTTGCGTAGCTACGCGCTATTTTCTTCTTGTAAACTTTGAATGTGGAAATTAACTATTACTTTTCATTAATATAATTTGCACCTCCGTGTGTTGTCTTTTGGAGTTTTTCACATGGTCCCATCTAAGCAGTTGTCTTGTTCTCCCAGAATAAATAAGGCAAGGGGGAAAGAATGTTTTTGGTCCAGTTTTTAAATATTGAATGCACCTTTGTTCCTATGCTGACTGTACGTAAGTAGTAAAATCTGGAGAGGTTTTGTGTAGGAATCGCTGGCTATTTGCACATTTGCTTAAGAGCCTTTGTTTTTGCTTGCTTAACTTTAGTCTGTCTATTTAGGCCTTATTTGCAACGGAGACTTTTGCTATGGGAATTAATATGCCAGCCAGGACTGTACTATTTACAAGTGCCAGCAAATTTGATGGAAAAGATTTCCGATGGGTAAGTGAAAAACAGGTTCTGTAGAATAACTGAATTGCATTATTTAAACCTTATTAGCATTAAGTTTACTCTTGACATATCCAATGTAGTAGAAAATATTTTTTCTTTCAAAAATTTTTCTTTGTTCACTAATCCTTTTATAATTAAGTGTACAAATTCCTGAAGACAAGATACCTCAGATTATGCATGAGATTATTTGTTTTAATAAATGCAGCAAAAGGGCATCAAATACAGGTTAGCCATGGAC
>JANXJC010000078.1:64191281-64203284 GCA_027564655.1 Leptodon cayanensis | reverse complement strand
TAAAAAAGAACTACTTCAGTCAGAAAACTTTATGTAGAAAATAGAAGTGTAATTTGTCGTAGTGTTCAGATTCATTTTGAATGTATACAAACTAACATTTCTTCAATATTCGCATTTTGTATTCATCGTTAAGTGTGTCTGAATTAGGTTTTACTTACTGACTGACAATGTTTGTCTGCAGTAAGATCACGATCATGTCTTGCAGTGCTATTTTGCTGCCACGTCAAGTATTGTGGCTTTGCTCCAGGATAAGCTAAAGATTTATAGGGAAAACTTCAGAAGAAATAAATTAGCCATATTGAGAATGATTGGACATTTACATAGGACATTTTTATCATAGCTCTTCAACCCTCATGCATGTCTAATCCAAGCCATTTCCTGAATACTAGAGCAAAGCGTCTAGGAATAATGTGATCAGCTGCCTAACACAGCGATCAGTGGAGTGAGAGCTTTGAGTATATTTCAGTACCAGCAGTATTGCTGCAGCTGTGCTGTTTGGCTGTGGAGCTGTTGATTGCGACATTGTGTACAGTACTTCAAACTTAAATTCAAAGTTCAAATCTTTGGTGGAGTTCTTACAAGAGATATTTGTAAATATTTCTTAAACTCAGTAGTGTACGTTTGACTTCTGCAGTGTAACTAGATTTTTTCATTTATCCTTAGCATTTATTTCACCACCAAATATTTAGTAAACTGCTGATTTGCGCAAATCTATAAAACTAAATGCTTACAATACTGTTGGATAGCTTTCTTAAGCCAGTAGATGATAGGTTTACATTTGCATAATACTAAGAAATAATTGATGGGAATTTTTTTTTTTGTTTCCTTAATTAAAATCTTTAGCTACACTGTGTTAGTTTAGTTGGGAAGTGGAAACCTTTCCCAGACCCTAGACGGCCTTTGAAACCAGAGCAGCATCTCTCCAGTTGGAATTTGGCCGTGTTGCCAGCATGTATTCCTACAGAGGCAACTGAGTTACTGAGCAGTGGTAATCTGTTATGTCTCTAAAAGACAAAAGCCTCAGGCTAATTACATTACAGAAAATAATGATAGTATATGAAAGAAAATGTGCTACTGTAAGTAGGTTTTTGAGCCTTGAATTTGGGTGTATGAGTTCTTTGCATCTACTTACTCCTTCGCAGGAGAATTTAGGTGGACTGAAAAATTGAAAGAAAACATTCATCTAGCCAGATAAAACATACAGTATTATGTTTTCCTTGTCATTTTCGTATGGAACATAAAGTGCCCTGATGCCAAGCTGTAGGAGATATTCCACTGGCTACATCTGGCCCCTTGGCAGGGCCCTCATTTATAGTTGGCAGTACTGTGCTTATTTGGCCTGTATGCTGCTATTAGAAATCCATCTTGTCTTTTTGTAGTTTATTTTGACTCTTAGGTTGTTTTATTGTACTAGGCAAATGACCAGGATAGCAATTCAGACAGTTTAATACTTTTCTTTTTAACTTTCTGCCTGTTTGCACAGCTCTGTCCTATGACCACTGTGTGGTTGTTAGAAACTTTCTGAATTTTGAAAGGGCAAATCATTGTTCCCTTATAATTGAGGCAGATGATTTTAATTATCTGCTATGTATCACATATGGCTGTTTCTTTCAGACTCCCAAGTACAAAGAAAATTCTATTTAGTGTGAAAATCAATATTTACGTAAAAATAAATACATTTATGCTGATCGGGAATAAATGTAAGATGGGAAATGATGAGGAGGTCATGAGAAGCTTCAGTTGCTAGAAGAGGAAGTTTCTGGAACAGGAGCTATCTGATAAAATTGCTGGAAGCTAGTACTTTTACATAAGCATAGCTATCTGTCT
Source organism: Leptodon cayanensis (assembly GCA_027564655.1). Lineage (NCBI taxonomy): Eukaryota > Metazoa > Chordata > Aves > Accipitriformes > Accipitridae > Leptodon > Leptodon cayanensis. The sequence goes on along the minus strand of JANXJC010000078.1, from coordinate 64,201,457 downwards.
GCAAAAGGAATTAGTAACAGGCCTTGGGCACCAGTGTAATTTTGTGTGGATTTCTAACATAGAAAGTGTAACAAGCAACTAAATGCTTGCCTGGGTTGTGAGAAATGCCATAGTTGTGTAATACTATAAAAAACGGTGATAAATCAGAATTCAGGAAAAGCAGTGGTTAACATGCAGAAAAGAAATACTGTTTTATGCAGAAGTAGTTCACTAATCTTTGACTGTGAGGTTGCTTCTTCCTTCTTTTGGCTTGTCTGGTATTGACTAGGTAGGACATGGGTCTGCTCCTGTATTGGTCTTTCTGCGTTTTAAAATAAATACGGGTGTGTATGCTCTTGAATTGAGTTGGAAAACAGTAAAACTTTAAAAATTACCCAATGTAAAATTATAGATTCTGTTATTTGAGTGGTTGGGTGTGTCGGTGCTTTTTTGTTGTTGTTATTGTTACATAGATTTAGGACAGTTCAAAACTGTTGTTAGTCTTCGTTACTCTTTGAAATACCCATATACATTAACATCATACTCTTGAAATTATTAGTGTGTTTTTTTCAAATAATCTACTTTGACTAATATATGGAAAACACTTCTGGTGAATGGGAATTTTTTTTCAGGTGGTAAGAATTATTCTGTTACATTGAGTTCTCAGTTGCCCTTACAAACTGTACTGAGTTTTTACTGTATAATCAGCCAAGAAGATGGGAGGAGGGCATCAACAGAGGTCATTTTGCAAATGGAATGCTTAGCACTGTCTGAAGTAAAGAAGTTAGGTTGTTAGCTATGCATGGCTGCCACAGAAGGCAAGACAATCTCTATCAGGAAGTTCAAGCAAGGTACAGTCAGATGCAGGCTAGAGCATAGCAGTTGTTAAGCGCAGTGTTTGGCAAAATTGCAGCACAAGCTTCTTTGGCAAGAGGATATCCTGATACAATGTCTATGATTAATGTTTTCTTGTACAAAATGTGGTGGCCTGTATTGAAATTGGTATGAAATGATACAGCTTACTACTTCACTTTTATGATAAAGACTCTGAAGAATCTTTAGTACTGCTGGTTGTCCACCCCTTTTAAAACTGTACTGTGTGCAGATTTGTCATTTACTTTTCCCCAAATGCTTTAAAGAAGTTTCTAGAGAAGCAAACTGGTATTTCAGTTCATTTCCCATAACTTGTGAGTGGGTACTAATTAACAGTTTTCCATTTAATCTTGTTTGGGACTATGCACAAGACAGCAGGTGAAGCCTTCTAGTGAGACTGTCTTCCATCAGCATTCAGTCCTTCTGCAAACATCAGCTTAACATGCCAGTTTAATTATACCATTGTACTTTGGTTTGACTTAAAGCTTACTCATATGGAGAAAAAAAAAAAAAAGCCTCAGGATCTGAGAAATTTACCAAAGCCTAGTTTGGGAGAGAAATACATTTCAGCTGGAGGCAGGTGCTAACACTTGTTGGAAAAGCTGTTGCAAAATCTAAAGAAATAGATTGTCATTAGTGGTTTGAGGACAGTATAATGTTCTTTCTAATTTAAAGTTGTGACATAGATGAGAATCTCAATAGAACAAATGTTTTGGATGCTTTATCAAAATCAAGATAAAAATAATTTTAATGTAGAATTTTTATTTTTTGTTGTAAACTGCCAAAATTCTCTTGTTCTTGTGAAGTTTGCACTGCAGAAATTTTCCAGGCTTCAATTCGGGAAGGTACTTAACTTCTAACCTTAATTTAAAATCTGCTTGAAGTCAACAAGATTTCAGTGTGAAATCATGGAGAGAATTCAACTGTTTTAAGGGAAACATATTCAAATGCCATCACGAACAAGCTCACAATTTTGTAGGTAATTATGCAAGCCAGCAGATAGAAAAGACAAGCAAATAGTTCTTCCTAAGATTTGCAACCAAAATGTGGGAAGATGGGGTGCATCAGACGGCATATAAAATGGTTAGTCACTCTTTAATTTCACCTACTGGCTTTTCCAGAGCCAGTACAACTAAGCAGACTGGTATTATTTATTAATTGTGGTTGCTGCTTGTTAATACCACAAGTTACTTGAAGTTTTATTAGGTCAGTCTGTGTGGAAAGCAGTTTCCCCCTCAACTGACAGCTTTTTGGGAAATTTTCTTTTACTTTGGTAAACTCATCACTGCAAATGTAAATGCATTTTGACTGATTAAGCTAGATTTTTTTTCTTTGCCTTCTTATTCTTAAAAGGTAAGTGTGAGATGAAAAGAAGACAAAGTTCCTTTTTAAAATTTATTTTTACATTAACTTTTTGTAGAAGTTTATAGTCTTTTCTAGGGCACACATTTCCTTTAACTTAAAACATACTGTGTATTTACTGAACTTGTAAGTTGTCACATCATTGACCTGATACCTGTAGTAGCAAATCTGAAACCAATGCATGCTGAGGATTTCAGCTAGCTTCTGAGTGCAGATACAGATATCATTTGTTTTTTTCCATTTCAGCTTTCTTTGAGTTCATCCAACTTAGAAGGAGCAAAATTATTCTCTCAAACGTATTATGCAAATACAGTTATACTGTTACCAGGCCAGTTCAGATCCAAAGAATCATTGAACAGTATGGGGTTGAACACATGTTAAAATTACCTTTCTGCTCGCCATCTGTTTGTGTTCTGTGGAGAGCAATTCATGTAGCAATGCTATGATCCTGGTCTGGGGAGGGCAAATTTTAAAAATTTTAAGTTAAAGTACAATATTTGTCTTGTATAAAATATTTGTAGTTTTGAGAGTTTAAATACTGCCTTGTTAAATTGGGATGCCTTGGTACAAGTGTGTAGGGTTTTTTCCTGTATTTTTCTGTGTTCAGTACAGAAAGAAGACAAAAGACTTAGGGGAGGAATAGAACTTGGAGTTGCTAGCCTGAAGTAAAACTAAGGATAGTTACAATGGTAGGAGCTACTGTATTAGAGAGGGTAAATGACTGAAAAGTTCAAGTCATTCAGAACTAGCTTCAGACAGTAGTAGTTGTGTGTGAGAGAAATGGAGATACATTTTTTTTCCTTTTAAGTCTCTTATGCTGGAGCATTTGTGGATCCCAAGCTTGAGGTATTTTCATCGGCAAAGGCTGCTAAACCAGTCTTTTGCCGCCCACAGTGGCTTCTATTTGTGTTGGTGCAACTGTTTTGAGGGCAAAGCAGTGAGCCAGATGGGTAATAAATTTGTGCTTAAAATAGCTGCTTACCATTGTCTGTTAAAAATAACCCTGCAGAAAGGGTTTTTATCATTTTTGCAGTCATGCTAATGTAGCTCAGGGTAATCCTGTTATCAGTATAACTATGCAGTATTTTGACATTTCTGAGAGAGATCTGATTATTCATGTAGTACCTATATCACTGATATGTGGAAAATATGTGTGCTGTTAATTAATATTTCACTAAAGGTATTTCTGTGTCTTAACAGATGTATCAAGCAGTCACGTTTTTTTTAATGAGGTTTTTCATAGAAACTCATAATGGCTACTGTCACAGACAGCTAAGAGTACTTATTTCCCCCTTATGAGGAAAAAAAATGAGAGACCTTTTAGATATCAGTGTGTTCTGTTCTTTCCTCTTTTTGTAAAGCAGTTCTTTGTTGCCTTTTTGGAAACTCATTCATTCAGCATATTTCTGGAAACACTGAGAAGCAAATGAAACTGTCAGTGGACTAAATGCCTTAAAATATGTCCTGTACTGTATCTGATTTCTGTCATGAAAGATACTTTATTGTTGCTTTGCAAGTTGCCTCTTTCATCTTTGTTAGCTTGTAATGTCCCTGTGAGTTAGTTTCAGACAGTATTTGCCATCTTATGTTCCCTGTGAAAACTTTGTACACCTTTTCCGTGAGAGGCTGGAGAGCAAGAAATTTATGTGCAAAGTTTGCTCCTCTCTCTGCATGGGAAAAGTTTTGAAAATGTAAATATTTTTCCTCCACTATAAGAGAGAGCAGAGAGAGTAACCCTTAACCAAATGTACATCTTGCTCAACGCTGCGTGCCATAATGCAGCAATGACAGCTCTCACATCTCTGGTTAGACAAGGCTTCCAAGTCTTAACAGTAATAAAAAAACAGTGAAAAAAACCTGTGAATATCAATTACAGACACTAATCTTATTCCTCCCCAATCTTTGTATCTTTCTAGTTTATGTGGGCAAGAAATGGTAAGACTAGTAAATGCCGAATGCCCTGTTGGATGATCTGACTGTGTTAAGATACTCTGTTCTGAAACTGTTGGCAGTTAAACAGGGCACAGTGTATAGTGGCTATAACTTTCAGATAGTTCTTGACTAAATTATGTCTGTAGTGAATTGTTTATGGTCATGTGCTTGATTTTTAACATTATCAGCTTAAATCAATCATTCTTTTGCAACCCAAATCTTGGAAAACTTGAAGGGGTGCTGCTAACAATTTGGCTTAAAATTTCTCGAGAAGCCAAGTGGTTGCAAGCACATGAAGTAGGTCATTAATTTCTGAGATTTTTAGTTGATATATCCAGGCTGTTCTCATGTATCCAGGCAGTTCTTGTCCAGAGCGATAAAAAAGCTTGCAAAATCATTGTTTTTTTTTAAAAATATTCAGAAATAAATCTGTTGCTACTGTCTGTTGAAGATTTGAGGTGGGGGGTCTGCCTGCTTTGAAAGGGTGAGGAGGAGGGTTACTTGCAGAAAGGAGGCCAGAAAACTGGGATGGTAGTTCTCCAAAAACAATAAAGTCATAGACACAGCGTGTGTTTGAAAGTGACTTCTTAATGCCTGTTCAAGGCAGTCTTTCTCATCAGCTTTTTTGCGGCTCTGATCAGTTAGGCTTTTGCCTGATTTTCTGCATGAGTGGTTGGTGGTTCTTCCTTTGTCTAATACGGAGCTGCTTCTCTGGAGACAAGGGAGAGGCTTCCTCAGAGACTGAGAGAACTTGAGGCAGATGGTTGCATACCCTAGCTTCTCAAAGAGAAGGTTGATGAACTGTGACAGGAGGATCTATGGAAGAGGGTGAGCTAAATGTCATGCACATGCTTCACTATACTTTTAAGAAAGTACGGAAGAAAAGCAATTGATCTAGGAGCTGGTGGCACAGGGCTTGAGCAAAGAAAGGGATTGCAAGAAGAGCAAACCATCGTGGAGAAAACGTTAAACTATTTTGCCTCTTACTATATCTTAGCAGCAAGCAAAATCCAGGATAGTTCAACACTTTATACTGTTTAAGCTCTTCAACAGCAAGTTAGGAAAGGAAGGCCCACCTTTTCCATTTTCCTGTCAGTAAGACAGCCCATCTTCCTTCCCTTCCTGTTCTTCCCTTCCCTCCACCATATGTATCTGACAGGTGTCTTTAGGTAACCACTAATTGCCTCTTCAATAATCATGCCAATCTTTATAATTTGCCAGAAAAGCCTGGTTGTCTACTTATGTTTTGTGTGTACTTAGCATAGAAGAACAACTGTATTTTGCTATAAGGTTTCCTAATGCAGCTGTAAAATCCATGTGTTGCTACTAGGTAAATGAAGCAAGGGCATCCAGGTGATTGCTGCCTATTAGATGTGAGTCTGATAGCCTGGAGTAGTCAGTAGAGACCAATGCACCCTGCAGAATTCACTGCCTGTGCTGAGGGTGTAATAAGTAAAGCTAATGTAGTTGTATTTAATTTGGAGAAGTAACAGTTCCAGTTTTCAGAAAAAAATAAGCTTCTCGGAACTTTTGATTTTGAATGTAGTATTACCTAGAGAACAACACTGAGAAAACAATTTCTGAAACTTGGAGAAAGATATGTTTAGGAGATGAAGGAACAGGAACAATTCACAATTCTTTTTGCCAAAATAGGATTTGTATTTTAACTGCTTTGTCTTAACAGAATAATCTTATTTTCAAATTGTAAAATGCTGATCATATGTTTAAAATAAAAATTGCCACATCAGCAACTGGCTCAAACACTGCCTTTTAAATAAGTCTGCTTTATATAATCCTTGAAATAGCTGGGTTTTTTAGTTTGTTTTTAAATCACTCCTTCACAGTTGAACTATCCTGATTTTAAAAAAGCCTTTAAAGTGAGTCTGCAGGAGTTGTTTAGTCTTTCTTGGCATGTTCTGTGCATATATTATAGTTGTATGAAGTTCATTGTTTTCTTTTCTCACTTTATGATAACATGTAAGTGAGAGTGTGACACGATTTTATTCTTTCAAATAGTTGAAAATCTTGCAAGCGCACAGCTAAATTATGCCTTAAAGCTATGTAACGTTGTCAGGAATGGAAAGAGGGGTTCATAGTATGATCGGAGTGGTCACAGCAGCTTTTTGCCAGATCTGCGCTGGTCTGTAGATATGCCAGTGGCTGCAGCCAGCTGGTTGGTGTATTCCAGCTGCCTTAGTTGGTGCCTGGCTACAGCAGTGGACATTGCTGTAGGAAAGAATCTAACCCACCATTAGCTGACACTAGCATAACTTCTGTGCTGTTCTTTAGTAAATGCCATTCTTTAAATGGCATTCTCTGTTGTAGAGAAGCAAGCTTTTTAGGGGGTGGTAATTTCTCTTTCCTGGAATAACTGATATATTTAGAAAAATAGACAAGAGCTTGGGTACGTAATCCTTTTATCAGGTCTAAGGTAAAAGCTGAGTTATACGTTGGTTAGTATCAGCAACAGAAGTTGTCTCATCTTTGTTTGGTGTTTCAGACCAGAAACATCTGCAGAAACTTGAGTTTTCCTCTGCATACTGCAGCTCGGCTGTTGATGTCGTACTTATTGACGCATCTCTGTTAGTAGAAACCTATCTGTGGTAATTTCAGAACTGATGGTGTTATTTTAACTACACATTTCATGATCTAATTTAAGAGGTATTTCTGCTCTGTGGTGCATCACTTGAGGTGAAAACCTACGTGTGTATTTACGATCTGCTCACAGATGTAAGCTAGAACGACTGAATGAGTCTCTGGCTATGGAAAGCAAAACATTAGGCTATATGATTTATCTTAAACTTGTTTTACGTGTGTTCATTTTGGTGCTTTCTTAGTATAAACATATGCTGAAGGCTTCTCTGTAACAGCTGGTTTTTTTCTGAGATGAAATAATCATACAGTGAGTATGATTTTGGCTTTTGTAAGTTGATCGCATAAGGCTCTGTATCTCTGGGATCTACATCTATGGGATTACAATATTCTTAAATATCCTTGTGCTGGGTTAACCCTGGCTGGACGCCAGGTGCCCACCAAAGCCTTTCTATCGCTCCCCCCTCCTCATCTGGACAGGGGAGAGAAAATATAACAAAGGGCTCATGGGCTGAGATAAGGAGAGGGAGAGATCACTCAACCAGTTACCGTCACGGGCAAAACAGACTCATCTTGGGGAAAATTAACTTTAATTTATTGCCAATTAATCAGAGTAGGGTAATAAGAAATAAAACCAAATCTCAAAACACCTGCCCTCCACCCCTCCCTTCTTCCCGGGCACAGCTTCACTCACGGATTCTCTACCTAATGCCTCTAGCAGCGCAGGGGGACAGGGAATGGGGTTTACGGTCGGTTCATCAGATGTTGTCTCTGCCGCTTCATCCTCTTCAGGGGCAGGAGTCATCACACTCCTCCCCTGCTCCAGCGTGGGGTCCCTCCCATGGGAGACAGTCCTCCATGAACTTCTCCAGCGTGAGTCCTTTCCATGGGCTGCAGTTCTTCACGAACTGCTCCAGCGTGGGTCCCTTCCACGGGCTGCAGTCCCGCAGGCACAGACTGCTCCAGCATGGGTACCCCGCGGGGTCACAAGTCCTGCCAGAAAACCTGCTCCAGCGTGGGCTCCTCTCTCCATGGGGCCACAGGTTCTGCCAGGAGCCCGCTCCAGTGCGGGCTTCCCACGGGGTCACAGCCTCCTTCAGACATCCACCTGCTCCGGCGTGGGGTCCTCCACGGGCTGCAGGTGGATATCTGCTCCACCGTGGACCTCCCTGGGCTGCAGGGGGACAGCCTGCCTCACCGTGGTCTTCCCCACGGGCTGCAGGGGAATCTCTGCTCCGGCGCCTGGAGCACCTCCTCCCCCTCATTCTTCACTGGCCTCAGTGTCTGCAGGGTTGGTTCTCTCACATGTTCTCACTCCTCTCTCCGGCTGCTGTTTCTGTGCCCGCTGCACCTTTTTTTCCCTTCTAAGATCTGTTATCCCAGAGGCGCTACCACTATTGCTGATGGGCTCGGCCTTGGCCAGCAGTGGGTCCATCTTGGAGCCGGCTGGCATTGGCTCTATTGGACGTGGGGGAAGCTTCTAGCAGCTTCTCAGAGAAGCTACCCCTGTAGCCCCCCTGCTATCAAAACCTTGCCACACAAACCCAATACAATCCTACATGTGAAGGAGTTTCAGATTCAAACTGTCTCTTATTGAATCTGAAATTAGTACATCAATGGATGTAGTATCAGAATTCTTGACCGTACATTTAAAATTGAAAGAAAAATGTGTATATTGTGGCAATGTCATTTAAAATCCATTAAACTTAGCTTGATCAAAGAGAGCACTTGATGTGAGTTTCAGCATTTGCATATTTAAACTAGTCATCAGTTGTTTCTTTAATAGCCTATTCTTTTTTTGTTATGTATGATGAGGGAGTATCTCTGCTACATACCTTACATTGTAGCAAAAGGCAAAAAATTAGTTGCAAGAGGATACAGTATAATTGGTTTTAGGTAAAGCAAATCTTGAGCTTAAAAGAAAGTGCAGGGGAGCATGTTTCCCAGTGTCAGCACTCTCTGAGCTTCTAAAACGTCTGATAGAATACGTTGAACTTTCAGCAGTCATATAGTTGCATGAAAAATGTCTTGAAACATCCTCATTTTCTTGTTAACTGTTTTAATTGTTAGTCATAACTGAATTTACTCATAGGCTTTGTTCCAATGGCAACACTTGTTTAGTAAACCTCTTTTATTTCAGGTATAGGTCACTTTAATGAACAGTAAATACTAAGCCATTGCAAACTGTTGCACTTCTTACAATATACTTTCAGATTAAATTTCACTTCCCATTTTATTGCTTGTCATGCAACTCTGTGGATTGCTGGTGTTTTTAGTGATCTAGTAGTATTTTTAGCTATTAAAAATAGCTATATATATATAATATATATTATATATAAAATAGCTTGCTATTTTTCTGTCTATGCCTTTTCTAGATTTCTTGTTAAGTCCAGACCTCTTTGAGTCTCCATTTGGAAATTTTGTTTTGAAAAAATACCAAATTACATTGGTCTTCTGTTTAGTCATTCACAAGAGTTTAGGTTTTAAAAATCCCTTAAAGACTTGATAACATTAGTTTGGTGGGGGTAGGGATTGTGTTGTCATAAGCTTTTCACAAATCAAGGAGGTATGATAATCCACGTACTTGTTAACATCTTCAGAGAGCTCTGAAAGATTTGTGAGATCTAACTTGCTTTTATAAAAAGTCTATTTATGCTGCTGTTCTGCTGTATTCTCTCCAGTCGTCTGTTGCTTCTGGTTTCCACTCCTTTTGTTGCACAGAAATTCTAATTTTCTGCTTCATAAGTCTTGGATTTTCCTTGGATCCTTTCTGAAGAACTGTCAGGCACCTGTTCCTTTGATACCAGTGCTACTTTAAATGAAAGGTTATGCACCACAGTTGGGCAATTTCATACTTCAGAAGTTTTGGGCCTCTGTCGTCTGGTTGCAGTGACTTCTTATTTGGTTTATTAGGATGGCCTTCTATGCTGACACTTAAGTTAGAGATGGTTTCTCAAGTTTGCCCTTTGCTGGGAGAGGCTGTAGTGTTGAGGTCTTCTACATCTTTCTTGGACACTGTTTAACTGTTCCGTGTGTTCTTTGAATAGCTGGTTGTTTAATGTATATCAGTTAAATGTTTGCTCTTCTTATGATAATGAAGTCATCTTCATGGGTAAAACATTATCGTGAATCAGGCCAAAGCTGCATCTACCTAGTCCAGTACCCTTTTTTGACAGAGGACAGTAGTAGGTGTTCTTAGAAAATAAGAATGGGGAAAGAAGGTAGTGTTGTGGTATTTCCCCATAATACTTTCCCAGCATCCTTTCTTCTTAGGTTATTCAAAATACTTGTAAATACCACCTTGTAAATAAAATCAAACTTCACAGAATCCCGGAATGGTTGAGGTTGTAAGGGAGCTCTGGAGGTCATCTTGTCCAAGCCCCCTGCTCAAGCAGGGTCATCTAGAGCAGGCTGCCCAGGACCATGTCCAGATGGCTT
>JANXJC010000078.1:64174985-64191181 GCA_027564655.1 Leptodon cayanensis | reverse complement strand
GCTCAAGCAGGGTCATCTAGAGCAGGCTGCCCAGGACCATGTCCAGATGGCTTTCATATATCTCCACAAGTGGAAAGTCCATGACCTCTCTCGGGCAACCTGCAAAGTAAATTAATTTTATAACGAGATGTTACTTAAGTTAAAGAAGTTGTAGACTATCTATTTTTGAACAGTCTTCCCAAGACACCAGTGTGATCAGTAATTGTTAAGAGAAAAAGGTGTGCAAATAAGTTTTTCCAGAGTGTTAAAATAATGGATTGCTTTAAATAGTTAAATAACTATTATTTTCAAGTTAAAATAATGGAATCCAAATAACAGACTATAAGAAACATCTTAAGTTTTTCATCTAAACTTTTCATTTCATCCAGATCTAATTTATAAAATTGTAATATAACTATAGATATAATGAGACATACAAATACTGTTATCTATTCAGCATAATAAAATTGCTTAGGATTTGATGAGACATAATCTAAATTCAAGGCAAGTTGTACTACCCATCAAAGCAGCTCTTCACAGAAGACACTGTGTCATGATTTATTTAATACATTCTTATATACTGCAGTTGATATTTTTTTAACTGGACAGTGTTCTTGGATCTTTTTCAGGGTTCAGCTGATCCTTTAAACAGTGCGTTCCACCTGACGTACAACATGGTATTGAACTTGCTTCGAGTAGAGGAAATTAACCCTGAATACATGTTAGAAAAATCCTTCTATCAGTTCCAACATTACAGAACTATTCCAGAAATAGTAGAAAGTAAGTATTTCTGTATGCTGTACTCACAAGAGTCAGTATAAAAGATGCTCCACTGGGAGGTTGGGTAGTTACACTTTGTTACACTTGTAAGAGTTTATACCTGTGCACTTCGTGTCTTTCCTGCCAACAGTTGCCAATGCACCATTTGCTGTTATGTTACAGTGTCAGGAAGAGTAATTTCTCTTGTTCTTAGGACCTATATTGATATGCACTGTCAATCCATGAAGAGAACTTTTCTCTGTGAGTCAGACAAGAATGGTTGTCACATTGCTAAACTGTAGGACAGGAAGAAGGAAAAACAATTTAAAAATTCTTGCAGCTTTTTAGAGGTGCAGAGAAGAAAAGTCTTACTCTGTTTTGATATGCAGAACTTAGCTAAAAGAAACGTAATTTTAGTATCTCATTACAGTCTCTAAAAAGAACTCAGGCACACTGCATTCAGAGTGGTATAGGAAAAAATGTTTAATTAAAAGACAAAGCAAAATTCAGAGAGGACTAAGACATTATTTGCACTCCACTGAGTAACTAAATTTTGAGCCATGATCTTTAAATAGTGTGTTTTCATGAGCCAAAGTCAGTTTCCAAAGATCTCAGCCAGTGTTTGAGAGTGAGGCCTCTTTCAAACCTTAATCCAGAAGAATCTTAAGAACACAAGAGGTAACTACTTCCTTTGCCACTGATGAATGAACAGTTCATCTGTTCATTTGTTAACTGAATATTAAGAGAGAGAGTGTAAGTGTGTGTCTCTGTAGCTCTGATAGACATGCAGAGGGCGGGTTTCGATTCCCTTTGCAGAGTTTCTGTTAGTTTGCAGGTGCAGTATTTAGACAGTAGTAGTCAAATACAGTATGCATTTTCTGAGAACCTCCCTGTTCCAATTGGGATGCCTAGATCTTCATTCTGGCATTCCAGTATTGCTATTTAAATAGAAAAACGGAGCTGGATAATATTTTTCATGTTTCTGGGACATTTTTTGTTTAGGCACCATACTGGGCATTAGAATTTTGTAGTTGCTTTAGCTGCAGCTAAAAACACAAAGGAGAGAAATGGTTGTTTAGGTTAAGGAGGAAACTATACCATGAGTATGGATTGCTAGCTTTTTTCTTTAAAAAGTTGGCAGCTAAAAATAGGGAGCACTTCCCTGAGCTGTCTCTCAAGCCGCCGGTGAATTAGGATTTTTGAGTCACCCGTATGCATTCAAATAGCATGCAAGAGGGTGAGTTGGTAGAGAGGAAAAAGAGATCTTTATAATGTGTAAATTTATGTTTACTAGTGATATTATGAGTGTGAGAGAATGAAGCATGTTGCTTCTAATAAAAACCGATTTGCCTAAAGAAGGGGTAAAAATGTTGGAGGAAGAACATACTGGTTTCCAACTGATGAAATCAGCCTAAAACAAGTTAGGAAGAACATCTTATCTCTTGTTGGAACACATCTTGTTAGAAGATGTCTTTGAGCAATCTTACTTTCATAGGAGTAGGTAGAAGAGTGCTGGTAGGCAGTGAACACCCTCGTACAAATCATTGCAAGTTTTTGTCCAAGTTCTGTGCAACCCTACATCAGTGATGCCTGGACAATTTGGAGTATAGCCTTCTCCGTTTTCTCAAGCTTGTTTATTAAAAAAAAATAGTATTAATATTTAATTTCATACAAATAAAATCTAATTGACACATTTATAGATTTGTAGCTTTCCAGAGAATGGATTATTGTAAATGGAAAATGAATGCAAAAATTGGTGACAAAATACTAGTTATGTAGATCTGAAAGTGAAACACTGATTTCTAAATCTGTGAAGTTGTTCATTGCCATGAGAGTTTACTTTCTATTATAGGAGTGAATAATTTGGAAGGACAGTACAACAAAATAGCAATTCCCAATGAAGAAAATGTGGTCATATACTACAAAATCCGACAGCAGCTTGCAAAACTGGGTAAAGAGATTGAAGAATACGTTCACAAACCAAAGTATTGCTTGCCATTTCTACAGCCAGGAAGACTGGTAAAGGTAATTTTATTTTTCTTTTGTTTTGTTTTTATTTCAAATCTCTACCTGTCAGTGAAATTTGCAGGGTTCATTTGTGTCTGCCATTTTACCGTCTTGAAAAATTACATGCATTGCACTGAGCAACAGTTTTGACATGTTTGTTAAATGTTCAACAATGAATTAAAAGAAATACAGTTTTCATGATGAATAATAGTCCATGAGTGCTGTTGGAAATATCAGAAATATAAAAAGATAGGCTTGCAAGGATGTGGTTGTACATGGGTTATGTTAACATCTTGTAATATTTTCAGGTGAAGAACGAAGGTGATGACTTTGGATGGGGAGTGGTTGTTAATTTCTCTAAGAAATCGAATGTTAAGGTAAAATATACATTCTCTCCCTTAGAAAAATATATATCTTACTGCTTTTTCTGCAAATGAGATAAAACTCATTTTCTTTGTAGTTTTCAAAGGCAAAAAAAATTTCCTTTCCCCTCAAATTTAAAAGAAGTTCTGGCCTTCCTGAAGTATAAGAAAAAAACTATGGAAGGTGGGACAAACCCCAAGTCCTGTGTTCATTTTTTAACTTCTGGTATATTTATGGAGGAAATGCTTGCTTGTATCTGAGATAAGTAGTTCAAAAGTGCACTTGGCACCACAAACATTTCAAGCTATTTAGTTTGTTTCCGAGGCATCCCCAACAGCACTACAGTAATCTGTTTGTGGGAAAGATACTATGTTACCTACCCTCAAAAAATCTATAGGAGCTACGAGTGAGGGTTGAGAGCATAGGGAAACTGATGTTTGGCTCTACGCAGAAGGTTATCTTAAACTGGGGAATTGTGTTTTGAGTCCTAAGCTAGTGCATAAGACATGGGATTGCTTGTCCTCTTGTGGTAGAGTTTAGTGTTGGGAAATTAAAATACAAAGAGAGCAAAACAATACAAATGGATTCGGGGAAATGTGGAAGAAAATACAGAGGACAGTGATGCAATAGAAGCCAGATTTGTTTTTCCTTCCAAAAAACCATTTTTATAGTTGGTCTCCACATAACTCCAGAGCTGATGTTTTGGTCTCCCTTTCAGAAATGTTTTGACAGGCTACTCTGCTGGCTAAATTAAAACCTAAGTTTAAAGTGTATTTTTCTGTGGTAGCATTTTTGCTGTAATTTTGGCAGGAGATCATTGGCATTAATTACTAGGTCTAAATGAGAAGTTGTCTTGTCAAGTTCTGGTGGCGCCTGTACATTGTAGCACCTTTTGGTGCCTGTAATAGAGATTCATTAAAGAGGAAATGAGAAAAATGTGTGCATGCAGTACTTATTAAAAGAAATTTTGTTTTGGTTTTCCATCTTCCTTTTGGAAGTCACATTTCTTTCTTTTTCAAGTTTGAAAACTGGACTGTTACTGCTATTGCTTAACTTTTGCTTCTAGACTGCTTTTTTCATAGAACCACATGAGCGGTAAAACAGATTGCTCCCTCACGCCAGCCTTCTATGTAAAATTGCCAATTTCTGTGTCACTGGGGGCATTTCTTCTGTCTTTGTCATATTTTGTCCACATATATATTTGCCTTCCCTATATGGCCTGTCTCATGGTTGTATAAAGCCTTTAGGTTTGAATGTTAGCTTTGAAATTACGGTGTGTTCTGCAGGAGATGGCTCTGGCTCCAGCAGCACTTTTTTCATTAAGTCACTCTAGCAGCTGGGTTGAATTTTTCCTTCTGAGTTCTGTGGAAAGAATGACAATAGGTGCTGAAAATTATGGAACAGACTTAAAGCTATGTAACTTTTAAAATCGGTATGGAAAGACTCGTTTCTATGAGGAGGAGCAAAACAAACGGCTTAAAGAAGCTGTTATTTACCCACCCTAACATGTCTATTCAATGCATTTTTGTCCTGGGATACAGATTCATTTCCCCATTACTGTTTAATGTAGTAGTATGTGTAGTATTGGAAATATATCACTACTATGCCATGTCTTTAAACGTTCATCCACTTGTAAGCTGTGACAGTTCTTTGGATTTACTTTTAGAAATGGTGTTGAATTCAGTCTATATTACTAGTTTTTCTTTAGTTGTAAATTTTTCTTCGTATCATAGTTGCTAATGAAGTCCTTTTTCTAATGAGGAATATATGTAATTAAGATTGACATTTAGGGTTACAGTATGTGTATTTCACGGAGTAGTTTTCTTTGTTCGTTGCAGTGTGAAAGCAAAAGCATGAGTCATTGTCAGTTATGTTAATTGTTAATTATATTTAGATGTTTTTCCAGCATTATTTCACGATGCAGTATTCCACTAAATTGTGAATGCAAATAGCACTTTATCCTGAATTACGGTAGACAGAAGAATTTATTTCAAGCAGTGGTGCTTGCTACGTAATGTACAGTATAGTAGGCAGCAAAGTAGCTATTTGCTTTGGAATTCATAAAAAAAACCCAATATTTTTGAGTAAGAAATTTTATTTCCACTAGATTGTGCCAGCATTATGCTAGTTTTATTGTTGTACTGTTTATAGTCCATATTGTCATCTGATCCCTGATTCTAGACATAAATTTTTGTCTGTTAATAGTTCTTAAAATTTGAGATGTGGCAATATGGTCTTCCATATTTAGATGATAATTAAATAGATGTACTTCTCTGCTCATGTTTATTTATAATGTTTACTACATAAACATTGTTTTTAGTGCTGTGTCATGGTCATTGAATTTTCCGTGAGTCTTATGTTATTAATCTGGGAATCTGAATTTGTTATCTGTACCATATTTCTTGATTTGCAGATATGATGAGCTGTCTTATCTTGTTTCATTTTCAGGCATATGAAGTGTTAGATGTTTCAGGGCAAATGTAAAATCCTTAGAATACACCTAATCATGCAATGTTCTGCCAAAGAGGGCAGAATTTTATCCTTGAAGCATGTGAATTGATGCAGCATGAATCAAAGGATCATTCAAACTTGACATGACAGAGATGTCTCTGACTAACAAATTTTTACAGGGTGTTCTAGTCTCCTTTTACTCTTGCATCTAAAAAACATGGGTGTTCCTGTTCAAGGGTTTAGTACCTGAAATGTTGTAGGAAACCTCTGAAGGAAACAGTACACATTCAAAAGCAGTTCTAGATTAAGTCACGTCTGGTTAGCATTGTCTAAAAGCCATCGGTATATGTAAACTTATAGAGAGTAATACTAACAGCAAATGCTCATGACATTTATACTCCTGCTTTATTAATAGGTTTAAAATACAGTTACTGATAGAAATATTTTTTTCCTCATAATTTTCTAGACATCTCTGATTCTAGTATTTTCTGTAACATATATGTGCACCTATGAGTTTAGTCTCTTCGTTCAAGTCAGCATTATGCTTTCCATGGCTTTGGCTGGATACTGATTTGGTATATGTGGATATTATTTTAATATAATATTTCAGAGAACAGCAGTGGTATGGGTCTTGTACATTGCTGTGAGTGTGTTCTGCAAATCTAGGATAGAATTCAGAGGACCATTTTCTTCCTCAGCAAGTAATTGCATTTCTTGAAGAAATTATGTATTTTGTAGAACGGGATAACCCTGTTTTTTCTGTTTGGTTTAGTATGGCAGTTTCTCATAGTCCTTCTGAGTATCTCTTAGAAATGCTAGCTGGCTCCACCCTGCTTTGCATGCAATGAAAGAAAATAGTGTGTCGTAGATTTGTAATGAAAAATACTGCCTAGTAAAACTAAACTGAGTTAACACATGATTTTGAAAGACTGTTCTCTCTTTCTCTCTCTCTTGTATTTGGGAACAGAGAAGCTTGCACATAGTATTTTAAAAGATGATGTCTGCCTTCAGTGTTAGGCCTGTAACTTAGTTCTATTCAAAGTCATAAAAATATTTGCTTATATTAGGAGTGTATTTGAGCAACCTTAGTGCATATTGATCCAGTCAAATAACTAACATCAGGTTGTTTTTAAAGCAGTGTATAATAAAGGTTATGGCTTTGTGAACAATAGTCTTTAACCACCATACCTGCATGTTTGTGTTCTTTAAATGAATGTCAGATGTTAACATGTGCGGTCTGGGGTGTATAAAGATGTGGCCTGCAAGATGCAGCTTCCTGGTTGCTGCAGATACAAGCTGTTAACACTTTAAAGATTTTTCTGTGGTCTTTATTGTGGGGAAAAACATGAACTTGCAAATGTGCAAATGAAAGAGATCCCCCAAATTTTGTTGCTTTTTAAAAGAAAGGCGAAGTTTGGTAGCACTGGCATGATGCAAGTATTTTGCATTACAGTTACAAAAGATACTGGCTTACTTTGAAAGAGTGACATCTAGAAGAAAAGGCAGAAGCACCTAAAGCTGCTAGTAGACTTTAGGCTACACTGGCAAGGGAGGATGGGGAAGGGGTAATGAATTTTCAAGTGTGTTTTTTCTATGTGAGGGATCTTTCAATCAATACTGATACAGTAGTTTTTAGAATATAATGCATGACTGAGCTGATACTCTGCAAAGAGCAGTAGCTCATTTCATACCTTTAATATTGAATAAAATGCTTTTTCCTTCCTTTTTTGCTGGTATTTAAAAATAACTGTTATGGACCTGTTTTCTCTGTGATCTCAACAGCCAAATTCTGGTGAATTGGACCCATTATATGTAGTTGAAGTGCTACTGCACTGCAGCAAAGAGAGTTTGAAAAATTCTGCTACTGAGGCTGCAAAGCCAGCCAGACCTGATGAGAAAGGCGAGATGCAGGTTTGTTACATGTGTTTATTCTCAATAATTTCTTATAAATGTTCTTAGAGATTCTGTTTCCGAAGCATTTGCAAACTGTGGTAAAAGAGGGATAGATGCATTAAAGAAGAGAAAGGAGCTGTACACCTAACGCTGCTTTCTTAAAAAGTTTTCTGATTTCACTGAAGAGGAAACTTTCAAGTGTGAACAAAATACTTGAGTGAATTTGTTACCGTATAAGAAGTGCTTTGAAACTTAGTTACTGTTGTGTTCTATATTTCAAATCAGTAGATGAAAGACAATAGCAGTAATACAAACAAAGTTATGAAAATGGCCCACATATGTGATAAAATCTGCAGATAGACAAGTGCCGATAAGCTGTTTTTTTCTTGGATAATTGTGCAGGATTTTGTGGGTGATGTGCATTTGTTCTTCTAGATTTGAGGATTTAGTTAGAATTTTTATAATCCTTGAGTAATAAATTTTAGCAACGCTGTTTGGCAGATACTTTTCTTAGCAGTATCTTCTGTCTCTGGGAACAGGATTCTTTTTTTATTTCTTTATCTTTTTCAGACCCCTTCATCTTTGCAATGCTATCTTATTCTAAAATTTAAATTTTTAGTGAAAGCATTTTCGTTATTTAAAATTTTCAATTTGAAACCCTGTATCAATACAAACAATTAAAATTTTCAGACAAGAGTCAGTTGTTTAATTTGTCTGCTTTTTATTTTTTCACAAAGTCCATTTAAAGCTTGAGATACAGGATAGATTCTTCATTGTGTCTTCATGGTTTTGATAGGTATGAATAAGTATTTGCTGGTTTGATGTTCTCTATTATTAGCATTCCTTGTTAAGTATATGACAATAAGTTCTCTGATTTGGATCATAAGAGGTATTCTGGTAGATAAGAGGCAAGGTAATGGAAAAACTGAAAAAAAAAAGTTTTCCACTTGTAGCCTCTCCCCAGATTTAACTGAATACAGAATTTTCCCATTTGGGCAAACTTCCTTTTCTTTTTTATTAATACTTTAGCTCATTATCCACATTTTCCTGCTTTCTGATACTCCTTGACTCACTGCTGTGTCTTTGTGTACTCAGTTTTCCTTTTTCTTTGTAAAGTTTTGCTATGGAACAGTAATAATAAATATACTTTTTATTGATTTATCAGCTATTGTACTGTCTTTGATAGGTCGTTCCTGTTTTGGTACATCTCCTCTCAGCTATCAGCAGTGTCCGACTTTACATACCGAAAGACCTGAGGCCTATTGACAACAGGCAAAGTGTGTTAAAATCTATACAGGTAAGTTCCACAAGGCTGTGTATGCTCTCTGCTCTGATTAGTAAGGTACTCTTGAACCCAAGACAACTTGTTCTAAAGAAATTTGTCTAAAGCTGGTGTCGTCACATCTTCAGCCTTATTCTTAAAAGGGCTTGGAAGCCACAACGAATGTCAGTTGTTTCTCCTTGTCAACAGTCATTTTAAACCGATTTTGAAAACTGTTGAAACATCCTGATGTCTTTTGTAATCATTCCGTTTTCTTAACACAATATCTTTTTTCACAGAATCCCACACTTTACACAGTTTTCAGGTTTTCCTAGGGCATATCAGTATTTTATGTCACTTGTAATCAGGAATGGGATTTGGCTAAGACAAGAAGACAGAATTATTCAGTGCTTGAAATATACCTTCTGTGGAAAGGTAATTTCCTATTTTAAGAGAAACTAAACTCCTAGAGTGACTGCAGATGTTGCTTTATGCTACTTTTAATCAAGGATATTTGTTAAAGACTAAAAATATCTTTAGGAGAGATATTATTTGTCAAATATTTTAATTTTTTATTGAAAAGGTTAATTTTCTTTTAGAAAGCTAATATCTCTGGTCTCATCCCTGAAAATACATTGCACTCTATTTACCGAAGAACTATCAGATTGTAGTATCTGCTCATAACCAAACTGAGTTACGAGCAAAGTGGGTTACTGAGTGTCTAGATCAGAAGGTTCACTACCAGCCTCATAGGTTGCTGAAACCTGCCTTCAGGAAGGTTTTTATTTTTATTGTACATGTAATCACAAAAGCAGCAAACAAGTCTGTGGAAATTTAACTTGCAGACAATATCCAGATTCTTACTAGAAATGTGCTTCAAGAGGGGTCTAAAGCAATATCTCATGAAATGTTTCTGAAGAACCACTGAAAAAGTCAAAGTGTGCTTTTTGAAAGTTTAAGATACGAGATCATACTACTGAGGGTAACAAGGGACAAGTATTTAAGCTCAAATGTTTGAGTTTAAGTGGAGAGAGAGTAAATAACTTTGCAGCGAATTTGAACAAATTATCTTTTCATTTTGACATATGCTCTATATACTATTGCCCCAGTGACCAGTAACGGAGAGAAAAAAGACGAAAAATCTCCACCTTAGTTAAAATGAGGTTCTATATATACTACAGACCAGGTGAAATATCATAATCTTGCCAACATTACCTGTCTGTTGGCAATATATGCGCTATGTGGGGTTTTTGGCAAAAGTTTGTATAGGACCAGTACTCTATAGAAAGTACAAAGTTTTCTGCCTCACGTGTTATTAAAGATCTTTGTAAAAGCAAGGTCATATGGTAGTAATGTAGGAAGCAGAATAGAAATGCAACTTTGTTGTCAGATTTTTGTTTTGGCTGGCATATAAAATTATCACTGTGGGACCCATAAATATCATGTCAGACCAGTAAAGATGAAAATGTCTGAATTCCCGAAAGGTTATGTTATGGCATTTTTACTGATTCAGGTTCATCTTTAAAGTCAGAGAGGAATTAGAGAGCTTCTCTTTTTTGTTTGTTTATTAAATTCTTTGAAGCTATGCAAATATACTGAAGTATGTACTTTTTTCACATCTTTCTGTCTTTCCTAAAATCTGAGCACAGCTTTCAAAGTTTTAATTTTTGAGCTGGGTTTTTTATATGGTAAAAGTTGAATAGATGAATTTGCATATCACTTCCAGCTGCCTAATCAGCTGAAGTTAACTCTGGAGCCTAGGAAGAACAGGAAATCCCATCATTATTTATTGTCATAATAGAAGAAATAAAATTTGTTGTAAGGAATCAATTCTGAAGCAAATTCCCGTGGAGGTTAATAGTCTGATGTAAGAGTACTCTTCTTCTGCAGTAATTTCAGTGGAATACCAGTGGACATACCTTCTATGCAGCTTAAGTTAGTACTATTTTATTAATTGATGGTCAGGCCTACTAAATCTACTGTTGTTTTCTCTCCGTAGGTTTTCTTCATATTCAGTCAAATATTTTTGGAATGTGTCTGCCTCACATCTCTAGCCAGTAATGGCAGCATGATATTTCTAAAATATTTCTGCCATTTCTAGGATAGAAAAGCTTAGTGCCAGAATACCCCTTTTTATTCTTTCTTTCTGAGAAATAGGTGTCTTTTTGCATTCCTAACAAAGTGGCAGTGAGTACAGAGGAAGAGATTTTGTTAGGAGCTGAGCATTTTTCTGGCAACAGATAGTTGTGACAGTTTGAAGAGGCACTGATGCTTACCCAAACAAAAAGTTTTTTAAATCCTCCTCAGTTAGATTTATGTTTAATTTTGCTGTTTGTATATCCATTTATACCTGCTTACTACATGCTTGCAGTGGTGTGGTTGGCTTATCTGTATCCATAATAGCTTCTTTATGCTTCCATTTTCCAAAGTTAAAGATATATTTCTACTGAGAGTAATAAAACAAAAGCAAAAAGCTGCTCAAGAGCTACTGTATTTCCTCTGTCTTAGAAATAAAAGATAGCTGATTGATCTATAGTCCCTAGTGAGCCTTTACGCACATCTTGGACTAGACATCTTGGACTAACCTCTTTCTGCAAAGAGACATAAGTCTTGCTTCTTTAACTGCTGCTGGCAAGGAGGACATCCTCCATTATCATTGGTGTATTTTTTGAAAAATGTATTTGCCTTTATGGAAATGGTGTTGGTCATCCAAATTTTAGTAGGCTTTTGTACTTTACTGTGTTTCTCTCCAGATTCAGTCAAGTGCATAGTGAACTCCCCAAATCAGCATGATTTCACGGATTAAACAGATATTTTACTAGAAACATGTAGCTAAGAATTACTGCCAACCATTTTCTCCAGATTTTTCTCAGCTTCAAACTTCATTAAAACACTAAGAACATCATGACAGTAGAATTTTATCTTAGACATCTAATTTAATCAGAATTTTTTTCTTGCGTACTTGTTTAGAAGAAGTAGAGAACGTGAAAATTGCAAGATCAGTCTTGAAAACAGGAAATTGTGCTTTGGATGCAACAGCAACTTATAAAGTCTTTTCTTAAAGTACTTCATTTACAAGATGTCACTCACGTGCTATGGTATATTGTAGTTGGTAGGCTCATATGTATATATATATAAAATATGATTTAAGGTAAATTGCCTTTAAAAGATCAAATCAGAGTGTACTCTATTCAGCTCTATATACTTGACTCGGTCGAGTTATTCTTAATGTTTTGCAGTTGCAGTGCAGTCAAAATCAAAGCTTTCTAAATGAAACAGAACTGATAAATATTCCTGTATTTTAAATGGTATTGTTTTCCATTTCTTTTATTTTCTTTGCCCTGGTGGTTAATTTTTTTGTCCTGAATACAGTCTCCCTGGTATGTATTCAAATAGGTGAAGCGCTAAAACGTATGGGAAATTCCAAATAAAATATTATCTTTTTACCCAAGGAAATTTCCACACTCCATCCATGCTGCTTAGTTACCTGCTGGTTTAAGTTTTTCAGGTATTACTTATGCAATATTATCAGTATCTGGCACTAGTAAATTAATGCTTTATAGTAGTGTATATCTCTATCATGTGCTCACTTGCTCTCACTGCTTAAAGGCTATGTTTTGAAGAAAAGCAAAATAAAACAAAAAGGGGAGTAGAAGGGAACAGATGAACACTGAGAGTGTCTACCTGTCCAGTTGGGGAAAAAAGGAAAAAAAATAGTTCATATATTCACAAATCATATATTCTGTGATTTTCTCTGTATAGTAACAACCTTCCCAGAAATAAACACATGCAGTAGCAGTTCCTTGTAAAAAGAAAATATGGTTTGCCACCCATCAAGTTACCATTCAGCCCAATCAAATACTATGAGGTCTCAGCTTTCACTCGAGAAGTCACAGAGCAATGTCCATACATAAGCGGGTTTAGAAAATGAGTTGCCCATACCTTTTCCCTCATCTTTTTAGCATCCATTATTAGCCATTCCTGGGAGCTTGTACCAGCCTTTGAGCCATCTTTTTTTACTATTACAGTTTTCATAGGATTATGCAATAATATCACCACACCCTTTACTATCTTGTCTGTAACTTCTTTTTATTTCTGTCGTGATAAGTCTGCCATAATTTTATTATATACTTTCAGTGTTCTGAAACAGAATGACAAATCTGCATTTCTTAATAATTTAAAATTCTCTTTATTGTTTTTACATCATGGAACAATTTCACATCTCCTTGGAAGTAGGGCTATGCATAACATTGGACCTCAGTCCAAAACTGGGGGGGGGCAGTGTCAGTGAAAAAAATATCTGCCTGCTTCACAACTCTGTGTTGATTTTCATTTTCTTGACTTATTCACTTAAAAATAACGTAAGGATTTTTCCAGTGGTTGTCATTGTTTGTGCTCTTGACATAAAAGGAAGGAGCAGTTAGGACGCATTCTCTCCAAAGCAGGGACAACTTCTTTCAGTAGCAGCAGTACTACGTGTTGCTGGCTCTAAGTTCTTTTGGAACTACAGTGTTGGAAGAAATGACAAATATTTCAAGATTTTTTTAACCTAAATTTTAGACCATTTTTTCAGTATTCTCTTGGAAAAACAAATTGTTCAAGAATATTTTCAATTTAAAAAATGGAATGAGAAAGATTAACAGTTTTCTAATGTTTGAGACAGATAACAGTTATCTTGTTTCTTCTGTTTCTACAGTGTGTATGGAGAAAGAGCGAGCAAGGGAAAGGACAGCACACAGCATTTTAGAAGCAAACAAAAATCCCATGTGTTTCTTTGATTTCTTAGTTATATGTAAAATTAACAGAATGTGTAGTAGTTTCCTATCTGTAGCTACTAATAGTACTTTCAATGATCTTCTATAGACAGCTGTCTTTTTCATGATGCAACCTTCATCTAGACCATGTCTGTATAAGCCATTGGCAGAACTTTTGTTCCATCTTATTTCTCAATGCTCTTTCTTCTAACACACTTGTAGGCTGGAGTGGGCAGTCAGTGTAAATATACAAAATTTCTGTGGACAGTACTGAAAGGTCGTTGAAAGAAGTTCTATAAAGCATTTTAAAAATGTAAATATATGTTTAGGGATAACAATTTGCACATGCTAAGATACTGTAAGCATACAGTTTAAGCTGAGAAATAGATATTGTTTCTCGTCCCGTTTTCTGTAATATTAATTTGAGTCTGTTCTAAGCGTTATAAATGTTCGTCATTTATTTTTGGCAGGGACTGTGAAGGATCGCTTGTGAATTTTGCTTTTATTTCCAACCTACTTTCTTTATCTAGCAGTAGTAGCCTATTTTCAGCAAGACAGATGGATGCACTAGCCTATGTACATCAGCAGTAAACAAGGTACAGAATCAAATAAATAATTCCCAACTAATAGATGTTTTGTGGACTGAGAAGATATGTTTTGTGGACATAGGGGTTGGAGGTCCCTTGATGTTTCTCAGGCATCTTTGTGGAGAATACTGAATGAAAACTACTATGCTATATACTGTGTTCACTTATCCAGTAGCTGATAAATCTTGCCTCTTCCAAAAGGCTTAGGAGGAGAGGGTAAGGAATTTCAGAGTGATGCAGAGGTATACCATGGAAGAAGGAAGAGCACTCTCTTATTCAGGCTGACTGGTGCTAGAGCACAAACTGGATGTGAATAGACTAGAGGAAGCAGGAACTCGGTTGAAATTGCTGCCCCTCAAAGAGAATGCCAGAATACCCACTGAGGCAACGCTTCACCCTGGTGTATATATGCTCAGGCTCGATGGGTTTTTTACTAAGTTGACTGCCAGGAAAAAAACTTTCATGGGTTGGGAATTATGTAGCACCTTTCAGTGCCCCAGTACCTAATAATTACATATGAAACATATCTAATCTTCTCTCAGAATAGTTTCTATTTTGATGAAAGTGTCTGTATTCGCATTTCACACATTAGTGTACCAAGATACGCAAATGAGGGGACTTGCTAAAAATTACAAGAAACTTGTAAAACAGCATGTTGACTTTTGAGGTCATAATAATTGCATCCAATTTCATCAGTAGATATTAAAACACTTTAAATAGGTACATATTAAATTCATGCTGCTCTTTTTTAGAGGACTTGCAAACAAGTACATGCTATGACTTTTTTTAAGGAGATCTAGACAGTTAGTGATAAATCTGAGGGTTGATTCTCTGCCTCACTGTTCCAGTTCAGTGCTTTAACACTTATCTATACTTTGTCTATAGAAAATAATTATTTCCTCAATTTTCTTTTTTTCTCTGTTAGTTTCTTGTGAAAATAGTGCTGCTACTGCTATGAAAACTAATTTGAGATCTACATGTATAAAATTGTTATTCAAGTGTGAAGTACTAGTATTAAATACATGATGGAGATGAGGGCTCTTAAGTACATAGTTGCAATCTTAGCCTAGGCAGACTCATACTTTTAAGAAGTGTAAATAACTGCTATTTATTTGGAAACAGTTAAGTTTATTGTGTTTCTTGAGAGAAAACTAGTTGTCAGTATCTTTGCTTGTATATATCATCTAGATAAGTATATAAAATCTATGGCAAGATCTTTTCAATAGTTTCCTTAGAAATTAAAACAACAACAACAAAATGTAGCATTGTTTTAAAGATAATGCCTATTGTTTAGATAAGGTATTGTATTGGGATTTACAAAGAGTTTCTGAATTACAGGAAAATAAATTTACCTCTCAGTGAAATAAATTCACTGTCTTGTTAGAGATGCAGTAAAATAAGAAATGACTAAAAATGGATGACATTAATATGTATGTATTTATAATTGCACTCCTGTGAAAAAGCTCGCAAGAGTCTGAGTTTAGTGATAACAATTTATGGAGATGTACTTATCCCCAGAAGAAAACAATGATAACTTGATAGAGCACAACAGTTTCAACAGTACTATCAAAATACATAATATGGAAAATTTACCATTTAGGAAGTGTAAGTCAATATAATACATTATTTAAAAGCAAAGTTTGTATAGATATTAAAAAATTAGTAACTATTTTATGAAATACTGCCTATGTACCTTAGGGCTGATTTCCATTCTGTGATAACTACACAGTTCTCGACTGAGCTACTGACAGAACTTTGTTGGTTTTTCTTAAAAACTACAATAGCCTTCGCAGTCCCTCTTGTGTTGATAATCCATTTGGTGCTGGTGATGCTAATTAAGTTCATACACAGCCAGCTTTGATGGATGGACATCAATTTTACAGACATCATACCTGTATGTTTTAGCTATATGATTGTGTCTGGCTGATTGCTTCCATGAATGCATCAAAACATGACTGTTTTACTGGAAAGTGAGATGAGTAGTCATTTGTGTGTGTTGACGATGGTGGTAGGGAGCAAAACTAACTGAATTAGTAGGCAGGTGTTTGGTTTGGGTTTGTGTGGTGGGGTTTTGGTAGCGGGGGAGGGGCCGCAGGGCCGGCTCCTGTGAGAAGCTGCCAGAAGGTTCCCCGGCTCCCAGCC
>JANXJC010000078.1:64142294-64165557 GCA_027564655.1 Leptodon cayanensis | reverse complement strand
GGGTGGGGTGGGGTGGAGTGACAGCTAGGGCAATATTTGGTAATACAAGCTTCTGGTACTGACTTCATGGAAAACAGCATCACTGCTCTGTTTCCAGATAACATCTCTGTTACAAAGTTTGACTTGAAGAGGTAATGTTTTGATGCATATGGATAGTTTAACCCAGTTTGTCAATGGAAATGGATGTAAAATGACTTCTATTTAGGTCTTGTTAATGCTTTTTCTACTGCAAAGTATTATGTGCCTGTAACTGTACTTAAAATGGTGATAGTGTCAGTTATGACTGCTGGATATTAATACTGTTTTCCTTTTTAATAGGGATTACAAAAATCAAGAGAGATATTGTGTTTGCTGCAAGCCTTTACCTGTAACAGAAAGTATCTTCCAAAACCAGTACTAGATTCACATTATGGAACAAGTTCATCAGCTTCACATGCTACTTCCAGCTCAAGTCATTATTTCTTTTAATGGTGTGATTTAAACCACAGTTGTTTCAACAAGGCATGTACAAACAGCAGTGTACGTAATATAACTGTTACCATGTTTTCAATAAAAATTTACAATTTGAATAGCTTTTTCTTTTAAGCAAGAGCTTGAACCAACAGAAATTTAAATTTTAGATATACAATAACTGTGGCAGATGTTACTATATACAGGTAAAGTGAGCATCTGAGAGCAGCAGCAGTCCCTTAAAGGCATTTACTTATATTACATAGTTAGACTTGTGAAATTGTTTTCCTTTCAGAGAGCAAGACAGGTGAGGTGGGTTGTTCTTCATGGTTGATGATTGCTGCCAAAGTGATTTCCATTTGTTGGAGTCTCATGTAGGGTTGTATGGGAATCTTCTTTCGGTTGAAATGTACATCCTCTCACTTTGAAGAAGTCAGACACATACACAACCTAAGTGAACAAATCAGTGTGAAGTGCTTTTGCAAAAGGTAAATTCTGTGATCAAAACTAATAAAAAGTTTAAACAGATTAAAACATGAGAAAATTGCTAGGAAGTCTCTCATAAAATTCTGGCACCTGTTCTTGCAATAGCTTTTTCTGCAGCTATTACACCCCTGCCTCACCCTCTTGACCACATAGCCACTGATGGTTTACACCGCATTCAAGGCTTATGTGCTGATTAACTGCTCTAACTGCCACGTCAAGCACTGCTTCATTACAATAGCCATAGTTCAAACAACTCTAATGAAGGAGCAAAATATGCAGCTATGCTTGCTGAGGGCCCACATCACATGTATGGATAAATTTACTCTGTACTTTATTTAGAACAAGAGAGGAGAGCTTGTGTTTTACCTGAGGAAGGGGGTTCCATAGTTAGTAACTATTATTCTCTGGAGTATTACTCTCACTTGCATTTCTTTAAAAGCTGGTTAAACCATGCTTGGATTGCTTTCCTTGGCAATCCTTGGTTCACAGTAGCTCCCTCCCTCATACATGTGTCTCACCCACAGGTCCAGCAGCTTTAAGACCAACTCTGCCTACATTATCTTTTCCTGCATTGCTTTGAACATACCACCTCACTTCCTTCACAGCTACTGACTATGAGACAGGTGCCTTGATCCAATTCTGCAGCTTGCTCTCTTCTCGCTGCCCACTTCACCAGGTCATACTAGTCGACAGGCCGGGTACAATGCTGCATGAAGTGCAGTAAGTGAGAAGCCTTCTCTCATGATCCCTTCCCTTTCTATGTCACCTCCTCCCCTTCCACTGCAAATGTGAGAACTGCAGAACACAGTTTAGGGCAGTGGAGGAAACCATCTTCCACAGAGGGCTGCCTGATGACCCAGCATGCTGCTTCACCAGCATATCAGATGAGTTTCAGCTTCCACTTAATGCTGAACTCACTCAACTCAATTTAGTGCTCTATTTGCAGTTGTTGCCCCAGCATGCTCTCTCTTACCTCAGCTTTCAGAACTCTTCAGTTCTTTCAGATAAGGGTTTTGTTTGGGGGTTTTTATTTTAAAAAATAAATTTCCTCACCTTTCAACTCTGTTCACTGTAATGCCACCTTCTACTTGTTATTACCAAGCATCTCTAAGATATCCTCTCAGCCATGCAACACCCTTCACTAAACTTGTTTTCCTAACAAAAGTGCCCTCAGCTCTTCAATCCCTGATGTTTCTTATTCCCTGCACTCCTTTTCTTAGAAACCAAGATTGTACAAAAATGAGGGGTAAGATTATGTTTTAGCCATCATGCAGCCATTTGATAACAGCTAATGCAGTATGTAAGGTTTCCCAGAGCTGCTCCAAGATTTGTTTTGATGATTGACTGCAACAAGTAAACAAAGCTTTGTCTTGAAATGAACCATACCCTTCCAACTTTAAACTGAGAAAACATTTATCTTAAGAGGTGGTTCTTCCTGGTGAGCCTCAGTTCTTGGTAACTGAATTCTTCAGTATGACCTCAGTTCGCTCATGTCTCTGAACCAGAAGTCTCTCTGATCTGTCCCTTCCCATGGATGACTCAACCATGGCACTCTGGTGACAGCCAGCACAACTGCTGCCACTAAGTCAACTGGGCCTGCAGCTCCAAGTTTAGCCAATTCTCTGTTCCTTGGGATAGCTTTTCCCTGATGAGTACAGCTAAGCTTCGCATGCTAGATGTTGTGAACACCCTTTTAGCATTCAAAATGCACACAAGAAATGGTGAAGGATTTTACTCTTCCATCAGACTGAAAAAAGCAGGCTGTATAAGCTGGCAGGGAAGAGGCAAATACTTTGCTGTTACCCTTATCCTTAAAGGCCTTTTTTTTTTTCCTCTGCTTACCTTGTACACAGTTCTCCTTTGCTATTGTACTTGAGATTTAGAATTTGGCTAGAAGCAAAATGTACAGTTATATAGAGGCCCACACAGTTTTGCAGTTGACCATTTCTGTCTCTGTTATTTGAAAAGCTGTTGGGCAGGGACAATTCCACGTCATATAACAGTTGAAAGAGCCACTTATCTCATCATTGGCCCAGAGTCTGCCTCAATCCCCGAAGTACTATTGCTACACCCAGTTCAAGGAGTTGTCTCCCCGCTCCAGCAATTTTCAAAGCATTAGGAAGACAAGTCTGCTTTCCTCTGAACACAGCCTGCAATTCTAAGGTGCTATTTAAAAAAAGCAGCATTTACACACACATACACATGCACACCCCCCCCTCACAAATTACTTACAATGAGCACAGCTACCACTGCTCCCTGAATGAGTCCTGTTAAAACATCACTCCAGTGATGCTTGTAATCAGAAACACGTGAAAGACCCACATAGATAGATGCAGCAATAAGACCAAATTGTAGAGTAGGACGTACAAGTCTTGCCCAGTCTCCTTTCATTCTGGCTTGAAGGTAAAGCTAAAAGGAAAAGAAAAATTGTTATAAAATGCAGTAAATACAGAAGCAGTAATCACGTAAAATTGTTTTGGGTCTGTTCAAAGAGTTGAGTTGAAATTCATGTTCGGAGACATGATAGGAATCCAGTGGAAGTCAAACCAGTATTTTACTCCTGCATTAACTACAGGTAATGTCTTTCACCAAAAAAATAGCTGGCAACCATCCAGATTTACAGTCCTCCAAATACAGGGAGCCCCATCTTGCTCTAAGCAGGGAGACCATCGACAGCTTTAGAAAGTTTACATATATTATACATAGAATTGACAAGTTTTTAACTTCTGGCATAATATTTCAGCTGTAAGTAAGCATCAGAACTAACCTGATAAATGATTGATAACCTGTAGGATCACATTCCTCAGCTGTCACTGGTGTATTTCATTGAGTTACAGCTGTTCCTAGTCCTTTTTAGCTGCATGTTAACCACGTTACCACTCTGGTAAGCAAGTGGGTATGTGCAGTTCCGTGCTTTTTCTCTCCCCTCAGGTCTATTTATGTTGTGTATATGTATGCTTTTGATGAGTTATCTCAAATTCACAGTATTTAACTCTATTACTTTCCCATCTAATCTAAGACCCTGCTTTTGTCTTCTTCTCTGGGCTGTCTGGGAAGAGACCTCTTATTTCAGCTCTAAGAGGAGCTTCTCAAATCCACCCTGTAAACATTGAATTTATTCTGGAACTTGATCACCATAGTCAACATATTTATGGAGAAGAACAATACAGTTGGAAGTTATATTTAACATTTCAAGTATATCTCTTCAGCACCATCTAGGAACTTCAGGTCAAGCACAAAACCTTAATTGACAGTCTTGCGAAATCATAGAAGCTAACTAAAACACGGGCTTCAAGCATCAACACAGCACACTAAACTTCTGTTAAATCCCTCCACTGCAAACTTCAAAAGCCACGGCTACCTTTTAGAAGCATTATATTTACAATGTAAATACAGCCATAGAGCATGCACTGTAGATGCAAAGCTGCTACTTTCCAAAGTTAAACATTTAGGGAATGTTTGGTTGGTTTCTGCGAGTAACCTGCATCATAGTTTTGGCATGCTTAGTTTTTCAGCTATAAATGGAGCCTCAAAAAGATCAACCCTATCCATAACCAGTGTTCTTTAATAGCAAGGTCAGGATGAAACGGGACTCTGAAGAAGCTACAGCTAAGCCTGAACCAGACAATAATTTTTTTCCCCCTCAAGTGGTGAGTACTGCGTATTTCTGGGGACTTTAATTTCACCACTAGGGAAAACTGTTTAGCCACTTCAAAAATTAGCTGTCACACAGTTCTTTTAACAAAAGGTGTTTTAATGGTCTTATATTAATACTGCTTCTGGATTTACCAACAGTAGATCAGAACACTACCTGAGTGCCAAACGGAGCAGAGGTGGGTCCAAGGAACACATGCTGGTAGCCTAAACCTGGCTGATGGATTTGATACTGGGTGTTCTTTCCTTTTCCTATTCCCACTAAACTCTTCTTACAGCAGCTAAAAATACCTTGCTGTAATAAAAGTTTTTTCCATGTAAGCATTTCTCGTAGTTGGCAAAGATGTGTAGTCATATTAGAAAGAAAAAGCGTTATGCAGCTGCGGATAGGTGGGAAACCAGGTTTACTTCTGAACAGAGGAAGAAAATGAGGCAAAAAGCAAACTTGGAAAGATGCCAGCCCACAACACTGAATGACCAATAAAATAGTCTTTGAATCTCGCTTACAGGGCCTGTATTCTGATCTTCTTTCTGCTTGACAAAGCATCAAACAAGAAACTTGGATTTAGTATCTACATGAAGACTTCATTTCCATACTAAGAGAGTCATCTCCAGTCATAGAGAAGATCTGGAGCTGCTTTATGACCTGCAGAACACATGCAGTTGGCTACAGGCTTCATCAGTTCTGGGTGCTTCTTCACACCACCAACCCAGTAGCTGTACAGGAAATGCCCAAAGCCATTCTTGCACCTTCTACCACCAGACAGATTTATATTGTTCTAAAACTAGGTGTGAGAAGGGTGAGAAATCATACCACAGATAAGTGGCGGTGTGACTGATTACTGCTGTATTTAGTTTCAGAAGTAGCAGCTATCCTTCTGGTTACCACTGGGCTTTTCTGTTATTTTTTTGACAGTTGAGCATAATTGCTTATCAACCAGCTGCTGCAATAGCAAATTCTGTGTTATTTCTAAGCAGGTAACTTCAGACTGACACTGCTTTTAATAGGCTCAGGCAGTCATGCTCCCCCGCAAAGATTCTTCCCACTACCATGATTCACTCTTGACAACAGTGACGTGTCTGGGCTGAAACAGGCCAGTAGGACCACACAGGAAAATAAAGCAGTCAAAGAGAGGAAGGAGCTTTTCCCTTCTAATTCCATTAAGTATCAACCAAGGCTGATAACCAGAAGTATGTCCAAGAGTTCTTTATATAGTATTAGTCCTTATATAGCATGATTTGCACAATATAGAGATGTCCTGCTGTTATGCTGCATTAACACTTACTCCTATTTTCACCCGTTGACTAACAGAGGGCAATGACTTCAGACTGTTTACAGAACCCCTCCCAAAATGCACAGCATGCCTCAGGTTCTTTTGCTCCTCTTTGAAGTCATTTACAGCACAGACTTAAAGAAGGGAAACAGAAGCAAATCCTTGCCTGTCTCCCCACCCAAGTCTCTTCCCTAGAAAGGAATAAGCTTTACAGGTAAAACCTGTAATCTACAGAAGCAGCAGGAGCTTTAGGAAACATCACCTGGTTAATACTACTGTAATGCCCCTTACCAGCATTTCACTTGTTGCTGAGAAATACATTTGGTGAGTCTATGAACAGGAGGAGCATCCAGAGCTGTTCTGGTAGCAATGCGCTCCTGTCAGTTACGTGACCACACTAGCTCCCCTGCTATCCTGTTTCTGAGCATCTGTCTGATCATTCAGAAGTATCATTCAGCTATGATCTATTTCTCTTCACACTCCTCCATCCTGCTGTTTCTCATGTTTGTTTTGTTCGTTCTTTTTAAAGTGCACAAATAGGTTTCATAGAAACTTTCTTGTAATGGGATTAAATAATCTCCCAACTTTTTTTCCCCTACTGGCTAACGCTTACTCTATAATGAAAATATGTTCTCTTCACCACACACATCCTGAACACAAGTTTCTTCTTTATCTACGGTCTAATACTTCATTCCTAAAAATACACACAGCAATGAAGAGAAACTCCTAGCCACTTCCTGGCTTCTTGCAAGAAGCCACAGACATGAATGGAAGGGTCTCTGCAACTGGAGAATTATTTGCTACTCCTAATGTTTCTAGCATGGCTTTCAAGTTATTTGCTCTTCCACCAAAGCAGTACTAATATACATATACATGACTGCCTACCTAATTTTAAAGTACAGTGACTTTCATCTCCTAGATAGACTTTTGGAGGTGTAAATACACGGCTTCACATGAAAATTTCCTGACAGCTAACATCTCGCATCCCCACCTTAAGGGCACAAGATTCTTTTAAATATACCAAAACCTACTCACTCCACTAATTGAGGTCATATTTCAGATGTTTAGTTTCAATACTTAAAACTCAGTCATTTCATTCAATACCTTCTCAGCTTTTTTTCCAAAATCCTATTACACGAAAATTTTGTACTGCAAAATGTTTTGCCTATTAAGGTATGGGAAATCCTCCTGCACTTGCAGTCCTTCTTCAAGAATGGAAGTCAAAAGGAAGAAAGTTTTGGGTTCCCCCCCACCCACCCAGGAAGAGTTTTACTTGTACCAATTGATTTGTTCTGTCACTTTTTGAAAACGGATTTTCTTCAATAGCATTTTATGTTTCCTGATATCATACGGCCCTAGTAATCACATTTCCTACAGGTGTCCTGTTCTGCCCTAAAGCACACCTTCCTTTGGAGATGTACCTATTTTCCCCTCGTATTTTTGTCTCCTCAATCCTAATATACTCACAGCATCATGAACTTAATAGCAAAACAGAAAGAGAATATGTTTTCCTGGAGAGAAAACTCCCCTGTGACACAGGGAAATGAGAACACTTCTTAATTTGTCTGAGTACAAGTAATATGAGTCCAGAGAAGAAACAAAGGTACAGAAAGTCAGTTTTGTTATTAAATAAGCTCTACTTTCAGAGACCATAGTAGTCAATGTAAGTTTTTGGAGAGAGCGAGTAAATTGGCATTTACTTTACTTAGCTTAGCATTTACCATTAGTTATGTCTAACTTTGGTTTCAGGATAACGGCCTGAGGATTAAGAAAAAGCCCTATGGCATTACTGTTTTGCTCTTAACAGACACAAGATCCTGCACTTGTCATTACTGCAGCTGTAATTAGTATTTGGATCCATTATTGACTACAGTCAGAAAAGCTCAAACTTTTAAGCAAGTCTGCTGACCCAAGAAGTCTCAAGAGCCACAAACAGTAATCAGTGCTGTGGAAATGCACCATAAGGATTCTTCCCAAACCAAGAAGCTCTGAAAAAGTAATGCGTAAGCCACCTCAAGTGTGTGTACACATGTATGTGGTTGGCTTCGGGATTTCTGGGGTGGAGGGAGGGGATATGGAGGTGCTGTGTTTTGGTGGTTTTGTTAATGAGGCAGGGGTGGGAAGGAAGAAGGGAAAGCATAGGAGGCACCAGTGTTTGAAAGTCTTCAGAAAAAAACAGCCTCAGAGTAACTAATGTGATAAAAGACAAGGCAAAATTCTCAAGGAGACCTGGGGTTAGGAATAAAGGCTGAGAATCCAGGCACATTTGTGGGATAGGAAAATTCCATTTCTGTGTATTTCCCAAGGACATCCTTACAGGACACAATCCCCCCCACTCCTAAGACTGTGAAGTCATCCCACTAGGAAGCTGAGTAGATGCACAGACCGCCAAAGTAATTATTCACCCTCCAACTCCATCAGTAAATAAGCATCATTGCCTTTCTGTGAGGAGAGGGGACTCCCCTAACCACAGTACTACACGGTGCTTTCTACAAGACAGTTTGCACCAGAGTATCTTTGACACAAGCAGTTATTCAGAGAAGATCCTCCAAGATAATGAAAGAACTGAGGCATTCACCCTGGATATAATGCTATAAAGCAGCAGAAAATGAACTTTTAGACAGAAGGATGATCTACCATGTCCCTGTTCCAGTCCTGCTCAACAATCCAGCAGTACAGACCAAGACACATCTGCCCTGCTCAGACTAGGCAACAGGAGAGGAAAAAAGCCTGCTTCAGAGATCTTCCAAGGTTTCTACTTCTTCTGTGGAAGTTTGAAAAATAGCTCTTCCCTTTCTGCATGTTGCAGGAAACTTCAGAGACTCCCTTGTATAAAAGCTAGTTTATAAAAGTTATTCTTGAAATAACCTGTCATATACAGTCTTGTGTTTATGCAAGTATTACATAAAAGTGCAACAGCTTGTTTTATACCTATAAGCACTGTATCTATGAATAAACACAGAGCTCTAGGCATCAGCTGACACTGCCTGCAAACCAGAAATCAGTGTGCAGTTTGTTTCATGTGAAGCTTGATGTTAATATGGATAATGCCTATCCCATGTAATTTTAAATTTAACAGGCTCATATCCAAACAGAAAACTATTATAAAAGCACTACAGAGATGTAGCAGAAATCATGAGTCACTCAAGAGCTTGGGTTCTTAAAAAAAAAAAAAAAAAGAAAAAAGAATTTGGACTTCGAAGTGTATTTTGCCTTTTTAATGAGATCTCCTCCTTTTCTTAACACACACATATTTATGATCCCTGGTATATCTGCAGTATTATCTGTTCTTTAGTTTTATTTTGATTGGGCAGAAAACACAAAAAAGAAGCAGAATTAATTCTTCCCCTTCCAGTGAAAGGAAGAGGATACAGGTCTGCAGTTAATTGAAGGTGGAGGTGTATCTGGGCTGCTGTTCGAAGGGACGGTCTATCCCTTTTATTCTAACCATGTATTCCTGCTGACTCCCCTGTGCCAGCTCTAATGTTTGAGTAGCCCTACAGTAAGCTGGTACAGGGAACTGATCCATTAGACAGCTGAATTAAGAGAAAAAAAAATGACTGCACTAGGAAGAAAAGGCAGAATATGTACTAGTCTGGCCTCTTCAAGATAGCTGCATGCTGCTGTCAGAAGGCAACTGATGTGCAAGAGCTGCCTCCTACACATTGGGAAAAAATCCTGTCTGTTACTAGCAATAGCACAACTCTCAATTCAATATCAAAAGCACAATCAATCTATTCTGTACAGACATTTCCCACTGGACAAGTAATGTTTTTTGGGTTTTTAATCCTGAGCCTCAATTTGGCTGTACATTGCAGAAAAAAATGTTTATTGACATCATTTTACCATAAAGCCAGATAAACAATAACATTTTATTCCATTGCAAATGCTAACACTTGGCTCTGCTGATGAGAAAAAAAACTAAATGTGTTCCTTCTACTTGGAGTAAGTATTTTTCTGTTGTGTTTACCAAGTTACAGAAACCTTCACTAGAAAAACATGAACACTGCAAGGTATTGCTTTCACCTCAGTCCTACAGGAACCAATTCACAATAATCTCATCACTACTGACAGCCATAACTCCCAAGCAAACTACAGAGAAGTGGTTTTGCTTTGTTTGCTTACTATTAAAAAGTCTAAATACAAACATTAGAAGAACACTAGGAGTGCATACAAGTAGAAGAACAAGCATCTCCATACTTGAGCCTCACAGCATGACCCTTTATTTTTTCATCTCTGCTTCAAGTAAGATGCTTGGTACTGCCCACAGCTACAGCCAAACAAAACATTTTCAGTAACAAATATCATTTCATTAGTTTTTGAAGACTAGGT
The DNA here is from genome assembly GCA_027564655.1 of Leptodon cayanensis. NCBI lineage: Eukaryota > Metazoa > Chordata > Aves > Accipitriformes > Accipitridae > Leptodon > Leptodon cayanensis. The sequence goes on along the minus strand of JANXJC010000078.1, from coordinate 64,155,361 downwards.
AGTCCTGAACTTTCATGTGGACAGGAATACATTAAGAACTGTTTTGTAGCTCTAGGCAGTAGCATTTGGGAAGGTCAAGAAACACTGTCATGCAAACAGACATACCTAAAATACTGTGTTCAAGTGTCCCAGGTTCTTACTTGTCTACGGTTTTTCACTCAACCTCCAATCCCAACATAAACAATTAAAGTAAAAGATTTCAAGAGCAAAGCTCAGTTGGCACGTTTAGGAGCACAAGTACCAAAAGCAGGCTAAACCCTGCTTTCACTTGTGTTTATTTAGCCTATGATCCCTCTGCCAAAGAAGGCTGTCAGCCCAGGTCACTGAAATACCAGTCACCCTCCTGTTCTCATCTAATTCCCTGTGACCTTGGACACACAAGATGTTCTTCCCCAATGAACTGTGGGAGAGCTTGAGAGCCACTCAAGTTACATCATGCAAAGATTCATGGTAACCCCTTTTGTTCCAAGTCTAAGCAACACAAACACATTGCTGTCCCCAGAATAGCAGGGCAGTTTGGCTGGGTTCCTGCAGCCCTGTTCTTTCTTCCAGATTAGGTGCAGGCAGGGAAGTGGCCAGGCCAGCTCCAGCCAAGCCAGACTCCATTACAGCAACCTGACCCTCAGGGCTGCGCTGGTTTCTGCCAACAGCAACAGTTGCAGTGGGGTCATCCTCGCTACTGAAGACAGCATGCGTTTAGCATTTGAATTTACAATAGCTTTCAGGCATACATTAAAAAAAAAAAAAAAGTTGAAGCAAAAACTTAACAGTTAACTGCAGCATCTCCCGCTCTAGGGGAAGGGTGCTAGTTTGGACATTGCTAGAAGAGGTGTTCAACCACACTCACCCTCCCGTTCTCCCAGCTAAGACAAAATGGTTTTGTTGATACAGGAGAGATCATGCCAGCTGTTTGTCAATGAAAGGAAAGGAGCAGCAGGGGGAGGGGATGACAGACACAATTTGGGCTCCAGCATCTGTTATTAGGCCACTGGGTTCCCACACACTGTTGCAGCTCAAACTCCCTCTAGTTTCCACATGAAGCTGTTGGCAAAAAGCATCCCAGAGATAAAGGCTCTGTCTGGACCCAAACTGACTCACCTAGGCCTGCCAAATGAACCTCAGAATACACTCTCCACCACAACTTCCTGGCCTGACAGTCTGCAAGCAGATTTTTTCTGTGGTTTCACTCATTCCATATACCAGTGAGTTAGAAACTAGAAGAAGCCATAAGGCTAACCTGGAAGTAGGCTGAGAACCCAGGCCTTAAACTCTGCAGATGAGCAAACCTCCTACCTCAACGGCAAGTGCCACATTGATTTGCAGTAGGTGTTTCCCTTGCTTCCATTTTAATGCCAGATAGTCACATACAGCAAGCTACACGAGACCAGTTCAAGTAGAAGTTTTGCACATCAGCACACCGACAATTCAAACATGGTAACAAAATGTAGATTCATTATAGTTTGCCGTAAAAAGCTTTAAGCAGGGACTAGCTTAACGAAGCTGCTATCAATTATGGAAGTATGTAAGTTGATATGGTATCACTGACTCATTCCTTCTATTTAGGTAACCTTTAAAGGCTTGACTGCCCATGCATGGAAGGTGAATGCTGCTCCTGCAAGGAACCTGAGAAAGAGAGTATTAAGTAACTGTAAATGTTGGGGAACAAAGGTTATTTGTGTCCTCCCAGAAAGACATGAGCCCAAGTATTTCCATTCCTGAAGTCAGAAGTAAACTTCTGCTCTCCAATGCTGTCCCATAAACCAAAATAAAAATTAAGGAGAAATGCTTCAAATTCTCAGATATGTGCTTGATTAGACTATTCATTTTGAACAGTTCATGTGGCATGATATTCTTTCATATTTCTTTAGCTCTTTTTAAATTCCAGTTGTGTATTTTCAACTTGGAATTTTAAGCTTTTCAGCTTCTATCCTTCATTCTGAACTAAATCACATATTTTCTTCTATATGCTCCTGAATCAAGAAAATGAGAGACCATCTAGATAAAATCCCTACTTCCAGGGTAATGAAGCCCCCAGAATACGAAGACAGTAAAGTCACAACATCCCTAAGAGATGAGCTTTTAAAAAAACACCCACTCAGCAGCACCTACAGGTTGCAGGTTTTGTCAACAACTTCCTTCACATTAAATATAAAGGCTGAGCGCTGTCAGGTGTTTCCATGTACTGCCCTCACTATGAGGTGGGACATGCAGCACAGGATTATGTTCAAAATAGCAGTTTTTTCTCCCAATTCCAGCAAAGCCATGCAGTCAGAACTCAGATACCACAGTTCCCACTAAGACTTGTCAAATTTCTCATGTCAAAGGTTTAAAGCATCTGAAACATTTGAAAATGCTGATGGTCCACCTCACATTTGTTTTTAATCCATCATGTGCAAGTGCACCTAAGACAAAAAAGCTACAATTTAACCTGTTTGTACTTCAGCAGTTCTGCTTTAAGTAACTGAAGCTGCAGAAGCATTTCACACTTTGCCTACTGTTTTGCAAGGTGGCTTTAAGCCACGTACTTCAAGCATCTCTCATTTCACGGTTGCAGTGTTTCTGCTGTCTGTGGCAGAGATCTTTTCTTTTTGGTTCCCCCAAAATGTTCCCCCATTTTTGAAATGCATAACCTGACAGAGTACACGTGTTCAGCAAGCAACATTTAAGAGTATGCTATCTGCAGTATGCACACATGGCAGACTCCTCCAGTCTCTCCAGAAACCAGCATGATAGGGTCTGGTTATGATTAATACTGCCTATGAGTAATGCCACATGTTAACGATTCTGTCCTGCTCATGACTTAGTCTGTGGCCAGAGCAAGTGTGCAAAGAGCAGATGAAGCCAGCATCAGAGTTTAGTTAACGAACAGGTTATCAAGTGCCACAGGTTTGGTTTAGAGCCAGCGGCAGCACTCTGCCTTGCCACATGGGCAAGGGGGAGGGTTAGAAAGCAGTTTTCCTCACCTTCCTGCAGTAGCTGTTTGCTTGATGATATCTGTATTTTTTTTTACCTTTTTTTTTTTTTTTTAAATAAAAAGACCACGTTGAATGCAAAGGTTGGTATGCAGTAAAGCTGTGTTGATCAGCAAGGTGAAAATATCCTGCACAGGAGTCATTAACCTTCTTCAGATGTCCCTGTCAAGGCCTTGCAACAGTTTCTGAATGAATAATCTTATTACAGGACAGAAGAAAGTATGTCTGAACACCACAAAGCCTCTCATTTGTACTGGGCAATAGCTCAGCCACAGACAAGAAACTGGGGTGCAGAAATAGATTAAGAATGCCTTCTCCTCCAGCCAGGGTTCTGGCTATTCATTGACAAGTTTACTGAATAACAAACTGATCTCCAACAAAAGGCTTACTGTTTAACTCTTAACATGACATTTGTTAAGGACATTCATACCCTTCTAGTTTAAGGGAGCTGCGTAAAGCCGTGTTGTCCTGCCGTTACTACAGAACTGAATGAACACAAGGACAGTTCCTGTAGCAGCTTGCTGAGCCACAGCAAGTTTTGTTTCATTGCTGAACCAGGACTGACACAAGCTCTGGGTTTACCGCATTTCAAAGCGGCATACAGAGGATGGATTTGACTTCCACTGTCCCACCTCTCTCCCATACAGAAGTTTGCGGAGTGTGAAGCTCACACACACACACAAAGCCCCAAGACAGGTAAGGTTCATAGCTGCCTGTTCAGGAACTCTCCACACAAGCTCTTTTGCATCGATTCAAAAACCCACGCCACAGGCAACTACAGAAAGCATTATTCAACCCACATGAAGTTAGCATCTTCAAAATAAAGAACTCTTGACTTTCTTGCCAAAGGTTGCATTTTTTCAAATCCTAGTAGGTTAAACAAACAAGGTCTGGAGCCCAAGCTGTATTAGGGGGGGAAGGGAAGTGCAGACAGCCAATGCACATGCAGGTTTTAATTAACAGATGCAAGGTTTGAAAATAGCAACTCATTTTTCTCAGTCTGTACCAGCTGACAAGTCCTCCTGACCACCACCATTTCCTCAGGCTGCAGCAAGGAGGACTCTCCTTACACATACATGTGACAGAGGTAAAAGTTCTGACAGATTCACATCCCTGTCAAATTACTGCAATCCAGTCAGCAAAAGTTAGAAACTATACATATTGCCATACACCTAGCAAGTTTTTTTCTTGTCTCTAAGTTTGTGCTGCTGAGAGGTGGCAGTATCACACTCTCACATTGCTCAACAAAACCATGCACGGAGAAGTTGGATCAGAAGGGTATGGCTGAACCCAACGGAGCAAATCAGTCTTAGGTTGCTATATAGTAGTATTTGCTCCACTGTACTACGGAAACAGTGGTTTTCGAATCATATCACAAGTGGACCTATATATTTTTGGGGACTGTCAGTCATAATGAGCAAGTAAAGGCTTTTTTTTTTTTTAAATAGCTGACAGATAGGAAGTTGCACTATATTGTAGTCAAACCCAAGACATAATATTTTTATGAACTCTAATAAAGACAGGTAGGAGAGGGGAAAGGAACTAAACCGATTTAGCCACAAACAAACTGCAATGTTAGATCCAAACCAAACACTGAGCTTCTGAAAAAGTGTTATTTTAACATAAAGTTAAGAGACCTATGTCATAATGAAGAGCTACCCCTTTCTGTATGTGGTTGTAGGTTTTTAGTTCAGTCTGAATAATCTTGTTCACTCACTGTCGATGTTATACTACTGCCAAGAGACAGCTAAAAAGTTAAAAATGCATCAGGATGAGAAGTCAAATTGAATCTGAGCTCTGTGAAGATCCTGGCATGTATGTATTACGTTAGCAGTTTATATCTAGGACTAGAGCTTAATTTTGCAACTACATTAACAACAAAATTGCACAAAGTTGTTTAACACCTTCTGTGTTACAAAATGCTGACTTGGAACAGTTTGAACTGAAATGCATTAGGCTCCAATTGAAGCATTAGTAAATTGACCTTATCATTAGTATTTGCTTCCACAGACAGATTTTTCCCCTCCCTTCCCTCACTCTGCCTCCCTGCCCCTAAAAGATGGGAGAAAATTAAAAGGAATTTAAAAATTCAAGTTGATCTGCTGTTTTGTGCTTATGGGCCCACCCACTTTTGATCAGGGTTTAGGTGTTCTGGTTTTTAAATAGGCTCTGCATGTTTCATTAAGTCAGACATATCTTATTATATATTTTATACGGCTTTCAATACAACTAAATTTAAGTAGCAGCATATTTTCCAAACCCACTTAACACCAGGTTCATTTTAGAGAAGACACACAAGCCAACTACCACATGAAGTATTTTTAGGCATATTGAACATAACTCTACTTCTTGCCCTAGTATCAGTGGCATTCCCTTACAACTGCTGTTGAGAAATCTTCAGTTATGTCAAAAAAGCACCTACACAATCAATCTCCCTTGCCCAAAGCAGCCAAGTAAACATTTCAATTTTTGGACTAGGTAACTAACAGGCTTTTTGTTGCTATTTAGATGGAAAGAGCATACTTACTGCTAGGAAGAGCATGCAGTACATGGAGAATGAAGAATGGCCAGAGTAAAATGATAGTCTGGAAGAGAAGAGAGCAAACATCTCATTACTTTTCTTTTGCAGATTGTTACAGAAATCCTTTCAAACTGTTGTATGAGGCTTCTAAAGTCTGTCCAAGAACATATTATCTGAGAGTCAGCTAAATTTACTTGTCATGTCCCTATGTGCTACATCAGTTATTTCACTGTTTCTTTTGCAACACTCAGTCTACAATGATACACGATTATCTTACACAAGTGAACTGGTTAAATGCAAAGATCTCCATTTTTCTCTTCAAGGAGGCTATCTAGCCACAGCAGCCATCACACATGTCCAACAACAGCTTTTGACAAACAGCACAAACTTCACTACTCGCAGCTATCCTATTCCAGCATCAAGTTGATCTTCCACGTCAGGTTGTAACTACTAGCCCTTTAACTGAAGTTTGAACAGCAAGAGAACACATCCTTAAAGGTAGAAATCAAGTATCCTTTAAAACAAAGTATATTTGTTTCATCTTTTTGATAAATACCAGAATACTGTAAATATTACCAACATTAAAAACTACTTATCAGATAATCACACCATGTGTGTAAGAACAAATGACACATTAATCACCCCAAACCAGTTATTTGCATTTGGTCACCATCAAGAGGCAGTAGTTAACAACCCATATCTAGATGTTTATATCATGTATACATATGTATACCTTTGTTAAATGTACTGATTCATACAATCAACTGTCACTGAAGGGTACGGGGAAAGGCATGAAGGCGGTTCATTAACCAGCCAACTGCAAAAGGTGACACCTCATCTAATACTTGTAGAAATAGCTTCATACTTGGCTATCTCATTTAAAGAGTGTCAACATTGCCTTCAACTCGTAAAGGCTTGTAGCAGGTCCAGACTGAAGGGACTCAACAGTTGATGCTGACAGTGCAGGGGGCCTTCCACAAGGTCCTCCCCCCAGCACAGGTCATTTCTGCGAGGAGCTGAGTATCACAGCTGTAAAACAAATCCCACCTGCCTCTTCGTCAAGAGGAGGGGACAAAATGGAAAGAGGTTTCCAATTCAGTTTTAAGCAGAGAGGTGAAAGAAACTGTACTTGAACTATTTCTTCTATTTTATGCGCAGAGCCTGGTAATGGTGCTGCTTCACAGGCTATCAGTCAGGTCTCAGCCAGGCTTCTGTGCGATTTAGCTACGTAACACAGCACTCCTTGCTTAAGAGTTTGGCATACACAAACAAGGCCAACTTAATAAAAAGTTTCATAGCTCTCCAGACTGCCCTCCACCATATCCAGCAGGTCCCTCTTTTGGTGCCTCACCCAGCACAGAGCCTGAGGCCAGGGAAATTTCTGGTCAAGGGAAACATTCCTACTCCTTGGGCTAAGAGTAACCCAGGCAGCTCTGATGTGCAGTAACATAATTGTGTTAAACATTCACTACTCAGATACTACAAAGGCGGCAATAAAACCATCTTGTGCACAAGTGAAACTGCAAACTTCCTGCATTAATTTGCATGTATAAGATTACAAAACTGCATCAGATGTCAGAAAAAACCCCACATAAGTTTCCACAGTACATACCCAACAGATATTTTTCAATTCAGTTCTTAAATACAAAAACTGTACTGAAAATGTGTTCTCTTCAGATGTTTAAAATTCAAAAAACATTAAGATTAGATTTCAGCTAGACATCCCTTCTCCACTTTAGTACTCTAACTCTTCACCAATTAAAATCTCGGGACAAGAGTCTACTATGAAAGCCAATATAATAATCATTTTGAAGAGCTCCATCTTTCAGACAAACACATCATCTGAGCCACAAAAGCAAAGCATGCTGTTCTACAGAACAAAGGATACAGAATAAGGAATTCCTGGCTCCTGTGCCAATATTTTATCCACTGAATTTGGGGTTATTCCTGTTGTCCATAAGATGACGTTTCACACAATTCCTGATGGCAACCTATTGCCAACTGAAGGAATTCAGAAGGCTAGTAAGTGAAAGAAGGAATAAATATCATTCTCTAAGTTTATTTTGGAATTCCTATACCATTTTAAAGGTGTTGTTGACTACTAGCATTCTTGGTTTTAGGAATGTATTAGCCCAATGTAACATTAAGACTTCCTTGTTCCAAGTTGAAGGTTACAAAATTTGAATGCATTCTCATCAGGCAAAGATAAGTATGCTGTACAAGATTGAAAATGTTGTGCTAGCACATGAAGTATTGCCAGAAATACAACTGGGACAAAGTATTGATCCAACTTGTACATTGTGCAATCCCAGTGAAATTTCTTTGGCAATACTGTGTCTCTAGGATTCCTTAAAAACCAGACATATTTGAAAAAAAAAAAAATCTTAAAACCCTTTCAAACACTAATTTTGACAGCGGAAGCGTCTCCCAATGATTTCTAAGCACGCAAACAACACTTTCCCAAAGCCAGGAGAACATCCTGTCTATCAAACCAGCCAAGTGGCTGCACAGCCCAGGCTTCTTCATGATCATACCGTAAGTGCTGGCTTGCCATGAGCCAGCATTTCAAAAATAAATACATTTTTAATTAAAAAATTAAAAAACTAACTGATATTTACTAGTCCCAAGAATGCAGAAGTATTAGAAGAAAATACATGTATAAATAAAATGGTACAGACAACTCTCAAAACCCCTACCTTTTGTAATGAAGGAAAAGGAAAGGCTAAATTATCCCAGTAGGAATTTGCACATCAGATTTCAGGACATCTTTTTCAAATGAATATTAGAATGGTATCCAGTGAAACTGCAGTGTCATGAAATAGAGTTGGTAAGTCCAAAGTCTTGTTTTGATTCTTTACAGAATGGCAGAGTCTGACATCAAAAGAACAGCTTTGCAGAGATCCATACCTTTTACTCCATCAATACCTACCTCATGGATCACTTCTGATGTGAGGAACAAGGCTTCATTTTAACAGGAAAAAGAATAAGGTTTAATTATTTCCACTTGGGCATTACTACCAAGTGAGAAGAATGCCTTAAGCAGTAACATGAAACCAGTTTCAGGTCTCAGTTGAGGTCTAAAGTATACTTTCAGTTTCTAATGTATACAGTACAGGTAGACATCTCAAAAAGGTCTTAAAACAAGGTAATTCAAGGGCTGTTTAGCTTTCTTGAAACAGTTTTGCCACAAATTTCACATCATTTATGATAAAGACAAAAGTAAAGATGCTATACTTTCTTTAACTGGTTGCCGTAAGACTGACTATGATTAATCACTACAGTTTGTTATTGTAAGTCTGCATTTTTAAAGATTATCTGGGAAAATAATCAAAGTACAAACAACTCCTACAAGAAATAATTTAACTGAACCACTCAATACTTTTAAACCAGGATTTCTAATCCCAGATAAGCAAATCTAAGACACATTGCCTTGCAGGACTTGACACTGACAACCATTTCATTCTGTTCTATTTTTTTTCCATGGACAAAGGCAACATAGCCTGCGGAGCAGAGCCTGCCTGATAGAAGGTACCACTTCTTCAATTAGTAGAAAAACGGAACCTAAAACACAGCAAATAAAAGGATCATTTGTCTTACACTGTCACTTGCAAGAAAGAGCATGTTTTAAATAATAAGTTCTGCTTGGCAATATTTTGTAAAGTGCATTATTTAATAAGTGAATTACTGAACACTGGACCTCAGTAAACAAGCTTGATGTCTTGTTTCCATATAATGTCTTTGTAAGGACACCTGAATGTGCAGAAACATTTAAGCAAAGTGCAGCAGTCTGACAGGGAAATGAACAGCCTTAGTGAAACGCAAGACTAGGAAATAGCTGAATATATATGGCACAGCAGAGCATTAAATGGTGAGAAATTAAAGCATTAGAAATGACAGTAAAAAGGTATTAACCAGAAGAAAGTGTATCTTGTGGTGCCACAATAAACCTGGAAGAGGCTGAATGACAAGGCAATCTTCCCAATACAACTACTGAATATGGAATGATCCCTTAAGAGAAAAGCAGGAGGCCTGGCAAAACATTATGCACACTCCCAAATCAAAGCAAATAAAACCACACACTGGATTAGCCAGCAAGTCCTTTCTATCCTCAGGTTCTCTGGATTCTCCAAGAGTGACTCAAAGCTTCCCCTGACATTCATGTTACCCATTCCACTGATCTGGAGTGGAGTAAGTGCCAGACAGAGCTGCAGCTCAGCACGTCAGTGTTGAGTAAGCCAGAGAGCTCCACACACTTGTCAGGGAAACATTCCTAGAATTTCAGTGCCATGAGGACGTGGTTTAATAAATTGCTAGTCCTACGCTTAAGCTGAAGCACTATATTCTCTAAAGTCAATTTTCTCTGCATTCATGCATTTTCACAGCACCTGGTCTTTTCTCATATGCTAGACTTGCACGAGTACAACTTTCAAGATCAGTGGGGACTGAAAGGTTTGAGGACTCTGAAATTAAGCGTTTCTGTGATTATTGCAAAGAACTGTTTAAGAAAATGCACAAGTGGTTAATCTATTTAACAGTATCAGCAACTACTCAGAAACCCATTCTGAAAAGACAATATTCCCAATTTCTCCACTTTCTTCCTTCTCTGCCAGTAGTTAAACCCATGCTTAAGTACAAAGCCTTACACTGACAGAAAGGAAAAATCTGCCAGTCTTTCCAATTCAGTAATCCTCATCTGGACAATTTTACTGACAGAGGTGTTTCAACATGAGACTCACTAATAGCAAGTGTCTTGCACAATTCCCTAATCATAATTGAAGTGAGGAGCAGATCCACTCAGCTCTACTTTAAGTAGTGGCAGATAGTGAGAAAACTTTCCCAATGCCAATGGGACTGACTATGCCCATTTTTTTGCAGTTACACATTTTTCCTTTTAGAGGCTAACTTACCTTATGCTTACCTTACACAAATGAAAGTTCCCTGCTTATCCTACTGACATAAAACAGATCTAGCAGGTTCTAGGAAGAAACAGGCATTCTTCTTCTAATTTCTAAACCACCTTCCCCACCACCGCCCTTTTGAAACCAGCCTTGCAGACACTGCAAGAAACAAGGGTATCTATAAAGTAACCTCTCCCCAAGCTCAGGATCAACATGAAGTGGTTTTACTCCGTTACAAGTACTACAAGGCTTGTCTTCACTGCTAGGTTGATCACATTTTGAAGTTTGTTAAAAACTTATGATAGCATAACTTGTCAGGTTTTTGGTTGTTTTTTTCCTTCTCTCTGGGAATTGAAGAAATAGCTCACAATACATCCCAAGTATATGCACGTATCATGTAAATTTTATTTATTTAAACCAAAGTATTACACACTGATGGAACAATCTAACTGGGCAATGACTAGTTAGCTAGCTATTCTGCAACTGTCAGCAGTGGTTTGTACCAGCAGCTACTAAAGCAATAATCTTCACTGTAATATAACCAGTAAGGAAAAATCCCATCCTCCTACTATTTTTTCCTTTTCAAATGATCAGGCAGTCAGCCTGCACCTTGAACTTTCAAATATTCCAAAGTTTCAACTAGGGAGCAAGAAGTTACCAAGTCCTGGCATTCGTACCACAATGATGTATGTTCTGAGCTCTCGATATTACAAAGTCCAACCAACTGGCATGCTGCAATGGCATTCCACACACACACTGCAAAACCAAAAGCAAGTTCTCTTATGTCAGTTTTGACTCTGTCATTCAATTTAACTCAACAAACAAAAGGAAAGTTTAACTTTCTATAACATTTCTAGTTAGCCTTCTCCAACAGAAAAAAAAAAAAAATCAGGACTTTGTTTACTTCTCTTTCCTAATAATCTCCTCTCAGGAAAGAGTAAAAGTGAAAATAGCATCAAGGGGGACTCAAACCAACATTCCTAAAAACTAATAGTTTGCTCTCACATGCATCAGATTACAGGCTTCTGTTCCATTAACCATGTCTGCGCAAGTTACCCACATAATACTGTTCTGACTCAAAGGAGTGTTATTATCATTTTTACACAAAGGGAATGAGAACAAAAAAATAATCTCTGTTAAATCAGGGATTTGATTCTCTTTAAGAAACCACTTTGGGCATGAAGCTCTTGGCAAGCATGCAGAACTCTTCCCCCAACACATTTTTGTAATCTTAGAAGGGTGAAAGGGAAGGGAGGCAGCAGGAGAGCCATCAGCATTAAGGAGATTTCAGTCCCTACAGTACTGTTGGAGCAATACAGTTATACACTTGTCCAAAGTTTTACCTTAAGAGACTTTTCCCTTCTGTTAACTTGGACATAAGCTTTGCAAATCAGTGAAATTCTGCCAAGAATGAGAAGATGCATCTACCTGCTTGATCAGCCATAGCCAGCTTCCAAATAATTTTCAGGGTGTGCTGAACAAAAGTTACAAATTTTTATTTCCAATGAGTTTAAGCATGATAAACTACTGAAATGACAGACTGCAAGCACAGCTTTTTCCGAAAACCGTTAAAGGGTGAAGAGTTTTATTTTCAGTTATGAAAACAAATGCTATCCATCACCACTGAGAAGGGCCAATTCACATTAGGACAAAGGAGGTGTAAGATCAGAAACATGATCCAGACTGCAGAACTGCATCTCAGTTGGTTACAGCATGTTCACCTTTCAGATTTGATTCTCCCTACTGCCAGTTAATTTGTATTGCAAAGACAGCTCTCTTTCCTTCTAGATCAAGTACAGCCTCGTTCCATCATCCACTGTAGCCCAGAAGCTTCTGAAGTTTAAAGACTCTTACTCACTACCATATTTCAGCTTTTTCCTTCCATGTAAAATTAAGTGTAGGTGCCCTGACTAAACTCCAATTCTCAGGAGTGGTGAATAATTTCACTAGGACTGGAAGTGTTCCCAAATCAGCCATGTTACATCTTGAATAACAGTAATGACAGACAGGGGAGAAGCAGTGTTTTAAGAAAAAAGTTGTACCACCTGAGTAATAGTGCACATTCCTTTCCTTCCTTCCTTTCACCCCTTTCAACTGCTTTGGTATCCAAGCCCCCTGAATTTTTTTTTTTTTTGCATATATCTTTTCAGAAGTGGAAACTACTAAATTAGTCTCTGATAAGAGCTCCTCAACATAGTTCAGTACTGTAGAGCACTTCACAGGTTAAAAGCTCTGTAAGAGAAATAATCAGACTGCTATACACAACATACCAGTATGCACCTAGCACACACCTAGTTAATAAGTATGCAGCAGCTTTAGAGAAATTTCTGATTCATGATGCTGCTAGAAACTGTCAGATAGGTAAGTAATCCATTTAGTTATGCTTGAATGATTAAGTGGTTTGACTTTTGACAAAGCTTTAAGAAGTTTCAAAACAAAATATTGGAACATTTCATACAAGGCAGGTTATTTTAATGCAAAACAATGCTTCATCACAGAAATACTCCCAATACTGAGAGTTGGGGGGGGAAGAAGAGGGAGAGACAATTATTTAATACAGATGGGTTAACTTGAAGCAACTGTCCAGTCTGTTGGCTTAGGTTTAAAAACTCCAAAGCAAACCAATCGTAAAGGCTATCTAATGAAACAGAGGAAAACAAAAGTATTCATTAAAAT
>JANXJC010000078.1:64097080-64142199 GCA_027564655.1 Leptodon cayanensis | reverse complement strand
AAGGAGTACCTAGAACAGGCAACGTAAGAGTTTCACAAGTTTGGCTGAACTTCAAAACAAAGTTATGCAGGTTAGCCCCATACCAGCTGTCTGGCACACGTGCCTAACTACTGGGAACTGCTCCAAGTGATTTAACTGCACTCACTGGCATCCATGAGTACAACCTGCAAAAGACCTCCTCTAAACAAAGCTGAAATAAAATTCCTGGCAAATGATTGGTAAAGGGCACCACCTTGGCAATTGTGTTGAAATAAATTATCAAGGTCAAAAAAGTCAGCTCTAATTTCCTGAAGACTTCTTTGAAGATTACATTTTGAGTTTGCAATGGCAGACTACACACAGCTTGTTCTGAGTGCAGTCAGCATGGGAGCAATACATCAACTGAAGTAGGGAACCATTTTTCCCTTTAGACATCCGAGGTGTAATATGAATCTGTACATTAGTAATACAACTATAACTATGAAGCTTAACAGCTGTGTTATCCGTTACCAGAAACAGAACAAAGTGACAGACTGAAATTAGAGAACTTCGACTATCCAAAGTCGAACTCAACTTCAGAGAAAGTGTTCACACACGGACACACATCCCTGTTAGCTGCACAAGTCTGCTTTGGAGCCTAACAGAGTTCAGACTGCAGAGTGCATCCAAAGTAGCTAGACTTGTACACCATGGTTCAATATTTACCACTTCAAGTTCAAAGGTTTCACTTTTGTGTATGTGCTTAGTGAGCTGACGAATAAACCAGAAAGGACAGCTTCTTGGATCTCCCTATTCACCAGATTTTCAGTGTTCCTCCAAACCCAGATCTCTGAACTTTCAGGTCCCACCCCAACATCCATATGCAGTGAAAAAGTTAAAAAGTGATATCTACCAAAAGTATTTAGAAGTCAGTGACTGCATTATTGGAACAAACCTGCACTGCTCAGCTAAAACGCAATCAATACTGCATCCAAGAAAAATTTGTAGTAAACTCAGGAAGCCTGAACAGGTAGATTAAGAGCACATGCCCACGACTATTACACATGGGAAAAAAAACAAACCAATCAAACAGCTTTACAAGAATGTGTGCTGGTGGGAATTAGTTTAACTAGTCTTAAAGCAATAGGATAAATCAGCAAACTGTACAGCACATTGCAACCAAATTTAGCATGACTACAAGAGGAGGGCATTAGCAGCCTAAATGAACATGCTAGCATCCAGTTCATCTTCTGAATACTCATACCACTGCACTGTTCCTCCTCCTTTATATTCAACTGTCCTGTTATGGGAGAACATGGATTTTGGGAACAATTAATAAAAAATGATTTTGTTCTAGTTTGATTCTAAAGCTCTGAAAAATTAAAGCATGTCCTCAGAACTGATTCACAACATAACTCAAGCTTCAGCTACAAAAAGTTAACAGCAAATTCCTTTTAATATATACGATAGAAGAGAATTAAAGCTTTAAGTACATACACTGTCAGTACTCACTTGCAGATCATCTGCACCACCTTCTATTTGCTCAGAAACAGAGGTTATGCAAGACATGGTATGTATGTGTAATACACACGCACTCTTCATTGGTTAGTTAGAAACCTGCTATCATAGCTAAAATTGTTTGCTTGAAGGGCTAATCCATCAAAAAACTGTTTAGACTTATATTCTCACATCCTTCTCTGGAAAAGATCTGAACCCCTACTTTCTACTCCCAACTTTGTAGTATGTTAATCAAGGAGGAACACGTTATACTTATGCCTTCCCATCTCCCAACTGTTCCACATTTCATAGCAGCAGCATGATAATTAAGCACTTTACATCCCTGGAATGAAAAAAGCTGCTTGGTCCACCTGAAGATTACAGAACACTGTTACATGTGTGTAATACCTCTACGTTCTCCATTTTAGAGAGCATGAAGAAGGCAGGGGGTGAGATGTTTGCTATATGCATTTCTTTGCTTTAATGAATACTACCCCCCTCCACTTTCAGGAGCAGAAATCTGAACTGTCTCCTTGTACAACACTGAAACCATTTTGTTATGGAACTAGTGGCAATATTTCAGCTTTGAAAATGTGAAAGTAAGTTTTGAACTGCATTCATGAAGATTTCCACTTTTTTTCTTTTGAAAAAACAAACGCTGAATCCAGCAATTATCCAGATTTGAAATTCAACCCAGATTTTTCAGTTGCAGACCAAAAGGACAATAAAATTCCATCACAAAGGGACACATCTGGCATTTATGAAATCCAGTTTGGAGCAGATCTTATATATGCACAAGACAAAAAACTCTCATATCTGTGTCTCAATAGAAGAACAGAAACAAGCCAATGGTACCTCAACAGTAAATGTTTTAAGAGACAGCAAGACTGGAATGCCTCCAAATCTGCACTTTAAATGAGAGCTCAATAAATAAGCTCCAGAGTAAAAGTTAGTGAATTGAAGGGCTCATGAAATTAAGCCATATGTTGACCCTTCTCCTTTTAACTCACCATAAGGTACAGCTGGAGACGCCTAAGATGGAAATGCAAAGTCATTCCTCAGCAAGGAGGAAGCTCACTTACGTGTTTGGAGGCCAGGGTTCAAGTCTTGCCCAAGGCTGAAGAATACGAAGAATTGCTATGTCTTCCTTTCAGGCTTAGTAAGTAATTGTTGTACACAGAAGGGAGGGGAGGACAACCCCAAGATGTGTTAGAATCCACTAGTTAGACTGGACATCTCAAACACTGAAGTACAGGTTAAAATTTCTAGAGACTGGAGGCATAGGAACTCAGGCATCTCATATCCAGAAAGGCTTCCCCTCAGGAAATTCAGCTACATCAAAAGCTGATGGAAGGGCAACGTGGCAAGGTGCAAGCAATTCAACACCTTTCTTTTCTGACGTTGCTGTTGGACAGGCCTAACAGAAAAAATGCTCTCTGCTAATCTGTTACTCAGGAGCAAAAAAGAACTAGTTGGACATGTCAGCAGCCTTGTTTGCAGTAACCATGAGATGGCAGGATTTCAGGGACAATCTCCTTAGAGCACAAAGACATTCCATCCCCTTGGGGAAGAAAACAAGCAGGAGTAACAAGAGGCCATCTTGATTCAGTGAGCAACATCTGACCGGGTTCAGATACAAAATCATGAGAGGTAGAAATAGACTGCCTACCGGGGACAAGTACTGAAGCATCACCCAAGCACGCAGAGAAGAAATTAGGAAGGCCAAGGCTGGAGCTTGTGAGGAGTACAAAGGGCAATGTGAAGGTGTTCAACTGGCAGGTCAGCAGCAAAACAAGGACAAGGATAACATGGGCCCACCACTGAACAGGGTGAGCTACGCTGTGACAAAGGGAATAGAAAAGCTAAACGTACTCGATGACTTCAAAACCTGAGGCAGAGATGGTTTTTCCAACAAAATCCTTTCAGCCTCCCAGGTCTTCACGCCTAGTAGAAAAGTTCAGAGGAGCGAGGTACTATCTAGTCAAGGAAGATCTAACCATGATTACTTAAAGCTGGACTTGCAAGTCTGTAAGACTGGATGGCTTGCATCCAGTGGTGCTGAAGAAGGTAGATGATGCCATGGTGAGGCTGTTTAGACATCTAAGAAGCCATGCTAAGGATGCAGGGGGTCCAGTCCCCCTGATGGTTAGAAAAAGGGCAAGAAGGACTGAAGGAATAGATTTTCCCAACAGGCTGTGGAATCTCCACCTCCAGAGCTCTTGAACAAATCAGGATGCATGGGGCTTTGTCAAAACTATAGTTACCTCTGCTTGTAAACTGGGGGCTGGACTAGATGACCTCCAGAAGTTCCCTTCAGTATATACACAAAGGCTTCCTAAGCATCCAGCCACATACCCAAAGTATTTAAGCCATTCTTGCTAGACATTGTAACAAGGTCTCCACAGTCATCAGGATGATGTGGGCATTAATGATACTGGGCAGGGAGGAGGAATCAATTCAGCAGTAAGAAAAGGTTCAATAAAAATTTTGGAAGATAACAGTTCAGAATTTTATAAGCTATCTCTAAGGTATACTCAAAAAGGTAGAAAATATTAGCTTTTAAGAGAAGCCAGCATGTTTATTTTCTGAAATGTTTTAATACTTTTTCTGGTGACATTTTAGAAAAGTTTTTTTAAAAAGAGTTTTCATCATCATCTGCAGGTAACAATCATCCTTAAATACAGTATTAAAAATACAGATTTATGTTAATCCAAAACTATGAAGAATAACTTCATAACCCAATTGCCAAGTATCCGAATTGATTCTTAAACTTTTATTCACTAAACTGATTGGTCCCAATTAGTTTCTGTTTCAGAGACTTTTGTGACCACTATGGCACAACAAGCAAATCAGGTACACTGAACATGTGAGAAGAGGAACACATTAATTAAAAGCCTTTTGCTTTCAAAGATTATATGTTCCAACACAGCATTACCAACAGTTGTGTTTCACATTCCTTATAGAGTACTGTTATTGCAAATCTACTTTTTTCCTACATTATTACTGCAGGAAGTGATTCTAAAATCAGAAAATTTAAGGAAGTATGCTTTAAGGTTTTGAAGTCTTAGGGAGGCATCATTTGCACCAGCAGTAACTAGAACTTACCTATTTCCACCCTAGTATGTGATTGTCCCTGTGAAAATATTCAGTGGACACTGAGTAATAATACTGCATACTTCATGATACAACACTTATTCTTAACATTTTGTGGATGAAATGTAAGTTTAAAAAGTATCAGATTCAATATACCTTGACCTTCACACAAGACTTTAATGTGCTGTTTGTGCTGCCAAGTTTATAAAAATTATATATATAATTTTATATATATATATAAAATGAAAGTGACAGCACAATCCCAAATTAAGTTCTTTCTAAAAATACTGTAAACTATATATAGCACCTGCTACATCATTTAAGAATTTAAAAAAAAAAAAAGACTCTCATTCAAATGTTCTTTCAATTACACACAAACTCTTCAATACTAGAAGTCTTGGTTTGTGGGGGATCTTTATTGTTGTTTTGGGGAGTTTTTGTTCAGTTTTGGGGAGGCTTGGGGTTTTGTTTGTTTTTTATTTTTTCCCTGCTTGTAGAAAGGATTATATAAAGCTGGAGAGAAAAGCCTATTTCAATAACTAAGTTCCCATCCTCCTCAAAAAAATATTGACAAAACCTTTACTTAAGCCAAGTTTACTGTCTTTGAGATTGGATTTTACAAGCAGTAAGACATACCCATTCTTTGCTTAAAGATGACATTCCAAATTTATAGACACAGTTAAAGCTGACCTTTTCCAGGTTCAGAATGGCCTGGTCAAGCCTGTCTCCCGGATTCCAGATCCTGCTACCTAGGGATTACCAATGCTTGTCTGCACAAAGGTGATCAAGGTAGAATTAGCAACTCCTGACTGCCAAAATGAGTTGGGAGCAACCAGTTAAAATCACCACACTATGTATCAGTACAGTCTAATAATACAGTTAGAAGGCACAGCCATCACCATCTTGAAGTCCTGAAGTACAACACATTTAAGCATAACTAAACAAATAGCTTTTAAAGTTGCCTTTTTCCCCCCACCAGAAGCCCCAAAAAGTTTTTCCAGACCAATCAAGCATTAAGATACACTAACAATAAAGGCTTTTTTGAGAGTGTTGAAGACTCATCCCACAATTCATATACTAGAGGAAAATAGAAGCTCTTGATGTTCTACGTTGTTACTCTACTAGACATGCAAGCTTCACTGTTTACAAACTCATTTCACACAGACAACCAGCAAATACAGCAAAGTACGCTCACCAAGGAACAGTAAAATATTAACTCACAGCTCTTGCTGCTGAACATCTGTGGTTTCTATTAACTCTTTCAGATGCAAGAAAGCTAACAAACAGGATGCAGAAACCACCTGCCACAGACTGGCTAGAGCAGACGGGTTTGGGAGGCATGCCTGAGCTACCAATAACGAATGGAGAAGTCACTGTGTCCTTTCAGTGTCCTTTCTGCCTACTCCTCTGAGTAATCCGGGTGTCTTGCCAACCAACTCAAAGCCAGGCAACCGCAAGCAGTAGCAAGCGAAAAGAGAAGGAAAAATTGAACAAGATGGGGAGCTGCAAAAGCCAAAGTGATCAGAGATTAATAGAGACTGCTCACTCACATCCCCACTATAGCCTAGCACACCTACCTATTTTACTGAGCCCTACTTTGCCAATTTGAAAAAGGAACCAGCTATTTGGCAAATTATTATCTTTATAGGCACTAAAGACAGTACCTTAAAGGCAATCCAGTAGCCTTAGAGTATACACTGGTATACTAGAAGTTACATCCTAATTGCAAGCACCAGTGACAGGAGGACCTCTTGGCTTTGATCTCTCTTCATAGACACTAAAACTAGTGCTTGTATATCAAACTTACTTTTCTAAAACACTAAAACAAGCCACTGTCTCCCAGCAAAGAAACTACATGATATGAAATTCTGTACCGTTCTGCCTATTGCAACTACATTTAAAAAATATGCATCTTACTAAACTGTGTTATGTGCTTTAAGGAGAACTTTGCTATTTTGATACTCGAAAGAAAAGTCACCTTCACAGGTAAAGCACGTTTATTAAGTTACTATGCTTAATATTTACTTAAATGGAATATTACAAAGCTTTACACACAACCAGTTGCCATCAAACCTAGCAACACCTTCATAAAAGCTTGAGAATGCAGTTCTGTGCAAGTCATTCACCCTCAGTGAAGTAGCTCATACCAAGCTTCTGTGTCTAGCTTAAATGCCAAAGACTGCCTGAAGAAAGGGTTGTCTTACAAAGAGACACAGAAGAAAAAGTACACAGTTTCTAATGCTAATACTTAACTAGCAATTTTTAATACAACTAGTGATCTCCATGCATAGAGATCTGCAAGTGTTACATGCTTTCAAGTAATATATGCCAACTCTTACATGCATCTTTCAACAAATATGAATGAGATTTACTAAGCACACAACAGTGACTGTGATCCTCAGCTTAGTTTAACTACCAGTAGTACTGAAAGTGCAAACACAGTATAAAAGTTGTCAAGGAGAACCTAAGCTATTTAAAACTGAACAGGACTGTTTTCAGAATGATACAGAGCAAACAGGATACTTAAGTCAGCAAGAATTAGCTTATCGAGCTCAGGTTAGAAAGTAAAACCTTATTGAAACTAACCAAAACCCACAGGTGCTTTACTTAGACAACCAAGCATAAGTCCATTGGTTTACATTCATGATCAAGCATATATGTCTTTTAGCATGTATTTCAATACCACTGTTACTGATGAACAATAAAGACTAATAATTGTCTTGCCCTCATGCCCCCATATTATAACATAGTAGACAAATGCAAAGAGTTGCAAACATCAGACTTGCATAAAACAGTACTGCAACAAAATATGCAATGATGCTTGCCCAAAACACTCTCAGCCTCCAACCATAACTTACAGGCTTCCAGAAACATAGGTTGCTTTCTTGGTTTTATTCTTCCAGAAGTTTGCTCAAATTGGTTTTTGAACTCACTTATAAACTTGCACATCCCAGCATTGCAAAGAATTCCACAGCTTAGTTAATCTTCTTAATCTTCATGTGGGAAAAAATAAAAATAAGAAACTACTTCAAATGTTTTGCTTTCACCTTTACTATTAGAGGAAGTGGGAACAATTGTTCATTTCTTAACTTCTGTACCACTTCTAAAGTACTCTTTAGAGACTTCCATCTTACACCCACCTCTTCAACACACACCCAGTTACTCTATTTCAGACCAAGAGCTCTGATCTACTCAGGGATGCTGCATACCAAAACTATTTTATACTTTTGATAAATATAAAATGATGAGAAAGGATGATAAGAAGGAACGAGAAGGTAGGAGAGAACAAAACCCAAGAGTACAATATGCATAGTAGAAGCACACAATGGATTTTTATACTGGAAGCATTGTTTTCCTGCTATGAATTAAAGAAATAGTAAACAAAGATTAGATTTGTATTTCTGACTGGATAACTGAGCATGAATCTCTAAAAATACTCAAAAACAACTTCAAGTTCTAGTATTACACAGGAATAAAAGGTTCAATTCAGAACATATAGTTTCGTATTCAACACTATGATTGTCCTGTCTTCATTCTTTCTTGGTATTTCTACCTGGATATTTATTTTATGCAAATGAGGGTAGCTGATAATAAGTTTGCCACTAATAATTTTGATCCAACTGATCCAGAAATTCAGCTCTGGGTTACAGTTTGAGAGCGTACTGACCTCCTCCAGCTTGCTGTAAAACTCATCACAATCAAGCTCCATGCTCTTAGTGGCTTGTTAACTGTAAGGTATGTAGGCGCATGACCTAAGATCACTGAAACCACCCTTTCAGATGTAGGGCCCAATTTCCTTAAGAAACCCAGAATGATTTACTGGGTCACTGCATCCATGACATCCAACTGTACAGGACAATTTCCCACTTTAATCTACCCTTCTTTGACCACTCACTAACTTACTTTTTGTTTACGGCTTCCTGTGCACGGAAAAGCCTGCGCTGAGAGTGGAAGCACTGCAAGTGAGCTCCCATTGAAGTCATCACTTCCAAGGCAAGCTTTGACCAAAAAGGAGAGCCCTCTTACATCATTTTCTATGATGTAAGGGGACAACAGAAGGGGGAACAAAACAGTAGCTAGGAATACAAACCTAACAGCTCACCAGTTTAGAGATGACAGGCAAATCTTGCTTCCTATATGGAAGTCCGAGATGTCAAAGCACTAGTTGCACAGGGAAGAACAAAATACTAAGTGATGACTATGCCATTGCTTCCCTTTGTTGTTCTCATACAACAAAAATATGTTTCTTAGTTTGAGGATGAGCTAACTGTTTTTCAGCAGCCCTCAAACCAAGAAAATATTATTTCAGGACCATTTTAGTCATTACAATCAACTCCAATTTTCTCCTTTTTCCTCTTTACATTTAAGAAGCATTTTTAGACTCATGCAGAAGTTCAGCTGAAGACTGAGAGCTACACCCAAGTTGAATTTTGACCCCACAGTTTCATGCTGAAAGCCATGCAATTCTGCTTCACAAAGCACCTGAGGACGTACAGTTTTGTTTAAAGATTAATCCCATTTGAAACTTAGACAAGTATATGTTCACATAGTAGCAGAATAATAAAAAGAAATGCCACTTTTAGTGAGTTGAAGCAAAGAAAGTAAAAACATTTTACCCCTGCCACAATGTAATATATATTAAAACAAACAAACAAACAACTCCCCTGTATTTCCCCCATCTTGTGTTACAAGTTACCATTTTATCTTTTTTTTAAAGTCTAAAGAGTTAGTTTCTGGCAATTACTTCTGCTAACTCACCACACTAAAATTTGCAAAGCTGACAAGATACCAAGACAATTTGTTATCCTGGGGGAGGTAGCATCTCCTTTATTTCAATTATTAAGGTTGTTCTACTATAAGTCTGATCTTTGGAAAGTCAGTAATACTGAAAAGGCTGACAGACATGCTGTTAGGAATTCTTTGTTTTCTGTGTTTCATGAAAATCCTCCTTTGCTTACTCTGCCTTTTTTCCAAAATGAAGTTGACCATCACAGAGAAAGTGACAATTACAAGTCTTCAAAAGTACATCACATGTTTCCTGGAACAGAGACAAGTTACACCTTACTAGTGGATATTCTGACTCTACAGAGCTACTCATAGGCAAGGATAGTCCATCCAATAATCAGTGTCTAGAATAGCTTAGAATAAGTAAATAAAAGTCTTCTAAGCACAATTATGGGCATTAGTAATACAAAAAAAAGCTGTACACGAAGCACACTCCTCTAATCTCTCAAAGACCAAACTCCAATTTGTCTATCTACTACCTGCATGAAGCTCTGCTCATTTTAGGATTATCTGCTATACTGCATATCTATCATCATGCACTTGCTCCTCTACTACCATCAGCCATTCAAAATACAAACTGCTCCTAGCACCTTTGAACAGTTGCCGTGCATGACTTGGAGCTGGACCTGGTTTCCCACCAAATCAATATGCAACATTTTCCTATGGCTGCTGAGGGACATCAGGCATGCTACTAAAAGATTCATAGGGGACACATGCTAGAAGAGCAAATGAGCACAGAGGACAGCAAGCAAAACCTATACACATGTATTTAAAAACCACGCACACAGAGAAAAGTTCTAAGAGGGTATATAGGTCTTCTGGAAAAAGACTAGCAAGGAGATTCTCTAAAACTAAGCTTCCAGGGAGCTTAAGCAACTCTAATAACAGAAATTATTCTGAACATACTTTAACATTTCCAATAGCATTAAGACACTGCTGTTTGTAACACAGTGACAAAACTCCAATCTGTCAGATGCTTCATTTTTGTTTCCCCGTTATCTTGCTGCAATTGAACTGGCAGGTAAGTAAGGTAATGAAATGCCTAATAATGAGAGAACTGAGTAGAGTGATTCTCTTAACAGTCCTCCATATTTCCATATGGACACATCCAGTTTTTATTTGCTATCATTCTAAATCAGAACTACTTTCCTTGCTATTCCACAAAGCCAGATTTTAAATTCTTCTCTCAATTGCGATGCGCAGACATTTTAGAAACATAAATAGAAGCCAATCAAAACTGAACGTCACCCACATTTTGTAAAAAAGCAGAAGTGAATACACAATAATTTATGCATTCTTCTGTACACTAATAAAACGAATTTCCACAAGTTAGAAAAAATCCCAGTGTCTACACAGGGCTCAAAGTTTAAAATTCATTACAAGAAATTTATTCTAGGAGAAGCTCAAAAAATCCAGTAGCAATACCAAACTCATCATCCCAAGTTAAGAAACAGGTTTCACAACCAAGTACATGAGGTTAGTCAGACTCACCTTCCCTCATTGATTTTTGCTTTGTCTCCTTGACAAGAGAAGTTCTCAATGTAACCTAGACTGCAGTTGATCCGCGTCCAGTCGGGCTGGCACACAGCGAGGAAGTGAGGACGCAGTCTGCCTATGGAGTACTTCGCAATGTCTGTCAACGACTGGCTAGCAGCTGCTCCAAAAATGAAGGTCCCAATGGCTTTGTAAATAGTGGCTATGTAGTTATTTCTGACAAATGAATTTGAGTGCAAATGATTATAAAAGACAGAAAGAGTCTCTCCTAGGATTATCTGAAAGAGAAATAAGGACAACAGTTGAAGAAATATAATCACTTACAAAGAAATATATTACTCTATTGTTAATACTCAGACATGTAGTTTCAGAAATTTATGTTTTATAAACATTAAGCTGCACATTTAAATTTTCCAAGAGTCAGCATTAACCATGCCCAAACTTTAAACACTTTTGTGTACAAGAAAAATAAAACTTTTACCTTACCCTGCTTCATGTTGAACTTAATATTATTGATTAAACAAAGCCTTCTCAGAGTAACATTTACCCATACTACTTGGCATGGCCCTAATTAGAAACATTTTCTCCAGTATTACATTTTGTTCTACATTGAGTCTTCTTCACCTAAACTTCTGCTGAGCAAAATTTGACTATTTCATCATAAAGTTGTCAGGTTTTTTGTGAAGCTAGAGACTATTCTGAAGGGTCTAGATTTCCTTTCCAGATATGAAAGGCCAGTTATTTAAAGACATTTCCTACTCCTCATGAAAATTAAATCCTTAGGGGAGAAAAATAATGAGAGTAGGGAAAGACAGGCATTACTGAGGTCTTTCCAGGGATTTTTCACCCTGAATGTCTAAAGTATATTCATCATGTGTGTATCAAGTGTTGGCAGGAAAGCAGATTTAATTTTGTTTTCCCGCAACTTTATCTTTTGCAGAAAGTAAGTTCTTCCTTAAACCAAGTACAACACTTCAACCCAGGTAGGTTGGACATTGAACCAGATGGTCCTATTTTGTACAGAAAGGTTTGACTCATACAGATGATGAGATGGGTGGGGGACTGTATGCACATATGTAAAGTGAGCTTTAAAAATCCTATAAAGATTAAAAGATGGCTCCATCTGTCACTTGAGAGTGACAAGTCCAGGATCCCAGCAAAGCAGAGCTTTGGTGAATGAAGCTGTTATTAGACACTCTAACACCTGGGCAGACAAAGTAGCTGTCAGCAGCTTTGTACATTAAGGCAAACAGACAATCCCATCAGATGCGTGACACTGAAGTTTTACACCCTGCACCATACTGAAACATGGACTGAAGCAGAGAAACACCAGAACATGGACTAAAGCTGAGAAAGTTTTCAGTAAAGTAGATGTTGGCAAGCTCTTATACAGAATCTACCTATCCCAGAGAGTAACCTCTTAATGAGGATAGTTGAGCAGAAATATCAGAACCTTGACTGGTAAATAATGAATCCCTTCTAAAGAACTCTGCTGCAAAACCTGCAAGAACAACACTTATCAAAACTGAGGTGACAAAAAAATAGGTGATGTCAATGCAGCTACTTCATTGGACACAGACAAAGAGTATTCATCTTCAATAATCTGACTGAGCATTGAATAAAGGACACCAACATTTGCTTCAACCATCTGACTTTAAACTCATCTTGACAGAAAAGCCTGATTTCACAACTAAAAGATGGTCCCTGATGTTAACAAAGGTAACTTTGTTAGCTAAATGTTCATACAGGCTCATATGGAGATTTGACAAATTCAAAAGTAATACAACTGTTAAAAATTACTATATTCACTGAAGCCTTTTCTGACTCAGGAAGTCCCTGAGCTGCAAATGGCTGCTACCAAAGTGCTGAGGGCAGAACATCAATCTTTGCTCACTCTATTCTTCCTCCCTCATCTGTTTTAACCGCTGCTAGAAATAAGGTAACAAGCTAGACAGACTTCAGTTGTGACCAAGCACTGCTGCTCTTAGGCAATACTCACTACCAATGGTAGTAACAGGGTGAAAAAAATAGTCCTATCTTAAAAGGCAAGATATTTTAGCATAAACCACTTGCCAGTTAATAGAACAGACAAAAACAAAAAAAAGCTTCATCTGCTCCAGAAGTATTTTTGTAAATTTATGAAGCAGTTTTTCCAAGAAAAGGAAAACTAGGTAAATGTGGCAGGTACATCCACCCCGACAGGAATCGAAAATTCTCCAGGCAGGAAGGAGAGGAAAAAACCCCAAACCCTAGAGGCCACAGGTTGAAAAATGAACTGACCAATCCGACATGCGCCAGGTACACAGAAGTGTTGACCTTTTGGCCAATGGGGATTAAAATGACCAGAGATCAGATTCGGCAAGGGTATAAACAGGGACCGGCTGTAGGACAATTTGATTCAGTCCTCCTCAGAGCAGCAGGTCTGCAGTCAGGGACTCCCCCTTGGGTCGGGACGTGGCCCTAGGTAGCTTCTGCACGTTGAGAGGTCTCATCTTTTAGGCAAGTGATATGGGCATTTTGAGTCATCATTTTTAATCTTAAGAATTCTTAAGTTGGCTGTGTAGTACTCATTCCCCTTACATCACTGATCCTGCGGTTCATTAATGTTATTGGAGTTCTAACTAACTTTTTACTGAAGAATAAAATCTGAGTTTTAACACCTGTTGGATTTGATTGTGTGAGCCTCCGTAACAATAAGTCACAGTCTTGATTCCCAGCCCCGCATTTCTACAGTCAGAGGAAAAAAAAAAATTCCACCCAAGAACAAACATAAGGTACAAGTTGAACTTTATGCTGGAAGCTAGATAAAAATCCATGCAGTCCTTGTGCAAGAAAGAGTTAGATTGCCATAATATCCTATCTGATTTTAACCCATTAGCCCAGAGAAACAGCTGGCAACTGTTGCAGCTCAGAAAAACTGAGGTTTACATGTAGCTGCTCCTTTTCCAGCTTTGATTCCTAAAATATACTTGAATAAATATTTATACACCTAAAAATCTTATTTGCCATAGAAGTGTTTAACTCTGCTCAAACCGTAGCTCTGATGAGCTTGGATGTCACCCAACATGGAGTCATGTGTGGAGTCTGAAGCTTTTTAGCACATCTGGACAGGGATCTTCAAGCCCCTGTTGAAGGGCCATTATTGGAACTAAAGTCCCAGGAGATTTAGGGCACAAAATGGTTAACTGATGAGGTCCAGCTCTTCCCTCTGCCCAAGCCCAAGGACATGCCCCCACCACTTTTTGCCCTAGTACCGATACTGTACTCAACCTAGTTCAAAGAAAGCTGCTGTTTTCTGCCAGGTTAAGGAATTCACTAGCTTATCCTGGTTCAGACAAGCCACCAGAGGTGGCAGAAGACAGGGTAATAGTGGGACTTCACCTTTTGTCCATAGTAAGCTACTAGGTTAGCTCAGCTGACAGCATGTAATTAAATCTTAAGGATACAGAGTCACTATATGCTTGAGCCAGTTCAATTGAGCTAGAAGCTGTGGTCAAAGAGGAAGATTCCAGACAGGCAATTGCAGAGGCAATGTCTCCAGCTCACTGATCTGGTGTGAAGAGTAGGGAAGGAGAACAGTACCCCATTTTCAACCAGGTTAGGTGCAGCATGAAAGTGGGCCCTACCATTAACTCAAACACAGATGGGCCTAGTGTTTTATCCTGACCGTTGGGGAAATATGATGGGGAAAACTCCCTGGCTACTTATTCTTTTTATTCTAGTTATGCTTTTGATAAGTTCTGATTAGAAGCAATAATATCTTTCTATTAAAGAACTCAGGATCTGTTGCTACGCTTCCACACATAGAAGTATTTCCGATGACTGTGTCAGATAAAACTGCTGCCTTAATAGGTCATGCAAACTCATATTCTCAAAGTAGTAGCTCCTAAAATAGAAAAGCTTGAGACAGTCATTTAAAATACATTAGTGTTATTCTTCACTGACATGGTAAGGGAAGAAGTTTTTCTCTCTCAGACTATAGAATTAGCCACCATGGTTCTAAGGTATTCTTTTTCTGTTCTACAATTCTAGTTGTTTGACTTCAATTAAAGAAAGCCTTTTACTTATTCTTGCCAGAACACCATTTCTACTGCTTTAATACTTGGTGTAAAGTATTTTAAAGTTGAAAAATCTTATAGAATACAGTTTTAGAAGTCTGCATCAACAGATTGCCCCTCCTCCCACTTCCCCACCCCCACTGAAATCAAACGCAATGAAGAAAAGTTTAACTTACAACAATTACACTGAAAGGAATAATTATTCCTGCTAACAACTTATAAGAAATGGTGTCCTCTTTGTATGGATACTGGATGGATTCATCACTACAGAAAACTCCTCTCTGGAAGGGGATACGTCTTGAATTGAGAATTGCAAAAGGCAAGCCAGCTAGCAAAAAGGAATAAAAAATACATTACAAAAGCAACACAAACTCTAGCGATGATTATACCCCCGCATTTCCAAAGAGAAGTGCATAAAGAGGAATGGACATGCAGCAAGTTAGAAGGTTATGCACTTCCTTTGGCCTTGTCTTTGCAGCTCCCAGGAAGGACTGCTGAATGAAGGAGAGCAGGACAGGATTCCTCTCACCTTCGTATTTGTGGCATATCAAGTATGGAAGCATGCCGAAACCATGATTGAGGAAACAGGTCAGTGATAACCACTGAGTTACTCACTCTACTGCCACAATTACCAGCTATTCCTTTATATTCCAGTGAGCAACAGTTGCCCCTTTATACTTTCTCTGGACAGCTTTACAAGTCAGAGGAGCATAAACTGCATTTTGTGAAAGCAGAAAAGGGGTGCTTCTCAGGGAGTGCAAGTGGAGAGGGAGTTTTCAGGAAGATATGAAAAAAAGGAAAAAATACACATGCATACAATCCCCTCACTGCCACACACACACACACTGGATAGTTACCCGGAAAAATGTGGTCACTGCATAAGCCCTGCAACCTCAGGGCATGGAGATTTTATTCCCCTCTCTTTGACAAAAGACCCCTTGGCTCATCCTAAACTCAACAGAACACAATGCTTTGTGCTATTGCACCTCAAGAGACCTGCAGCACTAACCGAAACTAGTCATTTGAACAGCAAAGTTTATTAAAAAAAAAAGCTCAAAATAAGATACAAATTGCTACAAACTAAGAGAATCACATTTTTAAACCCCAATCCTCCATCCTTGCCACACATACAGCATCTGCATAATCTGTTTGTGCACAGGGATGAATACCCTCAGAAAGAAATGGCTGTATGGAAAAAAAAAAGTGGAGGACTACCAAGAAAGTTCAACAAAACAATAAATAATCTTTAATTAATGCTACTGGGCTGTACATCCTTAAAAGTGCTTAAAAGCCCTTGATTTTGTGCTCAAAATTCAGCAGTACTGCACATAAAATGCACACCAATTTAGAGTTAGACAAGAAAAATCATCAACAGGGAGACACTCCTAATCTACCAGTGAGGGATCAGAGAGACGAAAACCAGCCTCCTTTCTTCCTTTCTGCCAGAGAAAGATGTTGCTGTAGTCTCAGTTCTCTCCCCAGGACCCCCGTGGCAAGGCATAGCCCACCTCCTCCTTTCCATATAGACAGCTGCTCCCAATTAAGTGTGTACAAACAAAAGTAAACACAGAAAGAACAGGAGAAAAAGGAAGGTGGAAAAAAGATACCAGCCAAGCAGTAAGATAACTGTTAGGGAAGAGGAGAGAAACACTGTTTACACAGTCAGGATTTACAAGAAAAAAAGAAAGAAAAAGACCTAGGATCCCTTTCAACCCTCTCTCCCCTTTAGCCTCTACCCATGAAGTCCTCCAAACGCAGCCTGACTCCTGGGCCCATCACAAATGAGACATACTGTGGTTTCACCAACGATTTGCTATTGATTTTGTTCTTCACACCATGAAGTGACTGCTTAAAAGAATGCTTCAGTTTGAAAAACAGACACGGAAGAACAAATAACAAACTAATGGCTCATAAGGTGAAAATTTCCTTGAAGTGACCTCTGATGAACAAGACACAGCTTTGTTCCATGTCCAAGGAGTTATGAGCTTATAGCGCCCATGTATTCCAGCTAAGCCCGTTGGAAAGAATCAAGGATCTTCTGTACTGTTACAGTCCTAAAAATCAATAGCATGCAAAACCTTCCCTCTCAAAGTGGCAGAAAAACACAGTCATTGTGAAGAGGGGTTGTTTCCAGTTCCACACCAGCAGGACTACAACTGACCTAGATGTGGAAGCTGTCCAAGCACACCAACAAAGCAGGACAGAAGGACAGGCTAAGAGCCAAGCCAGAGCCTTGCCAAAACACTGAACTATTCAGACACCAGCCAGCACACAACCCTGGAGCTGGACTCTGCAGTACAGTGCAAAAACACAGCCTTTCCTACCAGGGAAAAAATCCCTCTCCCTTTCTCCTAATAGTAAGAATAGCAGGGTTTTAGAAAACTTTGCAGCCCAGACCTCATTTCTGCCCTCCCCTTGTGTTGGTATTGTGACAGCATGTCACAACATATCATCAGTTACTTAGTATTTAGCTAACCTGTGCAAGGGAGGAGGCAAAAGCAGTGTGCAGTCATGGTGAGGGGACTGTGACTTGTCAACATAACGCCGTGGTGTGTTTCCAACACCATTTATTTGATAAAATACATATGGAATGATAACTTCATCCTTTGCCCCGCACACATACTAACACCAAGATTCAAGACTGTGCATTTGAGAAAAGTGTGGTTTTTTAGATCTCCAGAATTGGAGAATGAGGCATACACAAATAAGAGTCTCTTATTTACAGGTTTACTTGTTTAAAGTAGGTAGTTTTAATCGTGGTAAAACAGTTGCTCACTAAGTTAAGTTCTGCCTAGAAAAACCTTATCACAGCTTCAGCACACCACCACAAATACTTCTGAGCAGAGATACCTGCTCTATGAATAATGGTTTCACAGTGGCTTACTCCTCATTTCCTCCTACCCACACCTGAATGTTTCAGCTTCTCAAGCTGGGAGATAAAATTTTCAGAGTGCTGGGGTTATTCAGGTGGGTTTGGGTGGTGGCTTTTTTTTTTTTTTAAGGTAATTACCTGCTGCTAAATCAGAAATGGAAAGTGGAAATGGTGTGCGGATCATGGGAATGAAGTCCCTCATGCAGTGACAATGCATGCTTTTCCATGCAAAGAGAAGCTGCTTGAAATGTGTGCTCACTTTTCAGCAATGTTGAGATTATGATGTAATTAGTTTGTAATTGCTTGCAGCACCTTCCTATATCAAGATCATGTAAACAAAGCACCAATAACTCAAAGTCTGATTTTGTTTTGCTTTTTAAGCAAGTAACAACCAGCTAAAATAAGTTACTAAAATGCCTTCTTTTTCATAACTTCTTTCCACCTCTTTTACTCTATCTGAAACCAGTCCCACTTTGCTAATTAAGAAAGAAAACTTTATAAACAGTTTCCTGAAGTCATAACCAGCAAAATTCAGGTAAGATAGTGTGAGTCTTACAGTTCTAGGTATCTACCTGGTTTGAAGTAACAATCAATTGGAAGAGCTATGCATTGGAATACCATACTGCTGAAAAAGCTTACATAGTAAAATTCATTAAGTGTTTCTTCAGTTCCCCCAACTGTGTAACAGATTTAAAAAGTAATTCCACTAGTCATCTGTCTTATTGCTGTTCTCGGCACATTTCAGTGCTGAAAGGAGACATGTTCCATGTGGGACTTCAGGACATGGTTC
Source organism: Leptodon cayanensis (assembly GCA_027564655.1). Taxonomy (NCBI): domain Eukaryota; kingdom Metazoa; phylum Chordata; class Aves; order Accipitriformes; family Accipitridae; genus Leptodon; species Leptodon cayanensis. Next base: position 64,123,652 of record JANXJC010000078.1, on the reverse strand, counting down.
AGTGGGCATGGTGGTGTTGGGTTGACAGTTGGACTCGATGATCTTAATGGTCTCTTCCAACCTAAACGATTCTGTGATTCTATGAAAGCTTCAGATAAAGGTTTTGACTTCTAAAAAACAGATTACAGTAAAATTGATCAGATGATTGACTAAACACTGTTAAACTGAAAACTAAAATCACAGCACTACAACATTTGTGATTTACCTTTTGCTCAATCCAAAGTAGTTATTAGCCTGAAAAACCATGCCAGTACTGGCTTTTGATGCCTTTTTGGTTAAAGTACTCTCCAATGTCTATACCTACTCCCTCAGAACATGTTCCATACAGCAGGTTTAATTTACTTCTTTTAAACACACATGGATTGGCTTCACTATTAGCTGGTGGGAGCAGGGAGAAAAGTAGAAGTCAAACCAGATGGGCAGCAACTCCTACGGTTTCTGGCAAGTGAAGCCATTAAGAAAAACTTCCCACAATACTTAGGGTTTTGTTCTGTTTTAAATGAATCTGCAAAGTCTGGTTTTGTTGGATTTTAAAAAACAAAACAAAACACCACTTAACTTTCTAAAATCAAATCAAAGTTATTTCAAATATATAGCTTAAGTAGTTTCTGCAGTGCAATTCTCTCTCCCTCGAAGACAACACAGAGGAAAATACAGTTTGGCTTTTTCATTAGTCAAGCAGGAGAAACAAGCAAAAGAACTGGCATAAGTGATGAAAGAGGCAAAGTCCCTTACTATAGCAAATACAGCAGTAGGGTGTCCCTACAGCTGGGATAGACATGTTAGTTTGTCACCCTGAAGTGATATCATAATTTCAGAAGACAGGAAACAAGTTCTTCTATCACAATAGCAATTTCCTAAGTATGAAACCTTGCGGCACAGGAGGACTGAACATGACTGAAGATACCAAATGATATTTGTCTTCATAATGGCACAACTATCATTAGTGTCAAGGTCTTTAACTTCCCAGATACAACTGAGGAACAGATTTTAATAGTAGTATAGGAGATGGTGTGCTTCCTTGCCTGAAGATTTATCCACATTAAAGTCTAAAATAGTTTCTCAAGGAAAAGTAGCAAAGATTCAACAGCAGATCACTGGGAAAAGAAATGCTGCTCATACGCCATAGTCACGTGTTGCCACAGTAAGTTAAAAGAAATGCCCTGCTTTTTCTACAAATATCCATTTTCCCCCTAAACAACCTACAATTTCTAAGGGCAGAGTTTGGCATATTAGAAAGGACAACTAGTAAAAATTAGTTGGGCTCAGTTTTACATGAAAATAGAAGAAATCGGGGAGTTTAAGTACTCCTTTTAAGTAAGGAGATGGCAGAGGGTCATCAAAGGCTCTCTACTGAATACTTCCTGTATGACAACACCAAAAAGCATCCCTGATGTATACTTCATTTTCCAAGTCAATTGTAAAACAGTGAAGAAATTGCCTAAAGGGAGGTGACAACAGGTATGTTAAGAGGAATTATAAGGTTGGGAAGAGGTTACCAGTAGGGTAGCCTCAAGGATAAAGCCAACAAGCTAGTGTTATGCAGTGCATATGCCAGCATCATTAATGAGTAACTAGTAGATGTACTGCTGACAGAGCTGGCAATTCTGATACAGTGAAAGATCAAGGTCAGCCAGTTCTGCCTGCAAAACAACTCTTAAAGACTGAAGCAAGAGAACAGATGGAGATTTGTGCAGTAGTGAGTTCAGAGTCATGCACTTGGAGGCTAAACAACTCTGATGAGCTGGGAGCCTGTCCATTCAAAATATGAAGGGAAAATAACGTCTGCTCCCTATGGCTGTTGTACATCAATTTAACAGTGTGACCGTTAGACAAGCCTTTCTAAAGGCCTTAACGCTTTTAGCCACCTGACAATAATTTCTTCTTCTTAAACAGCATTCAATCAGAATTTGCAAACATGTTTGGTTTTAATTCATGTCTCTTAAATGCAGACAGAGAAGGACTGCTGAAGTACATTCCTCATTACCTCAAAAACAAGAAAAGTAGGGGTTTGCACAGTTCAGCAGAACTTAAGGCCTGTAAATCAGCTAATTACATAGGCAGCAGAGATCAGAAAAAAAAAAGCAATACTGATCCAACAACCACCAAGAATTAAGGAGCTACAAATACAGCTGGCAATAAAGACATTCATAGTGAGGGAGATACACAGGCCTCTGAAACAGCCTTTCAGTCAGAATACAAGAGGTAGAAAGAAGTAGCTTGACTGGCAAGTCTAAATATTTTAAACAATTACAGTACATTTGTCCAATAGTCTGACTCAAAGCTTAATGGGTTAGATTTCCTCAGAAGCTGAAGTAATTTCTGACTGATTATGTTGGGTTTTTTCTCATAAATATCCTGTATAACATAGGTCTACTTCTTTCCAAGTTTCTAATCTCGATTAGATTCCTTCACTGCTACTGGGCACGAAGTTGGTCTCTCCACAGAACTAAAAGCTGATCATTACCACTCCGGTGAAGACAGAGAACACCACACTATATGCTGCCCTCGAGTTGTCCTTTCCACTGTCCTCAGGAAGGACATCACTTGACATTTACCCACACTGTATTTCACCAGCCATGTCTTTGCCATCTTTTGTATTTACTGCTCCAAGTACCCAACTTTGCTGCCTTACTGCATACACTCACCTCCAGGGCATTTATGACTATACTGAACAGGGCAGATGCCTGGAGAGCTCTACTTGGTACCCTCCTTTCTTGTGAAAGCCAGGGAGCACTTACGCCTACCATCCACTTCTCACGTTTGAATAAGTTATTTATACATTTAAGGATTCTTCATCTAATCCCATGACTATTTAGTTTCTTAAGATTCTGGTGAAGTAATCATTCAAATGTACAGATCTAAATAATGACATTTCTTTTTAAATGCTGCCTTTAACCTGAGTATACAATCCTCACAGTATATTAAAGGGATTAGGAAGAGAATAGATGTGATTGACACCAGGAAACAGTGGATATGTGTCAGACAAAACAGCTTTAAACATCTGTGCTTAAGCACTGGTTAGCAATAGTCTTTCTCCAGAGTTTACAAACAAAACGGATTTAAAAGATTTTGCTGTCTTTTCTCCCAGCACTTCAAGAAAAGCCACCACCACTTTCATGGTATTATCTAATGCCAACTTCATTAGTGTAGCTTTAAACCAGAAGAGACACCTAGACTTCTTACTTTAAAAAAAAAAAAAAAAGGGGCATAAGTAGTATTTTGAGGTTTAAGTCTCCTTGTATCAGAAACTGACAGAAAGCACAAGCTAACATTTCCCCTGAATATGCTGTAGAGATTTCATTACTAATTGCATCAGCAAAAACAATCCATAGCATTCATTTGTACAACACTAGAAATTCTGCCTCGAAAAACATGCATTTTGTGAAAGGTTGGTTAAAACTTTTGAGTTGAGTATTACTTTGTATAACTGCTCACATTCTGTGGGGGTTGGTTATGGTATCATACAGCTCTTTGCAGATTAAGTTAAGACTCTGGCTTCTCCTCAGTACCAGAACAATGCTACTTCCCATTTTTTAAAAGAAGCTGTAGAGTTTAGGAGGGCACCTAGTAAGAAATACGCTTATACCATCACTCCACAGTTCACCAAGATCAACCGCTGCATTTTGTCATTCAGCTTTCTCCATAAGAGATGGGTAAAAACCATCTTTCTGCATGGGCATTTTACTGCTCAAGGCAGAACAGAAAGAGGTACAATGGGGTGAGACAGAGGAAGGGAATCAGAAGAGGCAGCACAAAAAGGAACTTTCCCCCTCTTTCACTTACTTTCCCTGGTGCTCATCTCTGGTTTCTGGTGTAGTCCCTTCCCTTTTTCACCACCCCCTTGTGTCTCGGGTCACTACGTCCTGGATGTCAACATCAAGTTATTATTAACTAGGTATGAGACTCGATTGAGACAAGTAAAAATCTTATGCCACAGACTGGGTTTTTTGCTTAAATGACAAGCCTTTAAAAATTTAAGCTGCAACTCCCTCTCCCTATGTTTCTCCCTATTCCATTTTACCCTTTTGTATACTCTACTAAAAATACCTTCAAAACCAACTCAAGCCACTGTTACTGCTTGGCTTTCTCATAGTTATGACCAACCTTTACTCAGCACTTTAAAAGCCCTCGACTGAACCTCCTTCCACTGTCAGGCTGCCAACTATTTTACTCAGTTTCATACACTGCAGGCGTTCTTCATCCCTGTATTAACAAATGTACCTGAAGGACTGAGAAAAGTACAATATTAAGTCCACAGACTTAAGCAAGTTGCTGCAATTTAGTTATTTAAAATGAACTGCATCTGGCAGGAGTGATTTGTACAAGTACCAAAGTGGAAGTGGTGCTCCTCAGATCCTTCCTCACCTGTTTTCAAACTGAGCCCACCAGAACAACCTCGCCATGGACAGGGCAGAAGTGGGGCTAAAGCTGGATGCAGCAACTGCCATTTCTTAGCCTCTGTCCCCCACAGCACTGATCTCACCCAGGAATTACTCATCAATTCAACCAAAGTGCATCAACCTGCACATTAACTCTTCACATAGTACAAACACGGGTTGTTATTATGTTGGCTTAAACAGTTTGAACAAACACAAATTAGCAGTTTATTCCTCAGAATAAGCTTGGGTTCAGAGATTATATTGATCTGCAGCAGTACAAGATGAACAGTTAGTATCAAGTAGAACTCATGCTAGATTATGAAGTTCAACAACATTGCCCAAAAAGGTTGCCAGTGCCATGAATATTCCAAAAAAAACATGAAAACATTACTCTCCTCTTGAAAAAGTTTACCAGGTAAGAGGCAAAGTCTTGTTCAGAGCATAATGAAATTACTAATACATAACCTGAAACCTGAAAGTTAAGTTAAAGGATGCAGAAGTCCACTCTAGTGTCAAACAGCAGGTTTTAATTTCAATTAGTTGCAAAACTATCAACAGAGAGCCATAAAGCTTTGACACTGCTGAAAAAAAAAGAAAGTGCACATATACCAATCTAACAGTCTTCAATAGGCTTCATTACAGTCCCCTGCTTTATCAGCCTCCACCACAGCAGTCACTACATTTGTGTCCTAGGAAATACATGAATTAGCCCAGTAAGTGCTTATGCTGTTAATCAAATAAGTGCTTTCAATACAAGTTTCCTTGCAAAATATAACCCTTTCACAAACAGAGCATGAAAGAAGATTAGTTCCTTTTGCCAAAAAGAAGTCAGTAGATTGCCTCCAAAGTACAACAAAGTAAAGATACCAGTGCTAATCTGGTAGGAAGGAAAAGTTGCATTGATACACGTGGTAGAAGGAGATATTTCTGAAAACATTAAGCCTAATGCCTAACAGGTTAAAGCTGACACAGGAGCAAAGCTGCATAGGTTCCTTTTGGGAAGGCATTGTGATACTGAAGACACTAGCCTTTGCCAAACCAAAATAAGAATGTTTTGGTTTTGTTTTTTGAAGTAAAATACAATACGACCTGACCACCTAAATAACTTTTGGATGCATTCAAGGTGGAAAAATTAAGTCCTACAGGCCCACAACGTTCCTTTCTCTCAAAGAAGTCCCAAATAGCAGAGGTCATCCCAAAGAAGTGACTTCCTCAAAACTCTGTTTACTAGTGAACACTTCCCCTGTGAGGAACATCAGCTTTTGCATTACCTGTTTTAGTAGCAACAGTTGTGGCAAACTACCTTGTTCCCTAGAAACTCAGTGCTACACTTTGGCTGAGTTAGAAGAACTGAACTCTTGCCCTCTCATAAATCATCATACAGAAACTCACCAGTGGGTTTTGTCCCTTCAGCTCCTGAACAGAGCAGCCAGGCAAAGCTTTGGTAGGGAACTACAGAAACCCTGCTCAGAACCCAGCACAGGTAGCAGGTGAAACTCAGCAGCTCTTGAGTTGCTCTGTTTTTCTGCTCCTTTGGTGAGAAGAATGCTTCAGAGAGGTCTCCTTTTCTCTGTGCTTCTCTATCCCCCTATTGCACCCACCCTTAGATCTAAGGGAAGCTGTACGAGTGTCACTGAGGGCAGAGGTTGTAAGAAGCGAGATGACTGGAGGAAGAAAAACTGATTTGGAGGTGAAGTCACCAGAAAAGACCAACTGAATAGGACACATGCAAACAGGCATGGTTGGACCTCACTGCAAGAGAAAGACACGGGCATTAATTTGTCATTTATACTTGGAAGAGCTGATCTCATGCAAACAGCTAAAGACCAAAAATGCCAGACCAAATACATCATCTTAAAGATTAATTTCAGAATATTCCTAGATCTGCAATCTAGAGCCACTACCCCCTCTAACTAGTCATGGCTTTTAGACTATTCCAAATCACCTTCTAAACATCTCTAAAAAGACTTGGGAAGGTAGAATTAGCAGAAAGATCTTCTGGGGTTCTTGAAACATCAGTCATCACAGATGTGTGCTGCTCCAGACCTAGGCCTAGACATCTAACGACATTCATTTTTCCAGAGCACTACCAACTCTTGTTGACCCTAAGTCTCCAAAAATTCTAATACAAAAATTGTGCTTCCCATCCAGACACAGTAAACAATTCGTAAAACTGATAAGTATCATACTGTGAAGTGGCACTTGGAAAAGAACAAACAAGAGTTTCTTTCCCAGACATTTTATTTCCTGGTAAAATGTGGCAATGGGAACAGAAAGAGTTCATTAATGGAATTACAAATTCTAAGAGCATTCTTTTTTATTTTTAAAGACAATCCCTGAAAGTTTTTATCACATCTTGTAAAGCTTCATAAAATGTTCTGAAGACAAATCAATGCTGAGGCAGCCTAGTTTATTTTATGCAGAAAGAGACTTCTTAACAATGAAGCATCTATGCCTTACTCATTACTACAGGTTTTGTTGGGTTTTTTCTTATCTTTCAAGTTGTTTTATATTCCACTATGGGCCTACCCCCACAACTGAACCAGACAAGACCTTTTATTATTATACAGCAAGATGTACAGGCTATTTCTTACTGCACTCCGAAGACAAGCAAGCTGTTAGTGCAGCAAGGGGCATATCCATAATAATATTTCAAGCATTTCTGCTTAGATTTCATGAGGCTGTAGGGACTCAGGACTAAATAACCAGATCAGCAATACTTATAACATTGTTGAAGGCTAAGGGGAAGGGCTATAACCCACCCTACTACTCAATTAATTTTTTTTTTTTAATGTTTCAGATATGAGTCCTTTTGCTTCCCTTAGCTTGCTATTACAAGTTCTTCTTTCTATTTTGTGATGTGACAAAGCTGAGGTGCAAGTCTTACGTAGGAACAAGCATCCTGTTCCGAGGTAGCCTTTCACTAGGGAAGAAAAGTTTGCACAAAAGTACAATTTATCAACTCTTATTTGCATAGTATTAGACCCAATTTTTACCATCCATTCCTTCATTGAGAAGCCTGTTCCTTTCAAGAAAGTCTCATTTCAGGATAACATTTTTGACTAGAGGTGGGATAATCAGCATTACTGCCCAATAAGCTTTCATGAGCCAGTTGTGTCCCTGATGAGGATATTGACTCTGGAACATACTACTTCCAAAAACTTAAGCTGCCTTGGAAAAAGTCTCAAGCCTCCACTGAGTCAGTCCAAAACAAAAACCAGTCTGAATGTCAGATTCTCATATTCCCAGACTGATCAACTTTCCGATCCATTCTGAAGAAAGACAAGCTTGAAGCTAGAAAGCATTCAACTGGAACCCACTTTCAACTCAGTAAGTTGTAATAACCCAGATATCATACTCCCTAGTTCTACAGCTCAGCCTAGCTCCAAGTTTTCAGCAGCCATAAGTGGTTTTTCACCTCTTGCATGAAGGTAAAGAGCTCCCTGAATCAATAAAATTGAGACTAAGAAAGCCAGTTAGGTTAACATGTTAACTACACAGAGCAGTAACATACACACTATGGTGATTACTTTCTCACTAGATTCCAGAAAACCTGTGCTGCTTTAAGGTTCGTAAAATGTCAGACTGAAGAAAACTGATCTGGATAGCCTGTATTGTTGTTACAGAACTACAAGTGCTTTAGAATTCTTTTTCATCTTTTTTTTTTTTTTAAATACCTCTCAACATGGAGGCCAGAAGTGATTGTTCCAATTATATACTCCAATCCCCTGCACAAAGGCAGGCAATTAAAATTCACTGTGTGAATCCTCAAAAGTACCATAGAAGAAAAATATCAGAATAGACTAGCATCACTGACAAGTCAAATTCAAAGTTATAATTTTAGATAACTTGGCAGTTAAAGTTACAATAGCTGTCCACACCACTCCTTAAATGTTTACGCTTTTGCATAAATTAGCTCTAAGTCAGATGTTTCTCCACTGCTTTAAAGACAGAAAAAAAAAATGCACTCAGTTGACTTTATTACAGGAACTTCTCCAAATCTAAAAAATAGAAGATTAAAAAAAAAAAAAAATCAAGCAATTCAACAGATTATCTAACTGCATCTGAAATGATTCTTTAGAAGTCCAAAATTGCACAGAGCTGCAATTGCTAGTTTACCTGTGCACATATCAATTAAGGTACACATGAACCCTACTGGAAAAGAAATTTTCCTGAAGTTGTGCTGAAGATTATGTCAGTACATGTAAAAATGACAAACTTCAGGCTATTTTCCCCAAAAGTGAAACTATGCTAATGATAACTGTTGCGTCTACCTTCTATTTACTGCATAGGACTAATGCATGCTCTAACAAATAAGAATTTAACGGAAAACTAGAGTAATGCATGTAGAGGTTCTACAGATTTCTGTTTACTTGTTTTAAACGACTGCTTCTATCCTTAAACCAATTTAATGTATACTTCTTACGATTAATTCAGCATATACATTTATCAGAAGACCAAATATTATGACCATCTCTAATATGGTTTGGTCAACCACTGCAGGCAGAAACAACAAGATTTAGTTTCAGGTTCAAGACTATTCTGAATAGTTACATTTTGGTTTTCTAAACCAGCTCAAACCTTACTAAAAGCTCGAATACAATCAGGCTTAAAATATTGTTAGAAAAAAACTACTGAAGAGTTAAATTGTTCTTTGTAAAAATCACGTGGTCTTGAAAACACTGAGCCTCTTTTCTACAAGCAACTAGATTTTCAGCCTCTGTATCCCATTTTGAAGGCTTTAAAGAGTCATCACATTTTTTTTAAACCTAAGAAAACCCACTGAGTCCAAATTTGACTTATTTCTCTAGAAAGTATATGGAAGCAACAGTCACTAGTTACAGGTTTGTGCACTCCAATATAGTGCAAGTTTTAACATCACAAGTGTTTAAGTTACCAGACTAACCCATTCTGAACAAGAGATGTATTCATTCCATAGCATTCTGGAAGCCTGTAGCATTTTTCTCCCCAATGACAGAAGCCTAGACTAACTAATACAGTTTAAATCCTCATCTCCATTTTTTCTGCTCCTAAAACAAATGAGATTAGTGATACTAGCAGTTACAGATTGGTTCCAGATTTTCTGTGCAAACAGAAAGTAGCAACAGTACCTTTCACATGCATATGACTATACAAACATGGGATTTTGCCTATATAGACTGTCTTCAACTCACAGTCACAGTGCTGAACTCTTGGAAGGCATACATTTTACTCCCATCACCAAAGCTCCCTATATATTAGCTACTTACAGAGAAAATGGGCAGGGTGAACCCCACTGTGTAGAGGACAGTGGATGTGATGGTACTGTCATGGAACGGATACTTGATGCTGTCATCATTACAGAAAAAGCCTCTCTGATACGGTTTTATTTTGGCCAAGTTTAGAACACCAAGGGGTAAGCCAGCTGTTGGGGGAAGGAAAACAAAAAACAAAAACAAGAAATACATGTGGTTAAATCAAAAAAAAAAAATCATTTTTAAACATGCATGGAGGAAGCTACCAAACATGCAAAACTCAAATTTCCTAAGTATCATGCAATGCACACACTTATCAAATCCTGTTTATAGAAATCTATCCCTTCTAGAAATCTACTTCTGAAGGACTCTGAGGTTGCCCACCAGATACAGAAGTTAAGAATAGACTTCAAAGTCCTTTCATCAGTAAGGTGAGTTGCTACACACTAAGCCAAGATTACACTTAAGGAAAGCATTTGCCACCCACGTGACTGAATAGTTCTTGAGGGCAGGCTGCCTTTTGTACCCCCTCCTTTGCCACCACCCCATGACATTGCCTTGTATCTGAATTACCAGCCTTGTTCTATACACTATAACCTGGTTAGTGTTTACAGAGAACAAGACAAAAATACATACGGGTTTTGTTGTAGTTCAGGATTTAAAAGATTTCATGCAAGTAGTTTTCATGCAGGTAAGGGGAACAAGAGAACTGCAGAGACACCAACAGGAAATGGGGACAGTGAATGGACTGCATCTGAAGGAAATGAGATTTGTACTTTAAGAGTCGCATTTACACAGCTTTTGCACACTTTGGAAGATTTCTGCATGAAAATAACTACGTTATTAACATGCAAACTGAAACCTGGGTACAACTGATAGCTCTTTGAACTTACACTGTGTGACATATTACCTATTCCCTCTCTTAAAAGGTCACTTCCACTATACTGGCAGTCATGCCAAAGAAGCCATCAAGACCTCTGACAATTACATTCAGGTCTGTAACTTATTTCTGACAAGAAGAATCAGCTAGGGAATAGATATTTGCAGAAGCAGTGACCCCAGGAAACCCAAGTTTGTCATTTTACTCTACTTTTTCATCCCCCCCATTTCCTTTGGTCCCCTGAGCAAGTAATAGATGGACAGTGGATAAATTAGGCAATGCTATAAGAATTGCAAAATCCCCAAGCAAAAAAAAAAAAAAAAAAAAAAGAGTAGATTTTGGTTTAAAACAAGGTAAAAAAGGGCAAACTAAAGTTTCTATTTTCCCCAACATCCATGTAATATGCAATTCTGCATATAGACACTCTATACATAAATGGGATAAGTGCGATTATTGAAGCAGAAAAGACTACTCATGATGTAAACAAACTGCTGTACTGAGAACAAAAAACATTTCAACAAAGTTCATGTGATGAGAGATTGCTTTGATTTCTGGTGATACTTGTTAAGACTATCAGATAAGTCACTTAAAGGGGTTTTAAATAAGCTTATTTCTATATACTTCATTAGAAGAAAAGACATCAAGAGCGAAACAGCAGGAACAGAGTGATAAATCCTGGCCCCTTCTTTGGGCTGCTAAGCCACAGTGCAAAAGCTCGCAAAGTGCATATTGAAACTGTGTATGTACTTGGTAATACCCCAACTCCTCTTCTAAGAAAATTGCTATGGTCACAGAAGGCAGTTTGCCAGGAATTTAAAGCCTCCTATGGAGCAGAGAGGAATTTTTTCCACATAACATCCAAAATCCTAAGGACCGTCCACTGCCTTAACAACTGGGGATGCTGATGCAGCAAAGCACTTCAGCAGATGCTTACCATCGCCTACAGCAAAACTGAACAAGAACGCAAACACCACTATGCTTGTTCAGCTTTAAGCACAAAGTTATTCATGAAGTAGGATGACATACCTTTGGATCAACTGCATCTCAAAGGTCTCCCTCCCTCCTCTGCTTTAATGATTGAGAAAAGAGCTACAGCTTGACAGAATGCAGATGGCAGAAGGAGCCAAAACAGAAGAATCGCAGCCCTTCAAATACACAGGGGGCCACACAGAAGACCTCGGAAAGTTCACTGGGATCTAAGGACATTGCTGTATGCTTGCATGTCTGGAGGCAATTTTCAGCTCCACTCAAGGCCATGGCAAGATTCCACTAACATAAGTCAGAGTCCAGGTTTCCTGTCTTTATCTCTGCTATTGCATACCCAGCGTCAGGATGATTGAGTGGCAAAGCCATTACCTATTTGATACAATCCTATCTTCTCAAACAGGTCACCGGATTTTCACACGCACAAATACCACATTCTCATGGTTAATTTAAACAGCAGCTTGTGTTTTGCAGAAGTTGACTACTTAACAGACATACCTCTGTTTTCCAAGAAAAGCTGCTACAACTCAACACCAAGAATTTTTCTGTTTCGTTCAATTACATCTTCAGCCTTCCAGCTCAATCTTTTTTAGCGAAGATTGCTCAGTTTTTACAATAAGATTTTGAGGTGTTTTGCTTTGGTTTTGTTTCTGGGTTTAAATTCATTAGGACAGGGTATTTTATTAGCTGAAGTATGATCTCAAAGTGCTCCAGTTCAGAAACTACAGGACACTGCAGCAATTCACTTGCAAACACGACAGAGTTCTTAGCTCAAAAATTCCAAATTTCTTGCCACCAAAGTAGACAGATTTACAGTCATGGGTCATGTGTTTTTTTCAAGGAAGATTTCTTTAGGAACTGGAAGAGAGCTATTACATGAGTGTACATGAAAAAGAGAAAGTACCCTAAGTTTCACAAGCAGTGTTTTAAGCCTACCAGCGAAACAAACAACCAGTTTGAATATGAAGGGGTTTTTTTGTTGCGTAACTGCAGCAGGAGATAATTACTCACTCTGTAACTTAGTTAAGGCAGAAGCTTAAGGGTTTTTTTTTTTTAATTAGGGAGAATTCCTGACAGTAAGTGTTATGCACTGTTTTCATTAAACAAAGAGGAAAGGAACTCAAGACTTAATTTAAGCCTTCTTTTCTTCCCATTAAATAGTCTTCTTTATGTGAAATTTGTTTATAAAAACTAATTTGAGAGAACTTTAACATAACCAGCAGTTATCCAAATTTTTTCTGGTGCCTATACATTTAAGTATTTCTTCGTACATTTTTGTTCCTTTTATATGTTTCATTGAAAGAAAAGGATGCACCTTTTTGTTAAATCAGATTGATTTGACTACATTATGCAATGCTTAGAAAGTACTTTAAGTGTGTAATCTAGAGTTGGAATTTAGAAATATGTTTCTACTTTCAACCATGAGATTCTGGGAAGGGGGGGAAGAGGAAAAGCAGCACAGGGGTCAGATGAGGACACTTTCACCAAAGTGACTGCAAAATTCATTTGTATAGCCCATAATAGAAGAATACAAGAAACTGGAAGTTGGTTATATATCTTACACTAACTGTCCATTTCCATTTTTTACATTACTGTTAGAATTCCAACTACAATCTAAATGACACACTGCTTTCCAGCAGTGGAGTAGAAGACTTTGTGAAATGGTGTTCAGCTGAATGTTAATCTAACCCAAACAAGCAGTAGCATTTTTACTACTGCCTATTTTACAGGGAGAGAAGACAACACTTAGTACACGTAAGCAAACAGTCCTGAAGTTTTCACTGTAAGAAAAAACAAAAACAAAAAAAGCCACACTAATGTACATAACAGGCCAGAATTGCCAAAGGGGCCAAGCACCTCCATGACCTTTAAGCAGGGTGACTGTACACTGGCCTTCTGAGGAATGCACGTATGTTCAGTTTCATTAGCTTCTACAAACTGGAGGAAAGGGTGACCAAGATCTAGAGAAAGATTACAAGGCTAAAATGCAATCTTGTAGATCAACTCTCATGCTTTGTCCTCTTCACAATGTACCTCCTCTTCCTTTTTACCTAGCCAGTACCAGCAGTAACCTCTGAGGGTGCTCTTGTGATCTAGGTAACTTTGTACCTTCAGGGACCATAACGGCTCACCTGTTATTCATATTCTCTAAGCACCTTCAGCTGTAAAAAAAGACTGTTCCTTGAAGTTCCACATGCTTCAGACTTAGAATTGGAGTTTCTCTATTTTCTGTTAAAATTTGTCTAGTTGATCTTGTCAAGGACTAGTGACCAACAGGTTCTGGGCCATTTTGCTAGGTAGTAGCAACAAACAGCAGTCCTCTGATCTGGTTTCTGTCTCCTTTAATTATAGAAGGAAAACAATTTGATCACTCAAGTGCTCTGGAACTGGCCCATCCAAGATTTTGTAAATGACTGGGAGGCACTTCCTGTAATGCTCAGGCAAACAGACTCTGGCTAAGCCCAAAAGCTACAGCAGTAGTAACAAAGTTGAACAGGAAAAGAGTGCAGAGATTTGAAGCCTTTACCCATGAAAGAGAGGTGAAAGCTTCACACACATGGACAAGAATACAAGTGCACAGGAAGGAAAGGGAGAGGAGAGAGGCAATTCTGATATTTGAATTACTGAGCAGGGGATGCAGGGAAGAAACAGCCTTAAGTTTTTGGCTAGAACTGTACAACAGGGCAACAAACATTTGTACAGAGTGAAGCTAAGCTAGCTGAAATAGTATGTGGGGCTATGCTGAGTTCACAAGGAGTTTCCAATTCTAATTCATAGGTTCAAGTCAGTTGTAGCGTAGTTTCCATTGAAAACCTACAGATAATTCACAGCCTTCAGGAAACTCGTATTTAATCAGATCTGGCTGGACAACACGGCATGGCACAAAAGCCTATAAGGAAGGAAGGGAAGTCCAGGCTGGGAGACTAGGCAAGAAGTCACTGTGAGAATGGTTCTCCACCCACAGAAAGGGATTATCAAGAAAACACAATACCCAAAGGAAGGGGGAGGCGAAGTCTTCCTTTGGAAAAAAAGAAAAAAAACAAAAATCAACAAAAAACCCCAAGACTCTTCAATGAAAAATATGTTATGTTACATTTTTAATATTTTTTTTACAGATGAAAACAAAAAAGTCATTTAAGTTCCACAATTTGTCCTACAAATGGAAGCACTGGACTCCAACCTATGATCTTTTTACAACATGTGAAACACTGCACTATTATTCTGATTTGTGGCATTTATCACACCTGTAACTTTAGAGTTAGGTGCTTAAGTTTGGAGGCATAAGGAGTTGGGATTCTGATACTCAGGTATCCATTTGGCTTCACCAGCAAGCTGCATGGGATATTTTTCCCTAAACAGCGAAAAAACAGCATTTATAGCTGAATTAGCCTCTTTTATAGCTGGCAGTGGCCATAAATACTTAAGATCAGCAGGGAATATTGTTCAAGAGGAGGTAGCTTCAAGGCCTGAAAATACTGTGTGTTCTACTTAAAATTTAGGAACATTTTCCTAATTAAGTCTATGGACATAGTTTCAGATAGGTCTTCCATTTTAAGACTATTTAAGTTTTATATCTGAAACAAAAGAGAGTCTTGAAGTTTCTAACTGTGCCAAGTTGTACTGTGCCATCTAGTTCAGAACCAAGCGTGGTGCTCACAAAACCTGGCTATGCTTTCAAGAGCACCTCAAGACAACCTAGACTGTCCTGCCCTTTGCCCACCTCTAGCCATCCACTGCTATCCCCTTCCTTGCCACAGCACTAGCTTTTCACACCAACCTGTCCAAAAAAAGAGAAAGCCCATGCCCACACAACACAGGTTCTTCAGGAGCACTTGCTCATCTGGCCAAGTGTAGAGGACTCTTAGAGCCAGTGTAAAGGACAGAATAGGAACACGTAGCCAAGGGTGTGGAAGAAGGGAGAACAAGGTCTGGCCATAGTCTCAGATCAGCTTAAATGCCTTGTGAAATTGTTTCCTGGTCAGTCGTGCCTTCTCCTCCAGTTTTAAGCAGTTCAAAGGAACGCACTGTATTTTTTGTAAATATCCCTTAACTAACCCCAATTGGCCTCTTCATTTGTGGAAGCAACCAAATCTTCACTAGAGGCCCTGTGCCATCTTAAAAACTTGCGCTGAATTGGTGTCTGAAGTTCTCCAAGACACACAAGACTCCTACCTGGTCCTCAATCAGGAAGTTCTTCTCATTTAAACAAATTAATATCTAGAAACTGGGAGAAAGGCAGTTACCCTTAAGGGAGACTATGGGAAAGGAGAATATTCTAGCTTGATTATTAACCAAAGCTTTTTTCCTCATGCTGTACTGAACTCACAAATAAGTGCTAATTAAGAGAAACTGTACTAGACTCACAGGAGACTGAGAAGAATTTTTATGTTTCTCTATACTTATCCTGAAAAATAGGATCAACACATTCTGTACTTGATGTGCTGACAGAAAGACAGTTTCAGCTTTTGTAAAGAAGACCACAATCTACAGTTAAGTTGGGGGGTGCCAAGCATGAAGTCTGGCTGTATTGGAGAAATAATCTCCATAAAACAATACCAAACAACAGCCTCAAAAACATCAGTTATTCAGCTAAAGGCTGCTCATTTAAGAAAAGGTACTTTTCATAGCTTACAATCTTATTAGAGAGATGATGCTGTTAAATAACCCCACAGACAGATAAATGGCATCATTCTGAGCCAAACCTATAAAACTGGTAATTACTACTGAGGGCAACGGAGAATTTAAGCCCTCCCACTCTTATACATTTATTCTTGCTTTTATTTTCAGCCAGGACAACCATGTTTGCTTTGCTGCTCATTTTGCAATGTACAGTCTGGGGTAAGGTAGTATGCAAGAGATTTGAAGAAACTGAGACAGGTCAACCTCATGCTGCTGGGAGCACCTCTGAAAGAAACTGTTCTTTGCAGAAAAGCAGATGTGCTGAAAATTTTTTTCCATGAGCAGTTAAGAGAAAGAAAGAGAACACCTCTTAGACAGGAGGTTCTGGGAATACAGAGAACTACCAAGAGAAAGAAGAGATTAAAAAAAGTAAGAAAGTGTTTAGACTTTTGACACCTAGAGGTGAGGGATGTATAAGAGAAAAATCAATATACTATTTATTTTCAGCAGCTGAGATGAGTGGGTAGCCCACAACTCACCTCCTAGCCACTTTAAAGAACTTTATCTTACTTTTCTACCCCAAGGAATGCAAAATATTCCTGATAACAACAGCACACTGATTGTTCTGATAACACCAGAAGCTGTGCTAGGTTTCAGTAAACAGGATATATGTATTTAAAAGCATGAACTACATTCTAATCTCTGTTACTATTCCACTTGCAACTATACACTACTTATATTTTTATTTGTTTTCTGTTCTATGATTTGGCTAGCAGAGAAGCCATATCAGCAACCTGGGCCTGCTGACAACAGTTTCATTGAACAACTGCCTCACAATGCCTTACACTTTTGACTGAGCCAAGGCAAGGGTGGTGGAGGCAGGAAGCAAAGGAAACCTTCCTCTGAGCTGGACCAGCCTCAATAACAGAGAGTGCAATTTCTAGTCCGGTCATTTACTAACAGAACTATATCATATTCTAGTTTCTCCACATTCAACAGTTTAGTACTACGTGGGAACGCTAGTTCAGTTACCTACATTACCAATCCATTAGAACAAGTCACAACACTTGTTTAAAAACATTCATATAGGACAAGTGTATTCTCCCTCATATCTATATTTCAATCAAAAGAATGGACTTTTTAGAAACGCTAAGTACCTGTTAGTCTAAAAACCATGCAATTGTCTCTCCTGTGCGCATTTACAGAAGTACAAATACAAATTAAAAAAAGCAGAGAGGCAAGACAGTAATATATCCTAGCCTGCTCTATCACTTACACTGAGAAAAATACGCTGCTCAAGCAAGCCAGTCGCAGGCCACAAGCAAAGGCTGTGCCCTGGGCTCTGCTCCCTTCAGGGGGCAGAGAAGGTTGGAGTTAGACCAGCCCATGGACAACCACCTGGAACTCCACCGACAACCACCTGGAACTCGTTAGCAGTTCACCCAGTGGGGCAGAGGTCAATTGCCCTCATTACTGACAGACCTGACAGAAAGATGTAAGACCCCCAGACTCATAACCAAAGGACACTGGAGGTGGGGGGAGGATGGCAAGGGAGAGGTCAGCAGCTCCGTGTGCTGCGGTGCTGCTGGAGGGCTGGGGAGGAATCCAGCTGGCTGCAGCCACAGCAAGCAGGAGTGCCTTCTCCCACTATAACCCTTCCTGTTTACGGGAAACTAAGTATTTGACCACTGCTTCCATTACGTGCTCGGTATTATGTTCACTGTTAAAGCCTTCGACTGTATTGCCTCGAGAATTAAAAAGCCCACAGACACAAAACTGTGCACACCCCCCCCCAAGGAACAAGATCTACATACAATCTACCTAAAGCACTGGGCTTACCAGGCAGGGAAAACAATACAGCAAAAGAAACTGATCAAGGCCAGCCATTGCCAAGGCAGGGAGGGACTTTCTTTTTTATTGCAGGTGACACCAACTCTGAATGTCATTTAAGACCAGTGCTCTTTTAAACTCACTCCAGAAGTCATAAATATTTTTCCATTTTAATCTCTGTTCTGCGGAAGTGCACAGCAAGAAGCTTTCAGAGTATTTCATATACAGCTACACACCCTAAACAGAAATACCATTTAGTCTCTAGAAATATAATAGGCTATTAGTTGTTAGGAGCATAAATGCTCATTTTCCAGTAAGTCTTACAAGCATAGCAATATTTTACTTAAACAGTCTTCAACAAAGTCAGGCCTTACAATGGCAGTGCTACAGAGGGACTCAATTTCCGTAAGATTGTCTACCTTGTCACCCACCAGAACGTCGTTTTATACTGTGCACACTGCTGCATGCCACCATGTTTAAGAGGACTATTTCTTAGTTATCAGAACCACATTTTTTCGTGGTACACTTAAGTCTCTAGTGTCTAACAGTACATTTTGAGAACACAAGCTCTGTATTAAGCTAGTTCTAAACAGAATTTTGAAAGGAAAAATGAGAACACCCTATATATTTTAGAGCTATCAGAGCAATTGTTTTGTCCTGATTCAGAAGACCTCCTGAGAAGTTAATTTAACCAGAGTTTGTAAAAAACATTTATACAACATTGCTCTTGACGCTTGAGTATAATGAATAATGCCACAGCATAGAAAGTCTTCCAGTACTCCTACAATAGAGCAGGTGTCGCCTTCCAGTTTCAGTAAAGATTATCAGCATTATATCTGTGATCTTAGTTTCTATAAATTAATGATTAGAGATTTCATTTCCTAGTGTTGACGACTGGAATCTTAAGATTCAAGAAGAGATGGGAAGAATGACAAGTCTGCAAGCAGAAACAGTAACCCTACTTCCACTCCCAGGATCTCCATCAGCATTAGACCCAGCCACCATACCGGCTTGGAGTATTTTAACTGAATACTAGCACTGCAGTATAGGCTCACCTAACAAAACAAAATCAAAGCCTTAATTTCCCCGAGTCAGCAAAAAGCTACAGAACTCACTCAAGAAACAACAAGAAAAGGAGACACTGACTAAGAAGAAGATTTTTTGAATTCAATGGGCAACAGTTCCTGACTGGAGCTATTTGCAGGGCTCAATCTCACTGCCTCCCTTCTGTATCGCAGCATTAAATGTCTTCTTGACCCCCTGAGGGCCATATATGCTTCCCTTTTAAGTCACTGCACTTCAGAAGGTTCCCTGGTTATAATTAGAAGTTTATTCCCTCAGAGGTCTCTCCACCACTACCTTCCAAACCAGCCCCTTCAGCTTAAGGTAAGCATAGTCCATTAACCTTCAGATACCTTAAAATAAGGTGGATCAGCTTAGGTACATATGTGTTCCTTATCATCCCAGTACTCCAGTTTCAGAGAATATTGCACCTACTGTTAAGTTTCAGTGACTCAGTCATCTAAGACTCAGTCAGAACAGGCTTACAGTGTCTGTAGATCTGCCGTAACAGAACAAAGTCAAAGGGATGAAAATGCACCAAGATTAATTTGAGGGAAAAATTCCACCTTATTCTGAGAGGCAGAAGCTACCAGAGATGCTGAAATCTGATACATAATCTATGTGCATCTATGCTTACGGCAAAAACTGAGCAAAACTCCTGTTCGGCACAGCTTCCTCCTTCCCTAAGAAAGCGATCATGTAACAAAAACCTATGACCCTTCTTCTATACCAGGGATGGCTTGCTAACATCTCGAAGCTACCTCAAGATCAAGCAAACTCCATGTGGCCCCTCTGAAAGCTTCATCACTAGCAATGGCAGCCAAAGGGGAGGAGGCAATAAAATCTAGGCTAGGTCTAGCAAGATCCGTTGTTTCATCAGCAGCATCACAGAAGTAAGGCTGTATTGATATGGCACCCGCATACTTTTGGCTCCATTTAGTAGAATTAAGGTTTATAGCCATTCCAAGATGGTTGCCCTCACCTGACATACTTGCCTTTTTTAATTTAAAATTTAAAAAAAAACTTTATTTTTCCTGTTGCCAGATACCAAGATGCCACACAAGCAGATGCCAAAACCTGTGTTGAAGTACAATACAAATTAAACTGACACTTCTGAGTTGGACTGCTTCTTGGTTACAGCTTTTTAAAGACAAATCAGCAAAGCCTATAACAGAGCAAGATCACCCTATTAATGTTTCTTGTACTGGTTGTTTCAAATCCTGTGACTCAATGTGATAACTAAAAAAGTGTTTAAGTGCACCAGACAGTTTCAACATTATTTTTCTGTATCATATTCTGCTGAAGAAGCTTACTTGGGTCTATTTTTGGCTTCCATATGAACAAGCAGTCTTGATTTTAAAAGCTGGACCTGACTGTGCTAGAAGGACTCAGGTACCAGAGAATCTGTCAAAAGTACTTTGAAAGACACAATGCAAGTTTATCAATAGACAGCCTTTAGTTCTGTGCCTCTGAGATCAGTCTCCTAACTTGGAAAGGAAAATTCCTCCCAGAAGGTGTGTCAACTCATTAGCAGTTGATACAAGAAGATCTTTATAAGCGGCACTAGTTTCTTCCAGTTTTTAAACTGCAGGACTATACCACTCTGGATGGAAAATAGCTGGTGTGTCTACTCACAGGGGGGACTGAGAGGTCTATTGCTGCAGCTGAACTGATTAGTGTTTCCTGATGTAGCAGCAACTATATTGTTCCAACAAAAGAGTCTAAGAAATTATCTTAAGGAAATCTTGATTCTTCAAGACAGCTTTAAATGGTTTTAATTTTTGCCACAAAACTGGGCTAAAAATAGTCACTTGCTAGTCATCCATTATCTGAATTTCTAGTGTTTGTGGATTTTTCAGTTGTCTTCAGTCAGCTATTTTACCTGATTAAACCGCAAGAAGGAGGAGCTTCCTTTGCAGGATAGGGAAAAGAAACAATCCCTTGCAAGCCCCCCCCCCCCCCAGCCCAGCAGATACAATAATCAAGCCCATACCAATGAATCTGACTTTTTTAAAGCCATACTTCTGTGGGTGGTATATCTTGCCAATAAGATTCTATGTAATTCTATTCAGCACTTTTTCTTTTTTCTCCTCCCCACCATCCAAGGTGAGTTTGTTTTAATTCTCCTGGACTAGTAATTCTGGAAAGAGCACTATCAGTTGTCAGGGATAAATCCAAGTCACTTGGAAGACTACAAAGCTCAAGTTATCTCTCATCATCAGGTACGTTCCAGAGTTAGGTCATGTCTTTGTGCTACCTGCTTCTGTGGCTCCAAGACAGTCACAGACAGAGGACTATCACAGCTGTATGCTGTCATCAGCATCTGGTCAGTGCAACCGTGCCTCTACACATAAAACTATGCAGCAGCAGGCAACCACTAGCCAACTCTTTACCTCCCCTCCCACCAAGGCTGTGACTGTGCAGGTTTCAAACCAAGATGCTTTTAGTCAGTATGAGTTCATGCGATCCAACTCTTTAAAACCAGGTCAGTGTATTGAATCAGCTCAGCACTGGCTCAACAACCACCCCAACAACTATAAAGGTGAGGCAGGACCTCTTCAACTATGACAGATGAGCTATTTTATCCTTTAGCTGTAGTGTGGTACTTCATTTTCTACAGAAAATACGTCAGAAGCCCCTTCCCTCACATTCCCTTAAGCAAAGGTCACCACCTTCACTTAAGCATACTGCGAGAGCCCTTCTGCCTGTTTAAGGTTAAAAAGTCACCAGGACTCAAGCAGTTGGTAAGGAACCGACGTCACTGCTGACAAGCATCTTCCTCTCTTATGCCAAGAGGAAAGAGCATAGTGCCGAGTTCAAGATTTGGCTCTTGGTAAGGCACTGGAAGGTGAATTAGGATTTACCCATTGCTGTAAAAAACAAGTGCAAGAACTTCCCTTTTTGAGGCAAGGGTTAGCCAGAGTACAAGACACACTTTAACAGCAATACCTGGCAGAGCAAGAACCAGATTGCTGACTTTGAATAGTGTTCATTAACTAGTTGAGTTCTAACCTGAAGTTTTTCTGTAGGCTTCCTAGCAAGATAGAGAAAGCCTCTGGGTAGAGCATCTTTCTTTATGTAGGGGAAAATAAAAAGTGACTGTTGCCAAGAACTTTAACAAGGGACACATGTAACAATGTCACAACCCAACTATTCGGTCTCATGTGTTTGAGAAAGCACAGTAGGAGAGGGAAGATTTTCCCTGTTTTACATGACAGCCGTGTTTCAAATTAATTTAGAGTCAACTTAATGAGTATCATCTCGTGGTACCTGGTGGACAGTGTCATTTGAAGACAAGCTGCTCTTTCACATGAGCCTGTTACAGCTTAACAATGTATTCATGCACTAGAAAAAAGATTTAGCATCCACATGACGTGGAAAATAAGGATGGTGACACACTTGTCAGTAAGTCACAAGTAATAGCGGAGGAGGTTTTATTTGAACTAGGGCAATGAGGAAGTGCTAACCCACACAGGAGGCCTCCCTTGACTGAACAGCGATAGCAGATGGCTGCCTTCAGTGAAGGCAAGAGTAAACACTCCCAAAAATGAAGAATGGCACCTAAAGCAAAAACATCGTACAGGGCGTGCAGAGTGGTCCAGCCATCTCACTCTCCCAGGTCACATACTGCAAAAGGAAATTCACCTGTCCTATACACATGCACCTGCTGTTTAGCATATTGCCCTGTATCACACAGCATTCCAGCAGTCTTTAAGTAATAAGCTTAAAGTGATGCAAGCATTTAGTATTTCCGGGTTTAGTTCACGGGTTCTTCTGTTTGGAAGACTAGAATTCTCCTTCCCTTACTCAGAAGTAGTTTCAGTACAAAAAAGATAAGTAAGACTGCTAGTCTCACCTTCCCCCACCACCAGCCACCTACCAACCTTCTTTATTTGCATGGGTACTGCTTGTAGCTCAGGGTGCCTCGACACCCAAGTAGCAGATAGCCCCACTGCTAGAGAATGGCTGGGCAGTAGGGAAATTTTCAGTTGGCTTCTTGAACCAGCACAAGGTAGGACATGGAGAGGAGGGGAAAAAAACAAACAAACAAACAAAGAAATCCCTACACATACACCAAACATAAATAGATTCTACAGCAGTTTTAAATTTAACTGAGTAATTCTTTGCTATTTCCAACATATTGCACAAGAGTGGATCAGAACAGTGAAGGGCCAAATTCTTTAGAAGACATCCATTCTTCTCATCTTAGGTTGTACATATTATTGCATTACACCAGCAATCACCTATTGACAAGTACACTCCCTAATTACTTACAATAGCTTGTCAGTGATTGCATAGTCAGGCAAGGGACTAAAGAAACATAGTTCTGTCGTATTGCATCCCTGCACTCAAGTTAGGCAAGAATTGCAACAAGCACAGACCAGATGCGAGTTGTCCTAGAGTCTAGCATCACAAAGAATTTTTTCCTTACTGCTCCAGTCACCTCTGCAGAACTCACCTTGATCTGACTCTGTCTTAGGGAGAATTTCGTTTAAAGGTAAATGTATTTAGTAGCTCTTCCACCGATTACAGTAATATTACTATGCGTTTCCCAACTTTGTTCTTTAAGTGTTGTTTAGCTGCCTTAATGAAGGAGCCTGATTTGCAGTCAAACAATAAACCTGTAACAGTGGCATGGAGTGTATGCATAGTGTCTAACGAAGACATCAGTCACAAGCTAACTAAGTTATTCTAATAAGCTGTTATGTTTTGCATGACAAATTGAAAGTGTAATAAACTGTAAGAATCAAGTCTCAGTACCAGTGAAAAATAGTTTTACTGCTATCTAGAAATGTCATTCCGTTTACACATCTGTGCCATGCTATATAAAACGTCTCTCCTGTCAGAAAAACGAGGAGGGACAAGTAACAAAAGCATGCAGGAGAAGTAAGCTCTGCAGTCCAGGCCATTCCTGCTTTCCAGCAACAGAAGTTGACCACTGTCTGCTGCGCTGCACAGAGTAAGGGAGCTGTTGCCTGCAGCACTGCAGAGCTGCATACGGACATGCAGCAGGCACACACCCAGCACTGCAGATCAGCACACACTCACAGAATGCAGATAGAGCCTCATCCTTATTTAAGGACAGATGCTGCAGAAATCTGCAGCTTTTTCTTTTTTTAGACTACAGGATGTGAAACTAGTTTAATGCTGAAACACGAGTATAATTTAGAAGAAAAGAATTATCCTGGCAAGAGGAAGCATTTTAATTTATTTTCTCAGGGCACCAAAGACTGCTTCCCTGAATTCTCTCTGTCTTACTGGGTAGAAAGATGGATGAAGTAGGGTGTTTCCTTAAGGCCAATTAAAAGCAACCTTAGACTTTAGTTTCAGGCAACCAAACTGCTCTAACAGCATAATGCCACGTAAAGGGGGAGATGTTGCTCCCTCCTGTGCTGCCTGCTCTTTCTCGATTTCTTTCTTAGCCTCTTACCTCTGCTCCATCTTGGGCACTTGTCAGACCTTTCAATAAACCCATTTAAATCACCAAAAATCACAGTAAAGCTCTTTTCCCTTCCTTTTGGAAAACTTGTGTTTGGAGAGCTGAACCCACACAAATAACAGTTTGACTAAAACAGGGGTAAGTCACAGACACGGAGAGTCAGAGTCATCTGCTTCCACTGCGGTGAGTTTATGGATAAGTCAGGTCACCGTAACTTGGGAGTGATATCCTCAAGGGTTTTTTCTGTCCAACACTGCTGAGACAATGAAATTAATTTTTCTTCTGCATCTTCACTTACTATGCAGAAGGTGCAAGCAGGAGAGAGAGGAGCAAAAAGGCAAGCTCTGTATCAAGTGACTGTAACAGTTACCCTGGGATCGTGAGTATGCTACTGGTAGCCCTTTTTGTGGTAGAATGGGCTGCCACAGCGAGACTGAGAGTTCAGTCCTCAACTGAAGCGGGTCTACAGTTTTAAACTTTCAGTATGACACAGATAAAGAAGTTTTCTCTTGGAGGCTTCATGGTCTCTTTAGTGGAGATAGATAACTAGGTATCAGCTTATCAATACCTGCAAGTCACTTCATCTGGGCAGTTACCTTAGTCATTTGAGCGGATATCAAAGCGCACGTTGTGGGGGAAGGGCAGGGAAAAAAGTGACAGTTAGAATTTAAGTCCACAATCAACAGGAACTATTCTTCTTACACTAAAAAAAAAAAAAAAAAAAAAATTCAAAACAGATTCCCCCATTAGACACACAGGCTTAAGACCTACGTTCTTCTAAGGGCCTGTCTCAATCACATGGGAGCCAGGGAGAAGAGGGAGAGAATTTGATCCTATATCCAGTATCTTTCCCATTCCTACACTTACATGTTTTTGTCTCACCTAGAGTTTCAATGAAACCTGTAACTCAATGTGTTTAAAGTCGCAGGTGTCAAGAGACTTCATGTTATGCACTGCCTGCATTTTTCCCCCTACTAGCAGGAAGCAAACAAGCCCAAGGGAAAATAAAGCCTGTCAACCCTCTAGCACACTGAGGCATCAGATTAGGGCATCTGTGATCCAAATGCTATATGGGGGCAGGGGAAGATGCCTAAATTGCTAGTACACTGCAGGGCGAGGTCAAGAATCTACTCCCCAGGTAGTAACACTGCACAGGAGCAGGGAGAAAGCCTCATTCTTTTAGCCGGATAACCCTCCAGTCATATGCCTCCTCTAGTCTTAATTTTAATGTATTTTGTTTTCCTTGATTACTCAAGATTAGTTACAGTATGCACATATGCTTCAAACAGACCAAAGTATATGCACAGTGCAAACTTTTGCCTGATGATAAAGATTTTGTAGTGACAGTTATCAAGACAGACAAAACTCCTTTACTGGCCATGAAGACAGCACGGAAATGTAAGCCTTGCTACAGCATGGCTTTGTAAAACTTCTGATCTGGATAAAGATTGCTCCTACTGGACTACATGGGTCCACTATCATTCTCCAAAAGCGCTCTCTCATGTGACATTTACTCAGAGCAATGCATCGTTCGCCATAACTTTGCTCTTTGGTGCCATTTAGCTACAGGTACCATTGCTATCTGAAGCATCTGGCAAGACAAAGCGTTGCTCGTTATGTTCATACTGATGCCAGAGTCATCTTCAGCCAAGAGGGACTTCGCGCGCCAGACCCGCCTGACTGAACACCAGCCACCGAACATGACGAGAAAGTGCTTCGATTTATTCCTGAAGCGCCGCTCGCCTTTGATTAAGAAGCAAACGTCCAGAACTAAGGCTTCCTAAGGCTGACCAAGAAGCACAACTTCGGGCACTGGAGATACCCCGCAGCCTCTCCACACCCAGAGGTCCCGAGGAGTCACAGCTCTTCGCGTCCCCTGCGCTGCCCGTAACTAACATCGTTACTCTGCCTCGCCTCACGACACAGAAGGAGAAAGTTCACGCAAACCGACAGGACGCGACGCAGCCTCAGCGGAGCTCGGGACTGAAACCGAAGAGGGAGGCACCGGCAGGGTGCCGAGACCCGGCTAGCCGCGGCCCGCCTTCGCGGTGCGGCGGCGGCGTGCCCTGGCTGCCGGGCTCCCACGCGCGGCCGCCGCCGCCGCGCCGGGGCGGCCAGGCGAGGCTCCAGCCCCCGCGCC
>JANXJC010000078.1:64082400-64095342 GCA_027564655.1 Leptodon cayanensis | reverse complement strand
TGGGGAGCCCTCCGCTGCAAACACGGGGGCTGCTTTTTTTTGTTTTTTGTTTTCTGACAAGGAAAAAAGCTGTTTCCGCCTCTGGAAAACTGCTGGAAAATTGCAAAAGAGCCGAGCGGTTGAGTTTCAGCCCAACCCAAAGCAATCTTTTTCCTTGTTAAAAGCTTTTATTTGGAAAGAAAATAGTGACCAACACGAAAGAAATGTTTTCTGCATAACCACATTTTTATTTTAACAGCTTTTACCACAAAACAGACTTTATTCACCAGTGTTGTTAGTGCTATTGGGCACAAACTTATCACTCGCGCCACTGAGCACATCTGTGTTTTGTTCTAGGTAGTTGCAGGTTGGATGAGCGGCGCTTCCCACACTCTCAGCATCAGGCATAAACTTTTCTGTGATTTCTCATGTAGTCCACCCTCTAATTCTGTAAACAGCTTCACTTTGTATTATATCCTGAAGGCTGAATAACAGGTTTGGCAGATCAACAAGGGAAACAAGTTCTTGAGGTGGAAATGCCTCGCTAAATATCCTTTAACTTCAATTCAACCATGCTGCCGAAAAAGGTACACAAAGAACTTCCATACAGAATATATAAAGAAGCTCTACGTAGCAGCCTATACAGGAGTTCCCAATTTCATCTCAACGCCTGCAAAGCATCCCAGCTACAGATCAAAATGGGAAGTTCTGGAGATTTAAAACGACCCTTGATTTCTGTCAGTGTAGCATCATTTACCGAGCGCATTTTCCTTTGCAAGTATTCTGGGATGGTCTCAAGGAGGTAGAAACTCCAGTGTTGTCTTAAAATGCAGAAGGTAATGGAAAAAATTGGAGCACGGCCTGGCAATGATAAAACCTGGGCTTATCTTTGTCAGAACCGCTGCTGAAAGAGAAGTGTGCAATCTAGCTCGGCTCCTCACAAAGCAGGGGATTGTTCACAAGGTCTTAAATCAGGAGTAGATAACATGCCCAAAATTGCAAGATGGTTAGAAAAAACAGAAGACAAGCAATGCAAACATTCAACGCACAATTGACATAATTGCTTTCTTCAACCCAAAACCATCACGTTAATCTTGTTCGGGCTAAGCAGCAAACAGCTCTCCTGATCCACACCCCTCTGCAAGTAAATTAGAGACCGAAGAGATTGCGCTAATTTAAATGGATGTCTTCCCAGAAGAATGTAAGCAAGATGGTGATTACACTTAAAAACACCTGGAAATTGGGCTGCAGCAGCAGAGCATTCACCAGCGAGAGGAATTATTCACGCTTTATTGTCTTGCAGTTTCTACATCTCTGTTTCACCCCTGAGACGTAGCTTGCCTGAGGGAAGAGGCATCTCTGCAATCTTCTGCTAGAATCCAGGAAAGAAAGCAGTCACCCGGTTCCTCTCCAAACTTTCCATTGCACAAGGAATATGAGCCTCGCTGTTGCAACCCTGTTCCCACCACTAGGCTTGCAATGTCTTGGAAACCCCCCGCTGAGCACAGTTTGAGGGATTAGGCTAGCGCTCCTCTGTTCTAGGCGCTCAGAATGCCTTTCTGGGCCTTCATAGGCAGACAACTATTAACCATGGAAGCATGCCAACCCAAGCACTTTCAGCCTGAATTACTACTCAGATTAGCAAAACCCTACATTACTCCAGGGCTGTGTTAGTATGAGTACTGCATCTTCAGATATCTTGTTTTTTCCACACAAAAAGGATATTTTGGTGTAAAACTCAAGACAGGAAAAAAAAAAAAAAACAACCTGCATGCTCAAGCACCTTTAACAAATAACACAGTATCTGCGGCAGCAGCAATGCCCAGGGCAGCAGAAACAGCAAACTGATGGTGCTTGATCAGACATCTGGAGCAATGTGTTCCTGAGGAGTTGGAGGATGTTTGATTATAAACAGAAATAGAAATAATGTTCAGCATCAGCTGGAGGTTTGGGTTTTTCTAAGTATACAGCACAAATATCAGAGCTTCTAAATTTCATTTTCTCCTGGTAGTATGAGTTTTGTAGTATCTTCTGACTTTGTGGCATTTTCCCTATCTAGGCTTTGCTTGGTATCTCTCCCTTGCAGCAAGGTGCTTAGATGTCCACCATTCTTAACCACCACAGTGACCCAGTGATGCCAAGAAAGATCCACTCATATGCTTCACAGGGTCTATGCCAAAGAACATTTTTGAACCCAGATCTGAGTAAAATGAAGGCAACAGACAAAGTTCCTAAGCTGTATTTTATCCCTTCATTAAATTTACATTTTAAAGTAGTCTAATATTACTCTCTAGAATGCAGATTCTCCTAAATATCTTCCCCTCTCACCTATTCTCGTTTGGTATGGTTATTTAGTCATTTAATTTTTTTTTAATTGTATCTTTTTGTTTGTTTAATTGAGAGCAGTGAACAGCAGAGAACACCAAGACCAAGCTAAAGACCTGTTCATTTCTTTGTTTTCTTTTGATTCTTCTAGAAATCATGATCTTCAGTGTTTTGCCCAACCTCCTTATAAGTTTTGTGTGTACTAAGATTAAACTCACAGGAAGTTTATCATCAGTCTGAACTGGTACTTGTATGACAATTAATTAGTACTGACCCACCAGGACTCTTAACTGCAATTAACATTCATATACATCAGCAGCTGTAGTAAATGACGGGACTTTCCCAGGCTTGTTTATCTGTAGGTTGATCTGGGGTGGGAGTCAATAGCTCTGAATGAGCTGTTACTACTCAGAAAAGGGATGAGAGGGTCATGGTGGATGGTTCTGGGAAGCCATTCTCCGGGTGCTCTGTGGAGAGATCACGACGCCGACCAGAGCACTGGGAATGCTCTTAGGAAAGACATCAAGAGCAATCTGTCAAATGTCATTATGTCACGTTCCTGTGGCAATCCCACATCAAAATGGCTAAGCAGAAGCAGAGGAAGCTCAAAACAAGGCAAACAAGATTTTAGAACTTGTATACAACAGCTTCAATGTAAGAGAAACAGAAGTGGAAGAGGATTTATCAAAATGGCTAAGTAGAAGCAGAGAAAGCTCAAAACAAGGCAAACAAGATTTTAGAACTTGTAAACAAAAGCTTCAATGTAAGAGAAACAGAAGTGGAAGAGGATTTTTCAACATGGAAGGGGAATGATGGGAGAGGAAAAGGCTTTACATATGAAGTACAGATCTATAAAACCGTGAAAGGTGTGGAGAAGGTTAAATGTGTAACAAGCATTCACTGCTCAGTATCAGATAAGAACTAGGGAGAACCTATGTGAGATGTCAGACAACAGGACTCCTTCTTTACATGAGAATATTGTGGAATTCATTGCCTCAGGTTGCTGTGGGGCGCAAAATTACAAAGGAGCCGAAAGGCACTAGGTAAATTCATAGGGAATAGGTCCACCGTTAAACAGTGGATCCTTGTAGTTCAAGAAATATCAGAACTGCTGATTTCTCACAGTTAGAAAGGTCTAGTGGGGAAAAGTCATTCCACAGGGCCTGCTTGTTAAACTCCCCTAAACATCTGCTGCTGGGCACTGTTGCACAGTATTGTGCTGGATGGACTTGATCTGAATCAGCTCTTCCTATGTTCAAAGCCAGTCAATGGCCATAGCGTAACACCGCAAAATACATTAGTAATAGTTAGCAGAAATTAAATAGTTCAGACTTGTTTGTAATGTTTTGTCAGATTCAGACTCTGGTTATTTAGAATTCGTCTGCCAAAACCCCTCTCATGCAGTAAGACCTACAGAAGAGGACCAAGGATGAAAGTCTGCCAAGATAGCCCTCCTGAATTTCTCTTACATTATTTGTCCAGGGCATAGGATTTGCCCCTTGCAAAATGACACGTGCTCCTGCAGGTAGTGTTGAGACTTGGACCTCTGAAGTCAGTTGACATCCCTTGCACAGAGTGTTTCAGGAAGCAGAATTCAGATTCCACCAAATTATCTTAGCCTCATATCCCTTATTTTGTTTGGTCTGGCCATTTAGTTGTTTTCTTTCTTTTGCTCCTATGTCTCATGTTTGGTTGTTTTTTAATAAGGGAGCAGTGAGCAATAAAGAACATTTATATTTCTAATAAACAAAGCATGAGGAGTTTCCTGTCTTCTCTCCTTCAATTATTTTCCCTTTAAATACAGTTGAGACTTGTTTGGGTACTTCACCCCCACATTGCTCTTGAACCGTGTTGTCTATTCACCAGAACGCTCCTGCTGTCAGACTGGCTTGAGATCGTCACCTATGGCAAGTTCAGATCCATGGAAGGGTTCTGCTCCCCCAGTTTTAGGTCAAAGTTACAAGAGCATTTCTGCCAGAGCCATGAGGCCTGTTCTAGTAGAAAAGACAGGTTATTGCTAGATTAGCCACAGAAATAAAGAATCAAGCAGACATCACCAGACAGCATAATAACATAAATTTAATAGTCATGTCCATGTAATGAATGAAAATGCATTAAACCCCAAGTGCATAGCTTTGTTTATATATATTTAATAGCATGTATCATACAGCCTCAAAAGATCATATAATATATTCTAGAAAAAAACCACTTCAGGCTACGTCTACGCAAGTTAATTAAGTGGGGCCAGCACACACAAAACAGGTACTGGCACATGATTGTCCGTCCTACTTATGTGTTGGCTCACAAATAGTGGTGTTCAGAACTAACTAGTGGAGGCCAGGGAGCATTCCCCATGGCAATTTTGCATGCAGCCATTCTATTCTGACAGGAAAAAAATGCAGCTGTGTGGCCATCAGCTATGCTCTACCAGTGGGCCTTTAGGCTAATAAACTGTCCCTGTTAGCTCTTTATTGGATTTTATTATTTGTTTCAATTACAGATATTGCTCTGAAGCAATAATAGATTCTGAAAGAAAGAATGTCTCAAGGGCACTCACAAAATGTTCATGGCACTTTTCTTATTAAAAAAGTCTTATGATTATTGCAAGTTGGAGTGATTTAGGGGCTACAAAGATTTGTGCCCTCCGGCTTCCAATTTCCCCTCTCTCTGCTTCCCTTCTTCGTCATGCTTTCCAGTCAAACCAGCTAGCAAAACAGAGGTAACTCTGGCAGCAGTAGGAATCTCAAGAGATGAACTTCAACAGGGTAAACCAGTTGCCAATGATATATCAAAGGCACCCAGTTTTGACCCATCACAGGCCTAAAGCAGTAACTCAGCCTCCTGTGCCTGGTTCCGTGTGCGTTTGGATATCCGCTTCAACAGGTAAAAGAAGATAAGCTTGAAGGAAAATGTGTGTCACCGCACCTCTTCCAGGTACATCTCCACGTGCTTTACTGGCTGATCAAAGCTGTGCATCCAGCGCGCAGCAGCTAAGGTGTCTGCTCCTGCTGCTTGTCCCTCCTTGGCAGCAAGAGTCCCAGCCCTGACACTGTCCTTTAAACAGGCAGCAATCTAATCTACACCGAAACCATCGCGAGGCAGGAGCTCCCAGTCCTGTACCACTTCAGGGTGGCTTGGCTACCAGTAGAAGAAGTACCTCTAGAAGTACAGCATGGGAGCAGACAGGAGCAGAGACCCCGTGAGAAGTAGATCTGAGGTTTTCTTCTGGCCCAATTCTTACGCTGCTGGTAGGTGGATGAACTGGCTGACTGCTGCCCCTTCAGTTCCACATGTCCTCATTTACGCTGAAAAGTCTGCAGAACAGCAACGGTCCCTTACCACGTACGTTTCCTAACGCTGTGAGTTGGGCCTCCAGACCTTAGTGTAATACTCATAAGTCATATTCGTCCAAAACTACACTCCGAAGCTGAGGCCAAGCTAATATAACCAGAATGGCTATGGAAATATGTCTGTAGCGGGCATTTTGCAGTATTGTTAGTAAGAGTATTATGCTGTTACAATTGTCAATGTTGCTTTTGTTTGAGCTCCACAAATTTTTGATTTTTTTTTCCTAGTGCCACAGATCCGAAGGAATTTATTCCCAACTTCATAGCACTTAGTTGTTGTTGTTTTCTTAAGACATTATAAATATATTGGATAAAATTCAACCTTGGACAGATCTCCTTGCACTGATATAATGCAGTTACAATAGCCTAGCACATAAATAATTGCAACTACAAAAATAAATTATGAGGGGCCTTTGAAAGTGAAATAACAATAGGCAAAATGTCACCAAACCCCTCAAGCTGGGAGAATCAAGTAAGGCAAAAAGAAACCCACTTCAGTATTGACTGTGGAGCACATTTATTTCTTGCATCTCTGAATTACTCTTCAGAGCATGATCAGGGTCAGTTCCTGCTCAAAACAAAATTAAGGGTGGAGGAGAATAAATCAACAGGTAAGTATAGCATTAATTATTTAGAATTCCTCTTCAAAGAATTATGTGAGGATTTGGGTCTTAATACAATCATTATCTAATGAAAGCTTTTACCTCTCCATCTTACATAAAATAGTATTTGACTCCTTGAAATAGTCATCAGAGTTGAACATAAAAAGCTACAGTTGGAGCTGCTCCAGCGTACAGAGTGTTCAGTTACTGAAATCACTTCCTCTTAGTTTGCATCCTACACGCTGAGCAGGAAACATGGGATTTCACTTTGCTGTCTTGTCCCTTTACATGGATTCACCCTCATGCCAACAGTAGATTCAGTGCCTTAAGGTACAAGTCAATGGCTCCTGTAATCTATTGCCAGAGCACGGAATGTCCAGATTATAATTAAGCCCTGACCACTTTGTATTTACTTTTATTACACTAATACTGAGAGGCCCCAGTAAGATTGGAGCCAACTGTGCTATGTGCTGTACACACTCACAGCCATTGCCTCAAAGACCTCACAGAGCAGGGTGAAAGGAAGAAAGTATTATTTTCCACAGCAGCAAAAAGAGCCTTAATTTTGCTGCTGTTTTCAAGGCATTAATCCTGAGAGACAAGGAATAAACCTGTCCATATGAGTCATCTGTGCAGATGAAAGCATAAAAATATCCTCTTATCTCCTTTTTTATCTTTCCCTTCCACATTGCTGCTTCTTTCCCAACTATAATAATAACAATAAAAATACAAGTGAAGTCAAGTGCTGGGCAGGGATGTTGTAGTGTCTGGAGCACTAGAAGCATTGGAAGCAGGCAGGAGTCTTGCTTGATGTGCTCTGGCTCCTGCAGTCAGAGCAAGCGCTTGGCAAAGGAGCAGAGAAGGATTACATCTGTCAGAATAACTTTTATGGGACGCAACTCTTCCAGGGATTGTTTAAAATCCACATAATGCTCTGGAGTGTTAATGCTTGCATTGGGACGTTTGCATTAGCAGATAAATGTGCAAGAACACGTTTCCAGACATCTGCCTAGTGACTGCACCTCTGAGCAGTTCGCTGAAACTTGGTCCAAGGTCCATGAGGTCCTTGGGCTCCTGAAATGACTTCCAAGGTTTGTAATAAATTGTGCTGCTGAAGTGTACCGCAGTTAAGCAATTCTCACATGATAGAAACAATGTGTGGTGCACTGCACTAAAACCACTCTGTTATTTTAACTTTTCAGCCTTTGAAAGTGTTCAGAAGGGAACACAAACATGAACAAATTCATGCCTACAGATGGTGTGAAAAAAAGAAAATTTGGGGTGATACCCCCAAATTATCACCCTCCCAATACAAGACCAGTGGATAACATAATGCTGATCTTTGCAGTGCTTTGTATTAGCCAGAAGTGAGGAAGAGTGTAGTTGCTAAGGTATGAGCACTCCCCCAGATTTCCAGGGACCCCTGGTTGAATTGCTTATGTCCCTCCAGCTAGGTCCATACATTTTTTAGCCATGTTGGAGGAGTGAGGACTTGAATGTGCAATGCCATAGGGTTAAGTGGTGGTGTCTGGGAGGGAGGGGTTTGTTTTCAGGCACAAAGGGCATTGCAGTGTTGTTAGGTTTCCCTTCCCGGTCCACGCGTGGGCTTGTGTCAGTGTGAGTTGACAAACAGGTGGTGTGGGCTTTCAGGGAGCTTGGGCCTGAATGGGAATGCAAGCCATGAGCTTAACGTATGCTGTGTGCCCTGTTCGCTCCCTTCTGCCAGGTGGGGAAGATAGTGCTGCTATACTGCAGGTAGATGCTGTGAAGGTAAGAGTCACAGAAATGTCAAGGTACTCATGGGTCAAGGTACTCTGTACCCATGTCATGGGTATAGATTCAGGGCACAGATTTAGTTTGTTCCTTTCTCTAATGCTATTATTATTATTATTAAATTCACAAATAATAATCTATTATCAGGCTTAGATAGGAGGTTTTGCTCAGCCATACTTAGGATGAACACGGCTGCTAGCTTTCGTATGCAAACACAAATTATTCCAGATAAGATCCATTAAGGTACCAGTGCATGGACATCAGCAATAAACAGCTGGGATGGTTCGTCCTATACACAGTGTCTTACAGAACACCCACAAATGATGCAGATCCATGCAAGTATAAAAAGCCAGTGTGACAGCTATCTTGTGCAGCATTGGTTTCTTCGAAACAAATACAAGAGCAGAGCAGCCTTATCATAGGATCCTTGCACAAATCAATAGGGCAAAATCTGCTCAATGCCTATGTACTTTGCATGACTAAAGCAATTAAGAGGCATAAAAAGGCCATGCAGTTGCTAAAAATAGGCAAATGGGGAGTATTCCATCCCAGACTCAGCAGCTGGCAGAGGGTGTGTACTGCAGTCATTTATCATGAACCTGATCTTTGTTTTGCTTAAGAGCCCGTGAAGCGTGTGATAAATTAACTTACATTGGAGCAGCCATGGCAGGTTGGGAGATGTACCCAGGACTGAACATGCTTTTTATTCCCCAGTTACCTGCAGTCTTAAAAAAATTTTGTAACTGTGAATCAATATAGACGACACATAAATTCTGAGTGGCGTTTCACCACTATGTTTTTCTGCTTCCAGAATAAAAGCTAAGAGTAAAGCTATAAGCAGAGGTGAGAGAGGACATAGCAGAGGCAGATAAAGGCAGATCTATAAAACATGTTAGATTCTGTTAAAAAGTGACATGTGTATGATGCAATGCAATTTTAATATTACATCTGCTAAGTATGTCCATGGTATGGCTTGTTTTCTATCAAGTCATTTGTACTATCTTTGTTTAAAAAAAATTAACTAGTTTTATAAAATGAAAAAAAAAACCCCAGACCTGTTTAAATATCAGACATCACCTCTATATGGTAAAGAACCCACTTGGCTTTATGACGTTTATAGACAACCAAGAGAAATCATTCTGTAAGGCTGGTGATAAGGAAGATCTCTGAGAGACTATAGCTTTTGCTGTCAGTCTGCTCCACATGTGTCATGGAAAAAGAAGGGTGAACTCAGCTTCCCAAATCTCCCATCTCCCAGCTGAGTGCTTTTACTGCCAGATGTGGGCAGGACATAACCCATCTGTTTCCTGGCTGTGTTTCAAGGGACATTGAGGCGTGCTTTGGCTATTCCTGCTTGACCAGGATCAGCAGGTGACGAAGACTGGAGAACCCCAGTTTTTTTGCATCTCTCTTGCTCTCAGGCATGAGGTAGGCTCTGAGCCCTCTTGTGACTCCAGGGATGACTGCAGATGCCTGCAGAGTTGTGAATACGCCTAAGTGCTGATATCTAAAAAGCCTGCTAGGCATAGAAGACTTTGTGAATCAGGCTTAGGATGGACACTGTCACAGAGCTGTCAGTCTTCAGCCCTCACCCTTCCTAAGTGCATTTCTTTAATCTTACTCATCTTTGCTGAGACCTGTTTGCTCAAATGCTCAATCCAAAACATGTTACTGTTTGCAAGGTGGGAAGCTTCCCTTTCCTCTGCAGCCTGCTTGTAGCACAACCATGTTGTTGACTTTTCTTGCACTTGGATAATTCAGAATACATCTCTATTTAAATGTCTCATGAAGGAATGTGTGAGTGTGCACGTGTGCATACCTGTATTTATCAGATTAAATAAAACCATTTTAATTGTAATTCAGTTCAGTACTGGATTTTAGTGTAAGAAGTAGAAGAAAAAACAAGGCGTTGTTTATGACATTTGTTAGAGGGAGGGACCTTCTGCCATCAGTGCAGTTCAGAGTGGTACCTGGATCCTAAGCATGCAGAGACAGGGGTGCAGCTCTGGGGCACTGTCAGCACTGGAAGAGGAGAAAGAAAGCAAAGGAAATGCAGAGGCCTCCGCTGGCATGTTTAGTTACTGCAGAGCGCATATGTGATTTTATCAGTGTTGTCAGTGTTTAGACTTGCAAGAAACATTTTGAAATAGAATGGTGAAGGAATACTGTAGGCACGGTGCTGTGAAGGAGTAACAAGTGAGGGAGCCTCATCTGAAAGCATCAGAGAAGTCAGTGAGTACAACAGCTGAGGTGCTCAGTGGGTTGCTCTAATAAAGGAGATCAGTGTCAATTACGAAAGTGTTTTAAATAATATTTCACAATGGAAGAAAATAGTGGATTGCATTCTGGTTTTTTGGAAACAGGAAGAAAGATGACAGAGATGGATTAGGGTATTCCAATATGAAGATCCTGGACAAACTAACTCAGCATCGGTCCTTCAGGCTTTCTCAAATGACATGACAGGGTATCTAGCACAAAAACATGCTGAGAAAGGTTCAGATTCCAGAAACACAGTGACTCATGCATTTCCAAAACAGTGTTATAACAAGCTGATGTCCAAATTTCCTGCTATATTACATGTAATGCACATTCAGTGGTGCTGCTGGCACACTTCCCTCTGAGTCAGTATTGAACCACTGCCCCAATTCAGAGTTAGGCGACCACTGTGCTGCTGGAGCTTCTGTCGCTACAGATGTAAAACAAATGTCCCAATTCCTTGTAGTCATCAGTATCCTCTTACAGATGGCAGAGTCTAATTAATCTCTGACCTCATGACCATGTATAAAGATGGGCATTTACCTTCTACATTTCTGTGCCCTTCAGTTGGTTACAACGATTTTCAGTTGGATTAACATTTAGCTCTGGGGAGCTGGACTCTAAGTTAAGGAAAGAGAACAGGAAGGTGGAAGGGAGCATTACTCTACACATGTTTTCTCTTTCTTTCAGTACCTAATGCAATGATATTATGTCTTAATGCTACATGACCTTTCCTGTGGATCCTCCCTGCACTGTGTGTTTGACAAGCTCTTAGAGGCATGGGAAACCATGGGGAGAGGTGAGGAGGAAGGTAAAGTGGAGAGAATGACAAGTACCAGCCTTACCCATACGGTCATGAAGGGATTCACTGATGCCAGGGAGCAAGATAACTTGCCTACTCCACAAGCCTGGAGTAATCCTCCATGGAGATTTCTTTCAGTTCCCCTCTTTTTCCTACTCTAGGTCTTACTGCTAAAGAGAGGCATTTCAGCCTTTGGGAAATCTTGACCTCTCTATAGAGACATTCACTGCAGCTTGTAAATGAACTAGAGGAAAGGGTAATAATAAAGAATTAGCAGCATTGAGCTTGGACTGAAATGATCATATCCAAATCTGTTGAAATTGCAAAAAGTAAGAAACTAGACTGCAGTCAAAAACTTGGTGCCTTCTCTAATCATTAGGTGCCATCACAAATATGAAGAAAGAATAGCAAAAGCCTAATTTATTTTTTTTTTTCCTTTCCTTTTAATGTACTGGTGGTTTCCTTGAACAAAAGACATCACGAGGCTTTATGTGCCTTCCTAGTAAACCTTTTCCCCTCTGTAAATGTGACTGTTTCATAGCATGTGGAAATCTGGAAATAAGAAATTGAATTCTAAAGGCAATTTAATTGAATTGATAGTCTGGCTTGAAGGAGTCATGTTTGAATTTTTCCCAGACCACATTACTTGTCTGCTGAAATAGAGTGAATTTTTCAAAGGTTAGGTGTTGCCTAATGTGTGCTGGAAAACCACCTTTGTAGATTTGCACTGAGGCAAGATGGTATTTGAATCTGCTGGAATGCTTTACATATTCATATTGCCTGAAGGTTGGAAACTTTTTATCACCAGCAGAGTAGCACAGATGACAGTAAAGATACAGTTCAGGCAATGGAAAATGAGATGAAAACAGTTGTTGAGACTCACATTTTCTTCAAAACACTTTTCTGATGCAGAAGTCCAGATGTCTTTTGTAGAGGTGTACTGATTTGCAGAGTATCTTGTACTGGATCCCAGGGATAGCTTAGATAAGTACAGCTTGAATGGACTTTAGATGTAAATATGGAAAATGCAACAGCTTGTCTTAGCTATAATGAGAAGAGTGACATGCCATGTCCCTGCAGCTCAGACTGAGGTGTATAACTGCCTAGAGCACTTCCTACAGCACTTCCTTCTCTACAGCATTCTTGCTGGCTAGATCACAATTAATTTTTTAGCAATGATGGTTTCCACAAATCTTACTCCTGTGGATATAAGTCTCTCTCCAAGAACCTACCCTGAATGGCAGGGCAGTAAAAATTAGACACAGTAATGAAGAGCAACCTAAATCTGGTATCTTTTTTAACCTAGTGCTAAGAAGTCCTGGAGAACCAGATTATAATCTGTTTTAGTCCTGTCTCAAGTAATCCAGATTTCTTGCAATTGTCTGGTTTTTTTGCAGTGACGTTTCTACACCACTCTTAAAAATTTAGTTGCAAAACCAGACAAGGCTAAGCCGAGAACAGAGCTACTGAAAGATGAAGGAAGGACATGGGTGGCTTTTACACTAACACTTACTTTCTGGTTCTGCAGCTGACAGGATCCATAAGCTTTACTGATGTCTGGAGATCTCTGGTTGTGTGCAGCCACATTCCTGTGCACACAATAGCTGGAAAAATTGCCGTTGCAGCCTTGAAAAACATGGCTTTTCTTCACAACTATAATTCATTTATATAACTGCAAGATGCAAACCTAAGATTGCAGCTGGCAACACAGCAAATAATTATGGATGCTCTACCTTGTGGGATATATTAATGAATTGTATTAAATAAAGAGTTCTGCACTCACATTAAATAAGAATATTCAGCCCAACCCTACAATTCTTTGTTCACACTAGCTTCAAATGGAGCTGATTCTTTGCTC
>JANXJC010000078.1:64052746-64082314 GCA_027564655.1 Leptodon cayanensis | reverse complement strand
CCAGAGACCTTGTAGTCTCTTGCACAGATTTACAATTGTGTTTGATCCTCCTCCTTCAGTTTCTCACGGGACCCTTGACTAGCTTTGTCATTCTTTATTATGAGACTGACATCAGTCAGCTGGTTTGTAGCCAGTTGCACTAATAATAAACTGGCAGGGAGATTAGAAATTACTGGAACTGTTTGGTCATCTTGAAACTGAAAAAGGAGGACTACTCTGAAACTCTTGAAGGCAAAAAAAGATACACTCTCAAATGCCATTTCTGTAATAGTTGTTTCACAGTAGAAAATGTCTACAAAGTTCAAATTGTTTCAGTTTATTTAATGCTATGTTGGCCTTAAGAGTTGCAAGGAGGGCTACACAACAGAATCTCTCTCTTCCAAAAGGGATTAATTTAATATTAGCAAACAAAAATACATATTGTTGAGGACCCAAACCTTTAAAAGCATGGAAATAAATTATTAAGGAGAATGACTTTTCATTCCATATTGCCTATAGCTTTATAAGTAACATAGTCCGTTTGTCTCATAAGGTTTATAGTCTAATACGGAATGTTAAGAGACTGCATAGGCTCTTGCCTCAGCTACAAAAGCACAGCGTGTGATGGATTTGCATGTTTGACTGCCCCACTTGCACAGGTTTTTTGAAGAAATTCAGCTCTCCTGTGCTGAGATCATCCACTTAACAGCTTTGTAGTTCTAACCTGGCTCCAAGGGAGCACGTAGTGACTGGCTGTTGCTTTTGAATATCTGGCTGAAGTGAGAGCTTGGTGAAGCTTCGGAGCATCTTACTAATACTCTTGTGAGTGGTAAGAAGATGGAAACAATGACACAATGCTTTCCTCTGTCCCTGCACCTCTAGGTTTCTGGGTGGAACTGCACATGTCCTGAGGTAGCTTTTGCCATTGCATGCCATTTTTCTATTCATGTCCTATTATTTGTTCTAGAGCTTTGGTGTGCTCAGTAAGGCATCATTTTATCCCCTTTGAATGTTCCTGAAGTAAGAACAGCAAAGCAGTCTTCAGAGTTGTACCAAGGTTAGCAGTGACGAGATATTTGCCAGCTGGAGGGCAACCCCCCTCAGGTGTGAATGGCTGGAAACTGGATATAGCCTGGAGCAGCAGCAGCTGTCTGTGCCTGTATTATACCAGCCCATCTGCCATTGCTCCCTCCCCTTTACTGCCAGTGGGAAACATACCTCTTCAATTCACTCAGGCTATCATGGCTAATACATCACATGAGATCAAAATCCTTAAGAGCTAGCACCATGACGTTTTATTGTTCCTGAGAGCCAGGCTGCCCAGTTGACTGCTGTCACACACTCATCCTCTTGGTGGACTGGATATCAAGGTGGCTGCATGATGCAACTGATCACAGCCCAGCACGGGCAAACTTCATGACAAAAGGGTGCAGCGTGTACTTCAGGTGTTCAGGCAACAGCAGATAGGTGCATGTTATTTGTGTGTCAGGCATACCCAGTGGTGCCCTCGCTGAACAGGTCAGCACCAGGATGTGAGGGCTTAGGCCTCTAGATCCCCAAAAGAGATTCTTTCTACTTGAGTCACACAGGTCAGTGGCTCCTCTGCAGAGATACCTGATGGGCTACTCAACTACTTATTCATCTGCTGAAGAACTGCCATTGGGAATACCAGAACAGGGACAGCTGGTAGTTAGGTTAAGCAAAACTGGATTACTCGCTCTAAAAACCAGTGCGATACAATCGACAAGTGGTCGGGCTGATGGAGAAGCACGTGGCAGAAAACTGAGTTCTGAGTCTTCCGTGACTCTATATATACTTTGGCTTAACATTTTAAAATAAACATGGTCAAAAAAGTTCACAGCTCCTCTCCAGCTGTCTGCTGGCTTGAGGTTTGTGGCTCTAGTC
The DNA here is from genome assembly GCA_027564655.1 of Leptodon cayanensis. Taxonomy (NCBI): domain Eukaryota; kingdom Metazoa; phylum Chordata; class Aves; order Accipitriformes; family Accipitridae; genus Leptodon; species Leptodon cayanensis. Next base: position 64,080,430 of record JANXJC010000078.1, on the reverse strand, counting down.
AGTAATGAAGGTAGTGAACTGCATGGAAATTCGCACACCACTTAGAAAAGGGAGGATCTTTTAAAGCTCCTTACAAGTGTTTTTGAAGAGGACAGAGTGCCCTTAGTGTTCTTTTCTTCCCCAGAAATACATGACAGCATCTACACACAACAGATTATTCACCAAATTTAGCAGGTTCAGCTTGGTGCATACTTTCTGTGTGGTTCAAGTGCTATAAAATACTCCACAGAGAAACACTGCTGACAAATAACTAACAGGCAAAGAACAAGTACATAGGGGAGCAACAATGCAACTACACACAAATCCCAGAGTGCTTGTAAATTTTTGCCCAAGGAGTCAAAGAAAAGCAAGATCCACCTTGGGATAAAATAGCTAGCTAAGAGTACTTCAAAGGTATTCTGTTTTTTTCCTCTATGTATTATCACTGAAAAAAAAAAACCCATTAAAGAAAACAGATTGTGCTTATATTCTGTGCTTTATTTTGGTACTCACCTTTTCAGTGAATTTTTTAAAAGGTAAATCTGTTACATCACACTCAACAATATAGCATGTAAACTGTGATGCAGGCCTGACTGCACCCAAGTAACAGCTGCTGAAGTATACCCAGCTCCTTGCGTGGAACGCTGAGTCCCTCTGTTTCTGATGGAATCTTCCCCTAACTGCCAAAATCTTTTCAAGAGCAATTTCTCCAAGGCCTGAATCAGTGCCCACTGAAAGCAAAGGGAAAGATTCCTACTGATGGCAACCATCCCAAGTAAGCCAGAGGTCTAGGCTGTCCTTGCCAGAAAATTTTATGTGCATTTTGATGACTTTTAAAGCTTCTCTTTTTGTAGTTGTCTTTCTTATGGATCTTACTTTTCAGTGAATTTTTTCCAGACACTTCACATGCTGGATAAAGCAGGGTTGATATGTCTCTATCCCTGATTCAACACAGATCATTTTATCAGATTAATTTTTAAGAGACTTGCTTTAGTCAGGGTACATTGGGAAGCATACGCAATGTTAAAACATTCTGCTCTCCAATGGCCTGATTTTCCCTGTATAAACACATGGGATGAAGGCAAAAGACTCAGTCATGTGCTAAAGAAAACGGTGTGGTGCCATCACAATAAAATGATAGAAGCCAAGTTTTTAACAAGTTTACCCAATGGCTGAAGTTTACTTGCAGTTTGGCCTCTGAGGTTAAGTATAGACATTCCAGCGCAGATGGGGATTGAGGGCGGATTTCACTGTGGAAAGAACTGGGACAGTCTCATAAGCTCTCAAGGAAGGTGTGGGAGCCTGCGGTCACATACATACTCCTTCGATGACACTAAATGGCAATTTATTGCCAAGGTGCAAATCAGGTGAACAAACCTGTCTGAAAGGAGCTCATTTGGGCATCTGAGTTATCTACGAAAACAGACAAGAAAGGAATGAAAAAATGTGCACCTTGAGGTAAGAATTTATTTCTGGAGAGCTCCAGCCCATCACTTATTGCAAGTGCTATGATGGGGTACCTGGCTGGCTGCAGATAATGTGTCGTCTGTGGTATAAACAAGGGCACTCACAGTGTAAAGACAGTCATCTTCTGTTTTTCTTTAATTAAACTTGTTTTCTTCTGTTGGAGTAGGAGCAGGAACAGTATATGCAGTTGCAGCTCACTGTTTTCATAGACCAATATTGGTTTAGGCCAGACTTCAGTTAGTTTAAAAAAATCCAACTCTCCCCAGCATTAAGAATAGCAAGTTTTGTTACACATTTGACATCCCAACTGATTAGCCAAAGAAGAAATCACAACTAGCTGGAGTTTGGCTGTCAGAAATTACCCCTAACTTCTCACTCTCTTGGTGTAAGACGTATCAAGAGGAGAGACAAGATGACACGTAAACCTGAACCACCACCACCACTGTAAAAATAGGAAGCTGGCGGCACCATAAAGAAATGAGATGTTAAGGGCTTAACAAATCTAGTCTTGGGAAAAAGACAGCAGTTTCCCAGGCAGGACTAAACTGCTCATGGTAACTTTCACAGAGGCAGGATATGATCTTTTGCCCATTGTTGTCAACCTGGCTGCACCCTAAATAGCAGCTATATTTCCATAACAGAGGACTTCAGTTATGCAAATCCTCCCTCTCAAGCCAAAGGACTGCAGACAGGATAGGTGAGATTCAGCCTTCCTTTAGTAAAGGGTGTTGAACTTCTATAGGAGAAGAGATTAGAGTAGAGTGAACATGAGCTCTCCCAGATCCCAAACCCACAAAGACAGCACAAACCATCAGTGGGAATCATCTTCACTGCCTCTGCCACCCTGTACCAGCCCAGACCCCTTGAACTCGTACACTGGAAGGCGAAGGGATGTCCCTGAGTTTCCTTATGCTAACTTGGTATCCTGACTTGGGCTTTTATTACACATCTGTGTGCAAAACACTAGATATTCACTGAGGAGATAAAAAAATGAGCTTCAGTGCAAAACAGCCTCCCCTCTCCTCCCATAACCGGCCTGTAATTTGAATGCCCTGCGGTAATTTCGTAATACAATCTCCTTTTGCTCTAAGAGATGAAGCCAGCTGGGCAGTGGGGACAATGTCTCTGTTTGGTGTGGCATTTAGTATCCACCCTGGAACTCAATGTGTAGGCATTTCTACTCCCCTCATATTGCAGCTGAATGACTTTGCTGTGTTGATTTGAAATGACCTGACTAATCTCAACTTCCTCTAACAGTTTAATGAAATGTCAGAAGTGAACGAGGTCCATGGAATTGAAAAAAGACCATTCAAACAATGATGAAAAGAAACACATGGACAGCAGTTTTTAAACAGTACTTGGGCTATTGGAAATAATTCAGTGAACTTTAGCCAAGCTGTAATATAAACATACTAAGGAGGGACCAAAAATGTTTTCTATGAAGCCACATTTTTCATCTGGACTGTTTAATCTACTTCAGGATTACAAAAAGGAGGTATATGGGAAAAGCCATAATTAGGTAAAATTGAAAAAAGAAAGAGACCCTTCCCTCCCCACTTGTATCTGTTGGTGTCTGGAAACAGAAACCACAGAGCAACAGTTACGTAGCACTGGTTCCACCATCTGAAATTACAGGAGTGAGAGGTAGAGAGGATCTGGCAGGTTGAGTCCTGTTCCTTTCTAAGAAAAGTTTAATGGTGTTCTCAACTGCAGAAGAAATTAAACATGCTGATTGTGACTCCAAACTCACAGAATACCAACTTAGAGGGAAAAGCTTACACTGTACTCCCCCGTCAAGCACCACACAATGAACTAAAACAAACTTATCAGTGCTTTGCATATCATTAATATTTTACTTCCTATTAGGAAGTTACCAAGAGCTCTGCTAAAATAGCATTTTCATTACTGAAGACAGCCCCCAAATTTCAAGAACTGCTCATGGAAATTAATTTCTGCTTCCAACTGAAGGTGAGAGGGACACTGTTTTGCTGGTACAGCTGGTACTAGCTATTACCAAGCACTAATCCTTTTCCCATTATTATTTTTCCTCACGTGCCTTCATATCCACTATAATTGTGACAGATGTTTAGTCCAGTTGTCCTTTGGAGCAAAAATATGCTTTCCAGAGGCTACCACATCTCTCACCTCCCTTACTACCATTTTGCTGCAGAACACAGCCATTGCAGCACCAGTCTGGCTGTACGTACACAGGAGTCTCTGGGACTTCCCAGAATGCAGACTGTGTATCAAAGATTCCACCATCTCAGTTACTCCAGGAAGTCTCTCCTCCTTCCCAAAGCAGTTCCACATTCAGTTATACTGTTGCTGCCTCTCAGCCTTCCGCTCTTATGCCACACTGGAGGGACATTCACAGACAGGGGCCACAAAGGAGTTTTAACCAACCTTAGGGCTCACTGCACATTCTGTTATGTTAATTAACATTTGCCCAAAGTCCAGCACTCAGAGTTAGGAGATGCCAGGTCTGAGCAATGATAAGGAACCAATTGCTCTCGCAACCTTCACTCGCCAAAGCTGACACCCTATGGAAAAACAGTTACGTGATCATGTAATCAAAACCCAACCCCAAGATGCAAAGTGCGGAAACCTGGTGGCGGAGGGAGCAGTCTGGAGGCTGGGTAGGCAGACAGTCAATCCGACCAAGTGTTCAGCATTGCAACCAAATGCAATTATCTTTATGTACTTTTTGTACGTGGAGTTCAAAAGGCTGACCTTTTAAGAAAAAAAGGAAATTTTACATAAAAAGTCCTCCCTGAGCCCCTTTGTTTAAATGATCCAACATTTTAATCCCGAATGCTCATGTTTGCTGTGCAGATCGTTTGAGCTACAGGATTTAATACATTAACATTATATTATTAATCCAGATAGAACAGGAAAAACTGATTTTTAGGAAGAGATGCAGCTGTGAGTGACTGGAAGAGGAAGGGGAAACAGAGCTAATAAAGCATAGGAGAGATTTTGAAGCCTGCTAGAACTGAAGGGAAGAATCTGGGCTACGGTAACATTAAGAAACTGGAACAGATGATGCTAGGCCATTATAGAGAAGGCAATGAGGTTAGTACAAGCACAGGCATGGAGAAGGTTAATTCTTTCTCTCATCATGGCAAAAGGGAGACCTAACACCCCCATCTTCTGTCCTTGCCCTTAGAAAGTACAACTACTTCTGTTCATCACAAAGCTGCCACTGAAAAACCAATCCCTTGGTCTCAGTGCTCAGCCTGTGTATAATCACCCACAGACAGGTCCACAACTTTGCCACACAAGCACATCCACAACTGCTCTTGGAGCTTCCTTGGAATTTCCCTGGCTACCAATACTTTGGCAACGTCCAAAGGTCATGCTGGGTTAATGCCTTATGTACCTTGAGATCTGGATTTTAGCTTGATGGCATCAGCACAGGTGATTGCAGCTGCTTGAGCCTCCTGCAATGAAAACTTCAGTTTGCATCATCACGGAGTTACCACACAATAAGGAGGACTGGATTTTCAGAGTGCAATGAGGTAGGGATTGTGCTAAACAAAGAGCCCGGTACTGTTACGAAGAAAACCTTAGACTCTTACTCAATGCCCAGAGCTGACAGTATTTCACCTCTCAGCTGACTCCAGCAAAGCTCAGATGTAAAGACAGAATTCAATTATTTCCAGCAGAAGTTATTTTTCTTTTATGACAAAGTAAAAATGACATTTCACAATACACCACTGGGTCCGTATATTACTTTTTCTGCTCCACTAAATCACACGATGATTTGGTAAAACAGAGAACATAAGGAATTGGAATTAGCTGGCCACCACTGCAGGTCGCATGAGCAAACAAGATGAAGCGTGCATCTGTGGAGAACTACATCTTGTGCTTGCATGAAAAGAGACACTGCAACCTACTTTTAGACCTTTTAATTTGCCATTAAATTTTAAAATAATACATAATATAGGATGCTGACTGTTGGAAAAAAAAATCCAAACCCTGAAAATGCCCTCTACTTACACACTTGTAACTCGCTTCTGACTCTTATGAATATCTCAACTGCATGTAGTAAAAAAAAAAAAATTCTCATAAGAAAATGTACTTCAGCTGATCAGTGTAATGAAATATTTGTTATCACTTTAATACTTATCAATTTATAATTACAATCAAAGCTGTTAAAGGCCTGTATAAATACACAGTGCAGCAAGAACCTATCTCTGTAACCCAGAGCTAAAACAGGCTTTTGGAAAGGTACAGAATAATTTCCTTCTAAATATTAACTCAGATCATTGTACATTGCAGAACTGGAAAAGAGATAAACAGATAGAAGATGCAATTAAGACACTTAATCGGGAACTCTGTCTTACTTGGGGATTTCTGTTGAACTACTAGATCCTAACAATTTAGTTCTGCTAAAGTCAATGGGCATTTTACTATCTGCTTCAACAGCAAGGATTTAACTCACGGAATCATACCCAGATGGAACACAGACGGACATAATCAAATTGAAGTACCTGCACTCATCAGGGTTTGTACCTAAATTAAACACTGAATCTACAATAAATAAACACAAGAGCTTAATGTGAATGAGCCAATGATGCTTGAATCCTGCATCTTTTGTCCTTTCTTTTCAGTGTTAAAGTACTTCTCTTCTGTATCAAGTAACTGTGGAGGGTTTAGCAATATACGACAGTTGTGGAACTGTAAATCTGTAAAATTTGTTAGAAAGAAGAGGAAAAATGTCAGAAAGTAAAAAAAAAAACAAACCAGGTTTAATTGGTGAAATACACCGCTAAGAACATTGAGGGAATGCAGCCATCAAGTTACATGCCGTGATGACCACCTAGACATTCAAGGAAGTATTTTCTGCAAGAGGTTAGACCCAGTCCCTAAAAAGCAGATGTGCTGGCCAGTGCTAACGAGGTCAGCACTGCAAGATACGCTCACTGTCAGGCAGTGAAAAGGGTGGACAGATATGCTTTAGAGAATAAGGAAACTAAACAGTGGAAGAGAAAGAGTATACACAGGGAAAATGACCAGGATGGGGCAAATACTTCTGTCTAATACAGTACACATGATGGATGTATTCACCAATTCTGATTCAAAGGCACAAAGTTTCACAAGAAAAAAAGACAGCATCTGAAATAATTACTCTATTCTGCAGCTAATATTCCAAACCCGTATGATCTTGTATTTCATACAAATCAAAGGACATTTATGCAAGTCAGTGTCATTTACACAGTTTGAGGAGCCTAACTCAAACAAATAGATTTACATCATTACTACAAAAGTTCACATAATTTCCCAGAGAAGCATGGTAATAATCTAGGTTATACTTTTCATTGTCTTTCTGATGTAAACGCGAACTCTTACCCTGCAATGTCATTATCCTTCCCAACTCAACTCCTACTTCACAAATATTGCATCACTCCAACTTTTTTTCTCTTTTACTTAGTTTGGGATTTAGCATTACTCAGAGTCCTCTTTCAATTATTCTACATTTGTTGATTATTTTAATACACTGAAATTCTGTACAAAGAGGAGTTTTTACTCTCTCTCCAACCACAAAATATGACATTCCACTAGTGCCTGGCAACTTAATTATTGTATGTTTTGGGTTAAGACTCACGACTCACAGATGGTAGGTGAAGGAAGGTGTATGTGTGCTTACGCATGTACACCCTCTTAGTAAACAAGAAGTTAAAAAAAAAAAACACAACAAAACCCTTCCAGATTCTTCCAGCTTCTGTTAGGAATTACTTAAAACTTAAATTATTTGACTTAGTCCACAGTTCTGAAGAGTGCTGGGTTTGTCTCTCTGCTCACATCCAAAAAGTCAAGAGTAATGTAGTAGAGGAGCACAGTGAGAGACCACTAGAGTAAGACCCTACACAAGGGAGGGAGCAAGCCTGTGATGAACCTTGTGTCCAACATGCATCCATAAAACCACATGCAACTCCTGACAAGACAACTTCACAGCACATAACAGCCCAGTTAACAGAGTTGAAGTGAGGTCAAGCCTGGAATACTAATTTTAATTGTCTTGTTCTAATTTTTTCAATCCTCCTGACTCTTTTCATTATAAGATCACAAACAACTTGTGTACATATTGGTTCTGAATAAAACACTGAGACATGAGTTTATTGTTTCTCTTAGTTGGAATTTCCTAGAGGAAAAATATTGCCAAAACAATTTAATAGCATATTCAAAATTAAGAGTGCATTTTGACCCAAATGACTATAAATTAACCTAAAAAAAAAAAAGGAAAGACAATAATTTCTTCATTTTCCAAACAAAACAGGAAAATAACTGCAACAAAAGAGTATTTCAAACAGTCACTGAACAATACTGCAAAAGCATGTTTGTTAATAAAGGTAAGGACAGTTCCTTTGGAGGAAAGAAGAGTTCTATAGCCTGAGGCTGAAAACTGTGTTTTGAGAAGTGTGATGTAAAAAATTAAAATATTTGAGTTTCATTAACATTTGATGTATGTTCAAGAAAAACAGGAGAACTACCTCACTCAAATCTGAACCATTTCACTTCTCAATAAGCTGTGTTTTCAGACGAGCAAGATAGGTTTCCCGTCAAGCGCCTGAAAGATGTGTTTTGAATTTGTTTCAAAGGTGCAACTTTTCTCAGGAAGATCATATAGAGGACTGTTCATTCTCATGTTGTGACAGTGTTGCTCAAGGCTGTTGCCAAATGTCACAGTACCACTTGTAACAGCTACAGGGAGAAGGGGGAGTTTTCACAATAGGAATTGTGCAATCAGATTAGCCAGTCCAAGGAGGATTATAAAGATGTGAATGATCAATGCTGGCCACGTCAGCTGCCCGGCACGATGCAGGGAGATCACGTAGATGAGGGACGGATACACGAATACAAAGGCCAGACCGCATGTTGCTCCAGAGTATCTGAGGAAAGGGAGGGAGAAGGGAAGAAGAAAAGGGGGAAAAAAAAAAGAAAAAAAGAATGCTTTGTGTTAACTCTTATTTCTTGTTGTCATTTTCCCCCCTCAAACCAATGAACAGTCTGGCTGAACAATGACTATCTGCAGTTGCTAAACATCAATTTCTGTTCCTTGCTGTCCTTCACTGGCATTTAATTATGTCCTTCACTTGCTCAGCCCCCTGCTCCTGTGTAGCTGCACTCTGACATGCCTCTGATGTTTCAGTCACATCTCCAGACGCTTCTGGGGACTGACTCCCTATCTTTGACTTGATGTTTCTACTTTCTTTGGGGAAATTTGTCACACGCAACAGAAAAAGACTGGACAGTGCATCCTTTTTTAGGCATCCTTTACTGTCAGAACTGCAAATTTCATTGCACCCCAGCCATCTGGGGACACATGTTAAAGCATGTAAGCAGAGAAATCCTCCTGAATCTGCAACTTCTATTTTAATTAATTTAATGAGCTTCTAGAAAACCATTCTCCAGACCTGAGAAGATCAACATGCCCTCCTGGTAACATGATCAACCACAGCAAGTGAAACACTTCACTGTTCTTTTTCTAACCATTCCCTTGCTTATCAAAACCTTCTCATTATTTTCCCCTATTGTGAGTTTCCATCTAACTAGGCTAGACTGCAGCCAAATGTGCATTATTAACTAACAACATATTTTATTTCAAATATTTGAACATTCCTTTTAGACAGAGGAAACATCATAATACAGAGTAACCACTTGCAACACAAAACCATCAAATACCTAAGTTAGACTGTATATGGACAATTTATCAGCTGGAAATTCACTGTTCAGAATTTTGATTACTATGCACAGAATGAACACATTAGCAGAAGTCAGGATCAGTTTGCAAACAGAGAAATGTACTGCATGATATTTATTTGGAATTAATAACTAGACCATCTCTACCACTGGAATACAAGAGTTTTCACTGAAAAGAGATGTAGAAAAAAAAAGGAAATGGAAAAAAACTCAAAGATCAGCCACCGAGCAAAAGTAAGTTATTCTGCTACTCCGGTCAGACCCAAGCCTGTCATTCTGGTTTTATAATTGCAGATTTCTATATTTTTAAACACCTCCCTCTCCTGGTTGCTGTAAGAAAGATGCAAACAAGGAACAAATGACAATGATTACAAAAATGGTGGTGTCAAATGTAGAAAATAAAACTCATGAGATTATTTCCTCTAATCTGTCTCAACTATAGAAATCCTAGGTGTTTATTAACATTGTAAATGTAAGATATCATTTAGAAGTACAACTTTTATGTCACTTTTCCCTTTCAAGTTACTTGCTTTCTTGGACTTTTATTATGGACATTCAAAACAGCTTCAAATGGTCTTAACACAAAACAAAAACTTGAGAGAAGCCACACAATAGCCAAGTAACTTTTTCTATTGACACCATTTTCTTTCATTTGTATAGTTACAAGGCCCTCAGATAGCTCCAATGAAACTTGGGGAATCATCCCAATTACCTCAGATACAGAGGCACAATTACAGATAGCTGCTTGTCAGTACTTTAAAAGAGCTGATTGCTCATACTTCTAAATCATTACTTGTAAGTTAAAAAGGTGTAAGCCTCACAAAATATAAAGATAGAATTATCTGCACTCATACTGTTCCTTTTCAACATCAAGAGGCGAACATGCAGCAACACCGCAGGTAAGTTCACTGTGCAAGCAACACTCACCTTATGATACCTCCTATATTCGGATAAAATCTTGCCATTGCTACTCCAGCTCCTACAATTGCTACGTTCAGGACAAGCACATGGAAAACACTACAGGAAAGTGAGGAAAGTGTGTTAAAATCTATGCTGTATTTATTACAAAATACCACCATTATCCTTCATTTACACTAACATTTAACTGGTACATGGATGGTGTTTCCATTTGCACGTCTCACTCTATTAAAGGTAATTAATTTCACCGCAAACATAACATCTACTGAATATTCAGAGTGCCAAACTCTAAATATCAAGTGTTTTTACTCAAAATATTCCTAAGGAGTAAGTATGTGTAATTTGGCAGTTCTTCTGAAAAACATCATACGTGGTACTCAGCACTCAAGTATTTCAGATGGATATTCAAATACCAAAGAAACAATACTGTATAACTTAATTCCCACAAGAAAGAATTAGCTTGTTCAGAGAATGATCTGAATTGCTCAAAGTGAACTAATGGAAACCAGAAGGAAGGAAAAGATGCATCAAGTGGAAAACATTACACAGAGTACTAGGGGGAAAATAACACCTTAATACTTGAACTCTAATGCATTTTGATAGAGGACAAATATTTAGAATGTTGGACATCATTTAATATTTGACCTGTGTACTATTTTTGCTGGAATTTTTTGTTAAATTTGTTTTTACAAATAAACTTCTGTTGCTTTCCTTTTTGCATTAAACATGAAAAGAAAAAGATTTTCTGTTCTGCAAAAGCAGCTTCTAATGCATCAGACAAACTCTTGTGTAGTTATGCACAGAGCTGACACTCAGGAGAGTATCACTTTTCTTTAGAGAACATGAAAAGTTGGCATATTTTAACATAAGGTGAAGTCAGGAAATACAATAAAAAACTGCGATATTTTGGTCACCCAGCTGCTTCTATGAAGGGAAAAAAGAATTCACAGAGGAAACATACATACACTTACAGGTTTTGTTTACTTTTCTGAAGGATTTGATTTCTTAAAATAAACAAAACCTGTAAGCTAATTTTTTCTTAACTGTATAAAGTATCTGTATTACGGAGGATGCCACTAACTAACAAACTTTTTAAAAGTGACCACTTCCATGGCTGAAAGGCTGGCTGCCAGTTTCGAAGTTAGGAAGAAATATTAGAGACATAGAATATTCTTATTAAAGTTTAGGGGAATGCAAGTAATTTAAACAGAAAGGAATAATTTAAGATATGGACTATTTCTAATGTTTGCTCTTAAAAATTGATTTAAAAAAGACAGAAATAATAACTTTAGTTTTGTACATGATATTTTAACAGTGGTACAAGAGGTGTACCTCAGAGACTGAAGATAGCCGTGGGAATACAGCAGCTGAAACTTTAACAAATACATAACTGGATATAAACCTGGTAAAATCCAAGAATAAAAACCAAAATCCCCCAAATCAGACCTATTAGGGAAAGAAAGACCAAACATTTACTGCTTCTCTAATATTGCTAAGGAAAGCCAATTAACTCAACTGTTCATAAAAAAGTGTTTGCCATTAAAAATTACTTCCTCTCTCCCCACACATATGGCAGATTGCAAATCTTACTGTCAGATAGCACAACTGAAGCCAAAAGTTTATGAACACAGAAAATGACGGCATTTCTTCCATTCTTTTTTTTGCTGAGATTAATTTTTTAGCAAGAGGGATTAAAAAGAGTGCAGGCTTAGTAATTAAAAAATGTTTTGCAGATTTGGGTCAGTTCAGAATATTTTAGCAGAAAACCTGAATAAAGTCTTAAGTATTTCATTCTCACATGATTTAAAACAGAAGTGATTTTGTAGTTCAAAGTTGTTACTTTTAAAAACATTAATTCTAGCTTCTTATAACTTCAAAAGCAAAGTGGTGTGCGTGTGTTTGGTGTGTAATGAAGCATTTTTCGACTTCTTGATCTGGGAAAAAATAATTGGGTTGGGGAGGGGAGTGTGTTTTGGTTCAATTGAAAACAATGGTCTCAAAATGCTGGAGCCTTCAAAACAATTCAGTACTTGCAGAGTAGTGTTTGCAGTTTTAATTGTTACAATTAAGCAGGATCCTCATGAACAATACCAAGATCGAAAGTCTGAAAAGGATTTAAATCCATCTGTTTCAGGGCAAAAGGTTACACTGTATTTCTCCCCTGGAACAAACTTGTTCCTTTCTTTACCTTTTTGAAATAGCCCGAGTTGTAACCATGTTATTGGATAACAGGTGTTTAACCTGCAACCCCTTTCTTTTCCCTAGGCACACATTCATAGTTCATCTCAGCTCCAAGACAGGAAAAAAACTCATTCTTAGTGGAGAGAAAGGCATTACCGTTTAGAAAAAACCCTATCCTTCTGAATAAAGAAGAATCTGATATCTAGGGCTACTAGTAGCTGTATTATTTGAGACAGTATTTTTCATAAGACTGTAAGTTTCACGCAGCTGTGCTCCAGAAGGGACAACCATTTCTCATAGCCTGTGACATTTTAACAAGTTCTAAATTGCTCAGTTTTAGCCTGACATTGGCTTATGGTACAATTAATGGTCACCACACATCACAAAAGGGCAGTCAGAAAACCAGTATTTTTGGGGGGCATAACCATACCACCTCTGCCTATTACGGCTATAGGAAGAAAAGTATTTAGATGATGTTAGAGATCAGAAAAGATTTGGCCCCCTTTCACCTAACCACCCTGTTGGCACAGAGCTGTTTTCTAAGCAGCGTAACTTTCTTCCTTATGGTCAATGGCAGAAAAGTTGGGTGACCCATGCCAGGGCTGGATTGTCGGCCTGGGCAGCCTGATTAGGGTTGCTGCTCTGAGGCACAGGTTGGAGCGCCTCAAGGAGGCCGCAATTCACAAAAGAGGCACACCCATGGCAATCCAAGTATGGCACATGACACTCTGTCTTTTATATTCTGTCCTCGGTCTCAATATTTTTGGTTGGGCAGATGAAGACTCTAGCTCTTTTCTACAAAAGGAATCACTGTTCACCTGCAAAAATCCCGCAATCCCACAAAAACGATAGTAGAGAGGAGGAAAAAATAATAATTAAAAAAAAAATAATCAAGCTTTCCCCTTGCTTTTTTCCCCCATTGCAAGGGTAACCTTTCAGATTGACAGGAGTTGAGAAACAACCTGGTATGCCAGAAGGTCATTAGAGGGCTTGCTCTATCAAATTCTCTCCTGAGGAAGTGGTAGTTACAGTTAAGCCACCGAACAACAGTGACCACATATATCTAAGTAACCTCAGCATCCTCAAATTAAGAATCATATCGAAAACTGTGAAAGCAAACCTAAGGCAGGGGACATTTTAAGAAAGAAACTAATTTTAAATCCCCTCAGGTCAGACGCAAGGAAATTAGAAGTGCTGGACTCAGCATGGAGTCACAGGGTGAACACACAATAAAGGAAAAGAGGAAAGCAAAGAAAGAAGCAAAACAGGATCATTTAAGGAAGAATTTTTGAAAGGTTACTGTATCTAAAAATGCATTTTCTTCCTGGAAATCTCACTCAAGTGACATCAGTCAAAAGACTATGAATCACAGCAGTTAAGAAGCAGCTAGGTGAAGAGCAGATAACATGCATGCAAACAGCAGAAATGTACTTCATTGCATCAGAAGACACGTATCTGTGGGAGAACTGGCAGGTCTGCTGGGCTACCATGGAGTAAAGGGAGGACGATCTTTAAGGAAAGCCAAGTGATTTCTGTCCCTCAGCTTATTTAACCTCTCAGAACAGGAAAGATGTTAAAAAGTTTTAAAAACTGATCAGATGACTGTACAAAGCAATTTAGGCATAGCATATAATTAATCAAAGGAATTCTCTGTCACAAATATCACTGTAGCCAAGAGCCAATAATAATAATAAAAAAACTAGCTTTCTGTACACAAAAGAAGATCCAGAGTCACGTAAGAAACAGCAGATAAACCAGATGCCTCTGGCCCTAAGTCACCCGTTAAAGATGCTATTGGAAACATCTCTCACTTTAGAAAAGAAACTAATTTCCCAACACACGATATTTTGGCCTTCCTTTTCAACACCAGGGAGAGAAGAAGAGAGTGAACAGTTCCTTGGGTTTTGTCCCAGTACATCACTTTTTATGTTGTCGTCTGCACACTAGCATGCATTTTGCAAAATTAAAGAAGGAATTAGGATGCCCTCTCTTGTCTCTAAACCTTCTGTAGGAAGCACAGAAAGGCTGAAGGCTTTGTGATGATGCCTAGCGGAAGACTACTGTGCCCAGCATATCTACACATGTATTTGTTTTTAAGCTGGGCAGTGACAGAAGTGACTTGTACACAAGAGGAAGGAGAATCCCCCTTCTTAGAAGCAGAGGGGCTTTTGTTCTCCTCCTGGCTGCTGGAGGACATAAGATGCTACTCATTTCCTCTATGCTTCAGACAAGCAAGCTGCCACTGTTGAGCTGATCCCTGATGTGAAACCTGGGAGAAGAAAAAGTTATGTATCATCTGCTTAAGCTTTTAAGTTTGGAGAGGGTGAGCTTCTTCAACATGCAAGACTACAGGTTAGTAGGATACACTATGGATAAACACAGCAAAGCATTGTTAGTAGAAAAACAGCACTGCAAAGTATCTAAAAAGCATGAGACAGAAGACATGGGCATCAGTCTTCAGACAAGAAAAGCTCCCCTGAAGGTGAGTAAATGGCTCCTCATTATAACCCAGCGATAATCCATGGCCTACCAGCAAAAGCCAGGATAAGAAACAGGATGCTGCTTTTGGTAGAAATTGCCTTGGATTAGACTGATTGTCAAGACTAAGAGCTACAAAACAGCAAACTGATACCTTGGTGCTTCATCATATCCAGTGACAGATAAATAGTGAAGAAAAAGGAGTTAAAGCAAAGAACCAAATTTATCTGAGTCATACAGTCACTGCTAGGAAATAAAAATTATCTGGCAGCCCTGTAAGCATATGCATGATCAAGCTATCCAATCAACAGCCAGCTTTAAGACGCATCCATCCAGAATTCCAAGTGCTCCAGCTAATAATGGCTATCTGCTAACTCCATCCATGGCAGCAGCATGTATCCACATCCACAAACAATTGCTCATATGAAGAAGCCTGGCTTTTCATATGAAGGAACTTCCAGTTCACGTGAAACCTGCAGCACAGCCGTATGGAGCAACCCAGGGCTTAAAATGAAGATAGGTAAATTTACAGTGGGGACTTGGACCAAAGGAGCAGGTGTGGTTTGTTTGCTTCGTTTCTTTTGTAAAAAAGGCAATAATGGGATAATTATAGCCAGAAGGTAAATTATAACATTCTCTCAGCTGCAAAGGAAACTTAGTATAGGAAGGATGCACGTATGGAAATACATGTGATTCAGCACATTGAACCACAGGGTTAAATGAGGTAGACAGCAGAGATCCTCAAATGCACAATCAATATGAATTCAGCACGCTGCCCAATGTGCTGTATAAACAGATGGATGGATATACCATCAGTGCACACTCCTAAATCCCACTTCCACAACCTGAAAATAAAAATAGCAAAAGGCAGAAAAATCATGTAAATGCAGAATCGGTCACAAAAATACAAGATTTTAAACAGTGGGTTTGGGGCTGTTTTTTTTTTAATTCTTCTAGAAGAACAGCACAGAACCCCACCTTCTGTTCTTCTCTTTTTCTCCTGCTTCATCTTTTTGGTGCATTACTTGCGAAGAAATTTTCTCCAGTAAGTAACCAGGAATATTTCCCTCTGTATATACACCTTATGCACACATCTAAGAGCTAAAGCTTGAGTCTCTGCAGGTCAGTCTTCTTATTGCCCGAGTACCATTAGCCCTGGACATTGAATATTTTGATAAAGAAGCCAAGTATATATAACTACTAGTAGAGTGCTCATTTTCCCACATAGAAGTCACGGAACTTAGTATTTCACGTAGATTCTTCAACAGGCTCCTCAGTGAGACATCAGTTCATGTCAGCAAGAGCCACTTCTTTACATTTGCAAAATGTTTCCCCATAAAAGCAGCTCTGGGAAAAACTCAGAATACTGAAATTTTTCCTAGAAAGGTGATATAGGCACAGTGCTACTGAAGGTCCTCCATCAGCTTTAGCTGATGGTGAGAACCAGTCATCAAAAGACATGTTTCACAAGCAGGTAGTAAATCTTTACTATCCTCCCAGAGACAGGTCCTGTGCTTGCTACCAGTCTTCAGTTAGTCCCCACGCCATAGAAAAACTAAGGGCTGACCTTGCCAGTTGTAAATGCACAGAATCTGAAGCTTGAAGGTTAGCCGAGTGATTTTTGTGCTATATTTGAGATACGTGGGATACTAGAGAGGGAGACGCAGGCAGCCAGCCAGAATGTACTACCTTATCACTATAGGTTGGATTGATTTAAGTGGCTTCCTAGAAACCATTTTTGACTTCTCAGAAACTTTAAACACCTCCCTATAAGGAGTCTTTAAAAAAAAAAAAAAAGTGAGTGAAGCTACCCACAGGACATCCTGGAGACAAGAACCAAGCAAGTATTTCCATCATCACATTCGTCATACCATGAAGGCTTAAAACAGCAAGCTGGAATTAACCTGAGAAGAGACTGGTATGAAGCTGGAGGTTCTAGGAGAGGGCATGAGGGAAATGAAAACCATTCTGGTCAGGGAGTAACTGGAGGGAGGAGATAGGAAGAGGCACATCCACATAATATAAAGGACATGGCTATTTCCCAGTGGCTGTGAAATCCATGTTTAGCACTTAAATCAATGGCCTTGTTTCCAAGAGTAACTTGCAGCAGTTCCTAAAAATCTCAACATTGAACTGCGTACAATTTAGTATCAAAAAAAGTAGGTACTTATTTCACTGCCTAATTTTAGGCAACCAATTTCTAGAGCTTCTCATACCTATTTTAGGACATAGAAGAAACCTGAAACTTGGAACGTCTTCCCAGACCTGTATGCTACTGCTGATGCCACAGAGGAAATACACATTTCTTCCTGGGATATTTTTTCCTTTCCTCCATCAACAGCAATTCACAATATAAAATAAGAAACTCGGAGATAAATGCCAACTTCTCAGCTGTGACAAATTCAGACAATACCCCAAATTTAAATGTCCTAGGTTTTATTTAAAAAAAAACAAAACTAAAATTGAAATCTGGATCAGCTCTTCCCTGGAGTTCAGACAGTATACAAATGCTGGGGTGGGGCTCGTCTCTGAAATTAGCATGTGAAAAGCTATTTTTATAAGCATAGCAGCAGCCTAGATAACACAGCTAACAACTCACTTAGCTATTAGCTCTGTTTAAGAACAGATGGATGATTACTAATCATGCACAATAAAAACACATACGGCACCCTGAAAGGTTAATATCCAGAGGGTACGTCCTTCACAGCTTAAAGACTACTTGATGAAATGTTTCTGGACTGAACAAAATTTTTTTCATGTACAACTTTTCTTTTGCCATATAAATGCATAACACAAAGGAAGTGTGTTGACAAAATTCCTCTGTTTATTGAAAAAATGAAGAGCTAAAACAAAAGAACCGCCCCCCCCCTTCTGCTCTGCCAAGCTGCAGCAGTCCTGATCTGCAGGCAAGTTTATTTTGCATGCCTATTCGCCCCCTGACTCTACAAACATTGTGAAATTAGCTTCTGAAATGTACCTAATGCAGCACAGGATATCCCCCAAAGCTCGGCCAAACTTCTGACAACATAAGGCCAGTTAAGCAAAGTGTGCCAAGCTCTAGTCAAGGAGTAGACTTCTTACCTTGGGTAAGCATTTCCAAAAAAATGTCTTAACAGCTGAACTCGTGCCAGATAGCCCAACAGTGGGTATACAGTCATCATCTGGAACAGCAGGAATATTCTTGCAACAAATGACATGATGTCATCACTGGGAAAGTTATCTAGAAAATTCTAAACATAAGAATAATGTTACACTTACCAATGGTGGCTTGATTACATGTATATGCTGATTTTTAATAGCTGTGTGCAAGAAAGAAAGGGATAAAAGCCAAGCAACTAAAATTGCTAAATGAACTCCATAACATGAAATACCCTCTCCCTCTTTCACAATTGCCTTGCCACCAAATACCAACTGATTTTTTAATATTACAGGGCTGATGTCAGCTTTCACATTAGCATTAAAGATGGAATTATTTTCTAATCTTCTGAACATCCTCAAATAATGAAGGCTGTGAAAGGGCCACCTGATTTTTTAGGCATTTAGAATTCATATGCTCCTATTACCTGTCAGATAATATCTAGATATTAAAAACAGTTATTTAATCAGTAAAACTGGATCATATACAAATGAGGAAGGGATCATATACTACAAATGGGAACATCTGAAAAAGTACTACAAGACTTAAGTATCATGGAAATATACGAATGGCTTTGTAAGTACTTAGGATAACTACAGAAAATAAATGGGAAGAAAATCACTTGTTATCTATTATTTAACTGGGGATTTCACCCCATGAAATTATTTTAAAAGCTTCAAAAAAATCGCTTCACGGTTAAACAATGGCACCAGTTCTCACTAAGCTACCATCAGAGGAAGCCTTTAAATGCTGCCTTATTGCTAAATATTATGCAAGAGACATGGAACAGCTGGCATAAAATGGATCACCAATTGATAACTCCTGTCTTTGAAGCAATGCAGGGTGTGGGAATCAGCCTTACCTATAAACAGGTAAAAGTTTAACAGCCTTCACAAGATGTTTCATGTGGTGCTATTATCTGAAGAACACTGCTATCAAGGCTCACCAAGGTGTTAGACTCCAAACCTACCCACAGTGAGGACTCCTCTATCTAAATGAGCTTCTTTTTCTGGAGTACCTGAAACCAGTCCCAATGAGTGGGATTGGCCACTGCACACACAACTAAATATAAACATAATACCTTTCAGGATTAATGAAGATAAAGAAATCAAAGACTGAACTGTTCACTTGTTCATTTTGGCCCTTTCTTCATCACTTTCATAGAGTATTTATTAAATGTTTGTTTTTTACAGAACCACTGGCAACCAGACATGAATATAAATGAGATAACAGAACCATTACTCATCTGCTTGTGGTAGTGCCCATGAGGCATCAGCCAACTGGCTGGAGTCGAGGACAGATGTGTCTGCCAGGGTGAGTCATGAAGCAAGAAGCAGTAGCAGTTCTTTTCTTTAATAGATGTTTAAAAGATCAAGGACAAATATATACTGCAGTAAAATATCTCACCTGTTCAATACATTCTTTGGATAGCGGTGGAGAAGGAAAACATGCAAAAATTATCACTCCAACATACAGATATGTTAATCCCACCAGGAAGTATGCAATAGAGAGGTCTCTCACCTGAAGAAAAATAAAATCTTATTTTGGCCAGCACTGACACAGCAAAACAGGCAAAATAAAAACCTCATGAGAAGATTGCTATTCCATTTATTACTGTTACTTTTATATTTACTACTGTTTTATATTTATTACTATTAGTTTTACATTTTTACTTTTACTTTCTATTACTTGAATGGGCACTTCTAATCTGGTCCTGGATCAGATCAGAAAGCTGCAAGAAGATACCCCAAAGTGGAGTTAGACAGGTGTTATGTACCTATCTACATAAAGAAAAGGCACCAAGAAACAGATATGCTAATAGATGCAGCATGTAATTGTTGGATGCACAAACATACACTAGTTATTAAAACAAACAAACAAGAAACCCTCTCTATTTTCTTACATTCACTTATTCCTACTAAGAGCCTTGGGACACAGAGACAGCTGTCAAAGAGAGAGACGTTAGTCAGGACTAAAATCTTGCAATTAAAGACATCAGCCTACCCAACTGCAGATATAACGTAAAGAAGCTGCTTTGAAACCTAAAAGAATGATCCACACACACTGGCTCCAAATAAGAAACTAGTATGTCAGGCTTTGTATGAATGGTGTGATGGTACAAGACATAGCTAATACACCACTAAATAAAAACTACAAATAAACCGGAAAGGCATCGTTAGGCACAGAGGTATACATGTCCTTTAGCTTTAGCATTGTATTTTATAATGACTCTTTCATTTAAAATTGCCTATCCACTTTATTACTGAATTTCTATAAACACCCCAGGTAAGTGCACTAAATAATAGTCAAAGATTTTTAGGAGAGAGTTCTGAAGCTAGGGTCATAAATCCATATTTAACTATATTACCTATACCTAAATATGGATTTAAACTTTAACTTCAGTGTTCACTTCTGAAAGTTTTGACTATATTTATGAAGTATCTAATATAGAAAAAGATTGTCAACTACACAAAAATAATTAAAATATTTTAGCAACATGTAGTATTGGAAAATAAGCTGCAAATCTACTCAAGCACTTTATGAAATTGCAGAATCCACATATACATCAGAGTGACCTCAAAGCAATGTACCTAGTGGGTTACTCTTCTACATCAATTCTTTTTTTTTGGAAATAAAGTAGAAGACCACTTGTTTCTAGTTATTAACTAAGTATATTCTGTACAAGCTTATGCTACACTATGAAAGACTCATTACCTTATAGCAAACCATTTGTTCAGCTGCTGCTAATTATCAGCTTCTTAAAGGATTACTAGTAATGCTTCAATACATGACCCTGTTTTCCTGTGACTGAGAAGCAAGTCTTCGTAGCTCAGGCACAGCACCAAATGATTAGGACTATATGGCTTCCAGACCAGGATCATAATTATGGCCTCCAGCCAGCTCACTGAGCATCAGCAAAGCTTGCTCACACCTGTGCATGGAAATACTTCCCCAAGCGTTTCTTCCCACTATCTCCTTGACAAAAGCAGCATATCCGATACCTTTCTGGGGTCTTCTGAGGGCAAGGTTATCCCTGAGGAAAGTATAAAATGCTAGATTACGAGTTTCAAGAAAAGTTCAGAAGGAGGCCAGTTTTTAGTGAGGGAACTGGAATCTCCCGTTCATTTTGCCAGTGCTTTGAGGGAGAATATTGATGCCTTTTTCCCCATCAGCCTGCAAAAGGCTAATGATATTTCTCATCAGACAACAACATGCTGTTAACATATACCCCAGGGTGGCCCTCATGCCCCCAGCAGCTGCACACTTCCAGCTGCAACCTCTTCCTCCTGCCAATCAGTTACATGCAGCTGGAAGACGCTTCTCTAGTCTTCACTCTCCTTGCACTGGTCACTGACTAAGGACTACCAACCTCCATCAGAAGTTGAGCAATAGTGTTGTCTTTAAATTATTCCCAGAATTTCTCCTCAGTGACATGAGAAGCGGTACAGGTTTTTATATAACAGCTACATCTTCAAAAGCACCAGTGCCCATCCTAAAAAGTGATTTTAGGAATACTAAATTTGAGCATCTAGATTTCTTATAGATATTTATGAGTAAATTCCATTAGCTGCAGGAGCCAGAGATTGATCAGGGTAAGATAGTTTTGCAAAGAGTCACAGACTCTCATCTCTTGAAGACAGGACTTGGTCATTTTTTAAAATGCACCCAAGACCTTAAGGCACATTATCTGACAAAACCTGTTTTCACTTACTTTAAATTTGGTATTTTAGGTGTATTCCTCATGCATAAAGAGAGCATAGTAACTCGCAGTTGTTATTTGTACTCAGCCTACATGTAAGCTCTACAACCAACTGTAAAACTATTTTTGCTGTGACAAGTACTTGCAGTTGTGAGGGCAAGGAATCTGAAATGAAATTCTTACTGCTTCCTTTGGACTATACTTGATTAAGAGTAGATAGCTGGTGTGCTATTACCTCTGATTATACTAACCAGTTTATGTTCCTACATATTATTTGGGTTATTAAGGGTGTATGCTTTAATCTGTACTGAAACTATGTGCTGAGATAATTTTGATAATGTATTTTTATAGCATGTAACACAATAGACCCTTGTCTTCAGGTGTTGTCACCATACAAAGAATACCCAGTTTTTGATTTCCATAAACAACAAGAAAAGAAATAAAGACAACTTGAAAACCTGAATTTCTTTTTTCTCAAACATCTCTCAGCTCCCTTGCAAACATCTGCTTCTGTATATAATATGATTATCTTTGTACAAGAGTCTGTGTTTTTGTATGTAACAGGAACATCTTTTGATTACTATTCATTACTCTTCAGGAGACCTGGGTTCACTCTGTAAAGACCTTGACTATAAATACTGTTTAGACAGCATAATTCCTGATAAAACCAAAGGACACATGGAGAGAGATAAAAGGATTAATTTTAAGTAACAGAGTAATAATCGCATTTGTCTATTTTAAATTTTATACTAAGACGTTTATATTCAGAATTGTCATGACTGTGGTGGAAGCTGCCTAAGCATAAAGGATACAGCAGTTCTCGCATCTAGAGTTTATAATCTAAGATTCAAATGTAGAAAAAATGGTTGAAAGGAGGAAGTATCTGGGGGATCAGAGTGGAAGGGAAGTATCAAAGTTAACATGCAGGTCACAGTCTGTAAGGATCACAGCTTGCCACCTGCCAAGCCCTTGTCAAGTACACCTGAACCAATGGGCAGATTTTGAGGTGGAACTCGGAGAATGTATGTTAGCTGCAGTTAACTGCTGACCAGGAGCTTTTCTGGTCAGGTGCACAGAACAAAGTGTTACAAGTGCCTCTGGAAGAACAGAAAATTGGGTGACTGCGGCTGGCAGACGCAGCAGAATGAAGGCAGAAATCAGACTCCTAACAAAAGGATGAGTCTGATAAATCGGGTGGACTTAACAAAGAAAACCCTGAAAGTACAAGACATTGTATCACACATATAGACTAGTACCGAGGTGCAGGCTGGACCTGCGGCACAAGACTGGATGCAGCACAGTGAAGGCTCTCTGGCCCTACAGGTATTTCCCATGTGACAGTGAAAAGAACAGGCAACTTTCAGGTCTCGTTTCCCCTGTTGCATGCCACGCAGAAAATAGTTCATTTTTTCCTCAGTACCACAGTGAAAGCTAGTTTGTAGAGTTGCTTCTTGGATGGAGAAGCCTGTGTCAGTGCTTAGTAATTATTACCACATTAGAAGAAGTACCTTTTGATCATCCAATTTCAGATTGGTCACTTCTCACAAGAGAGATGCTGTCTCTGTAATACCTCAACAGGACTCTGATCCGTATCATAAAAACAGACTTCACGTGTTCAAGCACCAAGGGCAAGTGAAAACATTTAACAGGATGACAAAAAAAGTACTTCACCAAAATGCATAATGATGTGCATAGTTTTGGCTGGAAAGAGAAACCAATGGTAGGACAGCAACAATAGAAGCTCACTCTGTTTACAGGCAATAAACAGTGTTTCAATATTGCAGAACTAAGAACCATCCACAGCTCCATACCTTCTGCAGTTACCACCTGGACAAAACACATCTCCCCACTCCCAGCCTTTCACCCAGGGAGGTCCACAAACAATTGTCAGGAGACAGCAAGAGCTGCCTATGTGCCTGTAGATCATGCTCTGGGCTTGTGCAGCATCTGTACAGTTGCTCAGGGAACCAGATCACAGATGTGAATCAGAAAAAAAAAACCCAGAACAAACCCCCCAACAAATCACCTTTTTGTGGTTGGGTTAGTTTTCTATGCAATCAGTTTCCAAAGCACCTGATGGTGCAGTGCACAAAAACTTACACAGATAAACACAAGGGGACAGCAGTGGGAGATGGTAACGGGGAACTCAACTTTGAACTGCAGACTCAGAACCCTGCTCACAGGGCTTCTCCAGGCTGTGGTGCTGACGTTTGGCTTACTCGAGCACACTGCTCTTCTCACACCCACACCACTGTACTGGAATAGCAGCCAGAGGAATCCTCCCCTTATGTGTGTTTTAGCTTTGGGCAGTGATACATGCCTGTGACCAGAATGGAAGCTGCTATTGTTTTGGATTTCTGACTCCATAAAAGGAATGTTATTGTTTCTCTTACTTTTTTCCACCTCCCCGAAGAGATGTTCTTATGACCAATAGTTTCAGCAAGTTTTGTTCAAAATTAAAACAGTACTTTTTCAGCTTGCCAAATTCTGTGCCTTTTCACAGAACTCTGATGCAAGTGACATGTTAACAGGTCGATCCATAAAACAGTGGAGTCTCCACTCGACTCCCCATGAGATACTGATGTAAGAAAGCATCTTGTTGATGTAAATACCCTCAACACCATGACTTTTGACAGAAGCTGAGATCCCTATACATATGCAAACCTCCCACTTAGTCCAGCAGCTTAGTGAAATAATCACAAAACAGCTCTCTTCACGAGCATCAGTGCTTCATTAACATTTGCAAAGCAGTTTGAGTCCTAGGTGAAAGGCTCCTGTACAGCTACAAACAGGGAAGGAAATCTCTAGCCAAACAGAACTCCTGGAGGAACTATGCACAGATTTAGTTTCCCATTACAAACCTTTCCTGCCATACTTAAAGGTGCTGTTTCTATGTAACCTGAGCACTCTTCTGAAATGCCAGAGTCTTGTGAGGGCTTGGGATCCGTGCTAGGGCTGACTTGGAAATTCAACTTAAGCTCCAGGGAGGGCATTCAGAAAAGCTGATTCAAATGCAGGCAGCAATTTCTTCCTTCTTAACATAGGAAAAGCAAGCTTGAGAAGATTCCGGGTGCTGCTCCTTGCAGCTGATTGCTTGCTCTGATGTAAATGGAGGGAGAAAAGCCACAGGAAAAGTCTTAAAGGTGGCATGGAGGCATTAGGCCTCTTCTGCATACAGAGCTCATTGCTGGAGGGACCATGCCTTTAGAACTTGAAAGCCATAGCTAAAGAGAGAAATAAATCGTGCCCTTTTCCACATTGTAAGATTTTCTTAAGAAAACTGAGAAGAAACTTACTTAGTTTTCTTTATCCAGAGCTCCACTAACCCCCTCTTTAGTTGTTAAACTATTTTCAAAAATGCCCATAAACCCCAAGAAGCTTTCCTGGAGGAGAATTCATGACTCCTTTACAGAGGTGGTCACTCACAAGCTGGCCTTAGTTCACAGGGACAGAAAAGTAACTATGCAAATTACTAAAGCAAAAGGTCATCTCACTGCATGGGCACATAATCTGTACTTCAGCTCTGAATAATCAAATCAGATATATTTTATCTGATGTGTTGTGTAGGCAACTGGCTCTAGGTGGCCTTGCTTGAGCAGAGGAGTTGGACAAGATGACATCCACAGGTCCCTTCCAACCTCAACCATTCTGTGATTCTGTACCAGTTTTTCATACAGCTAATATATAAAAATCTTTGTTATGTTATTGCAGTTACCTTTACAGCTAAGATTTTAATGAAGCTGGACAAGAATCTTGGAAAGTAGGGAGGTATAAATTAAATAATAAAAATAATTACAGTAAAAATGTAATCTAGGACTCTAACTCCGTATCATATTTACTCAATTTTTTATTTTATAATGAGAAGATATTAAGAAAGAATGCTGTTCCATCTGCATGAACAGTACATAACTTTTTCAAGGGCAAAGGACCAGTCCAAAGGCTACATATCACAAAGGTTCCCAATCCAGGCTTGAACTTTGAGGATGTACTAAATAGGGTCAGGTTTCCCTATGAACCTTGACTTGGACTGTGACACAAAACTACTGAAGCAACTCTGAGAAAAGATACTACCTAGACCCCAAAATTATTGCTCATGATTCTGCTAAAATCAGTCCCGTACTCAATATTCTCCAGCATTTTTCATTCTAAGATTAGTCGGTTTTTCTAGAGTCTTACAACATCGTCAAGCCTTCTGCCTCTTGTGTGTAATTTGGCCATTTAAGACCACAAATAAGTCTGGGATGCTCCTCAAGGCTTTCATTTGAATAAATCCATAATGCATCTGTTACTCTGTTGGCAGCCAGTGAGAAGTATGTATAACTGGTCTCTTATCAGATCACAAGAGCAAGTTACATTTTCTGAAGCTATTACAGTTCCTGGATCAATATCAAGAGAAAGAGACAGGAAAAAAATAGTGTCACCTGGCAATCTAGATATAAATCAGCACGGTCTTGTGAAATTACTTACATTGTTCTCTTGATTCCTGTTATTTTGAAGAAGTGTGATGACACAGTTGTGGATGAAGAAGGCAAGTGTCAGAACCCCTGTGAGCTGAGGGAACAGAATTCTAAACTCTAAGGGAAGAAAAAAAATGTTAATAACTTACTTCTTTGAAACAATGTCAAAATGCAGAGCACATACAGTGCTGTGGGTCTGTTGGCAGAAACATGAACCTCCACATTGAAATGGGACAATCAATCTTATCTTTGACCATAGCCAATGCAGATATTTAATCAGGAAGTACAAAATGTGTGAAGACAGTGGTTGCTATATAACCCTGTCTCCAGCAAAGTTTCTTGAGAGACCCCAACCATCAAACATTATTAGGTTAACCTAGGATTTACACATACAAGCTTTTCTGCTTCTCAACAGTTTAATTGGAAAGCATTTTTGAGGCAGGAATTGATTGCGGTGAGGCTGTATATCTATTGGTCCCTGAACAGGGAGATGGGGGGAAGGAATAATTTGCTCTGTGAGCATCTTTTGTTATGAAGTCACGCTACCAGAGGAAAAATGACAACTGTAGCTGTTGAAGAGGTTCTGCCTACAAACCAGGGCATAAAGAAAGGCAGAGCAACTTCCTGTCTTATCACACACGTTACAGTATCTATGAAAAAAATATTTTTTTTTTTGTCTCCATGGGAGTAGTATTGTTCTGCTTCTTTTAACACTTGAAAGATTATGTTCACGAGATCGTGTTTCTGGAAGTGCTACGAGTCGTTTAGGAATTCATCGATGTGTAACATCATTAAAGCAACATCTTTGTTGGTATTATATAATGATATATGTACTCTTTAGAGTGTTAACAGCAATCAGAAATCCCTGAGCTAGGTCAGCTTCTGGAAAACATCCAGCAATATAGCAAAACACTCATCAGAGGCTCACAAACCTTTACAGATCAAACCACAGAGAGCTCCACGCAAACATACTTAAAACCAGATTTCTCTAAAGTGCTATGAAGTCAGCAAGGTAAACACACCCCAGGCAATTAATGAAGGGCTCATCCAGGTTGAGAGAATATGCCTTCCCTAGGGCTGGATTCACTATATTTTCAATACCTAATTAGCATGATGCGCTACTGATAGAATTGAGAGTGAAAGCGACTTTTGGGCTTGTTTTCCATCCACTACTTTAATCTCAGTAATAAAAATCAAACTGACAGATTCAGAATCTCTTTCAACACTGCATTTCCCCCATCACTACAACAATCAGTAGTAGCTGGATTTATATGCATTACCTACATGCTTTGCCTATCTCCTAGAAGTACTAGTTGCATTGCCAAAAAATCAAACTACCGGATGCTCCACTTCTTAGCGACCTACGGCACACGTGTCATGCAATAACTCATTTTACACTAGGACTGCTTAACAGATCTTGGACTTGAACTTGAAGATTCTTTAAACCTGATTTTTAAGACTTAGGCTGGTTTCCAGTTTATATGGGTATGTTAGTGAACCATAGTTTAAGCAAATTTTCTCCTGCACTCTCAGGAATGAGCCTGTAGATATGAGGCCATGTCCTGGTTTCAGCTGGGATAGAGTTACTTGTCTTCCTAGTAGCTGGTACGGTGCTATGTTTTGAGTTCAGTATGCGAAGAATGTTGATAACACTGATGTTTTCA
>JANXJC010000078.1:64021651-64044136 GCA_027564655.1 Leptodon cayanensis | reverse complement strand
AGGAAATGGCCTCAAGTTGTGCCAGGGGAGGTTTGGATTGGATATTAGGAAAAATTTCTTTACTGAAAGGGTTGTCAAGCATTGGAACAGGCTGCCCAGGGAAGTGGTGGAGTCACCATCCCTGGAGGTGTTTAAAAAGTGCGTAGCAAGGCACTTCGGAACATGGTTTAGTGGTGGACTTGGCAGTGTTATGTTAATGGTCAGACTCGATGATCTTAAAGGTCTTTCCCAACCTGAATGATTGTATTCTATGATTCTACTCATTGGAGTAGCTTTCACTGTCTTCTACGCATTTTAGCCACGATGAACCAATGCTATTAAAGTATTTGTTACCTACCTAGCACATTAAACTTTGCAAAGAAGGATGGAGACTTCAGATTTAGCAGGGGTAGAAGAACAGCAATCAGGTAAAATGGTACTGTTTGTGATTTGTTCCACCAGTCCTCAAAGAGTTCAAAACCAGTATTGTTGCCAGAAGAGAAGATCACACTCTTATTCTGTGGTGGGTGACTGCTACCAGCACTTGGACAAATGACTGGAAGAAAGGAAAAGAAAAATATACCCAGGTGAAAAGGGTTTTACTCGCATAGAATCTTCACAGCCAAGATCCCATAATTTCTGGTGTATTCTACCTATGGGGAATAGGACCACTCAAAAGCAACGTTTGACAATTCAGTTCCTAACTTCTATTTGTTTTTTTATCAGGAGTTCAGTGCTAAGGTTTCATTGCTAGGCACCCTGCACTCTAAGCTGACAAGTGCTATATTTTTTTCAGCTGAGCACAACAAAGATGCTATTTGTCTGACACCTGAGCTAGGATATAGGATCAGCCTTCAAGGTCACATACCTGTAACTAGGTGTGTTCAGTGCCTACATGCACCTGCTGGAATCAAGTCATAGGAACACACCTCTGCATCTGGCTGCGTATTTAGCATTGTAATCTGTCCCTGCACACTTCAGTAAGATCATATGAACCAATATGCAAGCGCACCTGTGTACAGAAAAGCCTGGATTACTGTACGTTGCTCTGGGAACACACAAACTAAGGATGAAAAGAAAACTACTACAACAATTGGCACATCTAAAAATCATGCACTGAACCAAAACATCCTGTCATCTTGGTGCCATGCCAGCTGCAAGTACAACACTGCTAGACAACAAAACGGAAGCAATTTATGCACCCATAAGATATGCACCCATAACACTGTCAAAAGGGAACGTCTCACTCCTGTTACATGGTGGCTGATCAATGGCAGCACCTGAACAAAACCAACCAAACAAAAAGATCTCTTGATAAAAATGTGTTTATTTGATTTTCGTTATAATCAGCATTTCTTTCTAACACATGCCTACAAAGGTACATGTTGAAATATGAACCTGTCTTATTGTTCTTATGTCTTATTTTAAATTTTGGCATCCTGCAATACTCGATAGCCTCCCTCCTACATTGGCTGCATGCCTGTTCTGTTACAAAGGCAAAGGTGTAAAAAGTGTTCTGTCAAATTTCTTGAGAGACCATTATGTTACTTCCAGTTTTCTCATTTGCTTTCCCTCCATTGCTTATAAGAGAACTGTTTCACAGACCTTGAAAAATGTTTTTGTTCTTACTGATCAACTTGGTAGCCCTGAATGCCCTGCCAAGAGTCATTTGAGCATCTGGCAGCCATTAATTTTGTGAAGCAGCTGCTTTAAATCTTCCTGTTGCTGGGGGATGCTGTGGAATATTGTTGTCTACTTTGTCTCCAAGTTATACCCCCTGCTGCATAAGAATGGGACAGAACAGCAGAAGCAGGACAGAGCACAAGAGAAAAAGCACTGCAGGAGCAATTGGTGCCTTGCTGGTAAGGACTGTAGTAGAAACAGGATTCAACACTAGCTCAAATGCAAATCAACCAGTTTTCAGAATTTATTTCTCAATCCTTTGCCTGACTCCAACAGCTGCCCTCCAGAAACACGGCTGCAGCTAGTGTGATGCAGCTGTCCGGGTGGTACTGAAATGTTTCCCCATTCCCCTAAGCACCCAGGATACAGAAAATTTTCCGCTTCATAACAAAGCACTACATGTTCAGTTACTATATTAGGCAGCAAGATCAGAGGCTGACAATGCCTAGCTCCTGCCTTCATTCTACATTATTCTGCCTACTAAGAACTTGCAACAGACCTGTCTTCATACTTGACTGCGGTTTCTTCCCTTAGTTGTGCAAATGTCAGACTCTCCACTAAACGCAAGCGGATGCTCATTTAGCCTGACACTTGTTTCTTTTTGTGCTGAGCATCATTAAAGCTGTTCTTACGGCATTTTTTTAAATAAGAATGTTGCTGTAGAGGTGGTGAGGAGCAAAGATGCCCCAGCCAAGATTTTAAACAGTAAACATCTGATGTGCCTTAATTTTAGGGTGAGAAAGCTAAAATTCCTTAAGGCAATTCCTCATTGTGCAACTACTGTTAAGAGGTCTAACATTCACGGTTTTAAGGAGGATCTATCTGGGTATACACACACTTGTAATTTGCTTTTTAATCCTTATTCCCACCCTCACTTACTTTTTTTTTTTTCTTTTCAACTATCAAGCTTTCCAAGTGCGTGGTTATTTGTGGAAGTACAAATCCCAGAAAATTACAGTTTTTTAAAAAAAAACAGGTAGTTAGAACTTATTGTATACACTTTATAACTGGAATGTGGTTAGGCATGGAAACATGATGATCTGCCTTTAAACCCCCACCCCAAACCAGGAAACAATACTAAGTGCTTCTTACCTTTGTTACTTCCATTCGTGCCAGGAACAATATCTGTTACATTAATGTCATGGACAAAGTCTGAAAAGAAGAAAATTTTACTATCAGTGTTCCAAACCTGCTGTTGGGCTTTTGTCTTTTGACTTGATAAAAATTAAGTAATGAAATCTTTTGGAAAATGACATCAGAGGCGCTTGCACTTCCCCCAATCCCA
This sequence comes from Leptodon cayanensis, assembly GCA_027564655.1. Classification (NCBI taxonomy): domain Eukaryota; kingdom Metazoa; phylum Chordata; class Aves; order Accipitriformes; family Accipitridae; genus Leptodon; species Leptodon cayanensis. The sequence continues at coordinate 64,041,189 of JANXJC010000078.1, read as the reverse complement.
AGTGGATATTTTAAAACCTTCTTTTAGAAGTGTTTTAAAGTAGCCCCCCACTGCACTACTTTCTTCTCAGCAGCCCTGTCCATTTACGAAGTTCCCAAGCCTCCCCTCCCAGCTGCTCATTCCTATTCCCCCAGCACACCTCTGTTTGTCCCAGCTCCTCTGTCTGTAGTGTTGTACAGTAGGTTAGTGGGGAGATGCGTCTTAAAACCAGCCTCTTCTGGGACAGAAAAAAAGCGCATGCAACTACATCCTTAGTCCAGATGATATTATATGGAAAAAGCTTCCCCTACTAATTTTTCTAATCTTTTTTTTCAGAAGAGACTCTGTGGGATGCTTTTTCCACGTTCTATTTTAAAGAAGGGAATCTCTGGAAAAAGATTTAAGTCTCACTGTCTACAGTCATCTCTTAGTAGTATTTTGTTTCCAGTACACTCCTGTGCTACTTCATTGCTCTGCCACATCAGGTATTTCTTAGTTTCTGCAACTTCACCAGTATGAGAGTGTTGGATAGCAATTTCCTTATATTTATATATATATATACACACACAGAAAATACCCATCAGCTTGGAAATTTAATTAGTGTGTCTCTGGTTAAAATTTGCTTCTGCTGCATGTGGGTGTATTATGGACACAGAAAATCAACTGGGGCAGTAGACCTCAGATTTTTTTTAACGCAATTAACAGCAACTTGTTTCTCATAAAAAAGTTTTGTTCCCACAGTACCTTTTTCTATTTTTTGTTTCTTCATTTTGATTTATGACACCCTGAATTACAACTGAGTTTCTTATACTTACTGATATCAGTTCAGTTCAGCAATCAGAAGATTTAATTAAAATAATTCATCACCCCCTCACTTCACCACTGCTTCCTTTTACTACTTAAAAAAAATGTACCTAGTGAAGCCATCAAAAGAATTGATAGCTCTTACAGAATTAGAGCTCTTTAGAATTAGTTATAGATAGATATCCAACCTATGTTTCCTCTGTACTTAAAAAGTGGTTTAGGACTAGCAATTGCATTTTTTGATTTTTGTTTCATAAAACAAACACAGAACAATAGGATGGGACACCATGTTAACAAACAAAAAAGACAGGAGAGCATACTTGGCTTACAGTTCTTGCACTCTTTGCTTACTACTAATTTCTAGACTACCGTCCCTTAGGAAATAAATTTGTTCCCACCTAAATTGTGTGTGCAGATTTTTTAAAAGTCATCTGAATGTACTAGAAATAAAGTAGCCTGCTTAGAATAACTTAGAAATGCATGGCTGGAAGATGCCATTGTGTCAAACCTACATCCTATTACCCATTTTATAACTTAGTAATTAAGTAGCCACAATGAAAGTTAGGACAAGAATCCAATGATTAAAGTTATCACAGAGCAAACAACTTAAATAAGAACCCCTAACAAATATAGGTAAGTGATAAAAGAACATGCCAATCTCAGGGAAAAGCAGGACTTTTTTTCCTAGAAAAGGAACTGTTTTGATCATTCTGAAGGTTGTTTATTAGAATTCGGAGTTATTTAGCTAAGAATAATTTAGGATTAAAGTGCTAACCTTATTAAAAAAAAAAGTCTAAAATGAAATGGCCTTAACAACATACAAATTAGGTCAGCTGTAAAATATATCAGTCATTAACCAATAAAGTATGTCCTTCAGGGATGGTGGGAACTCTAATTAAACATTGTTTAAGAGGTATAAGTGTCTGTGCTGTTATTTGCCTCAAAGATTTGTTAATTACTTTCAAAACAGAAACTCTTAAATCTTAGTTGTTCTATTCAACGCTATGAGTCAGATTTTCAAAGCTCTCAATTCCATCATTTATTCCCACAACTCTACATACCTAATTGATTGTATCCACAAAAGCTTGTGTGTCTGTGCACGTACAAGGGTGTAAATAACCAACGTTTTCTTTTGTAGCAACACCAGACTAAGAATTGTTCTTACACTGTGCTACAGTTCACCGTTCCTTCAGGGACGCTTGCAAAAATGTTCTATATGGCAGCACTCTAAGTGTGCGTGTTGAAATCTAGAATGAAACTAGATTTTTCTTCCATTAATCTGGATGATTTCAACAGCCTAGCCTGTTATATGGCTGTTCAAATAGTTACACCCATGCAAACAAGGAGGGAGTAAAAATACAAAGTGGAAACAAGCAACCAGGTTTGGGTTGTTTAAACTACATCAAGAAGCCTCATTACTGACATGCAAATCAGGTAATTGGTACTTTGCCTTTGATTAAAACCACGCTTCAAGAGAGAGACTGAGAAACTGGCTTTGAAAACATACATGACTGTGCCCATAATCACACATAGTTACTTATTCTCACTTGACTTTTCAGGCAAAGTAACAGAAAAATGAAGATTAAGTAAAATGGACAATTCTTTTTCAGTATAAAGCAAAGTCTTGATCTTTCCACAACACAGCTGTAAAATTTGACCCAAAGTGTATACTTACTGTATATAAACCTTCCTGTGTTGAACAGAAAGTTGGACATAAGCACCCAATAAACAACCATGGCTCCAACAAGCGATACCATAGAAAATAAGAGGCTTGACCATTGACCAAAGGATCCAAAGTAATACTTGCAAACATCTGGGAATTCCCAGTTTGAGGTATCTATTAAAGCTGAAGAAGATACAAAAAACAGGAACATATTTAAACAAAATGTTATATTAGAGTCAGTAGAACTCTTCATGACAGGATGTGTTCTTGTTTCAGAATACTCTTGACATACACAGTGCTTCTAAGGGCTAAGAATATTGCTGTTAACTTTAAAGTAGAACACTCATTAGGCCTTTCACTGAAGGAGCCTGAAGTAGTAGAGGCTTTTACTGTGGCTATACTACTACTTTGAGTACTTCCAGAAGCACTGGAATAAGACACGGTGACAAAAACGCAGCCATGCATTTGCGGCTAAAGGCTTTTGCATGAGTTATGGCAAAGTAGGCCAGACCGTGAACTAGTCCTCAACAATGCCCTAAAATGAGTTGTCACAAACTGGAGGTCTTAACTGCCTTTATTTGAGCAAGTGAGGGGTTAGTTTATGCATAAAAGCACCAACTACGAGAGCTGCAAGATGAGTTTTGAACAATAAAAGTACACTCTAAGTAGAACCACTGTCATTGAGGCAATTGTCCATAAATTGCTTCCGACATAGAATATACATAAATATTAGGGTAGTACAGGCATACGATACAAGTGGATGCAGCTACAGCCCATGCTGTTCCACTGCTGAACATGATCAGAAATACACGTAGGGAACTGGACAGTGCTTATGGAGCAGAAGAGAAGCTTCTAACTCCGCAAGTCCCCGAATGCTTAATAAGTGAACATTTGAAACCATGCTTGCAAAGAGTTTGGATTTGGCTACAACACTTAGGTCCCAAAGAACTGAAGGATCATCTAATAAGGGAAGACAGATATTTAGCTGACAGAGCTTAGATCAGACTACACAAGTAGGGAGACATTCAAAGGAACAGCTTTTATTTGCAGGTCAGGTCTAACATATAGTAAAGATACAGACAAACTAAGAATCTATTAGATCTCTGTATTTCACACTTAATGGAAATATCTGCGTTATGAAGCTTTGTATTTCTTACGTATCATTTTCCGTGATTTCACAACTCTGTAGCAGCAATAAAGAGTCAAAATGCCCATCAGTAAGATGAGAATGATTCCAGAAGTAAAGCCTGCCTGTTAAGAGGAAGAAATACATTTTACACTACAGAAAAATTAAGAGCAAGACATGTTGCCAAAAACATTTTCATACACGTACACTTTTAATAGTTCTACCTGTTTTATTCCCCATGGGATACTTAATATAGATGTACCCATCATTGTATTCCATATCATAAATCTAGGAAGAAAAGAAAAAAGCCAATGAATAATTTAAGAAGCACTCTTACTTCATACTACCCTCTTAGCTACAACAGTTATGCATACAATATAGAATGTTCACTAATAATGCATTTTCTGGCTAATATATAGCAAGGTGCTTAACATACATTGTCACTACACTGGAGTTTTTACCATAGCCATCTGTGCAACTGTCAACTTTAAAAGCAGTTCCTAATGGACTGTACACGTAGATTTCATCAGGAGCTGGAAGTACATGATCAGGAGCAATCTAACAAATGGATTAAAAAAAAAGAAGACTTATTAGTAACACCAAAGTAACTATTGTCTCAAATACAGCAAGCCAACTGTTGTAAATCACAAAATCTTTCAATGAAAAGCGCATTAAAAAAAAAAAGGTTGGCCTACGTTAATTTTCTCCCCATGAGAAAAGAACAGTTGATACGATTTTTAGTTAGATAGCAGGAAAACAGATTTTTCTTCTGCAAAATGTCTGTAACACACTACGCACAGACTATACTAGTTCAATCACTGCAGCTGACCACTGCTTAAATCTTCTTATAGATGGGAGAAATGACTACACACATTTGAGCAGCCTGGACCACTGTTAAAAAATTCAAGCTGTTTGTCTGTTTTCCGTGGATGGTCAAGGCATTGCACAAAAAGTCTATCACAACTTATGATAATGCAAGACCTTACTAAGGCACTCAGCTACTAGATATTTACCTCAAAGCAAGCTGTAGGCAATTTTCTTCCTACCTTTATTTGTGCTTCTTTTATAAACCTAGGCTGTGGAAGACCCAACATGCCATAGACCACTCAGTTAATCTGGCCCTGTCTTTGCCTTACCAATGCCCTGTCTGCAGGAGATGTGAGCCTGCTGTAGTAATGAATCCGCTTATTCATTGCTGAAGCTTCATCAGTGACTCTTTGCATGTCATCGTTCACACTGACTATGTTTGTAGGCTCCACATGAAATGGTCTAAAGGAGGGGAAAAAAAAGAAAGAAAAGGAAAACGCTTAAAACCCTAGAACACAAGAGCTAACATACAACTCAGAAAACAGCTTAGCATCACTCAGGATGAGTCTGTCATTCACTGACACAAAGCAAATGCAAAAATATCACTGCCATGAGGTAAGCTGCCATCCATGAAAGAATCATGTGTTTATATCATCCACATTAAAATGGCCTCTTGTGCAGATTCTGTAGGGCAACATAACATCAAAATTCAGACCTAATATCCAGTCTATTAGTTCTCAACAATGAGTCACACCAGAACTACATGTTAATAAGCTTGGCCAAGCTTATTAGTACTTATAACCAGTGTTGCCAGAACTAGTGATGAGGAACAGAGGTAGGAACAGAAAGCGTGAGAATGCAGAAGCAGAAAGAAGACAAAGAGAGGAATGAGTGGTGGTAATGAGGACCACCTATGGAAAGGCTAGGAACTACTAATCTACCCAAAAACACTGTAGGAAATTGTGTTTAATGGAGAAGGAACCAAGCCCAAGTAAGTCCATGTGCTCATACTGTTTTTAAGCCAATGCAACCAGGAATGGAATTTGTCACAGAACATGAAACAGCAGATGCCCATTTGCAGTTCTGAGCTATTTCACGACTTCCTTTCAGGACTGTCAGCAACAGAAGCCCTACATCTCTCATACAGAGATGTACAGAATACAGGTGGTCTCCCCTACCTCTTCCCCAGATGAGTTAGACTGCAGGCATAGTCACAGCCACTGAAGGAGAAAGCAGCCACACCACATGCCCCTTGTTTTCTCTACACACACATAGGTACAGAGCAAGCAGAATGAAAACTGCTCCTAAAGTTTCAACACAACACAAATCTAGCTTCTTGCAAGGGGCGCTACCAGAGATGTGCGACGTAAGCAAGACATTGCAACGATTTTTTTTTAAATCAAGTGTAATTTCCTTCCATATAGGCATACTATACTATTGCCTAAATGCAACATTCAGTCCTAGCACTGACAGGCTAATTTCTCACACAAGAGAGGGGATACTGGTGGCCTGTAAGCCTTGATACAGGGTTTGTTTTTTTTCCCTTTTCACCAGTGCTTTTAATTTCTACAGCAATTTCAACAGCTTTCTGATCTTCTTCTTCTTCCAGGTTGATGTTTAAATCACTCAGAAACAAGAACTAGCCCAAAACCAGAACCCACAAAAGTACAGATCCCAACAAGTTTCAGGCTACCAAGAGCAGAAATTAGGTCAGCAACAAACCCATGCCATTCTTCCTGTAATACGAGCAGAGCCTATTTGAATTGACTGTTTTTCAATACCCGTTTCTGGCTCAGACTACAAAGGAACTTGGTCAACCCCTCCTGCCCCAGCTCTCAATACTGTGACAAAGGTCCCATTCTCTTTCCCAGTGAATCATTAAGCATTTGCACCATGGCACCACCTTTCATCTGGAAGGAAGAAAAGGAATACAGCTCTGAAGCTGGTTGTTATATCTTTGGAAGTCATGAAGGTAGGTCCTTATTCCTGTGTGATTAAGGGGACACAGGAGGCAAGAGTATTTATGGGACTAATAAAAACTGACTGACAAAAGCGGAAAACAGAGAAAAATAACTTCCTTCTCCACAAATACATTCTTTCATCTTAGACTTCATTAATTTTTGCATCTTCCTTCATCATGGAAAAAATGGCTTAGGTTTACTAAGCTGTTTCCCACTCACTGAAATGAAGTGAACACATTTTCAATTTTTAAAACATTCTCAACTGACTCTTTTTTTCCACATCTATGACATGAAGGGGGAAATCCCCGTTTTGTGTGTGGACTTCTGTGGTCTTCATATAAACAATTAAGAGAGATACCGCAATTAAACAGGAATAAATTTTAAGCAATAGCTTTATTACTCAAGGCAGAGGCACACAGGGCTAACTAATTCCGTAGGTATGTAACGTACAAAAATACTCATGGACTGTCAGCTCTAAAGGACTTCACTTGTTTTAGCTTAAAAATTACTGGGCTGATCCAATCATTGGACACTGCTAAAAATATTTCATTAGAAGACCTATAAAATAAAGACTGTAGTTATGAAAACAGGAAATGCAATATGTTTAAATCCCTCCCCACCTCCAGTCAGCTCTCTGCTGTTTTCTTTTTGGATCACTGACACACAAATTATATTTAGAACATGAAAAGTATGCGTTTTGCTAATTTTACAGCAGCTGCATAGCGTGAAGAGCTTCATGAAGACTACCTCTTTTCCTATCTCCAGTTAATATTATTAGCACATCCCCATAAACTTCCATTGCTACTGTCAAAAAATGACACTGAGACACTTGCTTCAAAGCGACCAGATCTGTGGCAAAGATTTCCTTCAAAATGGTGTTCAACAACTGCTGACATGAATGTCAAAGAAAATTCTTTCAGACTTGAAGACAGTGGGAGATTATTTTTTAAAGCAATTAAAATTAAACCCATGGGTGATATTAAAATTACAATAACAGAAAACATGAATACAACATCCTATTTTATGGGGAAAGCAGTGTTATTAGTCAATGACCAAACAAATATAAAGAAAAAGTTTCAGGTATAGCAAAAATGTATCTGTCTGTAGGCAAGAAATTCTTTAGAGAAAAGTATTTCATTTTCCTCAGTATTATGAACAGAGTCTGGATTGAACAAGCAATTTATAGTCCAGCACAAAACAGAGGAGTATGATCCAGAATCTAACCTATGGATGAGGAAAAAAAGACTAAACAACCCCGAAGAAATTCTGTGTATCTGTTGCTGCTGCTTCCTGCCTAGAGGGCTGCACATGTTTAACGCTGCCAGTACCTGGGCTACTTCGCCTCTTGATCCCTTCTGGTGCACATCTGTTGAGAATGAAAATTATCTAGAGCAACAATTAATTTTTTTTTCTTAGGGTACCATTGGACCGCTAGTCTTACTGAGCAAGTAACTACACTAAAATAGACTGAACTGCCCACCCATCAGTTTTACAGTTATTAGAGATCTCTTTGAAACATTAGTCTGACTTGGAAGCTATGCGGGCAGGCTGGGGTGCAACCTTCCTCCCTGATCTCCACTAGGAGAGGGTAGCACTCTGTCTAGGATCAAGGTCATTTCCCAGCTCCCAGCTATACCTAGATCAAAGACTGGTTGTTGGGCATACTCAGATGGAAGTCTGAGAAGCTCTCAAAGAAGTTTCCAAAGACTGAGATATTCAAAGCGCAAAGCAAGTAGGATATAATCTGGGGTGTATTTTGGAAAATCTTTTCAGGGACCTTAAGTCTGGCAGACAAGCACTCTGTAACATGCAAGCATCAGCAGCTGCAACAGATTCTAGAAAACTTTCTGATTTATACAGGCAATCACATTATATCTCTCATGTGGCAAAATGATTATGAAAAGGATGTGGGACAATGTGATCTGGGAAGGGGAGAGGTTACATGACTGGAGGGTGTGACTATCAATGCAAAACAGTGCAGACAATTTCCATGCATTGAGATAGACTATAGTGTCCAAATGAATTCATTATACCCGTACTAAAAAACACAATCACAATTTATATTTCAATAGCTAGCCTGAAAAACAATGCTCTTTTTACCAGGGCAAACACACCAGTAAAACACAGCTGTTTTCTACAGCACAATGAGTACCGACAAGATGCAAGATCTCATGCAGGAGGTCCACACCTCCCATACACTACACCTTGCACATGTATTTCAGAAAGCATTCCCAGAAAACCTGCAGCTACACTCATCTGCTAGTTATTTCTCACTCACACAAAGGGACAGTTAATAAGAATTCTAGTGCTGGTCCAGGAAAAGAGAGAAGAGGGCTTCTGTCCAAACTTCCTCACATTATGAACTTCAGCAGCAATTTTTGCAAGCAAAGAAAATGAAAAGAGATGCTCATGATTAAAGCTGTTTCCAAATACTGTGCTAGGCAAAGTTCAAGTGTTGGATTTGGAGGGTTAGGGGGAACAGCACAACAGGAAAATTTGTTTGGCAAACTACATACAATCTTGCAACTGCTAGCATTGGTGAGGGTGCTACATCTTTTTTCTGGGTATTTTCAGCCATGTACCACATCTTGCAGAGCAATGAGGCAGTATGACGAATACTTACCTCAAGAAGTTTTAAACTAAATAATACTGTTTTCCAAGTACCTTTGCTGAAATATTTTTAAACAGTAAACAACTGGTTCCGGACATCTGATGAAAAGTAGTGTTCTGAGTTTTGAGCTGTTACAATATAATGCAATTTTTTGTGTCAGTGCGCCTTTTGGCTTTACATGATGGTATTAATGACTTCACATCAGACAAACTTTTCGTATTTAAATAAATACAAGAAAACCTTCTTTATAGAATGCTTAACAATTTCTTTCCTCCAAAAAGACCATAAGTAGTGACTTTAGCTTACTGCACACTTTCTTTGACACCTGACATTAATCAGTTACTTTTCAGGGATGCAATAGGACTATTACACAGAAATAAAGCTAGTAAATTCCTATGGCTTTATTGTTTTACTGAGTCACCAAATTATTATAGGAATGCTGTACATGGCACAGGAGAAACTAAGGAGTAGAACTGATTCACTATCATGGAAATTAAAGTAAGGAGAAAAAGTAATAAGGAGACAACTATACTCATCGGTTGCTATTTCTTAATCAGGAACTGTCTATCTGCATAGGAACATTACAGATGTCAGTGTGCTTCTCCTAAGGAAACCTGTTCCAAAGAATTCCTCGACTGACTTGATTTTTTTACTTCTGAAGTTGTCTGAATTTACTTAAGCATTGTAAACAGTACACTTATAGTTTATCCTATAAGGTTTTTATTCTCTTGGCAATACATTTTACTTAAACTTTTTCCACATTCATAACACCATTGTCATTATAATGATTACAGCATGACCATGCAAGTATCTTAAAATGCTGGATGCAGAACCAAAATAACCTTTCAGAGCACAATACGAAGACACCTGTGTTGCTCACAGAATACACATTTTAGCAAATAAAGAATCACAAGCTTTACCATACCACATTTCAAGTACTGTTCCCTCTTCTGTGTCAAAGGCAAGGCTATTTTACTCTTCTCTTACAAAGAAGTGTGATGGTTCTTAATTAAGAAGGTTCTAATTCTTCCCAGTTAGGAAGTAGTAATATTAGGAATTAGTAAAAATGTTAGCAACACAGAAAAATGAAAAGTAGGCAATGGAGTAAAAAGACCACATGGGTGTAGAGCTATAAAAGCATAATGAATGCAGAAACGGTAGTTTTGCACAGGTAAGTCCTGACCATTGTCTACCGTTTTGCAAGTTAAATGAACTTTGAAAATAAAAGGGAACCAACCACTTTTGCATGAAAAAGGCTTCTCTTGACTGTCCTCTACAGACACTTTTTAATTTATAACTGTTTAACTTCACCTACTGATCTCTTCAAGGTCGTGTGAGAACACTAAGGGACTTCAAAAAGAATAGAAAAAGGAAGGTTTGATCCCATTTTAGCAGGGGGCATTGCCCAGTTTTTTCATATGCAAAACAACCAACACAAAACATCGTTTGTTTCTCTGAAGGTTCAAGTATTCCTGAAGACAATTGCAGTATCTGTTGACAATAAGTAGATTTAAAGAGCAGTCAGAAGAAAAAAAAGAAACTCCCTCTCTTGCATACAATAATAATCAATAAGCCATTGCAGCAATGACATTCTAGTTTTTAAAGGGACCTACAAAATGGGCAAAACACACCTGATACGGTGTAATTCAGGTCTCTGGGAAGAACAGTAACATCCTCTTTAAAAGGATTAAAAGTGGCTTTATATTTTCCCCAAATTAGCAAAAGAATACTAGACAAAATAATTTACAATTCTAAAAAACAATTAACTTATTGTTCTTATGTAAACACTGAAAAGCACGCATTTCAAAAATCCCAAATCCTCCAAGCTGTTAAGAAAACCAAATAACTATGTAAATGCCGTCAAATCTCAAACAACCCAAACAAAAGAACAGAACAGCACTAAGACAGACAAACAGCAATTATAAGCTAATCACACAAAACACTTCAAGAGCTACCTCAGTCAAAGCAAAATGACCACCCACCAACGTCTGATCAGGTTTCTGAATAGTGAGTTAAAAAAAAGGAGCAAACTAAGCAGAGCAAATCAGGTACTATTGCACTTGCACCGTTTGATACTTTTATGCATGAGAAACCTCTCCTCCTGGAGCTCCTACTCCCTAAAGCTCTAATGAAGAAGCCCTTCAAACCGCCCACTGTTCTGACCACAACGGACACAGACCCTGATGGCCTGTTCTTCCTCATTCCTTCCTCTAAAGACCGCAGCTGCCTCTTCTAAAACACAGACATGGAGTTCAACGTTGATTTCCAGGACTTCCTGTCATCCCAGAACTCATGCCCTTCATCTTTCTGCCTCTGCATGCTTGGAAGGCAAAAGACTAAGTTGTAGAAAATGGGAGAATGAACTCAGGGGAGAAGCAGTAAGGATGGATCTGCAAAGCTGGAGGTTGTGGAGGTGGGAACACAATCCAAGTACACGCTTCTGCTTTTGGGGAGGGAACCAAATGCCACATGCTGTATGACCTCTTATGAAGCTGAGTCTCCAAACTTAAGAAATCACAGGAAAAAAAACACACAATGAGGAAACAATACATAACCTCAGTTTTGAAAAGCAGATCTTGACATTCTGATACATCACCAAGGTGTAAACTTCTCTCGTTGCTACTGCATCACCACGCCACCTGAAACCCATTGCTCCTCAAACAGAAAACACACTTCCTCCGACACAAGGAGCTCCTAAAAGCCATATAAATTAGCAGTCACCTTATGTCAGGAGGGCCCTGAGCGGCTCAGACACTCCTCAGAAAGAAGATAAAGCAAGAACTCGTATTCATTTTGCACATTTCCTTTTCCCACCGGAAAGTGCTCTACCATTTCCCAACCTTTATACACACATTTCTGTATGCTCCTGCACCTGTGCTCTGTTTTCTCCCCTGGGCTCACTCAAGACACTTATCTTCCTTCCTTTGCTCCCAGAGAAAAAGAGAGATTGCTTAGCCCCTGGCTAAGGTTTAAGTAGGCTTTCGTGGTTTTCCAAAGCTGCAGACTGAGGCAGCAGCAAAATACTATTATCAAGAACATTTTTTTTTTCTGAAGTGGGACCCAACAAGAGGATTTTGTATACAACAGTGCCATCTTCAGTTCCTTCAGGAAAACTGCTCTACTGAAATACGAAGCTGGATGCAAAGGGAAAAATAAGAACCTTAAACAGGGTCCAAGAGGTTCCACAGGGCTATTGCTTCGTCTAGAAACACAGAGCAGGTGCCTCCAGCTAGCATCAGAAAGGCAGTGCCCACTCCGACCAGTTTGGTTCCATGACCAGCTGACAGAAATCTGCAACAGCAGAAGTCTCCCACTCCAAACTCCTTGGGGGAACAGAGCTGTTAAACTCTAAGAAAACATGCAAAATAACCACTTAGATAGATATGTATTATTTTCACATGCATGGCAAAAGGCTGGGCTGACAAATTTTTCATATTTGCTCAATCTCAAAAAATACTACCTTTTTTTTCTTAAAGGCAGTAAAGGTCGCTCAGTTCCCTCAGTACTAGCAAACAATGTATTTTTCCACCATCACTGGCAGAATGCATACAGAGCCACTTACACATACTGACAGCGATTTATCTACACCATCTGGCAAGCCTTCTTGCATAGTCTCAACATTACAGTTTGTTGTGCTAAATAAAAACCATCATGCCTCAGTATACACACGATATTCCATGTCTGAAGAGCACTTTAAAAGCCACATGCCAAGTTCTTACTAGAGCACTCACTCCGAAGTGATGTCAATAGCCTTATCCTTATAAACAAAACACAATACGAACATCTGTTCACCTGGTGCTTGGAAATAATATCATACCAAGACAAAGCAGGAACTGTCTGTACTCAGATCCTGGTTTCCAAATGGTAGTCTTCTGTCTTTGTAGGATTCTGTCGCTAAAGGCAAAGATTAAACAACTAATTGCTATATAATCATTCTGTAGGTTCGGCCTTCCTCGTACCTTTTGCACTTAAAGTCTTCTGGATTAAACTGTATATTCATGATTCCATAATTGCTTTCATCGCCTCCGACAGGAACCAAGAGAGGTTTGGTATCCTCTTCCATATTTGGTGAATGTGCCTCCTTCTTCTAGATTCTGTCAGTTATTCTGACCTAAAAAAAAGGAAACAAGGCAACTGCAGGTAAGTAAAACTGTGTCCCTGCTATGAATTTAACACTGGCAGAGTCCCACAGCTTCAGAAGCTCCTGGGATGAAAAGCACCAGAAAATCCCTTCAATTTGCCACTTGGTAATTCTCATTCCATAATGCAAACATCACAGGACAAGTACAGCAGGGACAGTGTTTTTTACAACACACTACCCATTTAAGTAAAGTGCTCAATGTACAATTGTGCTCTGAATCTCTTTTAGCACTGCAAGAGGCAATATAAATTTAAGGAATATGGTGCATGCTGTTGCTTATATTGGGACTGAAATAGGTTTGTAAAAAGTGAGGCTAGGAATCTGAATTTCCTTTGAGCTACCACAGCTAAGAATCGAGTCCACTATGTGCAAATTAACATTAAATATATTCATACGTAGGTCCTACCTTCCTGCTTTCAAAGCGTGGGACTCCTTTTCTTACTGCTCCACTGTAAGACCAGTGTGATTTTTAAAGGAGCTGTCTTTCCAATTTGGAACAGCACAACTGAGAACAGTTTATCAGTTATTAGAGACTATTGTTTCACTAAATTACTTCAAACTTTGCAGCAGACACATATGCAGTTTTCCAGTGTATTTCCCAGAACAAAGATCAGATTATTGCAGTCTACTGTGTCCAGGCTCTTTGAATTAAAGACAATAAATGGTTTAAAAACACATTAATAATAATGTATTATATGCATTCAGAGCACTCCTGGCCAAACAATGGGGAGCAGATCGCTTCTAAGATTATGGATTTCCACTTAGACTGCGTTAGTCCTCACATGGGACTTGCTGTGATCTCTTGTGCAGCTGAATGAATGTAACAGCTTTAACAGCTCCCATCCCTGCTACCTCCTGAAGAATTCCTCAGCCAGGACTACTTCTTCAAACACAAATGGTAGAAGTATCTGCTCTTTCAGTGGAACTGTTTCCTGATGCGTTAGAATGTTAGACAGGCTGACGGAAAGACAGATGAGAACCAAAGCTGGCCCAAGATAAGGAAGAATGGCACTGGATGTTTGAAACCTGGGGTGGTGATGGAGGAAGGTAAGATAGGAAGAATGAGGTGCGTATCATCCTCCTGTATCCTCATGGAAATACAGTATAAAGGCCCAATCCCAGAAACTACATCAACCTAAGTTAAGCACTGCTTTTACCCCTTCCTAGTTGCAATATGCAATATGCCAATCCTCTCTCATTAGCTCATCCCGCCTCAGGCAAAAAAACCCCAAAGAATCTGAAGGAGAGGATGAAAAAGGAAGGAAAGTTAGCAGTTTTCAACCAGAGTTGACTCTCTGGGGTTCAAACAAGTGCTAAAGGAGGAGTGGGAAAACACTGGAAGAGCACATGGCTGGGACCGCAGAAGCACGAAGTCTGGCTCAACCTGCTGAGGAAGTGCGGTTTAGATAACAGGCACCCGCTCCCCCTCTCCCTCCCTGCCGCTGGTGGGCTGTGCACAGGTAATGGCTCTCTGCTCTCCAGGGGTGGGTACCACTGGCGGCTCCAGTTCATGGAAATGCTACTGAAAGCACTAGTCCTGCCCTTGACAGCTCAAGGGCATTTGTGTGATCCCACACTAAATGGGACCGGGAAGACTGATCGAGATGAAAATTAACCATTCTTTCCCTTGCTTTAAATCCAAAGCTTGGGGCTTGTTGTCTGGCTGCACACACTCGCATGCTTGTGCAAAGTGGGGATAGTGCATGGGTGAAGCCATTTCATCCGACAGTGCTGCCAGTCTCCTCCTAGTTTTGGCATCCATGACAACAGATTTGAACAGTTACTGAGGCATGATCATGAGTTTAAAGGCATGATTTTCTCTTGTTCATTTTAGCTCTTTGAGCGGACGTAACAAGCGATCATTGATAATAACCCAGGCAATCTTAAGAGCCTTATTTGCACTCTCTGATAGCATTCCCTTTCTCTTGCACTTCATTTTTGCTGTCACACTCTCTAAAGCTTTTTCCTCTCCTCTTTCCAGAGCCTTTCTTAGATGGGGCTTCTCTTACCTACTTTAACTTACTGCTTCCTCTCTTCTGCCACTCTAGCCCCTCTATAAACCATCAGCTCAGATTCTCTGCCCTAAAGTGCTTCTCTTCCACATTACTGCTGCTGGTTCTTTGGCCTCAACTGAATGTCTTACATTCTCTAATCCTTCTCAGCTCCTCTGGTGATGCTCAGCTTACAAATTCCTTCTTATTTCCTCTCTTATTTTCTGTCTCTCCTACACACCATCAAAATTGCTTTTCAAACCTGCCTTTACTAAGCACTGCTTACAATGAGATTTCTTAGTTCACAGCAATATTTTTATTTCATGTGGCACTCTGTTCCTTTCCAAACCCTGTTTATATCTCTCCTTTTGTTCATTTCCTTCCTATTGATTTCCTTTATTTTTCTACAGCTCTAGGTCACCTCCTTCCTCCCTACTGATTCCCTGCACACTCCCACTGTTAAATTCACCCCAGTGCACATCAACTTCCTTCAGCACTAAATACTTCTGAAAGAAACCCAAAGACCCCAGAGATTTCATGCACTGCTACAGATATCCACCTATTCCTCTGCCATTCCCATTATAGAATACGTTTTGCATTCCTCTGACTACCCCTGAAGACACCAGCCTTCATGGACTTTTACATTTTGCTTTTAATTGTCACCTCTAGATTCTACAGCCTCTTTCTTTCTAAGACCTCACCAGTGGTCTCGGGTAGAAGACTGGTAATGTGGTATTATCTTCTTTTATTCCATCATTTTCTCTTTTGCACCTTAACATCCTGCATGCTTTTTCTGAACAGATACACCTCAGATACAGATCCCTCACTCGTTCTGCACTTTGCAAATCTCTCAGAGTTTAAATCACACTTTGGATTTAGTCATAAAAATGCAGATGAAAATTTAAATTCCTAATGACTGAACTGAAATTTGAAATAAATTCAAATCCCAAATAGTCAGAAGTGTTTTTAGCCAGAACTTTCCAGAAGACTGTGGTACTGAGATCCCTTCCTTCCACAGGCCCTGGTTTACAGTGCAGATAAAGCAGACATGACATGCTAATTTAAGATACTGCTTTGAACACATCCATTCCTTAAAACCTGTTGTAAATAATGTATTTGTGCTTTACAATTCAATCTGACAAATGCAGACAACATTGATCACCAGTTTGATTTTCTCTGCACTATGGCTATAAATAAAGAACTCAGAACATTTTATAGTATTCCATGAAGAAAAATAATCCTTCCAAAATGTAGCATACACTAAGTTTGGCTTGACAGTGTGATTTGGGGCCTATGGAGTTGTTGCTTACTGAGTCTCTAGGGTCTACTTAAAAGCTGGATTGGCAAAGACAGCTTATTTTTTAAGTGCTTATTGTTGAGAACAGGTAGGTGAAGCTTATGACCAGCAAATTGATTACGAATAGATGCAGCTATCACATATGTAAAGTCTGCAGCCAGAGCCAGTACAGCTTAAAAGACAATTGTAAGCAGAAGAGCAAAATGAAGAAGAATGAAGCTGATTAACCTCTCTTTTATCTAATTTCTACCCCTTTTGGCTGGACTGCACTCTCAATGAACATTTTTAATACATGGGATGGAGCCAGTTGTGCCATCTGAACTTACTGCCTGACAGTTTCCATTACAATAACCTCTTCTCAACTGCTTACTTTCCTAGTGTCCTAGTTACCTAAAGATTTTTTTATACCGGGCATCTGATCTATGCTCACCTCATTCCAGAGGTTTCTTTTAAAAAACTGTGATATGACATACAGTATTTGCTAAACGGTCTTAAAAAAGCCTGTAATCAGGACAGGGATGTCCAACACAAAGAATTCATGTCAAAAATCAAAGTTGCTTGACAAACCTCATTCTGTTTCTATATTTCATGATACACTGTGCTTACAGTTTCCATGAGGCCACTGTTGCATTCAGAGAATTACTATGGATCTCTGGGAATTAATGTATGACTGCTTGGAAACAGAGAAGGCTCTTTTAAAGATATCTGACTCATTCGTTGTCAAACTGGATTTTACTGCAAGTGGGAAAGAGGTTCCTGCTAGCTGTAGTGTATCTGGAGTTGGTGATATGAATTCATGGTACTTTGTCTTCAGCAGGGCTATGAGTTAAAAGCATCGCTGTTCCCTGTTGCTCATTCTCAGTCTTTCCTCCTGCTATTTGTGGTGGCACAGCTATTTGTCTTCTTTCTTGTCCTGGTGGAATGAACAGGACTGGGGAATAGATCTGGCTAAAAAAATAAATCTAAAGAGGAAGATAATTGTTTTGGGTCTTGTTTGGGGTCGTCTGGGTTGTAGTTCTCCAGAACCAGCAGTTTCACTGTCCATTCGAAGAGACACGGGTATGGTCTGTGGAAGACAGAAGGCAGTACTGCTAGAAGCGTAACTAAAACCACAGACTGAGGGACCATCTACCTCTGACAGTATGTTCCCTGTTTTTTAACTTCTGCTCAGAACCTTCGCTGTGTAACACTGCAAAACAAAGGAGCATTTGTGCTGTGACCACTGAATTATGTCAAATATTTTGAAAGCAACCAAGTAACTCTCAAACTGAGCATTCAAAATTAGTGGATTTTTCCCTGTGTTTTATTCCCTGTCCTTAGAATAAGGATAATACCAATACTCTCCTTAGCTCACAGACACATTGTGAAGAGAAATTAACTTCTATGTAAAACTTAGCTGTGATTCATACTAAACACTGCAAAAAATGTCCAAGAAGAGCAGTTACAGATTTTTAAGCAGCAAATAAGGTACATCTATCTCATGCAAAAGTGAACTGAACACTATCACTTTGCTGCTCTAATAAAACATTTCCTATTCTAAGTACTGTCCAGCTTGAGAAAAATAATGATCTGATAACTAAGTATTTCTAATCGATATCATAATTCGTATGTACCAAGATGACATAAGATTGCCTAGGCAATTTTAATTTTCATTAAACTTATCTAAGTTTAATACTCCAACCTTTGAATACTTCAACTTTTCAACCTCTGTCTTTTTAAACACAGGTTTCTGTGTTTAACTTTCTGTGCACAGGTACTGGGTTTGCTTTGGAACATATTTGGTAATGAATGAGAAATAGGGATTTTCTCTTCAATATATTGCACCCTATTTCTTCTCTAAAAATCCTTCTTGTGTCTCTCGGTCCTCTGCCATTTGCTTGTCACTATTCTACTCTTCTGCAAGTTCTCTTTTTTTACCTGCAGGACCTGCTTTCTGTCCTCCTCTGCCACAACCATCATGTCTCTCCTAACTTCTACTAGTGACGGCAAAGATGAAGATCAGAGAGACTGCTAGCTGCATTCTCCCACAACTAAAATCTTATTGATAAGGCAGGAACAAAGGAAGAAACTCTATGTCTTCCCCTGTAGCATGCCGTATTGCTGCTGAGGGGAAAAGGCTGTAAGAATGTTTTCTCTGCACCCATATTTCTTTTCCTTTGCAACTCAGCTTTGGTGAGGAAAGAGTTTGGTTTTGCTTGTGAAACTCCTAATCTATCACATAACCGATACCTGCTATGTACTCCTCCAAGCGTTTGACTCCAGGAGGGAATACTCTGGCTTTGCTACCCCCATGAAAGTCAGTGTTAAGTGCTGTTGAAAACACCTCCCTAAACTTTTATGGCTGTATCTAGCATAGTTATTAACATAAAAAGGTACATCTGCCACAACATCTATTATAAAGGAAATACACTCTTGACGTACCTTTGTAGTACCAACATCCCCACAAATTTGGAGCAACACTGATGCTAGCATCTTTTAAGAACTGCTGTTCACTGCCTTAAAGCATGCTCAGTTGTCCACCTTTCACTTATGAAGAAATGGCTACATGTAGAAGGAAATTTTTAAATACTCTTCCAAACATAAGAAGTCTGTCCAAACCGTCAGCATGCTAAAATAAGTTTGGGGCTGTCTTCTGGGTAAGGGCTTGAAACAGCAATTACTTTTTTCAATCTTATGCTATTAATACAGTCCTAACCATCATTAGCGTCTAATCACCTACATATTCAAACACCATTAATGTCAAGATATCCTTCAGTGGTGAAAAGTCTGCATAGACTTTGAATCCTGTTGTCCTTTTTCTTTTCAGGATATAATTTCACTGGTTGCCTGGCGTGAAGCTGACGTAGTATGCCCTCTTGCCCTACTTGTAATTCTCCTACAGACATCTGAAGCACTACATCAGAATGACAGTAAAAGGGAACAAGTGGATAAGAATTTAATAATCCAGGTTTTCTGCTGCTGGTCACAAACTGTGAAGCAATACCTAGGGGTATGCAAGTTACTCTTCCCAGTCCAGACTACACTCCACATGACTTTCAGATGGTAATCTAAACAGGGCTAGACCTTCATTAATCCTCACTGGTTTGCCCCTAGGAGTTTCCGCTTTCCCTGCGTTCAGGCTCTCTATCTACCTGCCCCTGCTTCCCCCTCCCGCCCCC
>JANXJC010000078.1:63968315-63978343 GCA_027564655.1 Leptodon cayanensis | reverse complement strand
AATGCTGTTGCTATGTGTTTTTGCTACATACTGAGGGATGAGTAAAGAGTACTCTAACTACCAGCACCTGAGAGGAGATCTCTTCAACTGTGCAAGATGTTTACTGTCTGCTTCCATTTAATCAAAAAAAAGAAAACAAGATCTACATTTCTACTGTCAGTCTTGCAGGATTTATGAGTCCTGGTAGAAGACTTCAGAAACCGGAGTGCTTGGATCATAGTTTGGAAGTGCATAGGAACATTTTTGTAACCTTTTGAAACTGGAATGCCTAAAGGTGATGTTTTCATTTTAGAGAGTGAAAGCCCTTCTTGTCTGGAGTCAGTTTCTTCTTGGATTTACTGCCTTTCTGATTCTAGAGTCAGGAAAGCTAATGTTTTCCCATAGTTTGCTATTAAGACAACTTTGGACAGTATACTACTTCAGTACTATAGGACAGAACCCTGCTGGGTTCAGGATCTCCTGCACTTCTATTCAGTGAGTGTAATGAGATGTGGTTTTAACAGACAGTTTGGTTTTGTACCTGAATTTGGGTCTCTGCTGTTACATATACCTTTGGTCTGATCATCAAGGCTCTTCCTGTGCATGTGAGTTGAGAGAATCATGCATTTCCTAGCTGACTGGAGAACTTCAGCTTAGTATTTGGGGCTTTATATCTTCCATTAAAAAGTCTTTAGTTTCTTCTCTCCCTTCTTGTTTTTTGTTTACTGTTCATTTTCAGAGAGTTTAAACTTGCCCTTTACTTTCAATTTAGAATTATGTCTCTCTGCGACATCTTAAACCGGTCAGATCTTAAGACCAAACACATTTAAATCTCTAGTAACTTGTTTATTTGCTATGAAAAATACCTTTTCAGTGGCAGTTGCACCTATAAATCAGGTGGGAGATTCAAGTCCTTAAGGGAGTCCTTTAACATTTTTAAGACTTTCCTCTTTTTTAGGAATTTGTTCCAAAACTTGAGATTGCGTGTTTTCAGTTAAAGGTTGGTTTGTTTCCCATCTGAATTTTATGCAGTGGAAGCTGCTTTTGTGTACACTGGACATGAAGCACTCTTGTGTATTGATAAGTTAATACAGTTTAGTAAAACTCTCGAGTATTATGGGGCATTCCAAGGAATTACCTGTTTGGCGAGTTTGATCTCTCGGGTAAGATCACCTACGTAAGGGATAACTGAAGATGAACGCTGTCTGAACAAAACTTGACTTTTGCCTGTGGCAACTGGTAAATGTCATGTAATAAACTGTGTTTTTAAGCAGTGCTTTCGTTGAATGGTCAAAAAGGATGGTCTTGTCTCTTGGAGGCCTGTTTTGAATTCTGGCCTGTGTACAATTCTCCCATGTCCCTCCAGCTAGTGATGAAATAGTGCCTTGAGAATGCTTCTATGAGCATATATCAGTAATCCATTTTACTACAAGCGTGTATGTGGAACTCTTTGTGAGACGGTTAGAAAATGCAGTGTTTGTATTATGAAGAGCTACAGGCATGTGATCGGTCTGTGCATGTTCTTATTGATCAGATTTTTTTTTTGTACAGCTGTCTAGAAAACAATGCAGACTCTTCCAGCTTTTTAAAAAAATGCACATATGACTACTTATATCCTCTGCCTTGTGAGGAATGATACAAGTATTTGTTGTGAGGGTTGCTTAAACGTGAAGTTACTTGATCTTAAAGCAACTACACAGTAGACTTCATGTTGCTCGATTTTGTTTCTTTTCAAGGCTGGCTGGCGAATTTTTGAAAACTGATTATTTGTTTATTGTTGTTGGACACATGGGCGGAGCTTGCAGTGATGTTCAGCAAAATATTCTTCAGGTTCCTCAGTATTCCAAGAGGGATAAACTGATAGAAATTCTTCAAAGCATAGGTAACTTTCCTTATTGCTAATTGTTTTCCAGGGAAGACAAAACTGCTTGTTTTTAAACTTGTGCTCTTGCTATAGACCAGGTCATGATTCCATTCTATTACATGTGTTACACACTTTACAAGACTACTGATAGAAGCTTGAAGCAGACCTCAGGGACTGCTAGGTTTTTAGGCATATTTGTGTTATGGGTGTTAGTCAAGGTCTCATCTCCACTGAGTACTAGCAGACAAGCTTCCTAGATGATTAGGTTTTTTTATATGGTCAGTTACAATGTTATAGCATCTGGGGGTATTATCTCCAGATTACAGCTATGTTAAACTTCTTATGTGAACATTTGGGCCTATATTTTGTTAATGGCTGGGATTTTTCCATTGTTGCTCTGAATCTATCTTAAGTTTTAATGCTGAAAACAGGAAGGGAGTTTGGAATTAAAAAGTGGTCTGTGTACCTTGCTGTGCAGTGCTCAGAATGGTGTGCTACTTTTAGCCACATGCTGTAGAAAGGGAGTGCATGCTTATCATGGAGAACAATATTTGTGTCCTCCTTTCATTGAGGAGAAAAAAAACAATGCATTTGTCTTCACCTAGGTTTCTGTGTTGATCTAGAAATTGATGGATTGAATTTAATTAGTTCAACACAGGCAAGAAATTGCAATCAAACCTTAAAGACTTCATTCAAAACATGTTCTGATGTTGTTTATATAAGTAACTGCAACTGTGAATAGTGAAAATGCATCAGGTTTCAAACTGCAGTGGATCTGAACTCTTGTTTAACATAGGTCATGAGCGAACCATGGTGTTTGTGGACAAAAAGAAAAAAGCAGACTACATTGCAGCCTTTCTTTGTCAAGAAAAAATACCATCCACTAGCATCCATGGGTAAGTATTTTTAAAGTGAAAGTCAGGTAATAGTATTAAGTGAAAGTCAGTTAATACTATATCTCATGAGAAGCTTTTATTGACACTTCATGTTTGGCCATATCTGCGTGACTTAGCTTGCCTTGTTTCAGATAGCCCTGTAATCCTCAGCAGTTCTGTCCAATTGAGAATGTAGTTTCTGAAGGCCAGTTCTCACAGCATTTGCTGAGTATATATCTTTCTGGTTGACCACACTTCAAATGCTGTGTATGAACTGGAGAATCTTATGCCTACTGCTAAAAAAAAATACTAGTATGTAATAAATTCAGTAGAATCAGCTGTTGTTTATATGTAGTTTTTGTCATCATTTGTGTGACCAAAACCAGACCTTTTGGTGTTACTGGTGAAATGATATTCGTAAATTCAAGTGGCAGTTGTGGACCTTCCACTCTGTCTTATAGACTTCCTCGAAGTGATGAGCTAAGTCAAGTCATATACCATACAGATTTCTGATGCTGTCACTTCTGCCTCCTTGATGCTTTCATGGACATAGCATTTGTATGGAGACCAATGTAAAGAGAAGATGCTTCTAACTTGTGTTTGTAGTCTTCTCATTAGTGTTGCACACCTGAACAAATGCTGAGGAACAAGGTGAAATAGTTGCGAATTCCAGGTCTAAACCCATCTAAAAAGATGGGGTGTCTTTCACGTAATAAGCTGGAATGTATTTCTGTGGTGTTTGTTTGTATGTATGCCAAAATGTAGGACAACAAACTGAATCTTAAGATTCCCAGTGAACCGTAGCAGATCAAAAATGTGGTTTTGCAGTATTTTTCATTTTGTAATATGAGGAAGGGACTTGAATTCTTGCCAATAAAATGATGTTTCAGGCAGTGTTCTGACAGACATTAGAGTATCAGGGTTGTAGATGGGTTAAAATGATCTTGGTTCACAGATAGAAGATGTTTGTGTGTATCCAGTTTCCTATCAGTTTTACAGGTGTGTGAAGGGTCATTTTGAGAAGATCAGGCCTTCTGTTCTTGGGTAACCTGAATTGCTATCCCACAACATGTTTTGTGTGTGCGGAGGTTCTTAACACACCTAATTTTCTGTAGAATTATTGCACTGTGAGTTAAGGTATACTTACAAAGAGAATAACTGGTTCCATAGAAGCTGCTAAACTGTCATGAATGTTACAGATTTCTGATTCCCGTGAGTTTTTGTAGTTGAAGTTGGTTAGGATAGTTGCTCTTCCCTGGAATAGTGGTCGCACCAGACTTCACTAAATATCCATGTTACACTGTTTTTGAGCACTGTTTTTTAGCTTTCTAATTTGTTCTTTCATTCGGACAACAAAGAACATGAATTAAAGTCTGATCTACTGTATTTAAGTACTGGATAATCTGTAAATATTCTTTAAAAATGGAAACCCCAGAACAAATCTAGTTTTCTTCTCGTAATGATAAACAAAAGGCAAGCTCTATACTGTTGGCTGGCTGTAATTTCCAGTATATCTGAGAAATGGCCTGTGTAGGAGTCTACCTAGACTTCATCTTTGCTATTCTGCTTCCCTGCTCCAAAGCAGTAGGAAAAACACTTCTAACTATGGCATGAAGAAACAATCAGTTAGTGGATCTTCTTAAGGAAGGCAGTGAGTTCGATACATAACTATCTTTGGTTCTTTTTAAAAAAAAATCAGTTTCTGTAGAGAAGTAGGTTAAAACAGTTGTTGTGTCTTACTGCTAATCAGTTAAAAATTCAGAAAACCTAAACTGGTAGTGTATGGGTGGTGGTTCCCCCCACCCTGAGAACAACTACTGTCTCTGAATCATGACCTTTTAACTTGTATCTTAAATAATACTGCAGATTTTTTGAGATATCCATTTAACCATTGCTATCTTTGTAGAGATAGAGAACAGAGAGAGAGAGAAGTAGCTCTTCGGGATTTTCGTTCTGGAAAATTTCCAGTTCTCGTGGCAACTTCAGTGGCAGCAAGAGGTCTGGATATTGAAAACGTCCAACACGTTATTAATTTTGATCTTCCTTCCACCATTGAAGAGTATGTACACCGAATTGGACGAACTGGTCGTTGTGGAAATACAGGCAAAGCAGTTTCCTTCTTTGATACTAATTCAGATGGCCATCTTGCACAATCTCTAGTTAAAGTGCTTTCAGATGTAAGTTTCCAATCTTAGTGCTTAACTTTTTCTGTTCTTTCAGATTTCACTTTAATGTACTGAGCAACTATTATTTCTTTGGTGCTGTTATGGAGCTCTTAATATGAATTGGTAAAGGAGTCAAAGTCTCTAAATTCACTTTTCTAATTGTGCAGGCCCAGCAGGAAGTTCCTGTTTGGTTGGAAGAAACTGCTTTTGGTTTTCAAGGAGAAAGAGTCTTTAGATCAGTTAATACCCAAAAGGTAAGTCTGGAAATGAACTGGAAGTCCTGGCTTTTAGAACTTTTTCTCAGTATAAAAATGTGTTTAGCAGTATATCTCCAGAGTAATGCCACTGAAACTGTTTCGAGTGTAACTGTATCCCTTATCTTAGCCGTGCATCTTCAAAGTGCTCAGTATTTCTGAAACTAATTTTGGACTACTTGCTTGACTTGGAATCTTACAGTGTGGCCTTACTAGCTGCATTAGTCTTGATCTGTAGTGTCAGGAATTACTTTGTGGAAGAAAAGCTTTGTGCAAACATGCAAAGGCTGTAGTTCCAGAAGTTTCTATGCTGCACATGTAGGGTAGGAACAAATAGTTACTAGTTATATAGTCACTGCTTGTTATGAGTTGCCCAGTCAATTCATTTGACTAAAAACTGCAGTTAGTTATAATTAGATAAATGCCCCAATTTGCTCCATTTCAAAGTTGTTCTTAATGTCTGTGATGAGGAGGAGCTTTCTGGTCTTGTAGTGTTGCTGATACCAGATGTTAAAATACAGATTGGGTAAATGAGACAGCCTAGGTGCCATAGCTTTCAAGTCACTCTGCAGTCACTTTAGGGTACAGTTTAGGATATAAATTCTATACTTACTCCTACTTGGAATTATTATTTTTTTTAGCTGATGTTTAATACTTCTTGCTTTTATCTACTTGGATTTTAATGCCTTCATCAAAGGCCTTTCCTTGATCTCTTGCTCATGTAAGAACTTTATCACATCTCAGTTGCATTCCAAACATTAATACTGTCTTAGAGACCACAAAGAGAAATACTCTCACTGCTTGCACAATGTCTGTCAGACCTTCCTTTACATTAATTATCTTTTTCTATACTATAATTATTGGAAGTATTGGGTGTTTTGGGTATATTTACCTGCCTGACTAGTTCCCTAATCAGATCTGAATCTTTTTTCTTTTTGTCTTCATGGGACCTCAGTTACACGCTTAAACTTTTGCTTTCTTCTCATGCTTGTAGTTTCAGTGGATCTTTCTTCTTTATTCCTGTTCAAGGACACTTTTTTAATTTGAATCGATTACTTTCAAAGGTGGATCTCATCAACTTTTGAGTCTAGATTGCTTCCAAATACACTCTTCCAACTCTTGCGGAGCATCTCCCAGCATTTCATGAGATCTGTCATTTCTAGGTCCAAGTCTGTCCTTCATGTCCTTTACGACTGTCCTGGGTTTGGCTAGGGTAGAGTTAATTTTCACAAGAAGCTGGGAGGGGACACAGCCAAGATAGCTGACCAAACTAGCAAAGGTGATATTTGATACCATATGATGTCATGCTCAGTATATGACTGGGGTAGCTGGCCAAGAGGCAGCGAGGAGGGATTGTGGCTCGGGAACAGGCTAAGCATTGTGTTCCAGGTGGTGAGCGATCGCATTGTGCATCACTCACTTTATATACTCTTTTATTAGTAGTGTTGTTGCTATTATTTCTTCTCTCCTTGTGTTGTCCTGTTAAACTGTCCTTAGCTCAACTCGTGAGTTTCTACCTTTTTCTTCTGATTCTCCTCCCCATCCCACCAGGGTGGGGAGGAGTGAGCAAGCGGCCGCATGATGCTTAGTTGCCAGCTGGGCCTAAACCACAACAATAACCTCTGAGTAACCAAATCCGATTGTGACTTTTCATCCATGTGCTTTTGAATAGACTAGTTTCAGGGGAAATCTGTCTGTTTGCCTTGGGAGTACTGCCCTCTTAATCACATACATGCAGTGCACCAACTCTTGAGTTGGAGATAATCAGGTTCTAATTCCTGTCTTATGAGACCTTCTGATGTCAGTGATTCTGACAGAAACTGCACATTTGCAATCAGCCCTCTTTTTTTCTTTGAAATTAACTATTAAAGCTGTTTTTTGCTGTTTTGCTATTACTGAAACAGAGGCTTGTATCTAGTGCTCAGTAAGGATCCTGATGCCCTTTCTCTTGAGGAAGAAAGGTAACATCTTATTTGCGTTTTTACAATATTCACATTCTCTTTCAAAGGGAATGCATGAAAGGGCCATTTGATAATCAAATGATGAATTTGAAAGAGGAATCTGTTGGGAGGATCTTATCTGATTATTTTGGGAAGATCTTATAGATGACTGGGCTTCATCCTTTTTCCAAAGGAAAAGGCTTTTGCTAGGGAAGTAGTGTAGACAGTCATTCTTCAAGCAGAAGTGGAAAAGGAAGTTTTTCCCCAAAGTTGTGTGAACTGTTTGTATTGGGTAAGAGAAGAAGTTGGGATCTGAACTTCGGGAAGGATTATTCCCACACCTGATAAAATCTGAGGTTGATTAAAGTGCATTAATTTCACACTGGGGTCTAAAAACCTTAGGTATAGAAGTTTAATGATGAAAAGAGTTTCTGTATTTATTTAAAAAATATGATGTTCAAATTACATTGAGAGACATGCATGCAGCACACTGAAGTTGCTTTGTAATGACTTTTACCATTAAGGGATTGAAAGTGTTAATGATACTAAACTAGTATCTGTTCTGTTTCCTAGAATTGCGGAGGCAACATGAACACAGGAGTGAAGATGTCATATTCTGCAAGGACATTTGAGTCATGGGATTAAAACTACTTTAGTACCAAACTAAATTCTATTCTGTTGTGCTTTAAGTGAACTGTTGCACTTAATGCTCCTTACCGTTGACCTTATGGAATGCTTAATGTTTAGAAGAGTAGCTCATATCATATGCTAAAGCTTTCAGCAATGTATGTGTAATCTGTTCTGATGAACCCAGTGATGATTATCACTTAATGTAGGGTATCAAAAGCAATTTTCTTAGGAGGCACTTCAGGTACTAAGTGTTAAAAATTTGTGTTTGATGCTTGGTAGCTAGTATGCTGCTGTAAAAAGATGGGAGTTTTGCAAGTGAGAAGTAGTAGATCCCTTGAACTTATTACTTTGTTACCAGAATTTTGCATGGGAAGATGATTTTTTGATCATTTTGCATTGTGAAGACCTAGTTTGAGAAAGAGCTTTATGTAAAGGGCTCATCTAAACTTAAATGTTCATTCATTTTTGTAGCAAGTCAGTTATAAAATTTGATTCTAATGTGATGACTTTTGAGATTAAGGATCTGTTAAATATCTTGTTAACAGTTACTTAATAAAAGCTTGAGGAGTGCATATTGATGGTTGCTTCTACATCAGGTGTACAAAAACATCTGTCATTGCAGTTTCATGAACTGGTATTATTTTGACATGCATGGAGCATGTGCATCTCCATATGGAACTAAAGGTCAGTGGCTATGTCTGCAACTTAGTTGAAAGACATGTTTTACAGAGCTGTCTTCAGAGAACGATGGAGCCCTGTATTGCTTCTAGTATGATGTTTTGCCTTTGACAGACATAACTACTCTTCTGTTACCTCTTGTGCAAAAGTTTGCTTTAGAACAAGCTTGCTGGCTGATGTCCGAAAGAGTTTTGCAGACTTGTAGAAGCCATAGAGGGTAAGCAGCCATTAACAGTNNNAGGAGCTTTTCTTAAAGTTGCTTTTTCTTTGATTTTTTTTTTTATTTACCAGTACAGTATGCTACAAAGATGCATATCATTGTGTCCCAAAGGAAAATGGCAAAGTAATTATAATTTGTATTGTCTTGCACAGCTGCACAAGCTTACAATCTTACCACGTTCTCTGGTATTTAGCACACAATACTGAGCACTGTTTCTTTTACAGTCTTCCCATTTAATACAGGGAAATAATACTATTAAGCTCTGCTTACAAGAATGAAGGTTTGATGCCCAAGTTTATGAGAATCAGAACTGACTTTGGCAGTACTATGGAATCCATTATTGTGGAAAAGTGGGCTGTCGTTCTTATTTTTTGTATGAATATCTTTTTGAAAGTACTTAATACTGTTATTTTTGAAGACTGTAGTTTTACTGCTACATAATGTGCAAAAAAGGAAAATAAGTCTTAATTGTGTACTTCTAAGTGAGCTGAAGGGATGGTATACCTAGATTGCAACTCATAAGCAGTGAGTGTATTTAAGCTCGAAATCTATAATTCAGAGTACAATACCCTGGGCAGCATGACTCCTTTTTCTGGCAAGTTGTCTTGAGAATTTTTGCATCCCTTCTGAATTTCAGGTAAGAATTTGAGGGTGCTTTTGGTTGCTGGCTGCAATGAATGTGAGTGGACTGTACTTTTTGGAGGAAGCTGTACAGCTGATGAAGCCTTGCATTTCTGTGAAAAGAAACCCAATGAAATAAAGTCATGGGCCACTTGTGACCTAGAATAAACCTGTGAAGGGAACCTGGCTTAGCCTTGTTTAAAGGTCCACTTAGGTCACTGGGTGCTTTTTTACTTTGCCTCCCATCTTAGGCCTTTTGATTTGGGGGGAGGTTGGGGGCAGCAGAGGGAGTTCTATCACTGTCTAAAAAGCTGTTCTGGCCCTGCTTTTCTTAATCACTTGCACTGAAAGCTAGATAAGAAAAAAAAATGGTGCTGTTCTAGCTTAGAGCTACTGTTACTGTAGTGCTGTGTCACATTTTGCTGCTGGAAACTATAGGTGCTCAAATTGCTCAGCATCTTCCTTTAGAAGCATGAAAAACTAAACATGGTGGAATTTAATCTTCTTTAGATGAGTTTTAAGGTAACAACTTGTCATAGCTGAGGCTATAAGGTGTGGTGGGTGGAAGTTAAAGCTGCGGCAATCTCGGGCTTGCATTTTATTTGTAGCTTGGAAAGTAGTGGTTAAAATAGCTTTTTAGTACATATTAGAGTTGATCAAACAGCATCTCAAACTACTCCTGCAAGAATTAAGAATGTTTGTATACAGGATGTTTTGCAGAACACATGGGCTTTCCTTAAAGATTTTGAGAAAAGCTTATTCATCTTTCTGTAATTTGGGATGGATGGGAAGAGGGTTGGTA
>JANXJC010000078.1:63915625-63954678 GCA_027564655.1 Leptodon cayanensis | reverse complement strand
GGGCGGCCGCGGCCGCGCTCCCCCGGCCCCTCTCGGGGGGCCGCCGCCGTCAGGCGGGGGCGGCCGGGCATCCGCCCTCGGCGGGCGCCGCCGTCCCCGGGGCAGGCTTTCCCGCGGGCGGCGGGGCTCAGGCCGGTGCGGAGGCAGCTGGAGCCGGGCGGAGCCTGACACCGCTCCCCGTGAGTCCTGGCGTCGGGGCGGCGGTGTCTGTCTGTCGGAGTGACAGGAAAAAGCCTTGCTTCGTGCTGAGGCCGGTAACTTCCTATTTGGGTACATCCCGTCGCAGTCGCGGCGAGGCAGAGGTCAGTGTTAGGCGAAACGGCCGTTCTGCAGCTCCGGTAAGCGAAAAGCGTTTTGTTTTTTTTTTCTTAGCAGAGGTCCCTCTGCTCGTTCTTGTGAGCGTGGGAAAGTGCGAAGTTCTTCCCGGGCGTTACCGGGGTGGATCTTCACCGGCGGTGATGCGCGCTTGCGTTCCCATCCTTCCAGATGTGCTTCCAAGACTCGAGGCAGTGCATGCTTCTGTGTCTCTCCGGGCCAGGCAACTCCTTTCGCTTTCTTTCTTTCACGTCCATGAGACAGTAAGAATTGAAACTTCCTATTTAGCTGATTACAT
Organism: Leptodon cayanensis; assembly: GCA_027564655.1. Classification (NCBI taxonomy): domain Eukaryota; kingdom Metazoa; phylum Chordata; class Aves; order Accipitriformes; family Accipitridae; genus Leptodon; species Leptodon cayanensis. The sequence continues at coordinate 63,954,065 of JANXJC010000078.1, read as the reverse complement.
TTGTCTCTTCTTGGGAAGAATACGATGCAGAGGCTTGGCTGTGGTTTTCTTTGTGCAACGACAAGAGTGAGTTCTCAAAACGTTTGCAGTATATGCAGTCCTCAAAGGCGGTAAAAGTGATTTCCCAGCTGCTGGCTGCTTAAATTGTTTGTATTTGCTCCAATTTTTTCAAAGTGGCCTATCAGATTTAAATATATTGGTCCCATGCTGCTTCTGTGCTTGCAGAGTTTCTGCCTCCTGGGAAAAAATAATATTGTATTATGTTTGTGCACACATGTGTCATGAGTATCGCCTACACGCACTCATGCTTACATTGGGGAAGCTGCGCTGAACTTCTCTGTAATGGACTGTGTGTTGCCTTTTGAAGCTAATTGTCTAAAATAGTTTAAATCCAACTAGCCTCTATCTGTGAATTAAGACACTAGGCAAGAGAATGTTTTCATGCTTGAAGAAAACTTCATGTATTGGGCAAAAGAAGGAATGGTCAGTTCAGATTTTTCTGTCAGATGGAGGCTAATCAGTAACAAAACAGGTCTCAAAAAGGATAAAAGGGGGGGGAAATGCTTTTAGCTTATATCATAGAGGCTGCAGTATTGAATGTTAAAGATCTTGACTTTTCTGTAATAATTATGTAAGTCTGGTAATTTTTTGCATTATTTGGTGCTTGTAGGGAACACTTTCAATTAAAAAATGCTGTACTGGGAGATCTCAAAATGTAGCTGGTTTTAGTAGGTTCCATGGAGCCTGGTTTCATGCCACCGTGCCATGTTTCAGCTAGCAGTTTTGACTATATAAAATTTTGACAATATAAAAATATTGTTAGTAGAGTTTACGGTATAGGTAGTAAACAAAAGAAAAACAGGATATATAATCTTTATGAGATGATCTGAATTAACAGGGTGATACAGTGATTGTCTATGCAGGTCAACACCCAGTTAAATACCTTTGATATCAAACAATACAGAGGATGCTCAACAGGACAAAAAACTTTTGGAAGGTGGTAACATAAAGACCATTTTAGATGACTGTGTCCTTTGGGGGAAGGAGAGGGCTAACATTCTGCTTAGATGTACTGTAATAGGAATAGCAGGTAAGTGTCTGGTAGTGATCTTATGTTCCTATAACAAGGTACGTGAGGTATTTAGCACCCAGCAGTGAAAGGTGGTAAGGAGTAGGTGAAGGTTAGCTGTGCAGAGGCTTCCCTGTCATGTTATACGTTCACTGCATTAATGCAATGGAGGCTGTAGCTCACTTCAGTAAATCTAGCTCCCACTATTCAGATATCGTGTCTGCGCTTCAGGAAGGGTGTGAAATACTGGGGAACCTTCGAAAGAGAATATAAAAAGATAACAACCAAAGGAAATGGAAAACAAACCTTTTAAAGAGGACTTAATGTATGCTCTATGTTTATATAAGGCTGCCATGAATATGGAGAAGGATATTTGATAGTGGAGTGTAAGCAATCACTTAATCACTGTGAAAAAGATAAGAGATGAAATGGTGTGTAGGTATTGTCTGTAGATCAAAATAACTCCTAAAAACAAGAATAAGTGATGAAATAGTCGTCTTAAGTGCAAAACTCACTGTTAGCTGAGTCTGTAAGGAGTCTGAGTTTCTAATATTTTCCAAAACACATGATTAAGTCTTTTTCAGAATGGCATATTATCCGTACAGGTAAGTTGCGGTGTCACGGTCATCTTTTCTGACTGCTAAAGTAAGAAAGTGAGGGTTTGCACTCATTTTGTTCTCCTTCCTTCTTGTGTATGTGGGAGCACAGGATTACCTGCATTGTTCTCTGCATTTTTGTAAGACTTGCAGCGCTGCAGTAGGACAGGGATTATAATTACATCCTGGGTTTTGGGCTGTAGCTGATTCCCTGAACAGTCCATCCTGGGTTTTGGGCTGTAGCTGATTCCCTGAACAGTCCAGGGAAGTTTTTATTTGCTTTCTTGTGAAACACAGTCTGCTAACATTATTCAAGTGGATCTGTGTTTTACTCTGGAATTGGTCTTGGTTTAAGAGGCAAGGCTGGACAAGGTGAGCTCATGCTCTGAAGTAGTACAGAAAATCTTCCTTCTGATTTTCTGACAGGTGTGTATGCTGTACGGACTTCAGGTTAAAACCACCCAAATCTGGCAACTGTAAGAGATATGGATCTGGCCACCCTCTCTTGATGAGAGTTCTATGTTTCTTTAAAGCTCAATGCATGGATTTTCCTGCCCTGCTCATCCATTTTTCTCACCTAGTTGCTTACCATGGCGGCGGCATCTTGTTCTCCACCTTTATTTGAGTGACTGTGCTCAAGGAAGGGGCACGAAGGCAACCATCCTATCTAATAATGTCTTCTTAACTGAAAACATCTGACACAAAACCATCTCTCAAAGTAGACCCTTGTAGCCAAAACAGACTTTGTAGTCCCCCAAACACTGAGCCGAAGAAGAAGCTCCAAGACCAAACCTGTACACAAAGCCTGTTTAAGCCCTAGCTTGGCTGTTTTTTCATTCTCAGTGAAAAAAAGAACAAGGAATGGTAGTGCTGCTATGAGAGCTGCAGTTCTCTCTGGTAGTGTCACCAATACTCAGTTCTAGTGGTATGGATGGCCTCGCGTTTCTTTTAACAAGCATTATAAAATCAGACATAACCATGTAGTTAAAATGAAAGAAGTGACCAATATGTAAAATTGAAGAAATTAAATCTTGTTCTGTGTTTGTAGCTTTAAGGTTTTTCCCTAAAAATTAAGTTTTTATGATGAGGTATAATATATTAATTAGCAAACAAATATTTGTTTTGCAGCTTTTGTATCTAGCTGAGCATTTTATACCTTAAGATTACTTAGAGGCTAATTTCTTACGCTTGTTCAGAAAATAGTACATTATATTTACTAGATATGGATTAATTATTTTTCTGTGTTAGTATCAAGCTGCATTTAGGTAAAAACTGTATTTAAATTCCAATGTACAGCATTTTATATTAAAACATATTCAATATGCTGTTAAATATTATTCTGTAATGGCAAGGTTTATCAAAGTGTGTTTTGAATCTGTAACTCTAGGCTGTACTAAACAAAATAACAGTTAATCAGTAGTTATTACCTGAACTGACCTTTCCTTGTCACTGTGTCCTTCAGGATTTTAGAACAACAGTATCTTATCCTTTTGTACCTATTTTTTTAATTTAGAGACTGAAAGAGGAAAACAGCTTTTTCAATTCCCATCTGATTTGCAGCTTTTAAATTAACAAGTCATTGAACTTGATGAATACAGCCTTTGTTCCTATTTTTTTTCCCACTATGGCATTTTTAGAACAAGTTTCTGTCCTCAAAAGTTAGCACAGCATTTCAAGGGGCTCTGCTCCATGCTGCTCCTTTGGATGTGTCTATAAGCTTAGTGGTTTCTGTTTTCTCAGCAAATATGTATTGTTTGAATTTATTTAATTTATGTGATTTTAGTCGATTATGGTAGCATTATGTTGTAAGGTAAGCTGTCATAATTTCAAATTTAAATAGGTTTATTTCTCAAAAGAAAATGCACCTAAGTCCTGTTTAAATCAAATTCTATTTAAATGTTGAAAATCTTATTCGTCCTGGTCTGAGGTTCAGCCGAATATTTTTAGATGAGTTAAGGACTGTGGGTTATGGAACCAGTGTGCTCAGGATCTTTCACTGCAGTGTGCGTTATTTTTCCCATGGATGAACTTGTCAGTGCATGATTTACAGGGATTTGGGAAAAGCCATTAGTGGTCCCTTACATTTACTGTTTCCTCCAGTATGTTTACATGTCATTCTTTTCTCCGACCTATGTAGAGAAACCTCTGTTTTCCTCTTCTGATGCTCACTGGTACTCATCCTTGATGGACTCCTGACCAGTCCTGGAAGCTGATGCTTCTACACCCTGTTATCTAGGAGGGAGTCTGAAGTTCATATTTGGATCATTTGCCTGAAGTGTCCTCTTTCCCTCTAGGATTTGTATAAATGCTGATGGATTTGAATCTTGGAGTTCTGAAAACCGATGGTTGTGGCTTTTCCAATTGCATCTGTGTGTAACATCACGCTCAGGTGGCCCAGTGGAGCCACGTGCAGCCTCAGGCTTCTGGCATTCAGCATTGGCTGATTTTGTACAGGGCAATGTATGTCTCTCCATATGGTAGCTGGCATGGCAGAGCTGTAGCAATTACTACTAAAGACTAAATAAAAGACAGTAGTGGCTATTCAGCTTCTTTCTAGTTGTTAGGAGAGTGTCAGACTTAAGAGCAAAGGATGCCCTGTCAGGTTCCAGCAAAGATGTTAGAAATTCTTGAAGATGACTTGGCATGTTTTATATAGGCTAAAGGCATACTGCCTTTCCATTTATAGATGTACCATGTTCTTTATTCACAGTGTAACAGCTGCACTGCATGCAAAGTATGTGTTTGTGTAGTTAAAAATAATCTTCGAATTGGATCTGAATGCAAAAAGCTTTCCTGTCCCAAAATGGGGGAGTAGGGTGATTAAGAAATAGTCCTAAGTAGACTATGGGGAAAAGTTACTTTGGGAAATTTTCTCCTCTGACTCCTTTAAAATTTTAAACTATAGCTCTTCCAAGCAACTTGAATTTCAAAATTAAAATGGAAAACCAGAGGTTTTGGTATTGAGAAAGCCTTGTTTCATCAACTGTGTTACACAATTTTTAATGTATTTAATGAGACCTTCATTGAGATTGCTCCTTCCTGCAAGAAATCTGGCTTTGGTGAATCAGTTTTCAAAATAGTTGAGGAAGACAGTTCTGTTCATGCTATTTGTTTAGTCATCAGAATTCAGCTTTTATAGGTATCTTTAAGTGAAGCACTTGTTAATTTATGATGTGACTTTTACTCTGGAGTGTTCTTTCACCACTTTTACATATGTGATCTCTTAAGTAGACAGCCAAAGAGCTATTTAGTCATGTATCAGTATAGTGACAACCACGTAAGATGGGAGCAGGGTTGTAACCTGCTGAGTCACTACCCTGGTCTCTGACATGTAGTTACTAGCAGCTGGCATGTCAAATAACTGGGTGCTAATTGGTACTGGAGAAAGTGGAAGGAGGTACAGCATAGCATCAGGACTGAGCCAAATCAACAGCTCACAGGTAGGAAGAAGTGTCGTGGAGGTCTCTCCCCAGTTCTCTATTTCACCAACTCAGATGCCTGTCAAATCATGTAGCAAGTTGCTTACATTTGCTAATACAGCACAAATACATTTTTTGCTTAGTTTTCTGCTATTTTAGCAAGTGGACGTGACTTACTGTGTGATGAGCACTAGAAGAGCACTAGGAGAGGGGGAAAAGGTAGGTATGGGTACAGGATGAGGAGCGCTCACTGCGTGTGGATGCAATCTTTGTTTAAGCTTTCTGGTGAGCGTGCAGAACTAGAATTTTTCAAAGGCTTGTAGCTTGTAGCAGATTTGTCATGCCTGATCTTTTAGCACTGTGCTCCACTGTGGTGGAGTATGTGGTGGTATGTGGTATTCTTGGCAATTCCCAAATGCTAAAGCATTTCCTAATGCTTTTCAATTCCAATTGCTTCCTAAAAAAGTGTGGGATTGCTGGAGCTAGTCAGAGGAATGTGATAAAAAAAATGTTTTCCTTATTCTTGGAAATAGCTGAACTATTTTGGCTGAAATGCAGCCTCTTCTGTCTCATGTTCCCTCAAAAACAGTGAACTGCCATATGTAGAATATCAGCAGAAACCATTAGAGCTTTGCCAAGTTGTAAGCAAAGACAGTGGGAAGTGTTTGATAAATTTAATAGGTTTTTTTTCCTTTTTTCTTTCTTTTTTTTCTTTATCTAGCAGATTGTTCTTCATCTCCCTGCTAGAGTGTTTGTACCCTTTGAAGTGTTTTATGCTTGAACCAAGGCCATGGTTCCACTCAAACTGTCTTCATTTTTCTCACAAATTCTCAGCAAAGACCTACAAAATAATTTAATTTCCAGAAGAAGGGTAGCTGCTCCCAGATAAAGTCAGTGTCCATGTCAACTAATGGTTGCTTTTTTTGTGCCAGATCTTCTATTGAAATGGACTGTTAATTTTATTAGAAACATTTTGTAAATTGATTCTTTCTTAGGCTGGAAGGGACTTTGCATGTTCATCCTGGGGAGAACCATCATCTTCATTTTGGTCTTGATATTAGCTGATTTCTTTTTTTTTTTTTTCTCTTTTTCTGAGTAGTCCGCAAAGTAGGAAAACCTATTAGCCCTTTTCACTTAGAGCAGTGTAATCAAGTTCAGTATTGACAGCTGCTCTGTGGTGACATTGCTTTTCTCTCTTTTTGCTTGATTCTTTTATAGTTGCATATATTTGACATGGTGCTGCTGCCTCTACGATCGGGAAGCAGTTGTTTCTTTACATACTGTTATCTAATCTTAAGGCAGCTTTTACTGTTCTTTGTTACTCTGTAGTTATGTTCAGTGAATCTAAGGAAGAAGTCAATCACTAAGGGAAATTCTTTAATTAGTCACGGCCATAATAAGTAATGGTTGATGCAGGTAAGTGGAAAGCCTGTGTTTTGAACTATTGGTTTCATTTCAAGTAGTCTTTACAACACAGAATACACAGTGAGCTTTTATTACATGTTGCTAGCAGTTAAGTCTACAGAAAAGAAAGAATAGAGCCTTATTATTTATATCAAGCGCCTTAAACTCTTTCCTGTAAACAATTATATGTATGCTTATCTTCACAAGCCACGCGAAGGATTTGGTGTTCTCATGAACAAGTATATCCCCCAAGATTAAAGCCATATTTGTAGAGCTGTTGCAAAAACATTTTATTTGACTAATAAAATTATTTACTTTTTAAAGTTTATAAAAAAGTACTTATACCCTTGTAGCATCTGTAACTCGATTTGTCATCGGCTTACCATTCCTCCCTCCTCTGTCAGATAGTTTTGATTGGGCACATCATCTTGTAGTGCTCTTGGTTATTTTGCTTGGTTTTGTTGATGTTAATAGTCATCTTTGAAGCATGTTGGTTTGCTGCAACTACTCGTCTCCTAGCTGATGAAATACTGACTACCACTACCACTGTTGACCACAGCTGTATAGCAGTCATTGGTGTGTGGTCCTATGAAGTTGGCAAAGCCTTTTTTAGAGTCATCACTATGATTTTTCTTTATTTTTGAATGGAAGGTAGTTTTCCTGTAGCCGTGACTATGGGACTGATTTTTTTACTTTGGTACCCTTCTTAAACTTTAAAAAATATAATAAGAATAAACACACACTTTAGTGCTTACAAAATACTTTCTTAGCTTTAACAGAGTAGAACTTCCAGTATCTCATCAACATTGCTATGGACTACGTTAATTCTAAAATTTAAAAATAACTATCTAAATATTTCTAAATCTACATCTATTTTTAGTTCTGCACCTACTGGTGCCAAATACATGGAACAGTTGCCTAAGGTTCTTTGTTTTTATTGCCATCAGTAGTGTAATTTGTCTTTACTGCTTTGAGAACAAGAACTTACACCCTAGGTAATGAAAGTAGTAATAGATACTCTTTTTGTAACTGCTTTGTTTCTTGTTGGTACACGTCTTGCTACGGCTGTATATTAGGAGTGTGTCACTGGTCAAACTCCTCCCTCATTTCTCTTCTTACCCCATGTGCCCTTTTCATTTTTTTTGTCCTGTTTTGCACTGTCATAGCCTCAAAGTTTATAAATGCTTCCTGAGACAGACTGAAAATAATGCTTAAGATGAGTTCTGCCAGAAACTGAACACAAAAAGCATTTTTTTTTTACTATGGTTTTATCTTCTAGATTACTGTAGAACTTTATTTTGTAGCAAAACCAAGAAGTTTTTGTGGAAGGGACCACAACGTAGGGCAGAACCCCTTCTGCCTATATCCCACCTATAGATCTCTGTCCCAAACAGTGACCTGGTGCACATCTGCTTCCTAGTGTGGTCCGAACCTGTGGGAGGAGGAGATGCCTTCTTTGGTCTGAAAGCTGCTGGTGTACCTGTTCTAGGGAGAGAGCACTTGCCTCCCACCTGGACCCCTCCTGAGATGTAGGTTTGCTTGGAGAGCTGGAATTCCAGCAACTCCTCAGATAAATCTGAAAACCTAATGCGAAACAGGGACCCTAACTAACTGCAACAATAGTAATACCCACCTTTTGCTTATGAACGTAGTAGCTAGAGCTCCTTGTCTAGTAAGTAGGAATATCGGGCCCTAGGCTTTCATCTGCTGAAGGGGGTCTGAAACCTCTGTTTTCTACAGGCAGATCTCCTACCTAGTAGCCAAAGGTGTCGTCTGGGTTGCAACATACTCTGCCCTTGATGTTGGAGTTGGGCCGCTTTACAGACGGGGTTGTTACCGACAAGCTGATGAAGCGTGGGCTGGATGAGCAGGCAGTGAAGTGGATTGAAAACTGGCAGAACAAATGGGCCCAGAGGGTGATGTGATGGTCAGTGGCACCAAGTCGAGTTGGAGGCTGGTGACTAGCGCTGTACCCCAGGGGTCAATACTGGGTCCAGTCCTGTTGATCATCTTCATTAGTGATCTGGGTGACGGGGCAGAGCGTACTCCCAGCAAGTTTACCAATGGCACAAAACTAGGAGGAGTGGCTGATATGCCAGAGAGTCCTGCTGCCATCCAGAGGGACCTCAACAAGCTGGAGAAAAGGGCTGCCGGGAACCCCATGCGGTTCGACACGGAGAAGAGCAAAGTCCTGCACCTGGGGAGGAACAACCCCAGACACCAGTACAGAGAGAGGGCTGACCAGCTGGAAGGCAGCTCGGCAGAAAAGGCCCTGGAGGTCCTGGTGGACACCAGGTAGAACATGAGCCAGACACTTTGCAGAGTGTCTTCAGGTGTGGTGTCTGGGACACTTAGCTGGGATAAAAACAATGTGAAGTCACCCTCTTTCGGCTGAGTGATGACCTGGGACTGTTGCCTGCTTCCTGAACAATTGGTTTATTAGGTGGTGATGCACAAGAGATGTGGGATCATTCCTTTTCCTGCAACAGTCTTCCTTTTCAAAGGAGTTCACTCTGCTTGGTCAATCTGCTCAGAAGACAGGGCTAGGCAGGCTGGATTGCAAGCGGGTGTAAATATATTTCTTACCAATTCTTTACACGGTCCTTGGAAAGTAAATTGTTTAGGTGGATTGGATTGCCCTCAGAAGGATTTCAGGTGCATTTACCTCTCTCTTCTTTATAGGAAAAGTATACACTTATCTTAGGAAGACTCCATCAAATTTCTCCCTTGGTGCAGGAAAGTAACTCTTGGACAAAGCAATACTTAACTTGAACGCAAGTGGGAAGTGCTGAATAACATTATTAACTCTTACACAAACGCTTACGAAGTATTACAGGGGCATCTTTACTTGAAGTATATTATTGTTATTTTTATTTTATGACAGCATTTCCTGCCCAGATACTGAAAAAGAAATGTTCAACTGTTTGATTTGGATGCTCGTCCTGCTCTGCAGCTGTATAGCAGGTATGTTTCTTGATTATTAGCACCTGTCTTGCCTTAAGAAAGTTTTCCAAAAGGTGACCTTCTCCAGATGAAATTTCAAAGAGTTTTGAAAATAAAGAAAATGTATTTTAAAAATAGAAGTTAGTAGGTGATTGACTAACTAGTGTACAGTATATAGAGAAAAATGGCACTCTTGATGTCCTGTTGTGGAATGTTAATTGTCATCATCATAGCCTGGATTTGTTTTCTTTTGTATTTAAAGTATTAAAAAAAAAAAAAATATTTTAAAACTTACCTTTCCCCTGTTGCAAAGCATGTAGAAGGGGCATCTGTACCTGGGAGTCATATCAGAGTTCAATTCTTGTTGGATTGTGAAAGCTGGTAACTTTGGAGAACTGCTGATGGAACGAACTGATGTTTATGTAACATGAACAGTTAAAATGCAGTTAATGTCTACTGGTTTTGGACTGTTTTAAGTCCAATATTACCTATTCAGAGATTCATGCAATGCCTACTAATGTTCTCATTCCTATTTTAAAAAGTCACCTGAAAATGTGTGACTACTGATTTTTTTTTTTTTTTTTAATTATTTTTTAATTTTTTGTTTAATGTGGTAGTTCCACAGTCAGTTTAAGCTAGCACGGGTAACCACAGCAGTTGGAAGAGCAGGTAGTTCTGCACTCTGTGCACCTCTCATCTCTCTCTTCCTCCACTGGAGTGCATGTTTGCGTGGCTAGTTGTGAAGTGGTGAGGAGTCTGATCTGGGAGGACGGATGTTATTTTTTGCCAGACTTTTATTTTTCATATGTATTGGTTTCCTTTTGGTTCACTACGCAGGCACTTCTGACACGCAAGGGGGGATAACAGCAGTGAATGAGTGGTTGAGGATTAAAAATGCTTGTGACAACAGTTCCACTTTAAACTGGTTAAGTTGAATAGTATAGGTTAGAATAGGAAATCACAAGGACAGAGATAATGACTTTGTGACAATAATTGAAAGTTCGTGTGCAATTTATCACAGACAACAAACAACAGTAATTTATTATATAATGGTATTTGTGTCTTAAAATTGTTTGGGGATTACATGGAAGAGGGGTGCATATGTTTGTAGAAGCTTGAACAATACATGAAACAGTGCAGGTAATTGCTTACAACTGATATACAGTAAAATTTGTGCAGTAGAGTGTAAAGTAGCCATTAGTATGACTTCGAAACATAATTTACTTTGAAACAAAAAGGCCACAAAAAAAAACATAGAAAGCAATTTACAGTTAATACACCCAAAAAGGAGAGAATTACCAGAAAACAAGGAAGAAAGTTTAATATTTGATTCCCTTTCATTCCTACATTCTAGCAAAGAAATTCTGTCTGTAAAAGTTGGGGATATTTTTGTTTTATTTAACAGATTTATTTATGAAATTTGTATGAAAGAAATAAGCAGCAAAAAAATAAATAGCTAGTTCCTTGCAGGACTCTAATGGATGATTCTTGCACTGTTTGATAACTTTGTTGCTGAATTCATTCATTCAGCCTGCTGCTGTGTTTCCCTTTTACATGCATTTTTGTATACAATTCCTGCCCTGTATCTGGGAATATAAATTCTATGAGGGGTGAAAGTACTACTGAGATACTGAAATATATTGGAGCTTAGTTGTAAATTTTAAACTTACCAGTTTGATGTATTTTCCAATATAGTAATTAGCAATAACATCTAAATGGCATGTATATCTTTTACATATAGGAATGCTTTTTTAAAAACAGATTTAAAAGACAAGAGTCTCTTTTCTTCATTTTCAACTATTAAAAAACATTTGGATTGAAATGTCTCCATTTTTTCTGGGAAGGTATAGAAACATCATTCTTACATAATACCTATAGTAATACAGTAATTAATGTGAACTGAGTTTCCAGACAGCAATATCTGATGTGAGTGACTAACTTAGCAGTTTATTTCAAGTCCATAGAAGAAAAATCTAATTAAATGATCTGTAGACAACAAAATAAGTTATCATTTTTCCACTGGTATTTTAAAAGGAATTAGGTTATGTGATATCTTTGATTTTGTTTTTAGATGAAAACTCTATCAGAGATGCTGACATTTTTCCGTCATCTCCTGAAATTGAAAGAGGATCCACCCTGAAACTATTTTGTGTTCTTGGAAAACTCTACACACCTCACAGAAATGCAAGCCACATCATCTGGAAATTGAATCATGATTTAGTTCCTCAGGAATACTATAACATTGTGAACGAGACTGTATCTAGTATAACCATCCATAATTTCACTTACAGCAAAGCTCATATAAAATGTTTCACTAAGTACTTGGGCAAGGAACAACTTTTGGTTCACACTGAAGTTAAAACTGGCTGTAAGTAGAAATGCGGAAAAATTAATTTTAACATTATTTAATAATTTAAAATTTTTACTTTTAAAACAACTACTTTTTTTTTTTTTAGCTTGTGGCATTGTAAGACACCTCTAGCTCCTTTTTTTTTTCTGAAAATAAAGCATGAAATTGCAGGCATTCCTTGCTGACACTGGTCCATAACCTCTCTGACCCTGACTTTTGGCCAGATTAAGTGAGTGGAGGTTTTCTGTTGAGTTCAGAGGGTACTGGGTCTGTTCCTTTGGTTATGTCTTTTGTCTAGCGTAGCCAACTTTAGCTTTCTCCAGGGAGAACCTCTGTACCAAAGAATTTATAATTACAATCTCATATGGAGAAGGTTACAGGATAAATATGTACACAAATTCTCTAATTTATTGAACAGATTAAGTCCAGATTGTACGGACGTATGCCTGGGGATCCCATTCTAATAAAGAAGCAATAAATGCAGAAAAATAGATCTGTGGAATAAAAACCAGCAGAATGTATTGCCTGTCTGCAAAGTTTACCGTGCCATAAGCTTGTAAATAAAACAAAGATCTTTCCAGTGTTATATTAGGTGGGACAGAAAAGTACTGTTTTGGAGAGAGGGCTTTTTCAACCAGTTTATTTCACTGGGTGCAATTATCTTCCTTTCAACTCCAATTTCTTCTATCGAGTGAAGGAGTCTGGCTTTAACAAAGAAGTCTTTGAGGGTGTTACATTTTTATGGATGACTTCAGACTATAGCGATTGCAGAGGATGGTTTCCTTTGTGCTATCTTGCTTATAAGATAAAGAGAGTTCAGAATTAGCGATCTCTTCAAGGTCATATAGATACATTTCCCAGGAAGCTGTCTTCTGCACATTAAGGTTGTGCAGGCTTCTCGGATTAGGGGTTTTCATAGGGTATGTGGTTAGACATTCTGGGAAGGAAGTAAGGGGAGTTTTATCTTTCAAAGAATGCCTTTTCCTGAACTTCTGTGCTGTTTCTTTGTTTTCCTCTTACTCTCTGGACTGGCCTTGACCTATAGGCATGTTGCAGAGGGTGTACTTAGAGGTTCAGGAAATGTATGTAGTGGTTTGATATAAGATAGGTAATGAGTTACTGCAAAAATACTTTCAGGCCCACTTAGTTAAGTACTTCTGAGAAGTAGCTGGAGAAAATCTCCCTGTCACCCCAGGGGAAGAAAGAGTGGTTTTGATTTTGGCTTTGTGAGGATTTTTGAGGGCAGTAAGAAATTATAAAATGAAGTGCTATGCAAGACACTTAGTGAAGTTGCCATAATCTGCTTTTTGACCCAACAAAATCGGTTGTACATTAGACTTACTTATTTTTACTGGGCTTTTTTTTTTTTTTTAACCTTTGTCGTTGTAGTTCCACCAGAAACACCAGGAAATATTTCCTGCGTTTTTTACTTTGATGCTAACCTTACCTGCACCTGGACTTCAGGAAGAGAAACACATCTTACGACAAACTATACTCTTTACCGAAAAGTGTAAGTATAGGATGTATTGGGAATTGGGTAGCTGGGGAGAGACCACCATCTCCGTTCCCCTCATATCCTGACTTCTCTTTAAAGAAAACCTGGAAACATTGTGGAGTTCAGAGTCACGGCATTTCCTCAGTAAATTCAATTAATTGGGGGTTGATAACTCTTGAAAAAAGTTAAAATCTGATACCTCTTTACTATGCTGCATAAAGGAAATTAGCATTCTCAACCCAATATTCAGTAGACAAATGTTTACATCAGAATCGATATTCACTTGTTTCCTTGAAGTAACATTACTGATTAGATGAAAAGCTGAATAAGTCTAGGTACAAATGGAGAATGGAGGCACTTTGTGGGAGTGTTACCCAGAAACTTTCTGTGTAACTAATTATCCTTATTTTGGATGGGTAAAAAAAGATTACTTCCTCCTCTACTTTAAACAATTCCCATTTAAAACTAGGAAAGCCCCTGTTACTCTGCTTGACATGAGTAGCATTTAACCTAGGGACGTTTGGAGTCATAAGGTTTCAGTGAAAGAATCCTGAGTTAGTTGTCCTTTTTGGATTGCTTGCATCTGTGGATTTGTATTTACAAATACAAATTATGTAGTCTTATGCTTTCTAGTGTTTTTGTGACCCCGTTATAGAAGCATAAATACTTGATAATTTCAATTTCCATTAAATTTCAAATATTGTTAAGGAGCTTACTTTTTCATAAGTGACTGTGAAAATGGTGAAATCAGTGTTGTTCCAAGGCGGATCTCAGATACAATTTTGAAGGTGATAGCACAGATTTTGTCCCAAATATACTTGTCAATCTGTTCTTCATAATAGAGCTGCTTGTAGTGCTCTTTTTCTGTCTAATCAAGACTCTAGGTAATAACGATTTGATGAAGAGTTTTCGAAAATGCCTAAAATTATTCTTGAGAACTGGAAGGCATTCAGACTCCAAAGGAGACATTTTGGTATTGTAAGTTATGCTAGCGTATGGTATCTTTTTTATTTAAATGGTAGGCCAGGAAAACATCTTTAGTTTTATCTCTGTTTTAGGCTTGACATTTTAGGCTTCCATCTTCATTAGGTGGCGCTTTGTTACTCCTTCTAGTGTTTCTACAGTTTATAACTTAGCTGAGTTTGTGAAACCATAAACTAGAACAGCCATTGAAAGTAAGTTTCAAAATTGTTTCTTCCTGTACCAGCACAAATTCTTCTTTCATCACACAGTGAATTGAATTGCGGAACTATTTCGAGTAAAACCTAACCGTTAATTTTAATCCAGATAACTCTCCAGCTGAGTTTATCATATGACTACAAAAGCACTGGTACAAGGGGGCAGAGAGCTGTGGATGGAAACAAACAGCTATGCGTGTTAGGGAAGGTAGGACTGCTTCCTTTTGCAGCAGTGCAGGCTTACACTAGCTTAAAAAAGGTTCATGAAATACCAGCCTCAGACTATTTTCTGAGTTACATGAATGATGTGCTTACTTGCTGCATAATATGAAATACAGGCCCTATATATGAGTTTTTATTTGTTGAAGAATTTCTCTGTGCGTCGGTAACATGAAACAAATGTTGTTAGCTTTGCATCCCACACTACTTATTATGGAAATATATGCTATGAAGACAGCATGTTGTCAGTGTTTTCTTTCCAGAAAATCTGTCAAATTCTATTACTTTTTAATAGCTTGGCAGTGATACAGTTTGGCTTTTCTTTTTCTGTATTTAAAAGATGAATAAAAGCTTGTTATTACATAGTTCCATGTGGCATGTGTTACTAGCTCTATCTTATCTATATTTTTAAAGGAGGTCTTGTGTGGAGTTACATGATTTCACTTCTCTTTGAGATTGTAATCTGAAGTAATAATAGCATGTGGATCCCCCATTAAGGCATTGTTACTCTTCATTATTGCTCCTGCAAAGTTTTCTTGCTAATTGCAGTTAAAACTAATTGAGTCTATGTAGGCTAGTTATATGCATTTGCAGGAGGGGAGCAATTAGGAAAGAGTATTCGTTTGCAGTAACATATTATCGAAGGAGATATTCACTGGTAAAAATGGCCTGCAACCTCAAAAACATATAAATAATAATTAAATAGTAATAATCAGAGTTATTCTAAGAAAATCCTCTAATTTCTAACTCCTTTTATTTTTCTCTTTTATTTTTTAGGATGACAGAAGGAGGGGTGACTCTTCCAAATCCAGTGCACTCCTGCAAAAACAAAACGGAGTCATGCTCATTTGTCTATCCAGATACTCCATTTAGTAGTTCTTTTTGTTTTCAGGTGAAAGCTGAAAATGTTTTGGGTGAAGCCTCATCAGATTGTGTTCCTATACCTATGGAAAAAATAGGTAATTAAAAAAAAAAAAAAAAGAGTTAAATGAAGATAAAGCAGTTGAGCTGACTGTACCTTCCCCAATGCTTTTGACTTCCCTGTAGCATACAGGTTAGAGAACTCTGAAACCAGTTGTGTAATCGAAGTTGGTTTACATAGAAGAAAATAAAAATAATTTTTCAATATAATAGTTTTGAAACCATTATTTGGATTTCATTTGGTTTTAAATTGGTCTCAGTTTTGAAATGCCATCCAATTTTAATTGTTAGCTAAAATTATGATGTCTCTGACATTACATTTAGGGTTTAATAATAAGTTTCATAGGCCCCAGTTTTTTTCATTAAAATTTGGATGCTTCCAATTCTCTTATGTTTTAACTGATGGTCTTTCCAGGTAAAATTCTTCAAACTGGTTGGTGGTGCAGCAGCAATTTTCAGCAATTTCTTGGTCTTACCAAGAGGTGGTGAAAAATTATAATGTGCTGTATTTATACTATGAAACGTCTAACTACAACAATAATTTTTTTAAGCTAATATCTAACATATCCATTACAAATGACTAAGTTTTTAATTACTAACAAGTGAAGGCCATATACTAAAACTTTTTGTGAAACTAAGTCGTACTCAGACTGTAATTTTGTATTTTTGAGTGGTGCTAGATGTCAGTGCAATATCTAGCTGTAAATGAATAGCAATATTATAATTTCTCCAGCCAGGTCTACCCATCATTTACTCTGCTGTTCTACTTTCTGGTTAGGAATGTTAAAAAACCACCTGTTTTGTGATTCCCAGGAGCAACAATAATATTTTGTCTATCTCTTCTCCCTCTGCTCTGTGCTGCATTTTCATCTGTTCATTTTGGCGTAGTTAATCAACAGCCCTTTTAAATGAGTATTTTTGCTGCAGCACTCCATGAGCTCTCCAGCCATACGCTCCTTTACTCCTTGTGTTCAGACCTGCTGTGGCTCCTCATTACTTTCCTCACCCTCTGTACCAGCCGTCTCTTTTCTCAGTGCAAATCCATTCTTTTCCCATCATCTCCTTCACACTTCTCTCCCGCTCAAATCCTTTTCCACTGACTTCTTCCCTAATCTGCAGTTTGGACTTGACTTTGGCATCCCAGCTCCGCTTTGTTTCTTTTCCCTGCTGTTGTCTCTGAGGAGTATTCTTCAGTCCTGATACAGATGCAAGAAATCTGCACATCTGTTTGAGAGCAGGTTTGTCAGCATTAAATCAGTTATGTGTGCAATCTCTCTTACAGATAACTTCCCATTTGTAGATTTATGTCTATAAAATAGACCATCATGTGAATACCTGAGAGGATGTACATTATTGGGATAATAATTAAACTTCTTGGAACACACATAGATGGAGCAATTCTGGACTTTTATAAAAGCATATTCCCCAGTTACTGTTTTTGTTTCTCCATTCTAGAGAAATTTGAACCTCCTGAAATACTTTCAGTTAAAAAAATCACTGGTATAAAGCAGTTGCTTGTAGTAACCTGGAAAATGCCTGAGAAGATTATCCCTTCACAAGATTTAGTTTGCCGGGTTCAATACAGAAACTTGTATTCAAACTCTTCGGTAAGCTACATAAATTTTCTTCTGAAAGTTCGCTTCTTTGTGACTAATTTCTTCATGTTATAAAAGGCTAAGTAGAAAAAAGGCAACAAGTAGTTGGAAATAATGATTAAAACCTTGTTATTTTAGTGGACCATACATAATTAAGTATGCATGATCTTAAGATCATTGTTTTGTTGTCTAGGATTAATTGTTTTCTTCCTTTTGGTCAATGTCTGTTTTGGTACATACTATACTTTTTAATATATTGCTGTAAAAGTCTAAGGGATGATCTTAGGCTAAGGGATTACACACACAGTCAGTCAAAATATTTTATTTTCCTGTTCCGTTTTGATGTTGAAAACAGCATTTACTCCCAACCACGATAGTTGAATCAGATTAAGATGGACTAATGATACATTAATTTTCAAGTGAATTGAACTATGAATTTTACAAAATGGAAAATAAGAGAAGTTATTTTTCTGAGTTTGTCTTTCTGACACTTAAATGGAACTATTATAGAAAAAGCAGTATTTAGTCTTTTGCTTCTTTCAGATGGCCTATTCCAATGCTCCTCATTATGGAAGCAATTCTGTTTGCAGTCTTACTGTTTCCTTTTCCAAATTTTAGAATGGGCCAGGTTGCTTGGCTTTTCTTTTTAAGTTCATCAAACTGAGATGTCTGCCTTGACCTTACCATTTTATACATTAAATGTGTAATTCTGGCAGAGAAGAATTAGTTGGGATAACTAATAGTAGTCCTCAGAGCTTTAAAAAAGTTCCTGATACTAAATATGTTTCTAAGTAGCATCCTCCTCACATTCTCATGGCAAGCATCTTTACTGTAGATAAGATATATTAGTTGTTGGATTGAGGATATAATATTTGGGATGATCTGATGGGCAGGATGGCTCAGGTCCACCTGGGATAATAGAAACTGAACTTACACTTATTTAAAAGACCTGTTCAAGATGTTTATCCCTTTGGAGTCAAGACACTGTTGTCCTTGTGATGATTACATGCATGTGAGATCCCTCCCAAATGTTGAAAACATTCACATTTTTGTGAAGTAACTGCATTATTGTGTATTTTTTCTGTTTGTCAGCACCTGCATAAGAAATCACCGGTTTACTTTTTCACTATCAAATACAGTCTACATCCATTTTCTTCCTCAGAACTTACCAGCATTTTTCCACAGACATTCTAGAGAAAAAAATAGTAGCCATGAGCAGTAAAGACAAAAATCCAATGAGTTTAGTTCTGTAGGATCTTAGACAGGCATTATTCATAGTCTGTCTAGCCAATCCAATGGCAGTGGCCAACAAATACAACATCAAACCATCAGTTAACACAGGAGCTGTTTTCTGTCTGTCAGCACATACATCCAAAATGGGAAAAAAAAAAGAAGTTTGAGCATGACAGGTATTTTCTTGACCTTTTAAGCCTTCCTACCAAAACAATCTAAACAATTAACCAAAATAATCTAAAACAATTGCTGTGAACTGTTT
This sequence comes from Leptodon cayanensis, assembly GCA_027564655.1. Lineage (NCBI taxonomy): Eukaryota > Metazoa > Chordata > Aves > Accipitriformes > Accipitridae > Leptodon > Leptodon cayanensis. The sequence goes on along the minus strand of JANXJC010000078.1, from coordinate 63,935,381 downwards.
TTACTGAGTTAAAACAGCTGACCTATTTTTCTACTTGCATATGCAAAGTTTCTAATTATAATTAAATATTGTTAACAGCCTTTCGGCAAGTAACTAAAAGCTAGTCTGGGGTGTCTGCAATTCTATGTCAGGTTCTGCATGAGGTTGATAATAGTTTTGAAGCCCTTTTTATTGCATGTTGGCTAAAAAGCCTGTCACCTAGTAGTGGTTTGTAGATCCCTGAATTCATTCTCATAGAAGCAGTTTTCTATTTTTGACATCAAGTTTCTTGAGATCAGAATGGACTAAAATTTTTAGTTTCATTAGGCAGTGCGCTTCCCATTATGATATTCAAAGGAGGGGTGTCTGCATTTTGTATTGTTAGAGTTTGATTCACTTTTCGTTGGAAGGTTCAACTGGTGGAAGACAAGGATTTCTGCATGGGTTTTTGGCCCCGTTGTTGTAAATCTTTGTGACATTACTACTTTAATTTGGCTCCCAAGAGGGAATCTTCCTTATTCTAAAACTTACCTTTGCTGACCTTCTAAGAATTTAGCTAGCTTTAACATTTATCTTAGCGTCTTTCTGTTTCAGTCATCTGAAATTTGAGAGGAGAGTTGTTAGTTACTGATTAATTTTTGCAGTTTGGAAGAGAAGAGTTACATCTTTCTATAGTTCCTGTTGTTTTCTTCTGCTTCCCATTGTCAGTCCAGTTGAGTTGATGCATCAACTCTTAATTCCTGGTTTTCATGTCTTCTTTCACTTTTTGTTTTGAAACAACAATCTAGCTTCTGACTTCCAGCAGTGAAATGTGAGTGGGCTCCTTTTAAGACAAGGAAATTACTCACTTTGTCATTACTTTTCCAAGAAGATATTGCATCAGTTATTTCTCATACTCTTGTCTTCATTCACCACTTAAAGGCTCCATGTTCTTTTTTTCTTTTGGTACCAAAATTTTTTGTGTTTTCATTGGTCTTTTCATTTTAATTATATGCTGATAATCTTTGGGGTGGCCTACAGCCACACTATTATATGGCTAAGAGATGGAAGACCCTGTAACTCAGAAAACAAAACCAAGAAAAGAAACAAGTACCCAGCTGGGTCACAAGTTGCAGATGACCACTGCTTCCCCAGGGATGCTTCTGCTGTGAGGTGGAGCTGTATCCAGGACATTGTGGTGATACTGGCTTCAGCAATACCCAGTTGCTTCCCATCAGTCATCCAGCACCTCCTGCATCAGCACAGCTCCTCTAGAATTGCGTGTGAGCTGCACACAGTTCAAGCCACAGGTCAGTCAGTGCAGTCATAGTTTTGGATAAGTTTTTCAAACCCCGGAATTTTACAGAAAGAATGAAGATGCTACAGAGAAAAATGAGGAGTGAGGTGGGAAACATGAAAACTGAATCCTTTGTGTTTTTTTAAAAACTAAAGTCATATGTCTGCATGCAATTTTGTAGCAAATAATTTTTGTTTATGTATTTACTTTCAGGAAATTGTCACTGTCCCACAGAATTCTGCAGACAAAACAGGATCATGTAATCTCACAGGTCTGTGGGACTCCACAGAATATTCAGTTGCCATTCAGTGTAGGAGTGTTGAGTCAATATTCTGGAGTGAGTGGAGTAGAGAGAAAGCAGCAAGCACAGAAGAGAAAGGTAGGCTAACTATTTAGTGAATTTTTCTTTGTTCATACTTTGAGGCATTAGGATTTAATAATGGAAACCTGTATTTTCAGCATATTATCAGTCTATTGAATTTAGAATTCTGTTGTTTAAACAGAACACGTATTTTGTTTAAATATAGAGGGAAAATGAGCAAGGAGTGGAGGAGATTTGAAAGGTGATACAAACATGGCGCTAAGGAAGAAAATGGGTGAATAGCAGTGAAGAGAGGAAAAATTAAGAGTGTAGATGGAGACTGAACATTGTTAAGCAGGATAGTAGCAGAAATGTAGTGTAGCAAGTGTGTCCAATAAAACAAATTATAAGTAGAGAAATTAAATTGCCAGTTTTAAAACAAGACTAGAAAATTTCCTCTAGAACTAACAAATAAAAGAAAGCAGAAGCAAACTTATGGAAAGAGAGAAGCTGTACTAATTATGGAAAAAAGGCACAACATTACACAAAGGAAAACTTCTTTTTAATAAGTTGCTCTCAGACTGTATTTTTGAAACCTTTTGATTGTTTTTACCATATTACACTATCTTTTTAAGATAACAACAAATTTAAAGGTTTATTTTTTGTCTTCAGCTCCTTCAGAAAAAGTGGATTTGTGGAGGGTAATTGAGTCTTCACACTCAGCTGGAAGTAGATCTGTATATCTTATGTGGAAGGTATATACTTTTTTTGTGAATTGATAATCATATTGGTATCCTGTAGCTGATATTGCACTGAAGTATTTTAGTGTTGTAGGGCTGTCATGAAATGCACCACCACAAGGACATATAACTGCCGGTGAGTTTTACTGTCATCAGAAAAGAACCTCACTAAACTGAAGCAGAATTGAAAAGACTTTTGTTTACTGAATGGTAGATAAACAGAGTTTTGTAATCTGTGCAGAAGGGAAGGGTTTAATTGTGTACAGAACACTGGAAAATCTGATTGAAAGTCCTTACAACTGCTCTTAAATAATACAGCTTACTAAAGCTGTGTTTAAATTTACTTTAATCTTCTAGTACAGTGACCAGAAACTCTTTGTTTCAAATCTCAGTATTCAACTTTTGAACTTTTCCTTCAATGAAATTGTTGCAGCTGACTGTCCTGAAGATGGGACTTAAGAAATTACCTTGCTTTTCTAAGTATAGTATAATCATTTTGTAATTTCATCTGGACTCTTTAATACAGTATATGCTTTTGATTATACAAATAACACTGTGAAATACTTACTACTGCATATTTTTTTAATAGCCATTAAACAGCTTTCCACCTTCTGGGAGAATTCTAGGCTACAAAATACAGTATTTTCCGGAAAACCATCCTGCACTTAAAATGACAAACAACTCTACCGATGAGAAGTTTATTTTACTTTTAAATGAAGAGGCGTATAACATATCTGTTACTGCCTATAACTCTGCTGGAAATTCTCCTGAAGCTATTTTGAGGATTCCATCCACTGGTGAAAAAAGTAAGTTTTCTCAATATTGTGTTATGTTTTTCTCATTAACAAAAAAATTATCTTCCTGACATCTATTTAAGTTCTATATGTATAGAACTGTATTATGTACAAAGCTGTGTAGTCCATTACTTTTTACTAGAACAATATTATCTGGTTGTCTGTTTTGCTATCACATATCATGTTTTTGTTATAGACTGTTATTGTTGGGGTTTTTGTTTTGTGGTATATTTGTTAAAGATATCAGCACTTTCTGTTGTCTTATTAGAATTTCTATTTTATGACTTTCTGAGTTTTTTTGGTTTTGTTTTTTTAACCTTGGACCTCCCAAATAAATTTATAGTCCCATGCAATTCTGTCTCATCCCTCTACTAGGCCATAAAATTGGTTACCACAGGGCATTATTGCAGTGCATTTAACAACAACATTCAAATATGTGTTTAATAGTCCCTAAGATATATCAATGGAAGCAGAGAGAGAAACACTGTGTTTATTCTCATTTCATATGCATTCCCAAAGTACCCCATCCCACTCACTTCCAGGGTCAGGATGCTGGTAGGCTCTAGCACAAGAGTTTTGTTCTTTGGCTCTTCCATTTAACTCTCATATTTCTGTGAGCCTTGTATTACAACAACCTGCTGCCTACCTATGACCTGGAAGAGAGGTTGCATATCGCACGCTTGAATCACTTCTACATCAGTTGCTCATGAAAAGTGCAGTTGTCCCCCTGGAATTCCTCAGTCAAATTCCAGTCTAATCAGAAAACTGGTTATGTAGACGTGATGTTATCTTGTCCTGGAGGTTGCCGACTACCTCTCTGTCCCCTTCTGTATCCCACAATAAATGTTCTTCTGATTTTTTCCGTGCTGTCATGTGGGGGTTTTTTTGCCCTACATACAAACTCTTTTCCCTCTGCTTCACTGGGTCTTTTCTCCCTCTGCTTTGCCAGGTTGGATTTTCACTCAGATTTTTATTACCTCTGTTCTGCAGGTTGATGGTTCACTTTTGCTTCACTGACATTCATGACCTTGCTGACTTGATTTACTGTTTTCCTATTGCCTTTGTCATCTCAATCAAAACTTGCTTATCTGTGCTACCTGTAAAATTGATAGTAAATTGGTTTGTAAAATTCAGATCCTAAAAGAGAGGTCTTTGATTCTGTATGTATAAATCTCCTTGAGTATCATATCCTCAATCCCCCTGCCCCTTTTCATTGTAACAATTCTTACATGCTTCATTTTAAAGTATTTTGAGTACATGCATGTGAACATAAAGCAACTTTTTAAACATTTTTTTAACTGTGACTAAGTCCCATACTCTTCTAAAGAAGCGATCTCAGCTTGCTATATTTGAATTGTTTTCTTGCTGCAGTTTTTATGAAGATAGAATTGCTGACATTTTCTGTTTAAATTTTTAGCTTCTCAGATTATTGAAACAGTGAGGACCTTTACAACAAATGAAGAAGTGGTTGTGGAATGGATAGTCTCCGAACTAGAAGTAACCGAATATGTAGTTGAGTGGTATGAGGAATTGGAGACAGACCCTTTTGGTAGATCTTGGCAATATGTATCAAATTCTACAAACTGGAAAACTAACAAAAGTATGTTCATTTATCAGTTACAGCTGTAACAATGTACAGATACATATGTATTTATGTATATTCATTTATAGGTAGACTGGAAAGAACAAACAAGGATGAACTCATCCAGCTTTCCTCAGACCATTTTAAAAAATAACCATTATTACATGCTTTATTGAAATCTCTTCATGTAATTTCATAGCAATTTTAACTCTCTCAAATTTTCATGCAACATGCAAGATGGTGTTTGGTCCCATGTAAGATTAGGCTACAGTTTTCATATTTAAGAACTTCTGTGGCTTGATCTTACACCATGTATCTTCCAGCAAGGAGGCTTATGACAGATATACACTATTTAAGCAGAGAAACCTAGAACCAAAAAAATGAATTTGAAGATTGGAAAAGATCGTGTGCCTTCATGTTTGTTAGAGAGACACCAAGAAACCTGAAAGAAGATTTGAAGGAGAATTCTACTTTCAAATAAGCGAGTGGAGTGATTGGTCAATCTGGCATGTTAAAGATCACATAATCACATTTGTATTATGACCTAAGGCATTTCTAGGAGATTTCAGTGGCTTTATGATGCACTGACAAATAGGTGAGGATCTGCTTACTTTTTTGTTTTAGAGGCTGACATTTTTTGAACAGGTAATCTCTCTTAGTTTGGCTATATCTGTGTAGGTTCAACTCAGAACCAAACAACATACAGAGCTCAAGAGGTATGTCCAAAGGCAGAACTGGGAATGTTGATGTTGATGTGAATATCCCATGCACATTGCCTTTAGTTAAGGAAATGCATCTGCTTTTCTTTATACATTTGAGTTTTGTGGTTGTTTTTTTTTTTGTTTTGGTTTGGTTTTTTTACAAACACAGGAATAACAGTGAAAATGTTTAATGTAATATATATAATGTATGTGATAAGTGCATTTTGGATTATTAGTTCTTTGATTCTCCATTAGTGAAATTAAATTTATCAAATTTGAAAGCAGTTCTTGTTCTTATAAGGATCTTTCTGAATGCTACACCAAGGAAAAAGCATCTCCAAAGTTTTCAGAAAACAAGTACCCTGCATTTTCTGAAGTGAAAAGGAATATTTGGTTTGTTAATGATGAATATAGCTAGCTTGCCTATGAAGTTTGTCTTACTGGCTCAGACAAGAGTGATTTAAATACTGTTTCTGTGCTGCAGTAAACCAAATTAAACAAAAATCTGCTTGAAGTAAAATTCAGGAGCAGTTTATTACACATTGAACTGAGATGGGTGAGTCTGCTGAAAATTGCACTATTTCAGCAATTTTCTGTGAGGAATAAATGCTATTTACAGCTATTCTCAATGTATTAAAAAAAAAACAGCTTTCCTCCTCAGCATTATTAGGAGACCTTTGTTTACCCTAAGCACAAGTCACATTAGAAATGTCAAGGCAAATTCAGACTCATTGTTATTCAGGCCTGATTCTGGTGTTCTTTTGTGGAATTATTTTAAGGACAACATGTGGGCCATCATAACTTCTGCTGGGTTGCAATAGGTGTAAGGGACTGAAAAAGCGGCAGAGCTGATACAATGCAGGGGTCTGTCAATAGCCATTATTCTTGCTGAACAAGCTGCAGAGCTTGAGGAGGAATGGTCTAGGAAACCCTTTACACTGGTTTCATCCCGCAGGGTGTAAAGCCACAGATGTGTCCTCTGAGAGCTGATGAGACTTGCTTGTAAGTAGGGCGTGCACCCTGTTGATTATTTGGCTGCTGGATTGTTCAGAGCTGAAAACTTTGTTTCCAGAAGCTTGAACTATGTCTTGAAGCACATAAAATTCTACTGCAGAGATTTCACTTGTACAAGTATACTTTTGAGTCAAGCTGGTTAGAAGCAGATCTGCAGTTGGCATAACTGGCACATCAATGTAGAATTAAGAGCTGGGGCTCCATTGTGCCTTTGAAGCTGTTTGCATGAGACAAAACTCTCTTCTGCAAAGCAGTAAACCTAAAGATATGTGAAATTACAGATATCCCTGAAAGTATCATTTTATACTGGTTATTTGAAAATAAAAACTTCCTCCAAAACCTTAAACTGGCGTGAGATGAGTAATAGAGAAGCTGTATAAGGCTGAAGTACAATTACTCATTCAAAGGATTTCTTGTGAAAAATGAGTCAGAAACCAGGTGCTCTTATGAATACTACTACATAAAATTCATTGCATTAAGGGCAGTAATGAGCATTCGAGGCAGTAAATATAAATTGTGCTTGCTAAAAAGTTGAAGAAAATAGAGGTCTGCAACAGTATATTTAGAACTACACTGTGATTTGTTCTACTTTCATTGTATTAATCTTACATAGAGAATTGTATGTAAATATTAGTTTTTTTCCTTTACAGAAAACTTTAAACCATTTATATGCTATAACATCTCGGTATACCCTCTCTATGGATATAAAGTAGCAGCTCCATATTCAGTACAAACTTATGTTCAAGAAAAAAGTACGTATTTTAAACTAATGATGTTGTGAAAGGTGTGCTGTAGTCTGTCTCTCAGCGTGTATTATCCTTGAGCAATCTGGTACTCGGGCTATTCTGTTCGTAGATCAGCTACTGAATTGTTCAGTAAAGAAAATTGAATCTTGTGATACAGGTACATTGCTGCTCGAATCCACTCATTTGTTGTAAAGTTTACATACTGTATACAAAGCACTTGGAAAGAGTATAGCTACAAACATGAAATAGATTTTTAAATTGGGTATCTCTTAAATGGTACAGCTCGTTTAGATATATAATTAGACTTGATTTTAATGCTTGTCTGCGCTTACCAGTCCTAATATATGAGGAAATTCTACTCACAGAATGAAATGGGTGGTTTGAAAAGCTTACTTTTTGTTAAATTTTATAATGTAACAAAATATTTGAAGCCCTGCACATAAAAAATGGTACGAAGCCATGATGTTTGCAGTTGGATAGAAACTGTGGATGAAATAGTGTTTTGGGTGGGGAAGGGAGGAAGGTTTCTTTATTTGTAGAAGTTCAATTTGAATTCAGTGATTTATACAGCCAGCTGTAAGAATGTAGTTTACTGGTAATTTTAAGATTTCAGGTGCAAATGTCAGTTTGTGTGTGTGCGTATATAGGTCTATGCAAGTGTGCACGCACGCATAGTACAACGCACTACTAAACAGCATTAATTACTAGGAGGTGGTAATGGAGTATTGTATGTTTGAGTAACACGTAACTAGCACAGTTAGAACTTCATTTCAAGTGCTTTCCTGTATATAGGGAGCTGTGACCGTACTAAAGGTTGTCACAGAATGGGAAGGAAGATACACGTTTTAAAACTGGAGCACAGAGAACTCTTGCTTCAAAGTTACGAGCAATGCATGTGAGTTTGTATTGTATAAGTAGAAAGACTTTGTCTAATGTGATGGGCAAAGATGCAGTGTGCTGGAGACCCCAGTTGAATCTCAGCTCAGCCAGAGACATCCTGCATACACAGTGACCTTGCACTGGAGTTCCCCTGTGAGTACATGAGGATGTTTTACCTCTTGATCTTTCTCTAATGTTGTGAGGATAGAGCCTTTTAACGATCTTGAGGTGTTTGGATGCAGTAACACTGAGAACTATGCAAATGCCAGAATAGATGAGGGGCAGTATTAATCAGAAAACACACATTAAAGAGGGTGAGAAAAGTTAAGGGCTGTATCAGAGCACTAAGATGACTTATTTACTTGTACATTTGTTGCCCCTGATATTACTGGTATGTGTGAAATAACACAGATGGGTAACATTGTGGTACTTAGACTATTTTACTGCTTTTTCTAATTTATAATACTTCTGTGTAGAGCCATCAGAAGGACCTGTGGCTGACACAGGCATTCCAGGGAAAAATGAAGTTACAATAAAATGGAAGGAGATTTCAAAGGATAAAAGAAATGGATTTATCAGTAACTATACAATATTTTATAAACCTGAAGATGGAAAAGAATTGAGTAAGTATAGATTAAACATTAACGCTTTCAACAGGGTTATGACAATCTGATGTCTGAAGATAGTTATTTTCATAGTTATTTGCACACTTTGTTATTGTATGTTATAAATGTGTCTGAAAATACTGGTACTAAAATGTGGCTTACATCATGATTAAAAAATTTTTTTAGGTTTAATTGAAATGATGGGGTATTCTAGTCAATAGTCCCTGCTTTAATACTACACATGTATTCTTGCTCAATTTCTTTGTTCTGAACTTATTTTGCACAGCACTGCTTGCTCTCAGTTAATCTTTTTTACTGTTAGTTTTGTACTACCCATGGTAGTACAGCCATGACTGTTGACCACATCGTCCTTTCTGCTTCTCAGATGCAAATCTGATGGATCTCCAGGTGATAAACATAGTCAGTGTATGACAGCACTATTCTTCTTCTTCCCTTTCCAGACCAAGATGGAAGCTGATATATGAGAGGCATTTTGCAGATTGTTCTCTGCTAGCAGTAAAAAAATCAAATTTGCAGGATTATGCCAAATGAGAGAGTCCTATTTGTGAGATACTTGCTGTTTTCCCCTTTTACATATGTACTAGTCTCCTTCCATCTTCAAATCTCTCTTCCATTGTGACACACCTCTGAAGCCAATGGAAAAAGTAATGGCAGAAGTAGAGGAGCTGAAGTGGAGCTAAAATATATTGGAGAGCCATAGATCTGGTGCAAATTCGTTAATTTGAACCTTGTGAGGATTCAGTGAATTTCTAAGTTCCGTGCGTGTCTTTGGAAGGATTTCTTTCCCAAGCCCTCAGCTTCTGGAACAGTATGGTGGAAATTTTCTGGTTAAAATGTTTTTACAGTCAGTTTTATAATAAAAGCAAAATAGCAAATGATAGCCAAGAAGCTAAAATAAGCTGCTAAGAAATAGTTTCTTTGGACATAGTTTTTAGGTTAATTTCTTCAAATGTGCTTGATTTTCTGTGCTTGGTACTGTTTTTCTGCTGTGGAGGCTGACAGCATAACTTTTTGAGCATATTCTTAATCTCCTGCCTCAAGAGTAGTATCCATACAAGGTGTCAGTATAATCCTATCTATTCAGAACTTCTCTAGCCTAAATCTCAGCAGAATCTTTTATGGGAAGTGTTTTGGTGACCTAAATTTGTTCTTCCTGTATAGTTTATGAAGAATGCTGTTGTATCATTCAGTGCTTCAGAAATGGTTCTTTTTCTTCCTTTGTTTTAGGCATCACTGTTAGCAGACACCTAACAAAACCTTTTTTTAAAAAGGTCTCAAACTTAGGAATCTTATGATGTCTTCAGTTGCTTCTGGATATCCAGTTTGGAGCCAGGGCAAGAGTATTCTTGGTAATTTTTAAATTAGAAAGAGGAAGCTGATTATTTCTGTGAGATTCAGTCGTCTACATGCAATTTTTCCTGCCGTGTTGGTTTCTGAGTAATTCAATACTGACTGCTTTGTGTGGGGTCATCCTCAAGACATGCAGTCTCATGTATGGAGCCGTACGTCTCCATATTACTTCTAACATAAAGCAGATGATGCCCATTTTAAGAGTTCAGGTTTGTTTCTTTAGGAAATTAGTTTTAAATAGTAACTCAAGGGAGTTCAATTTAAATGGCAAAACCCTACTGTACTGATGTTTTTTGAGGCTTCTCTGATGTCACATCTTTTTGATAAAAATAGAACTTGGAGTTTGTGCCAAGTTTTTAACTTCACTGATGGCCTTTTAACTCTAGAACTTTACTTTCTCCTCCTTGATTTAAGAGAAACTCAGGTTGTTTAATCTCAGGGCATATTGCAGTGTATCTATTTACTGAGTGTTTCTTGACTGAACAATGATGACGTGAGTTGGCTTTCACTTGATGCACCAGAAAATGTTTTATTGACTTTAATTTCATAATATGAACACACTTTTAATGCTGTTTGTAGACATAGAATGTTTTATATGCCCTGCTTAAAAAAATTTAAAAGTGAAGCACATCATACTAATTCCAGTAATGGAAAAGGTATTGGAAATGTTGAGTTCTATTCAGAAAAGCATTTTTAAACTTGGAAAAAAATTCCTGTTGATTTTGGCTTCCCTCTGACTTTATTGGGGTGATATCCCAGTGCTGATCGATTGCAGCCTTTTGGATGATCAGTGTCTAAATGCATGTACTAGAAATATAATTAAATTTCATGAGCTGCAGAAACTATTTTAAGTTCTTAATTTCCAAGTGTAGGTTCCAGGAAATAAAGTTCTCAAAGCACTGTTTTCAATGATAAAATAAACTACAGGAGATCATAATTTGTCTATCTTTAATATAAGCAAAAAAAAAAAGTATTGATTTTTAAAAGTAAATACATAATGGTTTATTTTTTCACCCTAAACTTTTAAGTAGCGTTGATAAACACTGTTTAGTAACTTAAGTTTTCTCTCTCAAAGGACTGGTAAGGTCACTTTGTATTTCAAGTTGTCTTTAAAATACTTTGAGATCTATCATTGTAAAAGATGCTAAATAAGTGTACAGTTCCCTGATACAACACTATTTTTTGTGTTTATTGACATAAATCTTCTCCTAAAAAGATGAAACGGTGAACTCTGATGTTCTGCAATACAGACTGAAGTCCTTACAGGCTAATACGCAATACACTGTCTATATCATGGCAAGCAATGAAGCTGGTGGAACCAGTGGAGAGCCAAAAACCTTCAAGACTTTGAAATTCAGTAAGTAATATTCCTGGTTAGTTATTACTATTTAAAAACAGGTTTGGGAGTAAGAAATATAGGACATTTTTGTTCAGGCATTTGTTAATTTTTTTTTTTTAATTAGTGTTAAACAAAACAAGGAAGAATTACCAACACTAGCTGAATTTAACTCGATTTCACTGATCATCTCACAGACCAAAACCTCAAGATTAGAAGTCAAACCCCCAAATCTTTATTTTCCTGCCAATAAAGCTGTGGAATACTATGGATGTTTGTGGGAGCAACAGTTTGCATGCTGTCAGTTATGGGATGGGGTACCTAACACTTAGTAAAAAGCAGATATTTCAATCTGAGATACTAGATTTAGAATAGCCGTGCATTGCGTTGCATCTCTTCTGCTATATACGCTTAACTAATAAATGAGTGCACAGGTTGTGGCCAGTGTGTGTGTATAAGTATCTTTTCCTATTTCTTACTATTTGTTTTAGCCAGATTTTACCAAGGAGGTTGGTCTGATGGCTGCAGGTCAGAAGTTCAGACACTTCCTCATTTCTACTTCTGGAAGAATGTTTTCAATACATACATAAATTGTCGTAATGGTGGCCAAACTGAAATATAAAGAAGTGCATGAGCTATCCTTAAATTTGTCATGGGACTTGAAGCTGTTTTATTTTTTGCCTGTAAATTCATCTGCTCATTTGCTACTCAAATGCAAGCTAAGTTAGACTATGCTGAGGTCTGGTCTCTGTTGCTGTGAGTACCTACCTCTGGTAGGTACTTGGAAGCTAGCTCAGAAGTCTGTGCAGTGTTTCAGTCAGAGTATTTTTTGTGTATTTAAAACCTATCTCCTGCATTGAATTTACAGATGTCCCCTCCAATCTGAATTATTGTGTGATTCTATTAAATAAAGGAAACTTTAAAATGCAATACACCTGTGCATGAGATCCTGAGAAGGCTCATCATGAGCTGCTTTTCTGGCTCAGTAACTGTGACTTGTTGGATTCAAAATACCCATCTTTTGACACGTTGTACAATGAGTACCATACAGTAGTCTGAGTAATTTTGGCTAGTTTTGACAGAGTGCTTTAGAATTGTGCTAATTGGGTGACTTGGATGTTAAAAATTAGCTCTCTTAAGGGAATCCCTGAAGAATTATAAACATCTGTGGTTGTTTTGGTTTTTTTTTTAAAGATAAAGAAGATATTATTTTCATTGCTCTACCTGTTGGAGTAAGCATGTTGTTTCTGTTAGGCCTTTGGATAACATGCATTTTGAAAAAACACGCGTGAGTACATTTTCTACTTTCTAAAACTGAATGCAATCAGTTAATTTTAACTTGTAAAAGGCAAATTTATATATATCTTATAAATGCTTTTGTTGGGTTCCAAACCAATGTCAAATTAAGAAAATAAGCAATTGGAGTAACAAATAAGCATACAGGTTATCTTGTAACTGCAGTTAATGTGCTACAGTCCAAAAATAAGTACTAATTTTAGAAAGTGCAGTAAATTGGAACAAAAGAAACAGGAGAAACAGATTTACATATCACCTGTATCAGTTTATGGAAAATCCTACATGCCATTTCCATGGTCAGTCAAGTGAGGAGAGCATACTTTAAGTCAGTTACTGGAAAGTTAATAATGCCAAAAATAAAGTTTCCGAGACACTCTTAATGTATCTGCTAGTAACATCACTAGAACACATTTCACATAACGCCTACCAGTTATCTTAGCTACATTATTACATTCGTTAGTTTGTGACGCTTCCCTTGAGCTATAAAGAAGTCATGAAGAAACTAGAAATTGCATCATGTGAAAGCATTTGGATGCCTGATCCATGAGTATGGATCCATATCTATACATGATTCATAATCCTTTTATCTGCCATCACAGATGTCACCTGCTACATTTTAAATTGCTTCCTCAGAGCATGGGAATATGACTGTGAAGATTTTTAAGGTTATAAAATATGCTTTTCTTTAGCATGAAAAGTGACTAGGTTGTTTGGCTGAAGCTTAATAAGAGTTATTAACTATTAACTATTTTGGGGAGTTATAAGCTATTGGATTGTTGTCATGCAAAGCATCAGGTAATAAGTGTAGCTGAAGTAGTTAAGTATAATTTCCAGCTCTTTTACATCTTCATCTGTGTTGTGTATTCTGAATTTTTACAATAGTAAGAAACTATGCTTTGATTCTGGAGAATACTTTGAGAAATGTAGTTGAGTATAGATCAAATTGCATTGTGAAAAGTCAAGCTATGGCCTAGTTTTCATTCACTTATGTGTATATCCAGTATCCCTGAGTGATTAATTTTGTTTCCTGTTTACTATTCCGTTGGACAGTTATAAGCTACAATGTCAGGTAGGATCATTTATCTGCTGTTAATGTAAGAGCTCAGCATAGCTCTAGTGTGGTATAGTGCTAGGGATACCTTCCTAGAGCAAAGTTTACCTGAGGTGGCTTTTTACTGAAGAACCACCCTGAAACATGATCATGACAGGTTTTGTGTACAGCCTTAATTTGGCATGCTAATAGTTGATCTACTATATAATAACACAAATGACTTTAGTGGATTAGTAATTTTTCTGCAGTGACCCTCTCTGTAGCCCAAGATTTTTATTTGTTGAGATCTTTTGTAATAAAAATTAATGTGAGGGACGACAATTTTAATGAAAAAGACTGTGTTAATACAGGAAAGACTTTTTTTGTGAAAGTTCGATATTTTAGCAGTATTTGGGCTTTCTGGAGATTTGTTCATTTTATTTTTAGTAATCCATCTCTTTCATCATTTGGCTAAAATTCCTTTCTCAATGATAGGTTTAAAAAGGTTTGCTGGCCTGATATACCCAATCCTGCAGAGAGCATTGCAGTGGAGTGGCCTCTTGATACATCCATGGTAATAATTGCAATTTCATGTATTAAAGAAGGGATCAAATGGAGAGAGGAGAAGTCTTTCTCTGACAGTCATTTAATGACTAAATAAAAAAAACTGTTGAGTTTCATCCTTCTGTTCAAGTGCTATAAAATGCTCTTCCATGTATTTCAAACTAATAGAACAGATGCATCTTTATAAAGTATATTGATTTAATTTTTATATGATAGAGACATGTTTTAAATTTATAAAGTGATTGGTCAACATGTTTTATTAAATAAAGTCAATTAAATTTGCTTAGATTATTGAGTCTACTGAGTCAGATTCCCACAGCTGGATATTTCCTCCCTTCTCCACAAAAAAATGCAGTGCAACTTGTAGTAAGATTTGGTGTATGTTGTTGTACTAACATTTCCGTCTTTTTTTTATTGTTGGATATTTATTCCTTATTAAAGTTTTTATATTAATTTGAATGAAGTGGAGTTGGTCAGGTTTACATAGAAAATGTAATCTGTGGAGAATGGGATTTGAACTTTTGTCTGAAAAATGGCTGGTTAGAGTGGAGAAGATGGAAACAGTCCGAACCTGATTCCAAGCCTTCATTGAAACTCCTTATTTTAGTTAGCACAGAAAACCTAATATGAAATTGTTTAACAAATGGACAGAATAACATTGCCATTTTTAGTACTTGTTCACATATAACTGCATCCCAGCTGAAATGCACATGAACTCTTTATTAACGCACTCTTAAAACTTAAGAGTCAAACAGAGTGCAAATTGCAATATTTTATATATTAAAAAAATAAACTAATATATTATCTATCCCTAAATAACTTTCCAATTTATCTCTTTGTACTGACAGAATAATTCATTTTTGAAGGGAGTGACACCTGAGGCTAAAACCATAGACTGTGAAGATGTAAGTGTTTTGGAACATTGTTTCCCTGAAGAAAGTCAGGAAGGATCACTACTAATGAATTGTGAAAACCATGTTTCTGAATGTACTGATATTAATACAAAAGGCGTGATTGACGGAGATAAAAAGATACTGTATAATGAAGAAAATGAAGTTGCAAAATGTTTTTCACCATCCATGCCTTATATAATTACTGATCAAGATATCAGAAGTCAAATGCATTCAGCTTTGATACCAGCGAAGGAAATCCAGCCCATAGAAATGCTGGAAGATGATTTATGTGAATCCCAACAGACTTCAATTAAAAATGAAGAAGATGATAATGAAGAAGTTTTAAAGCTGGAAGATTTCAGTGAAAAAGCACTGTTCAATCCATACCTTAAAAATTCTGTTAAAACAAGAGAATTTCTTATTTCTGAGAACTTGCCAGAACACAGTAAGAATGAACCCAAAAGCCAGTCAGCTGTCTTACCTCCTTTTCAACAAAATGTTGCAGGACAGTCTTACATAACACTGGGCATGTTTGGGCTGGCCACAGCTCATTAGCATGAGAAAACTTTCCTTTGTAAAATCCCCTTGTGATACCTATCTTGGCACTGCTGCTCATATGTATTTGTATGTTCTAACCTGGTAGATCTCAGTTAATTTGGATGAAAACACCCCCTTCCTTTGAACAGCTGTAAAGTAATTTCTTGCACTGTGTTTATACTCGTCAGGGTTCACTTTCAGTGTGGGGTGGGTTTGTTTTTTTTTGTTTCGCTTGTTTTTGTTTTTTCACCAGATAGATGTGCCAGTAGTGAGGCAAAGGAAGTAGGTTTTCTTATTTCTTCTTAGTTCTCCCATATCAGTCTGCTAAAACAAACTGATCCCAGTTCCCATGGCTGAGCATTGCTGGGGAAGTGGGGACTGACTTGAACAGAGCCAGGATCTGCCGAATTCTTCCTTAAGTCACGTGGAGTAGAACTGCTTTCCTGTTCTTATTTCCCTTGATTGTTTTATATCTTATTTTATGTATAGTGTTCCTTCTGCTCTGCAAATACTTGGTAGATTTCAGTAATTGTCTTTTTGCATCCTGACTTTTGAATTAGTGGTTTCGCTCATAGTTTCTCTGTCTTTATTGAGAGGATATGTTATGTATATGCTATTGACTTATCTGCATTTTGGAACAGGTAGGATTATGCTGGCTTTGTTGCTTCCTTCCCTTTCCCTTATGTTTCTAATCATCCTCTGCGTTTTGTGCTGCTGTTCTCTCCTGTTTGTTTACTGCCTTTTAAAACTCTGCTGCAGGGTGTCTTCATATGTTGTTCCTTTGCTCTAATTTCTCCCAATTTAAAACTGTGTTTCCTAGTTGAGATTTTGATATTTTGAACTGAAAAAAAATTCAACTAAATACAGCATCTTGTGTTGGAATAAACACTGACTTTATATTTAGGAAATTATTTTTCTGGGAGTATTGAAAAAACCCCTAAGTTTACAAAATATCCCCACATATCCTCTGGTAACTGATTTAGGATTGGAGATTTCTACATGAAGGCTATAACTTTTGTGATTTGTTTTATGATTTTGATAAGTCATAAAACTACTTGCAGTTTCTATTTTATACAGCAGCAATTAAGCAGGAAGCCCTCCATCACACTATTTTTTTTCAGCCGGAAAGAGGCTATTACTGTAAAATTCTTAACAAAATATATACTCTTGTTAAATGACACGTTAAAAAAAAGAGATGGAGAGTCAACCTAAGTAAAATGTGTTGAAACGGGGCGTTCAGTATGACACGCAGCATATAGTGGTTTTAAGACTTCAAACTATTTTCACAGTATTTAAAGGCTTAACGTTTTCTGTCTTGTTTGTGCATAACTACAGATTTCTTTAGGAGTGAAAAAGATACAGGAGTCATGGGGATAGAAAATGAGAGACAAATATGAATAGGAATAGAAAGCCTTTCCTTTCTGTGCAGGAAGAGGAGTGGGAGAATGGAAAATACATTGTCCCGCATGAATGAGGAAGCTGAGCCTTACCCTGGATGTATTGGCTCTTACTTGCATTGTGTTGGGGAAGACAGGGTAAAGCTTGCATGTAGGCTTTTAATGTATAGTTTTGAAGCTGCTTTTACTTACAGCAATGTTTGTTTAGTTTCCAAGAAAGGATGAGAAAGTAATTTCTGCACATGTTCCTTGTACAGCAACGCTGATTTCCACCCCGCCAAGTTTGTTGGATCACTTTCCCAACCACAGTGCTATAAGCCAAAATGTATGTATATTTGTTCTGAAAAGCCCTTGCTTACTTATCTAAGTCATGCTCTGAAATGAGCATGGGACACAGCTTTGCTTGGGTCAATGCTCCTGCTTCACTCACTTCCAGACTTCTCACTCACAGCTACATTGCCATTTCCTAGGATTCAGAAGTCACTGACTCGGGCACAGCAGGTTTTTTCCCCTTAAATCTCAGTATTTGTTTTAATATCACAAGATTTAAAAATAAACAGATACAGACATATTTTGGGGCCTGTCTAGGAATTGTTTAGCAGACATGTGAAAGCTGCATTCTCTGAGTTTCATGGTTGAGTCAGGTAAAAAATAAAAATAATGCAACCTTTAAAAGATCATTAGAAAGGGGAGGTTCTTGCTGGGTGGTTTGTGTAGGGTCTCTCTGTAACATCTATTAGCTTCTGGAGGGTAAGTAATAACTTGCTTTTCTATCCCATTTTATTTCCTTCTCTGTTGCTATTCTGCTTTTCTCTCCTCACTTCTGATTTCCTTGCCCATTATTTTCTCTGAAAAAGAGTAAGGTAATAAGTGTGCTCAGTACATCTCAGAAATTAGGGCTGCGTTTTGCCCGTGCTTTGGAATGCCAGCTTCTTGGACTTGGTTTGTTTTGGATTCAGAGTTGTACTCTTTCTGACCTTTTACAATTTGTGTTTCAAACTAATGCTGTGAACAATGGAAAAAATAAAACTGAGAGCACATGGAAAAGTTTTTATCAATTTTTACTAAATACACCATTTAGACATTTTAGATTTTCATATTCATTTAGAAGTGTGATCCTGTTTTGAGAGGGATCCACAAATAGATGGGGTATATAGTTATTCCACTTTTATAATGTCCAGTAGCAATGGCAGGTTGGACATTACAATACTTCAGCATTTTTGGTACTTTTTTTTTATAGAACATTTTGTGTCATTATTCCTAGAGAGCAGTTTTCCTAGATTTCACTTCACCATCACTGATCTGAAAAATGCCCATTTCTATCCCTCCTTAAAATGCAGAAAATTAATCTCTCAGGTGTAGGGGTCTTTGCAAGGTTAATAGAGATCAGCTTGTGGCATAATTTCAAGAAGATGCTGATCCATCTTCACAGTTGTCATTCTTCTGTGTATTAGACAAATAAATCCTTTCTGACCTTAAGGCTTATGCCCTACAAATTATTATTAGGTCATGTTTTTCGCTTATCAGACTTTTAGCTAAATTTAAACGTTCAGTCTTTTGTTACCTGAGTTTACTTTAACTCCCCAGAATTTTGAATTCTTTGACCAGGAATCCCACAAACTCTTTGATATAACAGAGTAACCTATACTAGGCAAATTTTCTATGCTACATAACCTATGATATTTCTGCGTTCCTCATGCCCTTTACAGTTGCCCAGATAGGGGGAAAAAGTATGTTAGTGTTCAATGCAGTGAAGGGAAGAAAGCTTTCTTATGCCGGTTAGCATGCTTCTCCAGAGATGATGTGATTGCTGCTGAACAGCTGCTGTAGATGGACTGGCAAGGGGTCTGACCTAGCTGGTACTATTTAGTATTTATCTTGCCACAACATGTATTTCATTACAGATAACGTATTGTCTTTTCCTATTCCTGGAAGATTAATTTATTAGAAATAGATCTCTTTTTGAGATAGTTGATGACTTCTCAAGATAGATGTTTCAACTTCTGTTCACAAGTGAGAACTTACTCAGAAGAGTTGCAGCACTAGTCCAAGTTCGGTATCTCATGTAGCAGAGGTAAATGCACGCAACAGAGCCCTAATCTGAGCAGAGAGTGTGTGTGTGTGGGACTCTCAGCTTCTATTCTTGCTCAGCAAATGGGTTCATGTCACCTTTGCACACTCTGCTACAATTCCTTTTTACCAGTTTTGCACAGTGATGCCATCCATAGGCATCATGTTTGTATGTTGCTTTGAGATTTTACGCTGCAAGATGGGCAAAGGAGTCCAGGAAGTCTGGACATTCTTCAAGAAGAAAATCTTGAAGGCACAGGAGCAGGCGGTCCTCATGTGCTGAAGGACAAGCTGGCGGGGAAGAAGACCTGCCTGTCTGAACAGAGAGCTTTGGCTGGAACTTGGGGAGGGTGGTGGGGAAGAGAGTTTACGAACTTTGGAAGAAGGGGCAGGCAACTCAGGAGGGCTACAAGGATGTCGTGAGGTTATGCAGGGAGAAAATTAGTAGGGCCAAAGCTCAGATAGAACTTAATCTAGCTACTGCAGTAAAAGACAATGAAAAGGTTTCTATAAATACTTAAGCAACAAAAGGAGGGCTAAGGAGAATCTTCATACTTTATTGGATGCAGGAGGAAACATAGTGACAAAGGATGAGGAAAAGGCTGAGGTACTTAATGCCTTCTTTGCCTCAGTTTTTGACGGTAA
>JANXJC010000078.1:63881496-63908395 GCA_027564655.1 Leptodon cayanensis | reverse complement strand
TGTATTCACAAAATGTGTTTAAAAATACTCTGAACACAGGAAGAATTAAACAGTGGGGGATAGTGTCTTTGCTTTTAACATGAAGCTTTTTCATAACTAGCATACTGCCCAGAAATGCTTCTATCCAGCTGCCTTCATGGCTTGCTGCCTTTGCTGTCTGCTTCTCTCTCCCATGAGCTTTCAGCTCCTTCAAACATGCTCCCTGCATTTGCTTTCATCTCCAGCGATTTTTTTTTACAGTGTTAGAGCTTGGCTCACAAATAGGCCCTTGTCTTTAGGGACTGCATCTTCTGCTTTTGCTTTTATTTTCAGAAGGCCTCAATAGCTTTTACACTTCTGATGAAGGGTATCTGCAGTTTATGAGCCTAACAAGATTTCACGCTGTCTAACCTGCGAGAGGAAGGAAGCAGGAGAGTGTTGAATCACTTTGGGTGAAAATGGACACACAGGAGTTCAGATTTTGCTAATTTTCACCTTTCTTCCAGCACACAGGGCTGGTTCTCTGTCTGTAAATACTGTCTTTATAAAGTAAAGGATGATTCTGGATATAAGCTGTGCACTACTGTTGTCCTAAAAGCAGCTTCATTACCTGGTGTGCAACAGACCAATCTCACACACTCAGGAAAGATACTACTTTTTATTCAGGCCTGGGTGCTCAGTGGACTTTCCACAAATCAAGCACACCAGATTCATCAGGTGTGCCTCTTTAATACAGTGACAACTGCATATAATTTACTAAACTACACCTATCAGTACATATTCAAACTGTCTAATGAATATGCATAGAGTTATATAACCATGATATGTCAAATGCCTTCTCCGCATGTGAGGGCATCTCGGGTGGTCATTTTAGGAGGTGTCCCCTCCTCACTTTGACCACTAAGTTGCTCTGTGTCGGGTCAATGGTTCGTTTTCCTGCCAAGAGGGATGCATCATTAACCAGGAAGAAAAGAATGATCAGAATGATCTTGGTTACTTCTCTGGGTATTATTAA
This sequence comes from Leptodon cayanensis, assembly GCA_027564655.1. Classification (NCBI taxonomy): domain Eukaryota; kingdom Metazoa; phylum Chordata; class Aves; order Accipitriformes; family Accipitridae; genus Leptodon; species Leptodon cayanensis. Next base: position 63,907,401 of record JANXJC010000078.1, on the reverse strand, counting down.
AATTGTTTGAAGTTGAAAATGATTAACTAACTTAATATAAAACAGGATTTTCTAATCTACAACAGGACTTTCTATAGCTGACATCACTATGTCTCCTGATATACTGGGGTACTAGGGAGAGGAGATGCTTGATCTCAAATGGGGGTGACCCTATCCTTTCCCCCATCCCTCTTCACCCTCCCCATGCACATTCCCACTTCCCCAGCCCCATGACCCTAGCAACATATAATTTCCCTGTGCCATTGGTTTGTGTGCCTGTCTGAACACAAAACTACTGAACAAGTTGCTGCAAATTATCTAAGCCTTGGATTTACTACTAGGTCTGCTAGTATGTAGATGTGGCCCAGGTTTCCTAATCCTGAGGAGCGAGGTACCTCACATCTTAGTGAAAGTGAGCTGGCAATGCTGCATGTAATAAGGGATAGGAGAGCAGGCGTGTGGGGAAAATCCCATGTGCCCCTGGGTGCTTTGTGGTGAGTGTTTTTTGTCACCACATCCTCAGATAAATTCTTGGATGCATTTTCTCCAGCTTGTGGTTATTCTCCCCCCACCGCTGAGGTTTGCTCTTGCAAGGACTGATTTTTTCCTCAAAGATGGAGCCGGCTAACTCAAGTTTCTCTCTGGACAGAAACACATGTTGCGTGAGATATCTCTATTTACTCCAGCTTTTGTGGATGAGTCTCAGTTTCACTGCCTTTAAAGGAGTTTGTGCTCTGGCAGCGCTTGTTTATTTTTGGTGTTGCTATGTTGTCATTTTTATTTAAATTCCTCCACATGTTGCACTCTCACAGAGTCTGACCTTTTTCCTGCATTGCATTCAGGCTAATTTTAAAGGCTGATATGAATTCTTTTATTTTTCATACTTACATAATCATTCAGTTTGCTTTCGTTTATAGATGTGTATCTATGCATTATCTAAATGGCATTAATTTGTATTAATAAGTAAAATGAAAAGGCTCTCTGACACAGACAGACAGGAGTGTTAAAAGTTTCACTTAAAGAAGGAAGATACCCCGTGAACAGGTGAGTAAAAATGCATGCAGCAAATGGAGCATAATAGGGACTTGCTGAGAGAGCTGTGCCTTGAGCAGGCTCTGGAGGCATCTCCTTTTGTTCTGCGGCTATCGGCAAGCGCTTGTCTAGACAAATGTCTGGGAGAGGAAGATGGGGCAGGAAGGAGGGAGCCTCTTCAGGTGTCTCTGACTCAACACAGTGTAAACTTCACATAATCCACCATAAATGGCAGTCAGAATATGTTTTAAAGGTTATTACAGTACCCCCACCTAGGAAAATTTGTCTTAATACCAAAATAGCACCCTTGCCTCATCCATAACCGAGTCCTGCAGTGGTGGTGGAGAGAGGCTGTGGGCACGGTGGGGTGGTGGTCCCTGTGGCTCTTTGGTGCACATGCAAGCACACATGCTCTTTCTCCGATGCTCAATCTTCTGAAAACGGGAAAAAGCTGCATCCGTTCAAGCAGGAAGAGTCTTGCTGCCACAGGTCTGGTCCAGAAGTGGTCTTCAAGAACACCGTGTTTGTTCCTAAAGTGCATGGGAGTGTACGTTGGTACAAACGAGCGTCAGTGGTGATTACTTATCTGGATGGTGCAGTGCAGTGATTCAGGCTGTAGCAATGCATGAAAACTGGCTTCCTATTAGCAAAACCCAGCGTGTTAGTCAGCCCGCAGGGACAAGGAGCCTGTAATTTGGGCCTGTTTCGTGTGGACTGGCTATTATGTGGCCCCAACCGACAGGAATGCGTGCCAGAGGGCACTGGGATGCTGACCTGCCTGGCAGCAGGCGGGCACTGAGCCGGCCCATGGGTCTGGATTTAATGTCCCACTCAGGACTGAGGGTGATGGAAGCACAAAACAAGCATCAGAGCTTTTGCTGACAAAGGGAGAAGTGGGAGAGAAGCCAAGGGGACTTGCTAAACTGTCAGAAAAGAAATACTAAAAAAATATGTGAGTACCTTGGCGGCGGGTAGGAGCTGGGGCTGGAGCAGTCAGTCTGTCTGTCTGTTAAAGGTGACAATGCTGCTGCCATCTCCTGGCATGGCCCCGGTGGGCTGAACGGGCCCTGGCATGCTGGGGCCAGGCTGGGCTACGCAGGACCTCCCAGAAACGCACCTGGAAGGCCAGGAGAGGGGCCATGCTGTGCTGCTCAGAGCAGCAGACCTGTAGCACTCTGGGTCCCCAGATGATGCACGTGCACCCTGCCCACTGCCCCAGGATGCTCTCTCACTGGTCCCAGTTAGCTTTGCTGATGTATGTCTGCTGCTTGGCTGCATCCTGGAGGTAATGAGTGCCCCAGGCACTCCCAGCCCCGAAGAGCATTTTCTGAAGAGCTTTATTTGGGATTTTGGTGCCCAGAACCTGCTGCGTGCTCAGGACAAGGGGCTGTGCCAGCAGTTGCAGAGGACCGGCTGAGCGCTGGTGGGTACGGGTGGATGGCTCCTGCAGAGCTGTCCCCTCACTGAAACGTGTCTCTGGCCTCTGACCCAGCTCAGTGCCTGAGCCCACAGCGTGACTCACATGTTAGCAGAAAAGGGAAAGCCAGCGTGACACATAACACACCAGTGCACACCATGTTTCCATTTTGCAGGTGAGCCTGGAGTCAGATTACTGGCACTGAATTTTGTCCTGTACCTTCCAGTTGGGTCACTTGTGCTCAGAGCCTCCCTGGCCCAGACAGGAATTTCCTAGCTATTTGTAGGGGGTGGGAGGGCTATTTTGGCTCTGCTAGTTATTTCATGGTAGTTGGAGACTGCTGGGAAGACAGGAAGGCACTGGATTGCTCTACCATACACAGCACAAATGCCTGGAAAATATATGCGAGATTCTTCTGCAGAGAGGTTAAATGTTCCTGTGATTATCAGCAGTCAAAACAAAGCCGTTGTTAATCCCCCTTCAGCCCTCCAAACACCCAGCCCTGCGAGGTACGCAGGGCTGGCAGGGCTCCTGTGTGTCTGTTGCGCCGTGTTGCTGCCCAGTGCCTGTCCCGGCTGGACAAACTGGGCTGCCCCAGGGGTAGCATGTGGTTAGGCGTGTCCCCAGCTCTTCTGCAGGCTGTGCTGGCCCCCAGCCACGGGGACGGAGAGCTGGCGGCTTCTGGCCTTCTGATGCGTACACTGCGCAAGTATGTGTTTCCTGTGGCAAGCAGGGCAGTCCCGTCATTTACTGTCCAGCCTAATTTCCTTTATTTAAACAGTTCCAGGAAGCAATCTATCTCGCTCTGCTATCAGTGAGGCAGACTATGAAGATGAAGCTGCTGCCTGCTCTTCTACATGCGCTTCGCCCCGTGGTTGTGAAGCAGAACCGCGCTGTCAGTGTCTCAGGTGAGGAGGACACACAAAAACCCCGTGCTCCTCTACAAACTGCAGGGGCCTTACGTGGAACAGTGGTCAGGGAACTACTGTGCAGTGGACTAACATTTTGGAAAAGCAGTCTGGTGTTATTATACTTGCACCTAATTTAACACCAGGTGTTAACTAACATGGTGTGTCTGGGTTGGTTTTTCTGTGGCAGTGACAGAAACAATTTTTGGTGCTGGAGTGATACATAACGTAACACCCCCTCACTTTTACATAGGTCTGAGTCTGCTTACACAAATCAGAACTTTGACCAGGAAGGGGAAGTTGTCTTTCCTCAGCTGTCACCCTTGAAGACTTTTGTGGGTATGACCACCCTTGGAAGATCCAGCTGTGCTTTTTCCATACTGAGCTGTAAGTTCACTGAAAGGCCTGTGAGGGTCCTCCACCCATTAAAAACAAAAAACCCAAACCCCAGTGAGACTAAGGGTAATGTCAGACACAGCCAGGTCTGTGACTCTTTTCTTGGAAATGGGTCTGTGTGAGTAGACAGCACTACACCCTGCTCCTCACTCCCACGGTGTTCCTTAGAACTGTATTTTTGGATGCTCTTCTTCCTCTTTTCAACAGACCTACACAAGCCTGCCTGGAGCGCCAGTCCCACATCTTCAGAGCACAGAGCCTCAGGCAGGCAGTCACCCCTTCCCTGGCGAGGCCCCAGAGTGCAGAACCTGCACAGCCCTGGCCAGCAGTGGGAACAGAGCTGGGTCCCTGGGAAGGTGACCTGTCTCACCACCACGGTCAGCCAGTCACAGCTGACACGTATTTACAGGGGCAATTACAAAGGGAGGGCTGAAGAACATTCAGCTGCTGCTGAACTTGCCCATATAGCCAGCGTGGTAGCCTTCTGTCCTGGTACACCACGGTCATGTCTTTGGCAATGTCTCTCCCTTTCTTGCCTATTATGTAGTGCCCAGACTCTTCTCCTTCTGTGGTTACTAAAGTCAGCCTTCCAAAACACCAACTCCAGCACACAAGGTAGGTAGGGAATTTTGTTTTGTTTTCTTTTCGCATATTATGTAGTAGACAAATGCAACATTCAGGCTCAGTTGGGTAACAGAGGAAGACATTCAATCTGACCATAAAGTAAATTGTAGAAAGCAGAGTTTATATGACAATAAGCATGCAGTTTGCAAAAGAATGAAGATAGTGTACTGGTATTAAAACACATTTCCATACAGAAACAGCTTATGCAGCAATTTACAAGTTTAACCTCTGGCTGGAGTATGCAAGCCCTTTAAAGCTGGCATTCAAATTACCAGTAGCTTAATCAGCCATACTTACTTTAAGTACATAGTAAAATTTGACTTAATGTTTACATTCACTAGCCATCCAATCCAGCATCAAGGCACTTTCCTTGTTAGTATGTCTGTCCCTGTGTCCCATGCCTCCGCCTACGTAGATGCATATATCAGCACAGCAACATTCGGTGACCAGTAACCTTGACCACAGACTCCTTAACCCCAAATAAAAGCATGTGGTTACTAGACAATCCATCGCTGCATCAAAGTGTCAGGCTGTATGTGACACTGTAAACAAGACTGGTGTGTTAAAAAAACACGGCAAGTCGACTGGATCCATTAACGAATGTGCTTTGATATGAAGAAAAGCAATAGGTGTTACCAGCTTCAACACTGCAGAGAATGCTCATCCACCATGCCTGCAGTCGCCGGAGAAGAACAGCTGGTGCGGAGCACAGAAGACGCTTTGGTCTGAGCAGGAGGACATGGAGCTTTCCAGCCGTCCGTCGACAGTTGTGCCATACGTGTTTTTCATCTATTGTTACAGAAGTGTGCTTCTGCAGAGTATCAGTGACTTTATTGCATATATCCCCTTCATGGTTGTCTTTGCAAATGAACACAAGTACTGGCTAAGGCTGCATTCTGGGAGGAACTTACTGCCCACCCTCTCTCTGCGCTAAAATTATGGGGTGGGGGGAAGTGGACAATTGTTGAGATCTGGCCCTTAGTCATTGATTTAAAATTTTTTTGTATCAAATCCTGTGGCCTTAAAAATGCATCCTTGAGCATTAAGTCAGCACTGCTTTCATTTATAGGAATGGCTCAGATTGCACAAGTACTACAAAGGAAACAACAGTGAAAGCAAACACACATGCCTTTTTTTTTTTTTTTTTTTAACTGACCCTTTCACTTCTAAGGAAGAGGGAAGAGAAATGGGAATTTGTGAGTCCAGTGCAAGATACTTAATTTTACCCTTTTCCAGACTTTTGCACTTACACCTCCACTTTACTGCAGTTTTCTGGATCAAGAGCTAAGCTGAAGACTGTGGGGTTGGCTGTTAATTCCCAAATAACTGTTTCATGACAAAAGACTCAACATATTTGTTATAAACTGCTTCCAAAGAACATTAAAAGCAACTCTTGGAATTTAAAATGCTGTATGTATGCATCCTAGCAATGAGACAAGAGGTTACAGGGGATTAATGAAGTTTTACAATCCATCAGTCAGCAGAACTTTTTAACATAGTTAAAGGAATGTAACCAAATAACAGTTAATCTCAGGGAAAATAAACTAGTATATTTAGTCCAATTTAACACACATAAATTAAAATTTAAAATGTGTATGTCCTGGAGCAGGGGCCAACTATTAACAATTTTACAGTCTTTGGAGTTTCAGATCCCACTGTTAAGTCAATACTACAACAGCACATATTGATGTGGGTCTTGGATATTCAAGACCTGGCACTAATGAAACAAATTCAGTTACTGAAGTTTAATCAGCATGCTGATTCCCATATACTGGGCACCATGTAAGTTTTAACCATCTGGCCGTGCTCCTCCAGTGCCCAAGAACAGGACTTGGCCCTCACATGCAAACTCCCTCCTCCTCTCAGGGCCAAAATTTTTTCCAGTCCTGATAATAAGCATTTTGCTAGGATGCTGTAGCACAGGCAGGCACGCGCTTGTCACAAACACTCTACAGCAAAGTTTAGAAAAATTTTTGCTCTGCTGTGCTTTGCGCTGCCAGGTTAAGGCTTTACTTTTCTACAGCATGGCATATGAAACATAATCCCAAGACTTTCACTACTGTGAGAGAGGATAGTCGGAGACTAACTCCCCTAAAAGCAAGCCAACACACCTCAGAAAACCACCACAACAGAACTACAGAGATAAAAATATTCACTTTGCTTGTAAACAGAGGAGCAGTTAGCCTGCCTGCACTTAAGAGATATTTCAAATATGCTAATACAGGAAAAATACTTTATATTTCTATCAGCCTCCCTTCCCTGCCATCAAAGTAACAAGGTCTTTACAAGTATTCTCCCACCCCTACCTAAAAAATTCCAGTCCAGGAAAACAAGATGGACATGAAAGTATCAAAAGTGAAGTGTGATTTTATTTTAATAATGCCTTTATTTTGTAAAGTGCACCATAATTATTGGGGGCTGGGAGGGAGAGGAGAGACCTTTTTCTTTAATTACTGTGTTAGGGCCAAGTTCAGCGAATTTCAGTGGATTACTCTAATAACATTACAGACATGCTAAAAACCTGTATGCAACTGTTTTATACAATTAGATTGTTATGATCCAAAGTACAAAATCAAGTAAAACTCTGAACACTGCATGATATAATATTTGGCACACAGGTTTATGAACAAGCCGTAAACCTGTTCTTTATATGTATTGTGGCTTCTACAAGCCGTTCATCCACCAGTATCTCCTGCTTAGTCTTTAATGTTTTAGCCCTAGGTAAATGCACAAGCCTTAAAGATAGAGTACAACTCTGCCAGACAGACAGGATTCTCTCTAGGCTACACTCCTGTACAACTCTGAGTTTATTACCACTGGCCCACAAAGAAAGAAAGAAAGAAAGATGCCAGAAGTGACAGGCCAGAACTCTTGCTAGCACAGACCTTGAAAAATACAAATCTGTTGATGCTGTTTAACATTGGAAATGGTCCATGATTAACAGCAACAAAGAGAACAAAATGCCTTCCCTTTACACAACAGAAAGGCAAATAGCAACTTCAGGAACAACTGAAGTTGTCCCTCAAATATGATATATACTATCAAAAGTTAGTATCACTGGATCACAAAACGACAATAAAAAAAAATAATCCCCAAAACTAAATCATCAGTGTGTTTTTGAAAACATTCAGGCATTTGAAGCAATGTTCATACTAAGTAGCCAGGTTATGGCCCACAGTATTTCAGACATGAGCCAGAGGTGGATTAGATGCACATGACTGCAGGGCAGTTCTAGTATGCATGCAAACCGCTCAGAGACTTTCCCTTTTACTTATGGTTTCTACAGGCACTATGAAGTTTGCATAGAGAACACGACTCATCCCCAGTAAAGTAACTATTATTTTCCAAGAGCAATGTGTTCTGACAAAGGAATGCTCCTTCAACCTCTGAAAAAACAAAAGACAGTCTCTACTGTCTCATGACAACATGCTCTTCATTATGCCCTTGCCCTGTGGGATGGAGGTTGAAGGTGCTGGGGTGGAGTGGGGAGAAAAGGAAGGGGACTGGTTTGAAGAAAGGTGTAGTTATACTAAGCTGCGACATAGCCTTTTAGTTTAAAAAAGTGCCCTGATACAAAAAATACTGTTGGGAGAAAGGAACTGTAGAATACTGAAATGTTATTAAAGATTCTGCATTCTTTATCTGTTTTAAATAGTCCAGACTTCAAGAGGTAATCTTATGAATTTACTTTAGCATTGCATTTTTTTAACAAAAGCAGAAGACACATGTGAACATTTATATGTATACCTGTCCTTCCATGCAAGCTGGCAGACAAGGACAAGGGAAGTTGAAATGATAGACACCTGCCTTTCCAGGGCCTTTAGCAAGTGCTCTGCAGAACAGCAGCACTAGAGGTCACAGCAAAAAAGGTTTCAGGTGGTCTTAAATACATAGTTCTTTGCTGAAGGAGAAATAAAACCTTTGTTTTATTCTCACAACACAGCATTTAGTGTTTCAAATTAAGGTCTTATTAGTGTCAGATTAGAAAGCTGACTAGACTAAGTTAAGGTTAAAAAAAAAAAAAATCTTTACAGGAGTGCCATAAAATTTCTAGTTATCATTGGGGAAGGGGTTTATTTTAATGTAATTTCATTTTTCTTTAAACCCTGGTAGAGACAGTCTCCAAGAAATGTATCTTCAATAAAATGCAAACTCTATGAACAGGGGAAAAGTGAGACGTAAGGAAAAAAAGTAAGGAATTTTAACAACCACTTAAGTATTATTTGTGGCTCATGATTGCTAATACATACGTACTCTCAGTAACGTTCAAATTCAGGGTATAGGTTTTGTTTTTTCTTCTGAGACCTTCAGTGACTTCAGTGCTTTGTTTTTTACTGCTTGCAGTTTCAAGGAGGACCTGCTGCATGAGCAGTGAGGTTACAGCACACTAGTCGTTGTAGTCAAGGTAGGAAGAAGGTCATATTCCCTTTCTCCTGAGCACTTAGAAAAATGGTAAAAACTTCCAGCTCATTACTTGCCTCTCAAGATGTATACAGCAAAGGTGCACTTATTAAACAGAGGCAATTTATATGACCAGAGAGGTATGGTATAATCAGACAGTGATTTGGGTAAAAAAAAAAAACTTTAAATAATCTGTTTTTTCATCTGGATTTTTAAACTTTTGAACATGAGACTGAACTGCTGTGCATCAAGTTGCAAGGCACATTTTTAGGTAAAATTATTATATAGTTCATGTGCACACATATCTAAATGTAGGCAGAATATCAATTACTATAGTAGCATTCAGAGTCAAGCAATCATGTCTTCTTATTTGCACACCATAGCAAGTTCTATTTCATTTTCATAATTTTTAAACTGGGATGAACATGATTTGCATGTCTAATAAGCTGGAAACTGAGACACTGGGCCAAGTCAAAATTCAGAAAGTCAGTCAAGCTACTGAAAAGTATATGACAAGTATTCTTCCATGTTAGAATACTAAGCTTCAGTCTTACACGAAGATGCTCCAAGCAACTAAAGCTGGCTTTTTAGGCTTGTACACTGTCACAAATCAAAGTATTTCTTCTAGGAGGTCTATTGGCCAATGTGATTAATTGAAACTTGCAATTTTCAATCATGTGTAAATCTGATAATACACAAAAAATCCAAGGTAGCATAAAGGCCTTGTTCAGCTATCCAGACATAAGATTTTATGTAGTGCATAAGAGTAAGTCTCCAGTAGGTCTGGACTGCAAATTTTCCACAAAAACACAGTCCTTATTGTACTTTGTCAAATTACTCTTCACTTGAATTTCAATATTTCTATCTGCATTCAGATAAAAATACCTAGCTTAATTTATCAGAAACACAGGAGAAAGTGTGAACAGGCACTAATGAAGGCCTAAATAGAGCCAGTCTCTTCTCTCACTGAGGCATATAGCCTCCTTGTCTCACAGTCTGTGGGAGGTAACTTTTTGGCATTTCATCAACTGACAGTGGATTTCCTTCCACTGTTTCAGGTCTCACAGTTTGTCCTTCAGTACTTGTCTGTAAAACATCTAAGAGAGCAGCTTCCTGGGTATTTTTTTCCAGCCCCAGGCCCAACAGCTGTGAACTCTGACCTGAGATCTGCAGTTGTGCAAATCCAACAAGATCTCCCTCATTAGCAGGAGTAATTTGCTTTGTTCTTTCAAAGCATGGCCTGTCTGTGTTGGTTTCATCCTGACCCCCATTTTGTTTGAAATACTGCTGCCTCTGTGTTGTACTGTCACCTCCTCCAGCATGATCCTCTGACCTCTCTTCTGAATCTAGCAGTGGCTGAGTTGACTCAGACCTTGAAAAGACTTGTACAGGTGTTTGGTCTCTGTAGCCATTAAGTACTACAGTTGAATACTGTACAGTGCTTGAAGTGTTTTGTGTAGTTTCACCTTCGTCACTGTCAGAGACACTTTGCCTAGGAGAAGACATGCATGAGGATCCTCCAATACCACTGCTGTGCCCTTCCGAAGTACTTTTTTCCTTTTTAAGCAAGTCAAAGGGTTTTAGATCTTGTTCTGAAAAAGACTTCTTGTCATCAGCTTCTATTTCTACGACGCTTACATCTGTAAAGCTGCCTTCTGGGTACATCTGATCTTTGGAACTAAAGTTATGCTGAAAGAAAGAGATGGATGTTGCCTAAGAGGAAGGTTATGTTAAAAATCAAAACCCCATTAAATATCTGCATTTTTATTCTGTAATTGTTTTGAATGTATTCATGTTAGTTTTCTCCTTACTAAGTTTGGCAGTATCTCCAAAGTATCTGTTAAAAAATGAAGGACGTAGCTTTGTTTCCATCACAAAGTCTTAATTATGCAGCTACTCTAAAACCATAGTGGGTGTGCAAGCTTTGTTCTAATTTTAATTATTCTTAAGAGCCATAAACACAGAACCATTTGCTGTGCAGCACAGGAACATTCTATATTGAGAGCCATACATACGTTACTTCCAATATCGTATTCAACATCACAGCACTTCTTCACAGAAGTTAGCCACAGTTTATCGAACAGAATCTGCTATGTCACTCACCCCACATGGGGCATACATCTCCTCATCCATGAGGAAGTCTTAGAGCTTTCCCTCTCATTCATGACTTAACTGTGCAAACAAGCCACTTCCGTGTGTTAAGAATGGGAATCATGAATTCTGTTTACTTAATCCCAATCTCCCATGAATAAGTAAAATAATTAGGACTTGACCTTTCCAATTAGTAAACTGAACATAATTCACAATATTAAAGCCTGCTCTATGCTGTGAACTTGTGCTAAGGGCCATGTATTTCTAATGCTGAATCTATTGATGCAATAAAGTCTTCTAAATATATCATATCACAGTGTCATGAAACTTAACATCCAGTTTTTTTTTCCTTGAAAGCCATGTGTGCTAGAAGACAGAATACTCCCACTGGTTGGTTTATTGGGAACCTTGTGGACTAGGAAGCTATAAGATGCAGAAGGATGAGTATTACCTTAGCTGGAACTTGAGGAGACCACTGGGCAATGTTACTCTTGGATGGATCAGGGACAATAGGCCAGATATGCTTTTTAATTCTGTAAAGGATTAAAAACAGAATAAAATTGCAAGATACACTCCCCAAATTCCTAAGTTGATAGGAAGTACTGCATAATCCAGGACACCACTCGCTTACATAGGAATTTTGCAAGAGTATTTCCAAATAGGAATGCTTCCTGCGCTTCTTTACATCTTTGTAGAAAGCTGTACTACTCAGCCAAACACAGCACTGTACTTACAACTCTTCCACACATTAGACGCAGCCATCCAACACAAGGCAAGCCAACCAATGGTAACTGTTAGTGAGGGATTTTCAAATTTACAGCACTCTAATTTACACAGCAATTATTTAGGTAAAGTTTATGATGCATGTCAGTATAAAAATACACTGTTGCTTCTTGAAGATAACTATATCACAGCTGTCACAAACTAAGCCAACTTCACAGATAAAAATAAAGTGAAAATATTTGAAGAAAAACTTGCTTGGTCTTTTCTAACTCTGAACTCTTAAGAATGTAGTAATTGTTACTTAACAATAGAAGTTTCTGTAGATAAATCACATCCAACCAAACTAACTTTGAAACTGATGCATCTATCCTGCTTTTTATAAAGAGGCTCCAACAACAGATCCTCTGTAGAAGAACTCTGAAGAAGTTTGCAAGATGGGCTTTTCAACTGATGTCCATTAAGAACTGATTTTAGGAGCAGCAGGGAGGTCAGAAGGGCACAAAATAATGTCTTTAATTAGAAAGAAAAGATAGTTGACTGCAGAGGGGATGCACATGGGAGAGGTGCTAATCCTTGCCAGGGAAAACACTTCAGCAATATGCTCTCAGCTAAAGCCACACAAGAGCTCTGGCGTAGAGGGAACAGGAGGAGGCAGGATGTTTCCCAGCAGACAGTAAATAGGCACAGAGTTTGACTAAGGTTATGCAAGGTAAGTAAGATGTTAGCCTAATTTTTTTGGCTGTGAAGCGTAGAGTTTGCTAATGCTAATTAAATAGCTCAAATACACCCAGCAAAGAGATCTTCTGTGCTTCACAAACTAGGGACCATCATTTCACGCTCATATGACTTAGAAAACAACACAGACAGTACATCCCGATCAAAACCCAACAAACCTAATCCTGACCAAGTCTAACAAGAAAAGCAGGAATTTCCTTGCAGGATTGAGTCATGGAACATTTAGTTTGAGTGCTAATCGTTAACAGCAAGAAATTAGTATCAGAAGATGCCCTGATTTCTCAAGGAAAACACAAAAATGTTTATCAGCAATCAATGTATGCATGTTTTACCTTCTTTTTCTGATCTAACTGCAGAATATTTACTTGTTTGTATTGAATTATTGCCATCTCTGATATTTCTGGGCATAACAGAAGTATAAGAGAAAGACTTCATCTATACTTACAAGTCACGTTTGTTGAAGCAGAACAAAACTCCAAGGAGCACAATCAACAGGAACGCTAGACACACAGGTACAACTATGGCTTCAATTTCTCCCCTCCCTGAAGAAAACGAAGAGAAGCAGTTATAGCCCACTTTGGCATTTAAGGAACTCAGCAGCAGCATACATTCCCAAGTGACAGGGAGAATCTGAAACTGAACACACCCAGAGGGCTCAGTCTTAAGCTTCACCTTCAGAAGAACCTCTTCACCATATGAAGACAGTCTGTTGGTGAAAACATGAAAAGCTCTGTCCCAACAATCTAATGCCTTGCACCAACAAAACCCACACATTGCTCTAGAAGCTGTAATATAGATGGAGCAAGTAATTTTACAGTTTGGGTAGATATGACAGTAACATCTATGTGCATTAATCTGTGGTCCAGGTGTTTCAGTGGCCTCCTGGCTGCCATAACAACATCATGGTCAAGCAAGTAATGTAAGCAAAGTCACTAGTCATCCATCAGTTCATTCTGTACACAAAAATATCCTCTGCCTGCACTTAAGGTTGCATTATTGTTACATATTCCTTCCAATGCTACACACATTAAGTAAACCTTACAGAATGCTTAGAGAAGAGCAACACTATACAGAAAAAAAAAACCCAAACCCACTGAATCTAAAGCAGTGCTTTCCACAACTAAGTTCAGTTAATGTTTTTGCCCTTACCATTACAAATAGGAAGCACTCTCTAAAGCTGAACATACAGTAAATTTAACTTTTCAAAATGAGTCTCGGGAGAACTGTAGCAAACCTTAATAGTGATATAAACAAGAATGTGGAACCTGAGGAAGGGCTGTAAGAATGGCATGTGCTGACTGGCACCTAGATTAGCACATCAAGATCCCAGCACACCTCTGCAGCTTCTCAGGACACCCATGTATCAGGATAATAAAGGCCAGCCTACTTTCAGATTAAAACAAAGACCCTGGACTCTTTAAGACCAGGTTAGGAGCCATCAGACACCAGAGGAGAAGACAAGGGCATGGAGTAAATCCCAATGACTCACACAAAGTTGGGGCAAAAGAATACTTTAACCTAAAGTATACACAACACACATCCAAAACCAGCATGTTTGCCAACACAAAAGAGCAATCCAGGGGACGTGCAGAGGACAGCTTGTCCCCTGTACAATCAGAAAAATTCCTGACTAAACTGCCTCCTTGTGACTGAGTACTAGATAGGCCACCTGGATTTCATGCACCTTTTAAGTATGACTGTGACTGAAACTTTTTTCTTTTAAATTATATCACCTTCCCCTCCTACCAGATCTTGCACACAGCCTTGCTATACTGTTGCAACATTACTTCTCTGCCTTACCAAATTTTTGTGTAGTAAATGTAAAATCGGGACCACTCCTGCCTCCTTCATCTGTGTATGCCATCATCCGCACTGTATACAGTGTGTCACTGGTTAGAGAAGAAAGGGTATACTCTGTCTTGGAAGGATCCACTGTCACAGCTAAAGAGAAGAAAAAATTTATACTACTTTTCCATACAATTTATTACATCTCCACAAACACAGTAGCATTAGGACATCACGTCTTCAGGTATACAAGATAGTTTTAGTAGAATGCACAGCTGTATGGAAAATACAGCAGACAGAAAGACTAAACTTGTACAAGAAATGCTGAGATTAATTTGCTTCTATTGAAGTGTTTGAATTTAGTCTCTTTCTTGATGGTATTTTATGTGCTAATTTCCTGTGGGTTTGTTTTTTTTTTTTTCCTCAGAGCATAGCTGCCAACTAAACTGGTAGTGAAGTTGAGGCTTAAAGGTCTCCAATAAGCAGAATACATGGCTAACTAGAAATGGCTAGTTACTAACTAGAAAAAACATGGTTAACTAGAAATAACGAGTAGGGTAGGCATAAGTAAGTGGCCCTTCCAATTTAAGCAAATCTAAAAAGGAAACGCTTTTGATAGTGCCAGCTCCCAGTCTTATGCCTGCAAGTCATACACACTACTGAGAACTAAAATGCACTTCAAACAAGATATTTTATATCAGTAGTACATTGATCTAGAGCTCCAGGAGGATTACCCCCCCCCTCCTTTTTTTAAGGCTTTATCATAGTTGAATGCAATCAACTCTTTTACAGCTTGAATGGTCTAGCTTCCTCTTGCAAGACCACCATCTCATCCTGTATTTAGATAGAAAGATGGGAGCACAATACCCACAAATCAGCTTTCAGAAACTAAACTCAGTACCCTGTTACACACAGACTGAATGTTCCAAATTCTTTATTTGTGACTTTTCTGTTCGGTATGGAGGAGAGCTACTCCTCAAACATCAGCTTTATGTCATCAGAACAGTCTTATCAGCCACACTTGATTCTGTATTTTTTTTTCAGGAACATGTATTATGAAGGAGACAGATGGAATACTTCGATGCCACAAAACACTTCTCTGCTTTCTGTTACCTGTTTCATTGCCATCAATAGTTTTGTAAAATATGGTGTAACTTCTGATAAATCCATTTTGTTCATCCACTGTGAGATGGTTCCATGTCAGAACAGCTTCAGCTTTTCCTACTTTTTTTGTCTGAACGGTTGGTCCTTTTGAAGGACCTGTAATGGGAGATGAAAATTAGTTTCTGTTGGGCACCTTCACATCCACGGTTGGAAAAAGGGAAAGAATCAGCCACAGATGTCTGTTAAATACTGTAAATAAGCAGAATGGATGTTAATAGAAGGGACAAGATCAATTACGTCAGATGACCCTCAAGTGGAAGACCATTTTTCATTACATAGTCCACATTAAAGCAAAGGTCTCATTATTTTTAGTCAAGAAAGTCAGCTTATATGCTCCAAGATAACTGTTTTGTACTTACGATCCTGCTGAAGATAAGCCTTCACAGACTGTCCATTTCCTTGACCATCAGCATATAGAGGGTAAACAGTTATCAAGTAACACTTGAACGGCTTTATATCACCTAATAAAGGAAATTTAAAATGTGTTGTTTCACAGACAGTCAAATTCTTCACCATCCTTCTCATTTACTTCGAATACAAGGTTCTGGGTTTTGGCTGTTTTATTAAATGCACTCGCATCTAATGCAGCTGACTTTTTCTAGAGCTCATTGATATACTGCTCCAAAATATTAACTAAAGGAACAATATAATGGTTCACATTCAAATGTTAAATTTAATGGACTTCATAGAAGTTCATCCCTCCCTTTGAGAATACTTATTAGGTTTTTAGAGTGTTCTACAAAGTATTTGTAGACTTACGAGCTAAATACCTTTTAAATATGTTCCTTGAATATTTCCTGGTTCGTTCTGCCATTCTATAGTGCAGTCTGAGCTGTTGGACACCAGACACCATTCAATCACGTATTTAAGAACATAACTGTTAGGAGCAGTCCACCCTACCCACAACTTGCCATCTTTAGGTAGTGTTCTAACATTCTTCACAGGAGCTGTGATGCAAGAAAACAGAAAAGTGATAAATACTGACAGTTCTTCCACAGACATTCATAACAATAGCTATTTTGTCAAACGTGGATACTTCTGTGTTATTGTAGTGGTGACAATTTGACAGAACCTCAGTAAATGGAAAAGCCATTTGCTGAAATTTGGAACCTTACATCTGAATCTTTATATCAGAGATCCAAAATAAGCAGTATTAAGCTACCTGAAAACTGGAAATTAGCCTCACAGTAAGTTGCCTTATTGCACAGTAAAGAGATACTAT
Source organism: Leptodon cayanensis (assembly GCA_027564655.1). Lineage (NCBI taxonomy): Eukaryota > Metazoa > Chordata > Aves > Accipitriformes > Accipitridae > Leptodon > Leptodon cayanensis. Next base: position 63,890,924 of record JANXJC010000078.1, on the reverse strand, counting down.
TTCTCCGAATAGTTTCTTCCAAAAGAAAGGGTCTATTTCAGAGACAAATCAAACCTTGAGACACTTCTAAATTCCCATTCTAATCCTCACACTCATGTATCTTATCAAATGCTTCTCACTGCAATGCTACTCTGTTTGAAATATACCCTTAATTAGTTCATGTAATAGTTTTAGAAGCTGTGGCTCTCCCTTGGTGTTTACACTAAAAGCAGCATCTGTCTATATACTTATTTTTTGCTTCCTGTTCTGCTAGTGTTGGGATTGCCTAAGGGGAGGATGGAAGTAAGGAGAAACCAGCCTGTAGTTACTGCTACTGCACAGTGAAAGGAACTTAAAAAGGAACATGAACAGTAGGGAAACGGGAAGCAGGTAAGGCAACCGGGCAAGATACTGGAACTGTGGGAGAGACAGGGACAAGAGAAGAAAGGGGTGGGGGGGAGATCAGGAAGCAGAAGGGAGAGCAATGGTGAGACGGTATATACATGAAGTAAAGGATGCTTCTTCCCCAACCCTCTGATTTTTAAAAAAGAAAACAAAAATGCCTGCTCTACTAAGAAAAGAAACAACAGGGAATATAGTGCACAGTAGGTCTAAGGATCAAAAAGAACAGCAAAATAGCACACAACTTCAAATGAGGCTGTGGGTATATAAATCCGCACGTTCCCTAGTATACAAGTGGTAGCATAATTATAAGGTGTTAAGACTGCAGATACATTCAGTAATACTTTGATTATGTGTCCATGTAAATGGTATCATTTTACAACACTGAAGGTTTCTTACAACAAAAGCCATGAAGATGCATTTGAAACAGACATTACTAGGACACTAACCTTTTGTATTACTTGCTGGGATAAGTAAAACCGATGGAGGGGATGTCCCAACTCTGTTACGGGCAACCACAGTCACTTCATAAGTTCCATTTGGCAGCTTTAATGTAAGGTTGGTGGTATTGACATTGTATTTCTCTGGTGGACTGGAGAGAGATGATTTAGCTCTGACAGTCACTTCATACTGCAAGATTACTCCATTGGCTTCAAATGGCTCCAATGCCTGTTAGAAACACATCTTTGACTATACTGGTAATGAACAAATGTGACTTACCTTTTATTGTCTTTGATGCGTAATTTAAAATCAGAGAGCAAGACAAGTTACATAGATCAAATGGCTGTATATTTAAGGAAAGCGCAAATAACCTGCGTTCATTTCAAGAAAGCAGTAACTTCCAGAATGATATCTGGTTTAAACCCTCTTCTTCTTGGCTCACAATCCTACCTAATAGTTTAATAAAAGCTATTCAGTAAAGACTGCAGAACATGTGTTGATAAAACTGCCATTTCACGTGACTTTACAACACAATGACATAAAAGGAATCTCACATCTTAAGCTGTGTTGAACCCGAATTCAAAACGGCCTGAGTAGTTCTCTTATTACACACAGTAAAACACTTGTTTCTGTTATTTAGTAACACAGAAAAATACTATGTTCTGTGTAAAAGTATTAGTTTTCAGATACCTTAGGAGAAAACTGTTGAAACTGTAAAGTAGCACCAGTTCTCCAGTTCTAAGCTAAATAATGTCAGAAGTGGCATGTGGCATACGAGTTACATCAGAAAATGATGCCATATCAATATACATGTAACTTCACACAAGCCACCTAGTAATAGAGAAAAAGTAATAATAAAGAGACAGCTAGATCAATTGTGACAGAGTTCATGGACCAAAAGAAAGCAGGAGATGGGGACTGACCATAATTGCATTCACTTTCTCAGCTTTGGACAAATCAGCCAACTAGACACAGCAGCCTACTCCATGCAAGTGTACAGTGCTGTATTTAATAAGTTTGGCCCTCTGGAATGTCTCTAGGCTTAATGGATTTTGCAGCTGGAGTATCCCTGTCCAGATAGCGTTACCAAAGTTTTAGGATACAGCAGAAGGCATAACATGAAGTTTTACTTTGCTCAAGTGAAAGTTTCCAATTCCACAGACTGCTTAGGACAGCAAGTCAGGAATCTGAAAGTGTATTCTGTATACTCTGGATCACAGATGTGTGTCAGTTAACTGATGGCCTTTCCATCCATGCTGTTATTATAATAATACTGAAGTCACTTCTTCTATCAATAAAACCTGTATTATCCCAGCTATCTACTGAAGTTTGTTGAGGTAAGTTTTGCCACTTAAAAACTCATGTTTTTAAAAGAATGCTCAATTCCTGCAGTTTATAATGTTGCTTTACCTTCCACATCAGATGCACAGTCCAGGAAGCTGGTGAGCAAGATGCATCAATGACCCTCCATATGGCTGGTCCTTTAGATGGTTCTGATGAAAGAAGCAATGCTTAATAGTAGAAATATTTTTATTTAATCTGTTTGAATTAATCCTTTGACTATCATTAGAAGGTTATGTCCCCCCCCACCACCCCCTTTTTTTTTTTTAAATAAAAGCATATACCAAAAGTGTTTCTTTAGTTCCTCAAATCAAGTAATGCTTGTTATATTATGTGGAACACCTGCATGGAAAGATTTCTTGAAGGGATGAGCAAAACACCAGTTCTGCCCTAAGTGTACTGTACCAAAATAACTGAGAGTCGCCATGCTGAGCTTCTGCAACAATGGGCTGAAGATGACAGTGCTGAGTGAGGCATGACCAAATCTATGCCATGCAGTCTGTGTTCAGAGGCACAGCCCTGAACACCTGTATACTGCAAACCTTGCTATGGTCTGTAACTCCAGCACTCTCCCTACCTTCACAATATCAAGTCACCTGAAAAGTGAAAATGTAGGAAAGTTAAAAAGGAGACAGATTTCTCCTGCCAGAATTCCCTGAGTTTCCTATATCCTTTATGCTAAAAAGGGTAACAGAACTGCAGTACTTTTGTACAATACTACAATACTTTCTGGAGTCAGTACTGTAAAAAATTCAAGTGGTGTTTCCACTACAAATTTCATTTCAAAGTAGAATGAATCAATCTATTATAGTGCATAAAGCAATAAAAAGTGGCCAATCCTTTGTTAGGGCCTTAGCCCTAACAGAAAGATGATCTTAAAATGAATTTACATTTATAATCTTGCTAGACTGTATCTTCTCTGGGAGTTTTTATTGCATTTTTTAATATTAATCAGAAAGATATTTTGGCTGTTTTACCTCCAAAAACCAGTATCAAGTCTATAGTGTGCCTCTTGTCTCTTATGCTTTACATCAAGAGGGAAGGAGAACTGGGAACTGAGGCAAAGGGAGCTCGCTCTTAACAATCCTGTTTGAGTACCCTGATTTGATTTATGTGAAACAGAAGCAATTATACATCTTGCCTGATATAGATCATGAATGCACCATGATCTGCCTTATGTTCATTTCCACGATAACACCTTTGTTCTGAGGCTAAAATAAAGCCTGGGTACTTAATCACTAACAGCAGTATTTTTGCAAAGCCAGTCACCACAGCAGAACAGCAATGCCGTCTAAATACATAGGCAGTCCTGAAATCCTCATTGCTCAGGTTGAGATAGTAACCACAGAAAACAAAACCATACCGTCCTTAGGAGTTGAAAAGAAGTGACTAGAATATTGAAAGAATATTTGACAGTATCTCCCCCAGAGAAAGTAAATTTTGCGTAGAGCTGAAGCAATGCCACTATGTACACATAAATTCCATTTTGTTTAAACAGGTAGGGTATATACTATAATCTTTTTCTTATTTCTCCAATATAAGATGACATGTGAATTCAATCCAAACTCATTACCAGGAACTCAATTAGGATAAATAAGGAAGGATTTATGATCCAGTGCAGTTAGTTAAGCTTCGTGCACAAAATGGTGTTTTAACAATGAAACTTGCATTGGTTTAACTCTGTTTAAAGACATGCACTGAAATGCTGTGCAAAATAAGACTGCTTAAGAGGGTGCCCTGGAAGGCACTAAGGAACAGATAGGATACTACAGAAAGGAGACCAGGAAGAACACAAGCAGGAAAGGCTAAAGCACATTTAATAATAAAAAAATAAAAATAAAAATCAGGCTGACTTAGAAGCTAAACAGATATCACAAAGTATTTGTAGTAGTCAGAGGGAAGAATAGAGTCTCTGCTGGGTATCAAGCACATAACCAGAAGGTCCATTCATTGGCTCCATATGGGGTACGACAAGTACAGGCTAGAAACAAAGCCAGTCTTCCAGGCTATCAAAGTAGAAATGAAATGGAAATGGGACAAAGCTAAAGTAGTTTCACTCCTCATAACCCTAGAATTGGAAGAGAAGTTTCTAACTGATAATAAACAAGGTCCTGGAAAAACAAGACAAAATCCCCACATTGTTTAAGTCTTTTAAAAGTCAGAAATCAGCAAGTGATTCCCAATTCTGCTGCTACTGATGATTCAGGAGGAAACCAAAAAAGCTTTTAAAGTCAAATCTCAAATCCCTTTGAGGGTGATTTACTAATTCTAGAATCCCCAGAAATCACAGTGCATGTTACTGTAACATACACAGCTATGCAGCAAACCTGGTCTGCTGGATATAAAGGCCCTTGGCTACAGCCACTATTTGGAGGTAAAAAGTAGATGTTTCCTGATAAGGATTAGGTAGTAAAACAATTGCCAAAGACTTCAAAATTGCCAGAATACTTGCATTAGTCTTCAGCATCATGGTTGTATATTTGTGCCTTTGCGTTTAAGGATTCCGTTGAAATTTCACTTGATAGTTACAGTACTTAACACTTGGAAACATAGTGGAAATCTAGAAGTATACCTTCCTGAATATAGTAGTGGTAAATACACCCATACCTTGGTAGCTTGCTACTGAGACAAACACCAAATCTTTTGAATGCAGCAGGCAAGCAGATGTAGAATCTTCTGAGATACAGGTCTAAGTCTCAGACAAAGCACAACATCTAAAAGTCAGTTTTATAATTTGATTGAGGGCAATAATAATGGTATAAGTAACTTAAGTGTCCCCTGTCTGCTTGTTTCATTTGCAATAGGCAACGGTACAGTAAAAATTTATTAATAAAATTTTGGTACAGGTTTTGCCAAAGTTGCAAGCTGAAGTCCCTTGTCTGAGCCTGACACTTGGTAGAAAAAGGATCAGGGAACTACAGACCTCATGAGCTCCTTTCCAACTTGAGTTATCCCACTATCCTATAAATTTGCAAATGTATCTATGCATTTGCAAGAGGTGACCACATCTCTGAAGTTGTCTGCAAGCAAATTCAGAATAGGAAATTATTTTACTGTCAACTTATAGCTACAGTAGCAAACCAATTAGCAAGCAATGCAGAAAAAGTGTGACTATCTTGTTATCATTAGGAAGCGTAGCTACAACAATTTGTTAAAATGCCTTTCTACCAGCAGAAAACAGACTGTATTTACATTTGCAGTGTATCACAACTAACAGCACAGGTATTCCTCAACAGCTTACTGCAAACTGAAACGAGTTCCTTAACCTTTAGCAAGAAGCAAGACACTAATGTAGGGTGTTCAGATACCAGTAGAGGTTCAGATTCAAGAAGATACCAGTTAGCACCTCTCAAGCATCTACTGAAGATGTTAAATTAGTTCCAGTTCAGTCTAAGGGTACTATTCAGATGAATGACAAAAGGAAAATAGACCTCAAAAAGTTATACATCAAAGCCTGGGGCTCTTATTTGGAGAGCAAATTAAAGGGCCAAATGCATAGGTCTAGGTTGTGTTTGTATACACTGCATGTATTTTTGTTCTGCTAATGGCAAATGTAAGAATCCACTACCTGAGAACAGGATTTTTCATACTGTAACAACTGCATGTGTGTGTTTTTAATGTCAGTTTTCCAATAATTACTGCTTAGTTATTGTGCAACTTTATTTTGTATGGGTTTATAGCTGCTGCAACAATTGCTAAGTCATGAAATGCTGCAAAACAAAACAGCCAAACAACAAAAAAAATACCAGTAACAGAAAATGCTAAACATACTCAACTAATGGTTTTGGCACGACTCAGTGGCAAAGGCACAGTCTCTATTTAAGAACAAACTTGCAGGAGAGCCTGTCTAGTGGGGAAAGTATGTTAAAACTCATGAGCGGTAAAGTATATTAAATTCATAACACAGCAAGTTGTAGTTACTTTAATGCCACAGTACATTTCAAGCAATGCATGTGTTCATGAGCAACTGGAAGCAATCAATGAAGTTAAAAAACATGCTGTGGAACAGATCTTAGAAGAGACTGAGTGCAGTAACAGCCACAGTCCTGAAGGAATATGAAGGAGTCCAGGGCAACACAGCATACCTGCAGAACATACAGTTCAATAGAAACAGACAATGCCATAACAGCTGATTGGAGCATAAGAAGGAGTTCAAAGGCCAGTCAAGTTGATGAGCTGGTTGTAGTGTGAACAGATTTGGTACATGACAGCAACTTTGCCATGCTGAGGATTTGTTCCAGAAAGCAGCAAAGGCTGACACTTGACTGAGGCTCTTCAGCAGTAATTTTTCCCCAGGGCTGTGAACCTAAAGCTTAACCTAGTGGTTTGCTATCTTTTGTGTATCATAAGTAGTAATTGGTTTATACTTTGAAGTTGTATATATCCTGCTTGAAAAGTCCTTTTGTGCAAGACTACACATGATCCAAATACTGCTCCCAAAGAGCTGATGCTGGCAAAAGTTTCCCTCATTACATCATGATGGCAGTAATTCAGCATTCACCCCTATGGCAAAGGGACAGCATATTACAAGTACAGATTTATAAGATGACAACTCCAATGATTATGTCATCAAGACAGAAAACTGTAAGGAAACAGTGATTTTTGTGATTAAATATAGCTAAAATAAAATCATATTCCACAGAGACTCAATCTTGCTTGAAGTCAGCAGTTAAAGATGGCATTCTCTTTCTTATGCCTCCCACAGTGACAACTGGATCAGCGATAAGCAGCAAGACTCTTGATTACTGTGTGCAGAATATTGTAAACAAGTGGGTACAAGACAGTGAAGAGGCAGCTGTGACAAGCAAGGAAGTGTTGTAGATGCAGGATACCTTGGGAAAAGTTAAGAGTAAACCAGAGTGTTTAGATGTTTTGGTGCATAAAAGGCTACACTTCCCATATGACATTATTTCATATCATGGCTTCACTAAATTTGTGAAGAAGTCTATGTACGCTGTATGATTAAAATCTTCTGTTTCATACTTATTGATGCTTGTTCACCTATGACTTTATCTAACGGCCTCCTAAACACTGAGTTGTTCGCAAACTAAGGCAGACTGCCTACCAAAAAAAAAACCCCAAACCAAATCCTTTCACACAGGCAGACTAGCTTTATGGGAAGCTATTATCATGCTCCTTTGAATGTATGGGTCAAGTTGGTCAGTACTGAAAGTAACTCAGGAGAGCCTTGTTGCATGTATAATCAAATAGCTCAAGCAAGGGTACACGATTCATCTGGCTATTGCCAAGTTGCTGAGCACTCACACATTTTGAAAGTCAGTGACCTACTTTCATATATTACTTACTATCTTCAGTTGTGACCCCAGTTTTTTCTTCACTCCAGTCACTCCAGTAGCCCACTCCATCTTCCTTCATGCAACGAATTGAAAAGATGTACTCTGTGTAGGGTCTGAGCCCTTGAACACTGAATGAAGTTCTTGGTGAAGCTGTATCTTCAGGAGGAACCTATAAATGGAAGAAAGATTTGAAAGGCACCGATCAAAAATGGTAAAGCTGAGTTTTGTGCTACTACAGCTCGATCCAAGAGGGCTCCCTACAGCATACACACCCAGTACAAACAACATAGTTTTTCTTCCCTATTTCCAAAAGCTTCAATTCTCAACCATGGTTTGGTAAGGGAACAGAGTTGTGTGTATTTACCAGCTATAATACAATACATACACTAGAATAGGTAAGCAGCTATCTCAGGACAGTGTCTCATATTATGTTTTCTTTTTTAACTAGTTCATGTCTACTTCTCCTTCCTATATAATTCCTATACTGATCTACAATATCCCCCCTCACATTTCAGAACTTTGCGAGGTTATCTGCTTGATTGTTGATTGTAAAATACCTGTGCTAGAAACCTCCTATAAAGCTAGAAAATCCAGATTATTGCTTCCACTGATACACAACAGCGTTTCTTAACTGACATTGGAAATAGTTTGTTTTAGAGTAGTTTATACTTTTGCTAATAAATGAGTTCATTTTCATAAGCTCTTTCCTCTACCTTAGATTAGCAACTGAATGCCAGAAAATATTCTTACTGTGTATGTACAGAAACAGATGTGTGATCTAGATAATAGATATATGTAGGTCACACATACTGACTCATCCCACATTATTCCACTTGCAATTAAGCATTTTTTTATAGTGAGCAACCCTGCAAGAGGAATGACTGCAGATTAAACACACATGCAGGACACTCAAAAGGTTAATCCTGAGTGCAAACAACTGTCAAAGTAGTCAAATTTTACCACAGCTACACAAGCTCAGTTGTTTTTAAAATTACTATTTACTATGTCTTGTGCATATGTTAAAAGGGCAAGACAAGTTAAAATGACTTAGTAGGACAATGTGTCAATAGATCGTGGAGTTGCAGAATAAGTTGTGCAGGGCAGTACTCTTTAAAATATCAATACAGGTGACCTCAATAATTAATGTCTGCATCTAACACTCAAAAAGTTCCTCCAAAGGAATACACTACATTAGTCACAAGTAGCTGTGTTATGCTACCTGCTTCAAACATCATATTTTGGTTAAGTCAGAAGCAGTCTTCCTTCCAACAAGTCATAAAATTCAGAATACTTTTGGCCATCTGTACTGAAACAAAAAAATGGGAAGATCTTGGTAAGAGTGTTCCTGGAATACTGCTGCTGTGAGAGAAGGCTTAAAGAAAGGCAAAACTGAGAAGCTATTGAAAATACGTCCATAGACTGATGTAGAAGAAAAAAAAAAACCCCACAACTTTGAATGATATGAATATATTATAGTGCACTACAGGTAAGGCATATGCCTTACTCCTTTCCAGTTCCTTGACTGCATCAGGCTGAAGGCAGGCCCATTCCAATGCTTGACAACCCTTTCGATGAAGAAATTTTCCTAATATCCAATCTAAACCTCACCTGGCACAACTTCAGGCCATTTCCTCTCATCCTATCACTTGTTACCTGGGAGAAGAGACTGACACCCACCTCGCTACAACCTCCTTTCCGGTAGTTGTGGAGAGCAATAAGGTCTCCCCTCAGCCTCTTCTTCTCCAGGCTAAACAATCCCAGTTCCCTCAGCTGCTCCTCATAAGACCTGTGCTCCAGGCCCCTCACCAGCTTCGCTGCTCTTCTTTGGAAGCGCTCCAGCACCTCAATGTCGTTCCCTTAGTGAGGGGCCCAAAACTGAACACAGTACTCAAGGTGCGGCCTCACCAGTGCCGAGTACAGGGGGATGATCACCTCCCTGCTCCTGCTGGCCACACTATTTCTGGTACA
>JANXJC010000078.1:63856574-63867437 GCA_027564655.1 Leptodon cayanensis | reverse complement strand
CCGGCGCTGCTCGCCCTCCTCTCCTCGGAGAAACGCTCCCCGCAGGGTTTTCCCCTCAAGGTGTGTTGCAGGGTGTGTAAGAACAGAGGACGGGCTGGAGAAGCCCCGCTTCCCGGGGAGGGGGGCGGGAGCGCAGTTACCTCCGTCGCCCCCTGTGGCTCTTATCTACGAGGTGCGCGGCAGCCGCGGGACCCCTAGCTGAGGCGAGCCGGCCCCTGCCCGAGCCGCCGGCGGCGAGGCCTCTGGAAGCTTCTGCCGGCCCTTAGCCGGCGGGGCCTGCGCCGGCTGTGTGGCGGGGGTGTCCTGCCGGGCAGGCCTGAGGAGCGAGCAGCCTTCCCAGCGTTTCGCAAGGCTCCCCTGGGAGCAAGGGCGGCTGGAGAATGTTACCAGCAGCAGCGGTGTTAGCAAAACGCTGTTACCGAGAGCAGTTCCCTAGAAAAGGTGTTTGTGGAAGGCTGGGTTGCTAGGAAATGGTCCTTAATACAGATCGTTCATGTGATCAGGATCCAGGGAAGCCTTTGGGTTCCCTCCGTGGTTATGCTCGTACGTTTCTTCATTCGGTAACCCTGAAAAATGACTTTTGTAAATGAGACACAGTCATGTGCTCTAAAATGTCCTCTTCATTCCAGATTAATTTTTTCCAGCTCACGAGTGAGAAGGAGCACATTTCAGTGCCACATCCACTAACTTGCAGTGTGCTAAGAGTGTCAAAGTAGGCTGTTTCTAGTCAGGAAAGTACCAGACATCAGTGATGCGTGCCCAAGTTGCTTCCTGCCATATGCTTTATGCTTTTGCCCATTTACTTCTTAGATTATCTTTGGGCTTGAGTGGTATATGAGCTATATTATATTTTTAGTTACATCTTTAGAGGAATAGGCAGATTGGCTACACAAGTAGGGCATCTAGTCCAATATCCTGTTTCAAACACAGGCTAGCATGAGCTGCTAATGAGAAAAGACTAAGAACTTTGTAAAAAGATAGTGGACAATAACCTGTTTCTCACATGTTCAGTACCAGTCTCTGGAGTATGTTTGGTTTACTTTCTGAGGTGGCTTAATATCCCCAACAAAAATACTGTTGTTGCTAACTCTGAGAATGTTGTATATTTTATACAAAACAGTAAATCTGGATGGGCACTTTAGAGGTCATTTCCTCTGCTTTCCTCAAGACAAAGTTGGCCATAATTAAATAGTTTCTGACAGGTATTTATCTAACCTGCAGATTAAATTTATTACTTCATGTCCCTACTTACAGCTGATGCTCCTTCTAGCAACCTTAGATGCTTGTTGTGTTGCTGTTTCTCCCGTTGGTGGTCTCTACCTTTAATAGACCCAGTCCTCTCCATCTTCTTTTACGGGGTTTTTCATGTTCAAACCCTTCTTAATGTATCAGGACAACTGACATCTGGGGAATAAGTTTCACAGTTTTTTCATTTTGAAAAAAAAGTATTTCAGCATTACAATTTGTCTCTTTTGCTTTCTCTTCAGATTATGGTTGGTGTGTTTGTTCTTAACGTTGATGTAAGATTACAGTTTGAGAATCATGTACAGTTGGTAGATTTTCAGTTCATGTGGATATCCCTGCTTCAGTACCCTCAAAAAAATCCGTGTTTGGCAACAAAAGGTTAAGTGGAAGCAGGCTCCAACTAGAGGGACTGCAAAAATATTTTTTTTTTCTCTTGTTTTAGCATATCTTCTGTGCCCTGTAAGATCATTAGTGTTCTGCTGCTAAACAGACATTCCAGGAGTAGACGTTCAACTCTTCCCCCCCTTCCCCCAGCCAACAGAAAGCCTCTTGTGACATTCTTATTCCGAAATCCGATAGCCTGAAGCGATTCCTGGTTTATTGCCAGAACTTGTAGATCAACACCCCCCCCTTCAAAACCAATCCTGTCTCAGGCCTCAGTTACATATGACATGTATCGTAACTCTTCAAATAAGCAAGAGCTCTTGTATTTCACAGACTATTTATAGACTGAATGTAAAACTATTTCCCCATAGCTGAAGTTCTACAGAAGAACAAAACAATTTATTTGCAATTGCAGTTAATTTTTCTGTGTTGGCACAAAATATCATTACTATAGTAACAGTTTAGTCACTGTATTCAGTATTGTGTGAACTGACCTTCTAAGATGATTGGCTTTCCCAAAGATTTTTTGTAGGTTTGGAAAGTGATGATAGCATGCTTGCCTATATACCTTACCTCCCCTTCAGAACCTTTTGCAAACTCTAGGTGCATGGAAAGATACCTCAGACGTGTAAAGAAATAGCCTTATGGACAGACTGAGTCCCATTTCTCTATGATATCAGTCAGCGGGTACACTCCTGTATTTTCCACCAGCCCTAGCTGCAATGGTGACATGGATGGTGGGGTAGCCAGTGTCCTTGTGGGTGACCTGAAGAGAGTTGTAATAGCCCCTGTTGATCACTTAGTTGATCTTGTTGATCCTGTTAGTCCAGTAATTTGCAGTCAGGGCTGCTGTTTGGCTTGCCTTATGCTACTCAGGGGAAATAATTTGACATCTGTGTTGCAAATGGAAGTAAGTGGAATTAAATGTGGTAAGATATATTTTTCTTAAATGATCACCATCTACCCCAAATGTGGTTTGTGTTAATCTTTTCCTTCTTTCACAGGCAGGACTGAATATTTTGGGCAATTACGTTACATCATACATCAGGCTGAGTTTTGTTTTTATTTGTATGAAACCTAGGGTTTTAATCTGACAGGAGGATTGTTCATGTTACAGTGATTTCTAGTTCTGTGTCAGCATCTTCTCTAGTAATAAATGCTTCGTTTTGAATCTTCTTGGTGAAGGTGAAACTCAACTGTGGTCACAAACACTGGGCCAAAACCTCTGCTGGCGTAAACAGCATGGTCCACGGGAGCTGTAAATGCTTACATTCTGGCATGGCATCTTGTAGCTTGGAGTATAAAATTAATTGTCTCAACTGTGGCCTTTTAAAATATACAGACTGTACTTTCAATGACACACCAAAAATCTGACATTTTACACCATCACTAGACATTTTCTAGTGCAAGCAGGTCAAAAGTTAATAGCATTATCACTGCAATTTGATAGAATTAGGACGTTTGGGATCCCAGGTAAAGAAAACAATTAAGTCCTTCAAGCATGTTGTGAAGTGCCTTTTCTGCACACGGACGATTTGCTGAAAGACTTTTGTTTGATTTACTGCATTATATTCTTCCCTACTGATAGAGATTACACTGCTGTATACTGTACTGTATATACAGTATAGCACTGATGTATAGGTAGTATAAACACCATTAATTTAAAGTTTCAACTGCTCAGAGACATTCAAAATTTTGGCCGCATTTTAAAAATGTCCTGCAAACCAGCATTTTAATATGCACATTGAATTAAGCATTATATGAAATAAGTTAGTCTATAGAATTCACTAAATATATGAGGCAAGAATAAAAGGAAGTTAATTGTCAGGAATTGGAAGGTGTTTGAGATGACTTATCTATCTCTGCACACTGCAATTTGTGTTCAACACAGTGCTCAGATCAGGGCTATATAGGACATTTCCAAACTCCCGTCTTCCACAGCTAGGATATAAGTAGGTGGAGCGTGCCTTCCCACCCTCTGTTTTTTCAACCCCAGGAAGAAGAGGATAGCCTGGGAATATGGAGATGGACAATAACACTTGGAAAACATTCAGTGATTGGCAAAGGTTTCTGGGCAGCTGCTTGGCTGTGGGAGCAGAGATATTTTTAGAGGTGCTGTTAGAGATTGCCTAGGAACAAACTTGTACCACTTTTTATGGATCATTTCAGCAGTTTTGTAACAAGTTGTGACAAAGTCTGCAGTCAGTGAAAAATCTACTGAACCCAACCAAGCTGGTGAGGGGCCTGGAGCACAAGTCTTATGAGGAGCGGCTGAAGGAGCTGGGGCTGTTTAGTCTGGAGAAGAGGAGGCTGAGGGGAGACCTTATCACTCTCTACAGCTACCTGCAAGGAGGTTTGTAGTGAGGTGGGTGCTGGTCTCTTCTGTCAGGTGGCTGGTGATAGGATGAGTGGAAATGGCCTCAAATTGCAGCAAGGGAGATTTAGGTTGGCTGTTAGGAAAAATTTCTTTACTGAGAGAGTTGTCAGACTTTGGAATAGGCTGCCCAGGGAAGTGGTTGAGTCACCATCCCTGGAGCTATTCAAAAAGCGTGTAGACAAGGTACTCCAGAACGTGGTTTAGTGGGCATGGATAATGGTTGGACTTGATGATCTTGAAGGTCTTTTCCAACCTAAATGATTCTATGATTCTATATGCCACAGAGAGGAAAAGATCTTTCTGGCATGTATTGTTATTTTGGTATAAGGACATGAAGCATCACATAGATACATCAGGGGTGTGAAAAGATTCCTCAGTCCTGGATACATGTGGTTTTGCTGGAGATGGGTCACTGTCAGAACAAGGATTTGGGGAAAGATTTTCAGAGTCATGGAGGAGCTGAACAACAAGACCCTTTAATGGCAATGTTCTGACCCATCACAAGTCAAAGACATTTTCTGTGAGATGGCTGAATCACTATATGTAACTATTTGTCTGGGAGGTTCAGTGACACGTCCAAACCTCTTGCTGAAGTGATGATGTTATCTCAGCTTATATCACTGTCCTGAACTTGAACTTATGAATATGGGTGTCAGTGTCCTTACATTCAAGATGGATCTCCGTTTTCTGACATTCTTTAACAGTAAGAAGAATCACTTTTTTCCCCCCCCAAGAGTAGAGAGGAGTAGTCCTTTGACCTGGGTGGCCGGAACAGTGGCAGATATTTCTGTTGAAGCCGTAGCCTTGTAGGTCATGAAGTCATGTTAAAGTCCCCTGAAGAAGAAGGCAGGAGGCAGGCTGGGAGGCAGCAGCAAGGAAAAAATGGATGATGTAACTGTTGGAAATGATTTAGTGAGGGTTACAGCATTTCCCAGCTTTATAACTTTCCAAACATGAGCTGCTCAGTGGCAGCAAAAAAACAGGCTTGGCAATTCATTACTTCCTTTTGAGGGAGATTGCAGGATACTGCTTTTTCCCTAGACTAGTAGGTGTTTGCAATCCCTGGACAAAGGGGAAAAGTTCACTGAGCCAACCAGCCACTATTGCAGCCAACCAAATACAACCTAGGCAAAAACAAGTCCACTTGATACTTGATGGCACTTGTTGCACCAAGCAATGAATATGCATATGGCAACAGGGCTATCCTCATTCTTTAGCATCGCTGTGCCCAGTAGGTTGCTAAAATCTGAGACTCAGGACAAGGTCTTGCAAAATTCGGTCAGGGTGTGTAAAGCTTTAACTGGGATTCAGCAGTTCAGAAAAGTCTTGTGTTCATTGGAAGAAGTTAGAAATGGGGACTCCTCCACACATGATAAGCTTGACAGGGAAGCATTGGGTTGTTGAAGAGGACTTGACCCAATTCTTCTGCTGTGATTCTCAGGAAGAGGAATGGCAACAACGTGAAGCTGTGGGCACATGGAACAGAAACAAGATTGGTTATAGCCCACTGAAAAATAACAGCACATCTGACAGAGCGGTGCGGAACCTAGCAATCTGCTTGTTTTTCTGGGGTGGAAATTGTACAGCTAATGTCATTTTAGACCTAGGCTGGAAGCTTTGACAGATGGAACATGTTGCTAGGTGGTGTTTTTTTCCCCAAAAAACAGTGTGCAGGACAATGAGAAAAAAAGGGGTCTGACCTTCACTGGAGGAATAAGGCTAAAGATGAGACCAGAAAAATGAAAAGGCTTCTAAATGTAAGAAAGCAAATATGAAATATCAGTGAAGATAAAATAAAAATACTGAAAAGGATGAAATTAATCAAACACAGAAAATGCTTAAGTTAGAATGAGTAATGCAGTGAAGTTGCACTTCACTGCAAGGAAGTGCTGATTCAGACTGGTAGCTAAGATGAGCTGAAGGTGTTATGACACGCTGCAGTCGCTTACACCACGTGTGAGCTGCCCATGAGTTTAGTATACTTTTGGCAGCTGCTAGAGCTAAAAAGCCGTTGGAGTGGTTCTTCATACACAGCCCAAAGTGTAGATGTGTCCTTGGACAAATGCTTAAGGCGGAACTCTCAGACAGTGGACAACAAGACCCAATGAGGAATAGCCGAAGACAATTAAAAAGGAGAGGAAGATGTCCTCAGAATGAGTGGGATTGTCTTTCCTACCTGGCCACAAAGACTTTCATGAGCAGTGTGGCCAACAACAAATATGCCAGAAAATATAAGTCAGTCCTTCATTGCCCAGGTAATCTAGTATTTAAAAAAAATAAGGTCATGTGTGAAGAACAGCTGAGCTGAGCCTGAATATGGGCTGACAAAAGTGATACTAGCAGTAGAAAAAGGCATTCTGAATACTCAAGGCCATGGTTCAGTCTCCTTTGTTATAGGATGTATATTCACAGCCAATCTGTGTTATATGCATGTAATTGTGGATTCCTTTCTGATGTTGACATCTTAAAAAACACATGTAAGTGGCACTTTCTGTCCTTTTCAGTGAGCAAGGGAACCGTCCTAGTCAAACTGTGACTGGCCATAGTTATTCAGGCCTTCCTTGTGTTTTGGACAGGCTGTAACAATGTTGCAGTTAGTGCAGAAAAAAATAATGACTTGCCTCTTCAGGTTGTATGGTAATTGGCTAACAAGGCACAGAATTTCAAATGGAGCTCATGTTCTGGGTCCTCAACTGCAGAGCATAGCAGGGAGAGCACAGGGGTAGTCTGACTCCAGGCTCCCCACTGTGGTTGCTCCGTTGCAGAGTGGAGCTTTCCGTACTGAGGCTGAAACTTCTGTGTGTGAGGGCTGGTCTTAGGTAGTGGAATGACTCTAAACATGAAGAGCTATTCTTGACCTCTTCATCCTTCCTCTAAGTGCCAGGTGTACTTCTTAATTTATGTGGGGAAAGCAGGATCACAGAACAGCACAACACTAAAAAAATTACCATAACTTAAAAGGTGGGGTAACAGCTAGCACATTCCTGTGCACAAGGAGAAGCTGTAATAACAAACAACAACTTCGTGCTTTAAGATGCTGTGTTTCATAACTGCTAGTCATGCTGTCTGGTACTGGAAAGTACTCAGCAGAGTGGTTGTGGTATAAGAACCTGTATGCAGTAAAAAATAGTTCAGCTTGACTTTCTTTAACAACCATAAATTTGCTTCCTGTCAATTCATGTGTCAGGGCAACACCCAGCTTCTGAAGACCTATTCTGTTGTAGCACGGGGTGTATGAATTAAGCTGTTGTTACGGTAGAAACATTAGCATTCTGATACTACTGCTTGTGGCTTCTTGCTATAGGACGGTAGAGACCAAACAAACAGTGTATATGGAGCTTACAGAGACGAAATCTGCTACAGGCAAACTACTGACAAATTCTTCTTGTATTTTTCCACGCTATACCTACTGTTAGACTGCAATCAATACAGTGAGATACCACTTGATTTCCAGGAAGAGAGCTATCAGCAATGATACGTAGTTAATTGCCTTAAAGTGACACATTTTAAAAAAGCGATTTTGACAGCTTTGTGCTTGAAGTTTTCTGCTTGAGCTATTCCAAAACACAAAAGGCTGGAGCCTGCTGCTACAAGTAAAGGCTGTGGGACTCATGGGGAAGTACATTCTCATCAGTAGAACTGAAGCCAAGTTCTGTATTGGAGAACCTCTCATTCGCCGCTGCCTTATAGTTAAATTGAATGATGCTATTCAGAGCAGTTAAGGCTGTGCATAGAAAAATATATTCAGTTCTGAGTATTTTACTGTTAGAGTAATATCACCAAAAGTGAGTGCATTCATCAGAAAGAGTCACAACTTCATACCATGGAGGAATGAAGACTTGAGAATAGGAACAATTGAAAAAACAGTAACAAAATTCAGCATGCCAGGTAAATTGTGTGTGAATGTGGAGAATATAGGCTTTTGGTAATAAATTTCCTGTTGCTAAGACATACCAGACTGTGGTATAGCTTCCATCAGCTACAGGTCTTAAATAATTTATAACTGGAATGAACTATATATTTAGGTACCTAGGAAACCTATGCATTTACTGGAAAATAAAAGAAAATAATGAGTTGTATTAGCCAGTTCATACTGCAACTTCATATATGGTACAAAGATACAGATAAAGATCTTTGCCCCATATGCTTCACTACCTTTGAGGATCTGCTTTGCATTTTACATTTCTGGTCTCGCTGATCTATATTCTCTTCTCATTCCTCTACTTCACCATTAAGAGTTCTTCCTTTGTTTTTTCTCCTTGTGCTCTTTGTCTCCTCTTCATTGCCAACCTTACTTTCTTATCTTTTCCTTTTTTTCTCTGCTCCCTTTAGCATTACCTTAAATACAGCTGTTATATTTACAGCTTGCCCAGAATCTGTCTGTCAAAATAATGCCTTCTAAGGGTCGTCTTAGGGAGAAAGTTAATTGGATAAGAGTATTTGTGTGCTGTATTTATACTATCACTCAGCTGTATAGCAAACCAAATTCTGCCCAAAAATCTGAAATTACACCGACTTCCTTTTCCTCTTGTCTCACCACTTGCAGTAACAAGTGCCTTGCAGTCAGAATTTAGCAAACAAATGATGTGGTCATGCATAAAGCATAGCAAAATCAAGGCCAGTTTCTTAGTACTGAAACTCCTCTGTAGTGCCAACAGCAGTGAAATCTTGCTTTAAGAGATAAGCCAGAGAGATATGAATCATAGCCTGAAAGCATCTCCTACACTGCATTGTGAAGCATTCTTTCTAGAGCCAAGGCCCCAATTTGGAAATTGTCATTGTTACTTGAAATCCTGATATGAATACTTGTAATCAAGCTTTAACCTCGAAGAACAGAATTTTGTAGGTTTTGTTATTTCTTTTTGGTTTTCTTGCAGCACTCAAATTTCCCAGACAGGACTACGAGCTCATTGTCTTGCTGGTGTATAAATGTGTGGAAAAATGCAGACCTTCTCCCAGAATCAGGGATCCCAAAAGATTATATAAAATGGCAGACAAACGTTAGTGGTAAGAGATGTAACATACAAACCAAATCGTTATTGTAATCACAGACTAATGCTCCCTCATTCTTTACATTATCATTGTCTATTCCTTGTCACCTTCCTGCCTCTTTTCTTTTGCCCTTCCTTTCTTCTGTAATTAGGGCCACTTTTCATTCAGCCTGTGAAGGTTGACTTTAATAGACTTTGTCTATAATTAATTAAGCAGTGGTAGAATCTTCTTGCAGATATATATATATATATGTATATATATATATATATACACACACTCAAGATTGGGTTCAAGTCATGTCAATATCAATATATCCTGAAACACATAGGCTGCTCCTGTTCATATTTTAGTGCCTTTTCTGAATAGATCCCTTATGAAACTGCTTGCTAGTATTTGCTCCAAAGTTCTAGTTCATAAAGTATTACTTTAATTTTATTATATGACTATCTGTGATAATCAGTATCAACTTAAGGAATAATTAATTCACCAATGATAGTTTGTTGAACAAGAGGCATTAACCTTTTCACTATCCTGATATTTTATATGCAGTCCTTAGCAATGTGAATAAATGTATTTCAGAAATGCTTACAAATCTTATGTCACTCATTAATTGCCTGATGAGCTTGAAACAAAAGGAGCCATTAACAAATTACTTTTAATGCAGTGGATTTGATGAAAATTCTCAGATTGTGATGACATTCTCCTGGTAGGTTCCTGTGGGCAGCTTCATACTGTATATTACATGCATGTCAAATTTAACAGCAATAGTTTATGCAGGTTCTTTTAAATTAAATGTTTGAAAAACATGAGTGTGAAGTTGGGTAATCTCATCTTTGGATGTGTTGAGTGCCCTGTTCTCCCCTGAGCTGATGGTGGATAATATGAGCTTTGAGAGGAGGGCTGGACCACAGTGCCTTCAGAGATTTCTTTCTGAATTATTTTCTAAATTATTTTACAATTCTATGGTAATCATTAGCTTATCACTGAAGATCAGGCTATTAGTCCATGTACTGTTCAATGCATACTATTTATAGGGTTGTTGGAGTATATTCAACATGTCTTTTTAGATTTTTTTTTTAATACTGCATTTATGCATACCTTATTACAAGTTTAATTGTGCATCACTGAGAATATGCATACTTTATAGAGACTCAGATGACCATTAATGCCTGGAAATATAGCAATACATTCAGAATAAGCACCTGTCTACTTTGGAGTGATTACATGTTTGGTGTAAAGATGTATTCTGTATCTCGTTTTGAAAAAAGCTGGCCTATAGGGCCTTTGTGTACCACTCTGACCCCTGGGAAAGCTCCTCAGATGTTGTGTAAGTTATGGTCTAAAGTTGCTTTGCAGGTTATTTGTAGTCCAGTGTTTCTTAGGCCATTCACTGTTTTCAGAAATGACCTGGTAGTTGCTGTCTGCTCTCTTGCAGTGTTTTAGGTGTCAGGCTCTCCTTTTCCTGCCTTTTTCTTCCTTTAGAGCTTTTTAATTTTATTTTTTCCTTGCTTGTTCCACTACATTTTCTTCTGCTGACTTTTCATCTGCCTTTATTTAGTGTTGTCCAGGGCATGTCTCAGTGTCAGGAGGCAAATTTGATAAGGTGGGCTGGTATCACAGCCTGTGATCTATGGGAACCCTTGCCACAGGCAGAAGTACTAGGAGCAGATAAATACAGGGAAGAAAAGGAAGATGTGATTAACAAGCTACTGCCCTCACTGCCTGAGTTAGGACCTGGTGGCAGCCAGAAACTAGTACCTTACATAAAGATGAGCTATTGACTGTATGGTGATGGGATCTTGCCCCTTGGGAAGCAGCAGTTCC
Source organism: Leptodon cayanensis (assembly GCA_027564655.1). Lineage (NCBI taxonomy): Eukaryota > Metazoa > Chordata > Aves > Accipitriformes > Accipitridae > Leptodon > Leptodon cayanensis. The sequence goes on along the minus strand of JANXJC010000078.1, from coordinate 63,856,615 downwards.
TGGCTCCTGCTAAGTTCCTTCCAGCAAGTTCGACCACTGAC
>JANXJC010000078.1:63839973-63855967 GCA_027564655.1 Leptodon cayanensis | reverse complement strand
GTGCACAGACTGTAGATTTGATCCATCAAAGTGTTCTTCCTTCTGTTATTAAAAAAATTCCCCCTTTTTTTTTTTTTTTTTTTTTTTTTTTCCCCCTCAAAACTAGTAAGATTCACCAGGACCAGTATGTTTTTAGTGTTCTCATTGGTAGTAACGTGAAGTCATCTTGATGCTATGAATATAATGAAGAATCACAGATAGGTTTTCGTCATATTAAGGGCTAGCTGATTTGGTTCCTGAACTGTGAAGTGAAACTTACTGATAAAATTCTAGACCAGCAAAGGTAATGAGTGTTTTATTATTGATGCTGTAGGGTAAGGATGTTCTCTGAGGAATTAAATCTTCAGCCACTATTAGAAAGTTAAGCATGAGCATGAATGTATATTAATCCTAATTCTGATTTCATTTAAATCAATAGGAGTTTGCTGTTGAGTTAAATTACAGTTGGACTGGGCTCCTGTTGTCAAATTCTGTAGGGTTCTGCTGACCTCTACTAACCCCTCTTGTTTATATGGAACCTAAGCGATCAGTACCATGAATTTGTAATGATTTACACAAAAACACTCAAGAATATGGATTGTCATAAAAATTATCTTATTTCATCTTTAACTTACAACTTGACTTAACACACCAGTTAAAAGATTTTAGAGGTTATAGCCCGTACTTAAAGTGAAGTTGGTATCCCCTTCTAAAGTAACTTCAGGGAGGATGAAACTCAGACTCATGAAGGAGTGAAATAAACCTGTCGCTATGCTCTTAAGACAGGTTGCTGCTCGGAAATTAATAAGAAGAAAATACTTACTTGCAATTGTAACAGGCAAGACATTTTGAATTACCTACAGACATATGGGATTATTGTGAAAGTATCTTGAACTATTCAGAAACTTTATAAAATACTGCTATACAAAAGTGAATTCATTCCAAGATCCAGCAGTATCCTTTTTGTTTTTTTTCATTTTGTTGTTAAAGTTAACTGAGGAGAAAAAGTGTTCTAGGATATGTAAAGCCTATATGTGGTAAAATAAATCCTTACTTCAGCAGCAACCGTCTTATGCTTTATGAGACTTTTTACTGTTAATGCAGTGTATCTGTGTTAAATGAGGTTGATCTATATGTGCTAGTTTTGTAGAACTAATTTTTTTGGAGATGAGTCTAAAATGCAGACAAAAAAATGACATCACTCTGGCAGACAGAATTCTTTTTCTGCAGGGGAATTTAATCTGTTGTCTGCACAAAATATGTAATGACCAAATAATGTTTTGAGAAAGTTGCCCATGTACAAATGGAGACTGATAAACAAAGTTTCCCTGGAAAACCTTAATGTATAAAAGAAGTAGAGGGAAATTCTGATCTCACTGAAGTTAAAGTTTTTCCGTTGTCTTTTACAAGGTCAGTTTTCATCTTCAGTTTTCCAAGAATAGGCTACCTAGGTGAGTAAGTGAGATCTAACCAAAAATGTAAAGAAAAGTCATGGTAACAGAGGACTTCCACATTTTAAGCCTTTAACAGTACTTTTTTTACAGTGCATATCTTTTCAGTTACTGTAGATTTTTGAAACATATCTTGATTTTTGAAACATTGATGACAGCTCTAGTGTCAATTCCTGTATGAAATGAAGCTCCAGTATAATGGAGAAGTGAAATGGAAAAACAAGAAAACAAGGACAGGATGCTTACTGCTTGACTGACTGACATACACACAGCTTGAAAGGAAAGGAAACACAGCAAATCCACTTCCTATTTGAGTCAAACCTTAGTGCTAAAAAAAGAACTAGGGATAGTAACAGCAAAGTAAGTTGTCTGAAAAGGGCCCCATATTGTCAAGCTAAAAAGGAGGAAAAGGCAAGTAAGAAGATTATTGAAGAGATACAGAGCACATTGTGGCTCTGTCAACCATATTTTGCATAGTGTATAAATTTTAGCTTCTGCAAGAAAAAGAAAAAATTTCTTTTATTATTTACTTTACACAAAGAATTATAAATTGCTTAAAATAAGCTGCTTTGAGCAATAGATTGCTTTAAAACCCCACCAAATTTCAACATTTCAGTCTTCTCTATTTCTTGCACTAAAACCTCTGGGTTTTCTGGCAGTTTTTGATTACATTTGTAAAATGGACATACAACTCACTCTGCTGTGAAAAAGAAATGTATTTCACTAATTATTGTTAATATGTTGTATTTCCTAGGTCACTTCTTTGAATTTTGCTGATGATAGTACTTGCCCACTTTTGAAGAGTGTGTAAGACCTGAGGTGATGATAGCAGGTACAGCAAACGTTGTTTTGTCTAATGTTGGTATGGGAAATGCCTCCTAGCCCAGCAACTAATAACACAAGAAGAGATTTGGTAATTTTATCACCTTAGTCTAATGTTAGTTGTGGTATTAGTTAGTAGTAGAGTCAAACCCTGCACTGTTCCCCTCAGATACAAGTTTATTAAGGCTTTTCCTTACAGCCTGTATTTCCTAGGCAACAATCAACTTTTAAGTGGGGTCTGACATGTATTTAAATGAATGGTTTGAATTTGTGAGCCAGACTGTATAAATTTACTGACTCCAGACCTTTCAGAATCCGTAAAATTTTCAGTTTTTTGGGACATCTGTTATTTTGCTAAGTCCGATCACCAAGCAAAGCCCTTTGTGTTCTCCACTAACCATGATTAACCATCTGGCAGCTATCTGTAGATTTAGTTTCCCAAACCATAATTTCTCTCCAGTGCTAAGCCTAGGAGGATGACTAGGGGCCTCCATTGGCGTCTGCTTTTTTGTTATTTTAAAAAATTACTTCCAGTATTTCTGCCCAGTACTTAGCATCCTTATTTACTTTAGAGTATTTCCAGCAGATGGGGAGGAATGTTCCATTTTCCTCACATTCAGCACATTTCCAAAGAATGCTGATTTCTTTTTTTGGGCTATAATGGAACAAGATACCACTGGAATAATATGTTTCATAAGGGGTTTCTTTGATGGTTGCACTTCTTGATGATCCCAGAGATCTCTTAGATGCCACTGTTCATCATCTTATCTTGTGTTGCTTTGACTATGCCATAAAAGCAGAATCATAGTCTGGAGAGCCAGTCCGCTCTGAAGAAGTGCTCCACATCTTCTCTACTGTGTCTTACAGCACTGCATTCATGAAAACCATGCTAACCATGTCTGACAATTACAATTTACAATTTAGAAAACAAACAACTGCTCCAGCTTACAGGAAGAGCAAAATAGTGCTCAATTCCAAGATAATAAGAATTGTTAAAAAAGCAAAACAGAACATTGTTATCTGCTGTTTTTCTCCTGGTTTGGAAGAGTGCCAAATTTGCATGCTGTGGGGGCTTGTAGAAGCTTTAAATTATAAAGACTAACTCTACATTTTTAGTAGTGCTTTGTATCAGTGACCTGGCTTCCACACTCTTTGCTACAATATACAGGATTTATATTCTAAATATCTGAATCAATACCATTGCAAGGCTGGAAAGCACAAACTTTCCATGAACTTAACAGTGTTGTGAAACCAGTGAAGCTATGTTGAAGTTATGTTGCATTGAAGTGGTTTACTGTTAAGGGTAATGAGGATGGTGCTGTACTTTACCTTTGTAATGTAATGTCAGAAAGAAGAAAAACTGCTGCTTTCCACTACACGTTTTGTGGCCCACTTGGAAGTTGTACATAGGTAAGATTATTTTGAGGAGTCTTCTCAGCAGCCAGATTACGACATTTGCAGTGAAACAATTCTGTTCTGAGCCTAGGAAGTACAGATAAGAAGTAAAATAGAAACATTAATCTAATCTTTGTGGTTAAATAATTATTGATAGCAGGAAGTCTGCCTTCCCATTTTTTTCATCAGCTGATTCGTCCAGATCATGTCTTTTATCAGTTCTGAATAGGCTGAATTCAGTATAGTTTAGAAAGTGTCTTAGGAGTTTCTGAACATTTTCAATGGTTCAGAATGGTTCAATGGTAAGAGAGGCTGTGGGTAGTGTAGCTACATGATAGGCTTCTCCATATGTGCATAGAGAATTATTATGCAGGACACAGAATAAGCTTAAATAACATTAATAGGGAAAGTCCAAGGAAGGACCATGGGAATAGGTCATGGTTTCTAATCTTTCTAGGCTGCAACAGAGACAGAAGCTGTTTCAGAGTGTGTTCTGGGAGACAGGGTGTGGAAGGTTGTGCAGTCCTCAGGGAACTCATGATTTGGCAGGTGAATTCTGCCTTCACAAACATGCTCATAGCCTGTAGGTCCTGGCGTCTTGCCTGTTTTTCTGGTTTGAAAAGGGAGGGGTCAATGTCCATGTATAAAAGTACCTCTGTCTACAGTTCACCTCAAATAGTTGTTGAGCAGCTGCCACACTTTCTAGCAGTTTGAGGCCTTAAGCCTCAAAGTTTGTGATGGAGAAACTTTTTCCCTAAAAGCACCAGGGAACATGAAATATATATTTTTTGAGTTTTGTTTTTTTTTTTAGATATAAACACTTGAACTACATTGGAAATATTGTTCTGATACAAACTGGAGTTTGTCCTAAAGAGGACGAGAAATATTTGGGCAAAAAGATGTGTATCTTTCTATTTTCACTTTCTACATTAAATCATTCAAAGCTTGTGGGTGCTGATTATACTATTTCCTCTTCTTGTAATGCTCTTGTCTAATACACTCGTGTAAGCATTGCAGCAAACGGGTCTGTTGTATTTTTTTTTTTTCACTTCAGGAGTGTAAATGAGTCTAAAAAAAGAGTTTTAAAATTCTAAAAATCTCAACTATTTAGAAAAATGCTTTAAATGCTCTATAATACTAAGAAAACATCAAGTATTTATACTAAATATATCTGGAGGCTCTTGTGACATGAGACAAAAAGCGTTCTGAAAGCCCTGCTGCCCTTATCTGCTGGTATGTTTTGCACTCCAACAGCATCCCAGAGCTCTACAAATGTTATTTTAAAACTGACTGGAACATTTGAAGCTAAATCACTTACTTGGTTCTGACTGGCCCAATGTGACTCTACAGTGATTTCACACTAACATATGCAAGAATCCAAGCAGCTGTGTTTTTCAACTGGCCTTTTTGTATCTGTCCTACAACAAATCCAATCTTCCATTTTAGAGAATGCATTTAAATCTCTGGCTTCTAAAAATAGTAATGGGAATGAGGTAAGGGGTGAGAGATGGTCTCCAGGAGGATTAAAGAGCACTCTCTGTAAAGATCGTTCAAAAGAGTGAAGCTATGTAACTGTTGAAAGAACGTGGATTTCTGGGTTTATATACATTGCTGACATGTTTGGAGGAGCACAGACTGTTATCATTAATTTTAAAATATCTAATACTTAGAGAAAGCCTAAGGAATTATGCATATGTGATGATTATATTCTATCCACTGCTAAAATGCAGCCTCTCCCTAGGGTGGAACACAGTGACTGTTAAAAAGGGCTTATCAGCACTACAAGGGTTGTATGTATCTGTGTTAATAAATCCATCCTGTCATTTCACAGTGAGAAAGGTGAAGTTCTATGCACAGCGCATAACTAGGAAGGACAGGCAGTGCATATGCAATGTCTGTAAAACACTGATAAAATCCCACATTCAGATAAAATGAGAATATGACAATGTAAGCTTATGAAAATCAAATAGTAAGGACATTAGTCTTATTTGGAAGACCCTGTTGCATTGCAATGACAATATGAAGGGTTTCACTCTATTTGAGAATTAAAAGGCCCCAAGAGAGTAGTGCTACAGGGAAAACAACCACCAGAGGTGTAAGAAAGAGAAAGCAGACCTTTCACAGTTGAATGGTTTCATCAAAGTGTCATGTAAAGCACCATTTATTTCATTCCTGAATGTTGTTTCACAGAGCTCACCTAAAGAAAAACACAATGGGGAATGAAGTTCATGACTTTTATGATTTTCTTACCATAGTTCCATGGAGAAACAGGCGAATTTTACAACGTGCTATCAGCAAATGTTCTTTCTGATTCATGGATGTCAGAAATGGATAAGCTGAGCCTTGCTTTCTCCAAATAACATATCTATCTTTTACAGCTGGAGGATCTGAATTAAGGAGATAAAAGGAAAAACTACTCCCTGCTACTCTGTAAGCTTCATTTCCTGTTGAGCCATGTTGATAACCAGAGTGGCTGATATTAATGGACTAGACATGAGAATACCACCATTTTCAGTCATAAACTGCAAACGGGCACCATATTTTCAATTTCAGAAGCTTACTAACAATAAGTATGGCTGAATCAAGAAACCAACCAAGACATCTTTGCTGTTTTACCTTGACCAAATTGTTTCATTTCACCACTGCTGTTACTCTTGCTACTCTATGTGTAGCCTGCTTATTTCAGTTCTAAATTTTGCAATTACAGGGTCTACTTCTTGTAATGTATTTACACAGTAAGAAGCACAATGAGATTTAAGTCTTCACTGGAATGTCCAGGTGCTACTTTGATATAAGTAAATCAGTTACAAACAGTTAAATAAGTAGTCACGTCTTATGTATAAAAGATGGACTTTAGCGCAATTAGAGTCTAATGGAACAAGAATGAATAGCAAAAGATTTGCCTGCAGCTTGGGAGAAGATGGATGCAGTCTGAGGCAATGCTGGGTTCTGCCACAAGCTGTATTTCCAGTTATGCTTACTGCAAAGTGAAAGAGTATTTTGCATAATGGAATTTGCATTTTTTTTGCTGTTTAACCCAACCACACAAATCACACCCTAAATGGTTTCTCTTTTATAAATCCCAGTACAACTTACTGTCACGTGCCCTGCTGCTCAGTGACATTCCACTCTCTCATAAACTTATTTCTTGGTTACTTTCTTAAACTCTTGCTAGAGGCTATTAAGAGTACTTGCCAGTAAGATCTTAATTTAAATTGGATAAGTATTCCCAGAAAGTCAAAACTGTTGGCACAGTCGTAGCACTGTATGGCACTGCTGTACAATGCTGAACAGTTTGCATGTATATAGAACACATTCCTGAGGTGGAGCCTGAGCTAGCTATGTTGGTGCTGGCCAGTATGAATGGGTGGTGTGAAAATCAGTGTGTGTTCACAGCAGAAGGTCACCAGGAATCCACAAGAAAAGGGAGAGTCACTGTTAGGATGACAATGGGAAGAGAAGGAGTAATCTCCTCTGCCTGGAAAGCAGGTTCCCGTTTTTGAATGCAGAAACTGGAACTGTTTTCTGGTGTTTGTTTCTTTGTATGTAGGAAGCATAGCCCTGCAGATATTCTTGAAAAATAATCAGATCAAGCCAGACACCATGCTGCTACCTCTCATGAATATCTTATTTTGATTTATTTGCTAGTCACTTAGGATCCAGTGGCAATAGTTGCTTTCACAACTACTGTGAATACCTCCTTGAAGCTCTTGATTTAGCTTGGATCACATTGTGAGCTTCACCTTGGATATGTGGCATCTTGGAGTTGTTCCTCAGTTCCTTCATTCCCCCTTGGCAGCAGCTTTCCAGAATGCCTCTGTAGGGCACATGGGACTCATAGTTCAACACATCGTCATCTTTCCTTCCATTTTGTTGCTATGCTGCTCTGTTGTGCCGAACTAGGCACTACCATTTCCTCTTTGCAGAGGGTTGGGGTGGCAAGTGTGAGCCTCAGGAAGCAAGTTCTGATTTAAAAATAGTGTATCTTACTAATCCATTGAGAACACCACTGTAATAAGTGAAGGTAACATACCATTTTTATAAAGAAAGCGACATTTTTTTCAAAGTACACAGAAGAAATGAACTGGTTTTGTTTTCCTAGAATTTCAACATTCAGGTGACACTCCTTTACCATTAAAAACAAAACAAAAAACCCACCCAACCACTCCACATCATCAAGTATTCTTATTCAATGTTTTCTTATTCACTGTACAGACAAGACTACATACTCTGGGAGACCTGCCCAGGAAGATTGGGTAATCAGTTTAAAAATGACAGACTGACAGTTTTAGTAAAACATAACAAAAAAAACCCAAACCAAAAATGCCTGAACAAATACATGTCATTACACTGAGGTGATACACCATACCCTGATGTATTGGAACTGATTACAGCCATTTGATGTTGTGACATGGCTGTTTGAGAATTCATATAATGTGTGTTTCCAATAAAGCATCACATTACTGTGTGTTGATGGCATTAAGGAGTTAACACTAAGGAGTTAACACTGTTCATCCTACCATGTGTATAATATTTCAACAGCTGGAGGGTCAGTGCTGATTACTTTCTGGGATCTCCTGAGAACAGAAGAAAGGAATACTCCCCAGCAGAATTCAGACTCTTGAAGAAATCCAGATGGCTGCCAAATCAAAAATGTCAGTAGGGTATTCTTCTCCCTAAAAATTCTCTCTTGAGCTGAGATACAATTTCTGTTATGAAAATATATTTAAAAATAGCTCGAGAGTTGGTTTCTCAGACTAACTCTAGGATTGAGATTGTTGTAGATGTGCTTGAAAGGAAGTAGTTCACACCTGTGGCGGCGTTTCTTTGAAGGTCTCTATTTAGAGAACATTTTGACACAGATTTCTGACGTCTCTCAGCTTCAGGCAGCTGAGGAATTAAAATTTTTCTTGAAGAGTGTTTGGAATAGAAAAATCAACTTGACTGTCAATGTAATACTGTTACATACTTAAATAATACAATGTGGTTATGCATAGCAACTGACAGAAAAAAAAACCCAAACTCTGTTGTGTGGAATGCAGAATTTGTCACGCTCTTGCAGATTGTAAACTTGAAGAAATGCACATAAATGTGAGAATTAGCTTGATGTTCTGATGGAGTAGAGAAGATGGGCCAGAGGGTAAGTAAAGCTTCTACTTACGTAATGGCATATTCAAAGAACACCATAAACAGTGAAGGTTAGTGCAGAGAGGAAAGTCTACAGGCTTTATTCACATTTTCGTAAACCCATGCTGACTTGTCCTGATCACCTGCATGTGATCACACCTGATCACTTTTAAATTAGGATAATTTAAGTCATCACTTGAAACAATTGGTACTGGCCCAGCTGTTGAATTTAGCCCAACATTTGGGTTAGTAAATTAGGATTATGGAGTTTAGAACGTTAAACAAGGGAGTTATGCTAATGTGGATTTTATTTCTATGGCTGCATGTATCTGGGTGGCACAGTAATATAAGAAACTTTTCAGAGTAGACTGCTGGCTGAAATAGAGTGTGTCAGTAGAGAACTGAACTCATCCTACAGCTTTCCAGTGGCCTCCATGGTTTGAGTTGATGATTTTGGTTCAGCTCACAGAAGGCAGTTGTAAGCACTGTTAGCACTGGCCTTTTAAACCTTAAAGGTAAGTCTGAGAAAAGAACAAAGAAACTTGTGATTTAAATTTTACTGCAAGAGTTTTCCGTTTGTTGCAAATGGAGAACATGACAACCCTCCGCTTCCTCAGCACTTTCTTATGGTTAACCTGTAAATACAGCTCTGCATTCCCAAGTGCTGGTCACCCCCCATCTTGTTTGGGTGAAAATGATGTGCCAAGGTGCTTAACAACCAATGCTACCCAAGAAAGGTTGTGCTGACCTCATGTACCATTTTTGGTGTCCCTCCATGGGCAGTACTACAGGGCAGCAGCATTTCGATTTGGATCAGCTAGAGGATGTGAAACAAAGCTGTTCTCTGTGAGAACGGCTGCAGCTCTCCTATGTGGTAACAGTCATTGTTCAGTGAGTATTACAGAAACCCTGCTGTAGGTATTATATGATGAGTTCAGTTAGAATTCACAAAACATGTCAGGAGAGCAGCTGGAACATGCTTTTTACGTATTAGCTTGTTTAATCTCTTTTCAGTTGTTTGGAATGGCAGAGTGGTACTGTGACTCCAAAATATCTTCCATCCTCTAAGAAGATTGAGGAGATGAGAGGACAAGGAGGATCAAGGAGATGAAGGAAGAGCTAATCTCAGCTGGCAGGTAATTTATCCAATGCAACTCTATGCCTTTCCGAGCCCAGACAGTAATCACACAAAGTAACTGCTATGAAGAAGGTTGTCACTTAATTTTCCTGAAGATAAAGGCTCTTTCTCAGTCCTTTACTACTGCTCTGAGGCTGCGGTTCCTGGCCAAGATCCCCAGCATCCTTCATGAACTGTCCATAGCCGTGGGTAATGTTGCTTTTCAGACTGTCAGTGATAGCACTGTGACTACCACACACTCCCCAGCAGGAGCTTTGCAGCTGAGCTGGCCAAGGTGGCTTTTGGCCAAGAATAAGCATAGGCCAGTGGCCAGGATCTGCTGTCAGACTCTGACTCTCTGCACTGTGCCCTGAGAAGACCCATTTATAATCTTCACTTTTCAGCCCTTAATTTTCTTCCTGCATTTCTCCACCTGAGTGTCATAAATACTGCACACTCATAAGCAAGTTCCCGTAAGGAGGGAAAACAGAAGCCGCATTTTGGAGGTTTAACACTTGAGCACTGAAGATAGCCCCCAACCTCTGTTCTGAGAAGCCGCTATTGGAAATTTAGTGTCTAGCCTTAGTTTCTTCATGTGTGACATTGGGATAATATTATTTACTAGCCTACTGGGAAGGTTTCAGTGGTTGAGTGATTACTTTTTGTTAAGTGCTAAATTTCATTAGAACTTTTAAAAATATCCTCCAGTTTGCTACAAGATCTCTGTGTATTTTAGTAACCAGGTGTTATCCTCACATAAAAGCTGAAAGGAGAATAAAACCTCTGTGAAAGCAGACTATCTTCCTGTTTACCACCTTATTAGAGAGCACAAGAATCGTGCAAAAACTGGTGCTTGCTTTTTTCCATTTAGATAAAGAACTTACCCTGGTTCCTGCCACAGCTTTACAGTCTGTTTTTGACACTTGTCTGACACGTGCTGATCTTACATTTGCAAAAATAACATTGAAAACTGATGTTGATATATCTGATGGTATTGATGTTAAAATTTTCTTTGTGAAAAAGAATTCGGAAAAGTATTTCTTGCTGTTGTGAACCAAGAGACTTAGGACCTCACAATTACCGCGGTTAAGAAGGTGGTATTTGAATTCTTAATGACTGCTCCAAGGAAAGGTATAATATAGCTGAAAGTTCTGACACACTGAGTTTTGCATTTCTGAAACTAAGTAGTATGAGCTCTGCATCAGGAGCAGTATAGGAGAGGCTTGAGCTCTGCTTTTAAAGTGCCTAAAAAGGCAGCATTTGATTAAGTGTACAGTAGGCATGTATATAAAAGTGAAACCAATAAAATCCTGATGTAAATTCATCAGGCATAAAAAAACCCCAACAGAACAGAAGGGAGTTGAAGGACAGCAAGGGCACAAATTGCTTCTCATGGCTTGTGCCACTGACAAGTCACTACATCTCTGAGTGGAAATTTCCATGCACATTAATTATCATGAACCCTGTTAGTGGGCATGATTTTGTGTCTCATGAAGAAACTTAAGCAATGGCAAATCAGAAGCAGCTTTCCCAAGATAAATCTTGGAAGCCACAATGAAAATAAGGTGGCAAATCTATTTACAGGAAATTCAATCTTTTAAAAATGTTTAGCTGAGAGGAAGACCATAGGGACAATGACAAACTTCAAGTGGCTTCAGTCTGTAGTTTCTAGGACATTCTGAAAAAAATGCCCAAATCAACAATGGGAGGAAAATATCTGTAAGATCACAACATAGTGAACGGTGAAAGAAACACTAGACACTGTAACAGGAGAGGCCAAAGCAGAAAAATATTTTTAGAGTTTCAAGTATTAGATTTTCAAAAGCATCCAACCCCTTTCTGATAAATTCCCTACACAGGATGTCTCTTTGGATCAACAGCTGGAGGGTGAATGAACCTTTAAGAAGCTCAGGACCTCCAGATCAGAAAAAAAGTACATCTGTCTGGTGCTAGGAGTTGGACAGAATGGGAGGCAGAGCCTCCCTCTGGGTTAAGTTATCTTTTGACAGTTTGGTTTAGCTGTTCTTATTAATCCATCTCTGCCTTATTTCCAAGAGTCTTCCACAAATAGTCACTTCAGAAACAGGACAGGATTGGCAAATTTCAGAAACTGAAAATGTAGTCTTTACAACTGTGTATTTAGTATAGCCTTTCTGGTTAGACCTTATATTTTTTCCTTCATTGGATGATATTTACCCTCAACTTATGTGTGTGAAAGAAACAGTCCCATTTATTCTCCATCATTTAAGTGCAGCCAACTATTCATGCACTGTGGGAAGGTCTCCCTTCATTATTTTCAGTAGATGTGCAAATCTACTTTCAGCTCAGTTGACAAGCTGAAATTAGAGCTGAAGTTTGTGGCACTGTGTGAGCATGTGATCTGCCTCTGGCTCCTTCTCCTCACTTGTCCTTTTACCAAACTAATCTTCCTGATGTAGTCTTGATAGGGAAGGCTATGACTGTGGGGTCTTTTGTGGTGGTGATGATGGCTACAGAGACACATTGGGAGGGCTGGACCGAGCCTTAGTGCATTGATGTGTTTAGACAGTTCCGGTCTGCTCCTGTGTGATACAAGAACTCTACCACAGCCTTCTTCCAAAAGATGGGATCCCACACGCTGAGCACAGAAACATTCACAAATATGCAGGAAGGCACATGTCCTTGGAGTCAAGTATTCCTCTTGGACAGGTATGAACACCCTCTTGTCTCTGCAGGTTCTTCCTGGTGTTTGCAGAGCAGCAGCAGGTCACACCATGATGCCAAGTAGCCTAGAGCACCACAAACAGTGAGGTGGGGAATGGAAAGTTACTGCAGGGGGCTGTACCATGTAGGTGTCTGCAGATCTTACAAGGCTCAGTAGTAGCAGCAGAAGGCAGTCCTTTGAAAGTGTTGGCTGGCAGGGAGGGAACATTTGGACTTTAGGATCCCGATGGGCCTGGAGTTTATTTCTTGGCTCTGTGTCAAGTGCTTCAGATCAAGTACTACCCACAGCCCTTGGTTAGAGGTGGCTTTGATGCTGGACACCTGACAACCTCTGGTCTAAACTGTCTCTCTCCTAATGCTGAGCTTTTCCACTAATAGGGACAGCGCAGGAAAATCTTCACTTTCTCTGAAACTAAGGAACATAGGAAAACCCTATGAAAATAATGAGAGAAAAATTCCACTTTAAAATACAAAGGCAAATAATGTATACTTTCAATGCTTCTGCCTTCTTCTAAATCATTATTATAATGCAGTTGCAGAGTAACAGGTCTGATGACTCGTGATGATAGTATGATCAGATGAGCTCGTATAGACCTGTTAGAATTGTTTGAAATGTTGCTATGCTTTTATGTCCTGAAGTGGTAACTGTGATGCTTCTGGTGTTTTGTAGTGGAAAAATACATGGATTGTGTAGACTTCTCTCTGCTGATGGTAAAAGAATGCAGTGTATTTCGGGTGAAGGATTGGAGATCGCCACCTTTGGCAGTGGTAGGGGTGTTTAAAATGCTTTATTAGGGCTGAATTTTAGAGGATATAGCTTCCTCTTTAGGTATTTATACAAGAAAATTAGCTTGCTCATCAGACACTCTGCTCATCAATAGAATAGCCTTTGAAAGATCCCTATAATACTGGATGATCCTTTGTTTTACATATGAACATTTTTCTGTCTTTTAAATAATGGACTAGTGCTAACCTCCTGCAGAGTTTACTGGAAGAGTGGACCACTCCATTTGGTATCAATGTGTGAGTAAATGGTCCTCTGGAATAAAGGGTGCACCATTTTTAAAAGCATTTTCAAATTCTGTTCATAAGAATTGTATATGGAATGTAGATCATGTTCCAGTGAGGAAGTATATTGTGTTTTGGTCAGAAAATGTATCCTGTATGTATGTATATTTTCTTAGCTCTCTGTGCCAAGCCAAACTCCCCAGACACCTAAGTACTGCAACACTCTCTGAGTTAACACTCAACTGGTGCCACAGAAGAATGTGCCAGAGATATTTCATCACTAGACAGAGTAAAAAAAAAAAATCTCTGTCATGACCTACTGACCAGACATTTCTTGGCAATAGCTAATCAACTGTGCTAGCCTTTTATTGTCTCTCCTGCCATTATCTTCCAGGAAGGGTCAGAGAAAGAGGTTAGTGTAGCTTAAGTAGGTATTGGTTCATTTGTTATCTTTCATGCAATATGCTGCAGTCAACAGTCTGCTCTCCTCTGAAGGTGAAAGACTTCAACTTAATTTGACTTGTTTATTTACTGTAGAATTTGGCTATCAAACCCCAAAGATAAGAATAGTTCCTTGTGGGAACATTTCTGAGAATAATTTTTAGTGGTTTCTGTGAGGATTAATTTTTAAAAGATATATATTTGGTAAATTGTGAACTACATCTTTATTGACAGTCTACAGAAGAGACCTGATCTTAGTTCAGATTACCATGTACTTAAGACTGTCTCTCTTCAGGTAAGTACTGTATTCTATGCTTACTTTTGACCAGGCAGTTAGATTTGCATTCCTTTTCTGAAAAAGTCTATTTGCTGGGCTGGAGACCCAAGGAAAAAACATTCCTTCCTAGAAAAAGATGAGGAAAAAAGGGGGAAATGATAGGAAAAAAATCAGCTAGCAGATGTCTCCTCTCACACAAACTGATTGTATAGAGAGGAGGCAGTGATAATGTGTGTTTCTAGCTTCAAGTGACTGCACCTGAAATTCTGCATTTTTGAGCAAAATTCATGTGAAAGACAGTGTTATCTTTGTTCAAAAATTGTTCATTATTCAGCTTTGTCTGCCCATGCTGCGTTAACAAAGCACTGCTGAATAGGAAAACCAGAAAGCTGATTACTTCCTTTCTGGGAATGGAAGTGTCTAGCCTAAGGCATGGGGGAATGTCTCTCCCTTTCTCTCTCGCTGTAATACTGGAAACACTTGAAATTTGTTCAAGCCTCTATGGGAAGCCAACACAGACTGCTCCTGTATCTTCGTCTCCAGCATGGAACGGCAGCTGGCAAAGAAATGGGCTCCACCACAGCTTTTATATGATTGCCATTAGGGAGCCCAGGACTCTCCTGGTCCCTGGACAGGCAGGGTAACACAAGAGATGAGAGAGATTCACCCCCTCTCTCAAAGCCAATGATAGCAATGGGGATTCCCTTCTACTCAGGAAAAAAATGGAGTTGCAGCACATGACTTGCCTTTTTTGAGGCGTCCCAGTTGATAGCAAAAAGCTTGGTTTTCTTACCAACTCAAAATGGCTAGAGTGGCGATGGAGTTACAAACATTTGACCTCACTGGGATTTCCTTGCTGTGACATTTGGTCCTCTCTTCCTTCCACACACTATACTCATTCCCAAGCAGTGTGTTAAACTAAAGATAATTAATGTCTGCCAGAGTGGTTACTTTGGGCTCTCACTCTGCTAAGACAAACCTCATTCTCCTAATGTCTACACTGACACAGTTAACACAGAAGTTCTTTGCTGCTGACCAGAGCCACATGAACTAGTTTTTCCTTATCCTCTGTGCAGTCTGCACCAAAACCATTGCTGTGTATCATTTGATAGTGGCTTAACGTCTGCCCTGAAGCTTGAATATTTCTAGGAACTGACTTATGAACCACTTGCCTCTTGTGTAAGGCCACAGGGAGAGGTACAAAAGGGCTGGAGTCAGAACAGAGAATTTGGGGGTTGCAATGGGTGGAGTTCCAGGGCAGACAAGCTTAGGGTCTCTAGAGAGCAGAGCAGCTCAGACAGTGAGTCCATGGACCAAAAGTCCGTCTGATACACTGTAGGAAGGACTCTGGACTTTTCAGTGAGGCTGGACTAGGCAGGACTGGTCAGGTGCAAAGACAGAGCATGACAGAATTGATTTTTCCTTTAACAGAGCATGCTTCTGTCATGCAGTATTTGTTCTGTCTAGCCTCAGGGACTAGGTTGCCTGTCAGGCTGTCCTGGTTTCAGCTGGGGTAGAGTTAATTGTCTTCCTAGTAGCTGGTATAGTGTTGTGTTTTGAGTTCAGTATGCGAAGAATGTTGGTAACACTGATGTTCTCAGTTGTTGCTAAGTAGTGTTTAGTCTAAAGTCAAGGATTTTTCAGCTTCTCATGCCCAGCCAGCGAGAAAGCTGG
>JANXJC010000078.1:63804127-63835432 GCA_027564655.1 Leptodon cayanensis | reverse complement strand
TGGTCTAGTGGGCACAGATGATGGTTGGACTCGATGATCTTGAAGGTCTTTTCCAACCTGAATGATTCTATGATTCTGTGATTCTAAGATAGATCCATTACTGTAATGTGGACACGCACCTGATGAAAAAAAGGCACGCAAGGTGTAATTTCCCAGAGAACAGGTTTACAATGCAAAATGACCTTGATATATTGGAGAAACAGTAAGAAATTCAGGTAGCAAAACTCAGCAAAAGCAAATGCAAACGACTACACTTAGGGAAAACGAACAAACAAAGAAATCCCAAACCACCAAAAGTCCAAAGGTAAGATGGGCAATAACTGGCTAAGGGAGTAACAGTCCTGCAGGTAACTGGGCACACAGACTGTGCCCAGGTCAGAAATATATTGAAGAAGTTCAAGCAGAACCTCTGCAGCTTCCGTTCCTCAGCAAAGCAGAAGAACACCAGTGTTGTCACTGAAGCCCTTCTGTGTCTGTAGATTTACATAGTATATAATTAATAAGTCAGAAGTTTACCCTGCCGAAAACAAATGTTACCCCTCTAATGTCTGCAGTGGGCACGGGAAGAGCTTTCCATCTATGTATTTTTCTACTATATACATTTGCAAAAGAGGCTGAAGTTCTCCTTGCCATATTCCCCTGTACCATATGCCATATACTCATTTCATCATTCTTTATTTATCAGGAGCAGTAATTCTCTAAAACTCCCCAGGTATCTATTTGGGACAAAGCAGAATCTTTATAGAGAGGATTTAAAAAATGGGTAGTTTTGTTTTTTTTTTTCCCCATGCTAATTTCAGTACAATTCAAGTTGTGATGGCCTGAGCAGGCAGCGCTTACTAGAGCTGCCTGGCCTTTGGCAATGTAGTGTAATTCATAGGTCATATTCAAGGTTTGTTCATGTTCAGAAGTTCAGGAAATCACTTAGTTCTCCTTTCCATGAAAAAAAAATAACCAGTTAATACTTTGCTTTAGTTCATATTGAATTTGTGTGAATCAGGCAGGGCTAAATACAATAAATGAGCCCATTTGTTTTCTGGCACATGATAGAATGCTTTGAGTTCATTGAAATTTTGGTGTGTAAACAACCAAATGCATATTGAGAGGCTCACTTGTTTCCCTCTTTAAAGCATAGGCATATGTTCACGCATTCAAAGTTTACACCTGTGTAAAGTATCTCCAGAACACTTCATGTACTAGATAAGTCCTTAATGATGGGTTTAAGTAGGGCAAAAGCAGTGCAGTTTAACTTCACGCCCATGACTAGGTAGCCATCACAAACCCATGCTTATTCAAAGAAGTAAAAAACAGCATCCAAACATCAATGCTTTCCACCTAGTCCTACATACTGTACCCGATTTAGGATATTTAATAAGGATTTCAGGACTGGTACATGGATGGCTTTGAAATAATACATATAATGACTGGTATTAGTATATGTATTGAAACACACGAGCCTGGATCCAGCACTGGGGTGTGTGAGAGACAGAACCCTTAAGGCTGGTTGCAATACATCCATAAGCTACATACAGCAAAAGCACCAGTAATTATTCACATTCAGAGGGCAGAGTCAGCAACCAAAGACCTAGTGATACAATAAGAGCTACTAATTTGGGGAGCCTTTTCCACTCAGCAGTGACTCTCTAGTGGCTGCTATTAAAAACTGCAGAGGCAAGAATAAGGCTGTTTAGGGAGGCATTGCCCAAGGAGTATGTACTCCAGCAGAAACGATGGCTCTTAGGCTCTTCCTTTTGCAAGCAGTGGACCATGGTGGCCCTCTGCATAGAGGAGGGTGCTTTGTGGAATCCTATGCTGTTAACTTGGGAAACAAGAAACTTCAAATCATGGTGAATAACAGCAAAAACAACCACTGATGCCCAGAACATATTGTTAAATGACCTGCAGAATAGATATTTTTTTTTTTCCCAACAAGTCATAACCTCACTATGGCTTCAGACCTTCTAAGCCACACGAAGAAGTGAGAGCAGCAGTTCTCTAGAAGTCCCATATTTGTTTGGAAATTTCTTCTGGCATTGTGTGAGCAGTGTGTCATAGTTGTAAGCCTGTTTTCCAGGGGTCCTTGGGAGCGTCATGTGATGAGACAGAAACAGTATGCTGGGAGAGGAACAGCAGCATGCAGAATAACAGGGATGCCAGGCTGTGCTGAGGCTACTCAAGAAGCCATGTGAGGGACCTCTTTGGCCCTGGGAACATCTGGAGGGTGCGAATGTATAAACTATGGTTTAAAGTCACTCACGTACTCTTTTCCTAGGCTGCTGTTTCATTCCTATTATCTTCTTTCTAACTTGTATTTTTAAATGTTTTTGCTTAGAGATTAAAGCATCTCTTCCTTTTTTTCATTGCCCTTCCTTTTTTGGGGGAGATGTTTCTTCTTTCTGTTAATCTCCCAGTAGTTTCAGTTCTCTTTCTAATTTATGCTTATTTTATTGTTCTAGCTCCCTGGTTGCCTTTTTTTTTTTTCCCCCACTGGCTTTGTTGCCTGTTTTTAACACACATTTTATGTAATGAAAATATTAGAGAAACACAAATGTTTATATTCAAACTTCACTGGTGGAGCCATTTGCCTGAATAAAGGCTGTGTCCAGAACAGTAATATTTTTAGGGCTGGATGGAGAATGAGTGAAATCTTGGCTCTGAAACAGTTATTTGGAAAGCTCCAGGGTCAAAAGTGTCATTTTTGTTAACAAAGAAGAAACGTAATCTGTTTTGCAAATAACTTTGCTTTTCTGTTATTGGCTTGAACCTGGATAAATGTGCTGTGTTAGTTAATTAAACCATGATTATTAACTGTGATAATTTTATCTTATTTGTAAAACACAGGTTTTGGCATAAGACTAGAACTAAAATCCTGGCTGTATGTAGGAATTACTGCAAGATTATGAAATAATTTTTTTTAGGATTTTGCTTACAATTATGTTTTAACTAGAAGACACAAAGAACATTAGTAGAAAGCTTAAAAATAGAAGACTTGGAGCTGGGTTTTTGAAAGCAGTTAGATTATTTTCTTCTGAGCAGACAGAGAATACCACCTCAGTATTCCACATATCTCTACTTTTCTTCTTCCTCTCTTACTGTGCAGCAGCAGTGCAGGATTCTGTATTTCCCCTACCCAATCTGATGTTCCCTATAAAGCTACCTCTGCTGTTTCGTTTTTAGTAATATTGTTATAGCTGCAGAATTGCTTCTGAAACTCAGATCATAAGAGGCAATGAATCTTAAATTTAGCTCTGAAATGTGAATGCTTTAGGACCTGGCTGATCTGCAGGGTGACAAATAGTAAACTGCAATCCTCATCCAAAATACACTGGGGGATATGCACTCAGTGGAGCACAAGAATGTGAGGGCAGGACACTGCTGGGAGCAGGGCTAGTGTTTGTATGTGAAGAACACCCCAGTCCCTGGCTGGATGCAGCCTGGGACAGTCACTAAGTCTTGACACTCTGCCAGGGCTGTGGGAATTGCATAAAGCTTTCTCTGCTTTTCAGGACCTTGCTTCTTACTATCTTGGGAATGAGGACCTGGCTGAAACTGCAGAGGAAAAAAGGCTGCTGCTCTCTCAATCCCTTTATTTTAGCTCCTGTGTTATAGAAGCTACCCAAACCAGTTGCTGTTAGAATAAGAGAAATGAATGATTCCCATCCTCATGTAAAATCTAGTCTATCCACTGTTCTTAAGACAGAGGGAGATAGAATATCTTTTCACCTATGTAACATTCAGAAAATGACAAAGATTTTGAAAACTTGATTATCTTGTTCTAATCCTCTTCCCTCAAATTTTTGCTAGCAAAAGGACACAAAAATCAGTGTAATGATATTTTTCATGCTGTCTGCAGAAAAGTCATTCCTTATCCTGGCTTTCATCTCACATACCCAACCCTTCTCTGCCATGCAGTCATTAGGGTGTTGTCATCCATCTCTTTACATCCTCTAAGTCACCATGTTACATCATGTCCTGCCTCCTATGAAAAGCTACCAGGGTCACACAGGCAACTGAGAGTGAAACCGAGGGTGAAAAATCCTGTGTCTGTGAAAATTCTAGCCAGCTTTGCTCTGGAAAACAAATGCAGAACCAAACTCCCTGTATTGTTGTACATCGCTTCTACTAGGCCAATGCTGTGAAACTCATTGGAGAAAAGGGTTGTGATCCGTAGCACAAAGTCCAGCTGGAGGTGGGCTGGTCACTAGTGGAATACCCCAGGAGTTGATACTGGGGCTAATACTATTTAATGTCTTCATTAGTGACTTGGATGATGGGGCAGAGTGCACCTTCTACAAGTTTGCAAGTGGTAGGAAACTGGGAGGAGTGGCTGATACAGCAGATGGGTGTGCTGCCATTCAGAGAGACCTTGACAGGGTGGAGAAATGGATGGACGAGACTCTTACAAAGGGAAATGTAAAGTCCTGCACCTGGGGAGGAGCCCTGCACCAATACATGCTGAGGATCAAACAGCTGAAAAGGAGCTTGTCAGAAAGGGACCTGGGGGCCCTGATAGACAACAAGCTGAACATGAGCCAGCAATGTGCCCTTGCAGCAAAGACAGCCAAGAGCATCCAGGGCTGCATTAGGAAACACGTTCCCAGCAGACTGTGGGAGGTGATCCTTCCCCTCTATTCAGCACGGGTGAGACACCTCTGGAGTGCTGTGTCCAGTTCTGGGGCCCTCCGTATGAGAGAGACATGCGACATACTGGAGCAAGTCCAACGAAGGGCAATGGAGATGATTAAGGGATTGGAGTGTCCAGCCTCAAAGGGGAGGCTGAAAGAGCTGGGGCTGTTCAGCCTTGAGAAGAGAAGGCAGCTGAGGGGATCTTGTCAGCGTGTAGAAATGCCTGATGAAGAGGGAGCCAGACTCTTCTCAGTGGTGTCCTATGAAGGGAAATGAGTCAAGGGCCACAAATAAATAAGAAGAAACTTTTTTACTCTGAGGGTGGTCAAACACTGGAACAGGCTGCCCAAAGAAGTTGTGTAGTCCCCATCCTTAGAGGTATTTAAAACCTAACTGGATGTGATCCTGAGCAACCTGCTACAGGTGATTTCTCCATGGACAGGGTGGTTGGACTAGACAATCTCCAAAGATGCCTTCCAACCTCAGCCATTCTACGATGCTGTGAAAAAGGAATATTAAAATTCTCTCAAGCTCTCAGATGCCAGTGATGGAGGCACACAGTATGATAGTGTAACTGAGACTTGCCTGTACTTACTTTTGTGAGCATAGTGGTTGGGTATGGGAGCTAGGCTGTTCCGTACAGGAGTAAGATTTTTTATTTTGGGTTGGTCTAGAGACATCTGTTGAAAATTTTTACCTGTGAAAGAAAAAGATAATCCGTTACCATATGAAAATAATTGTAAATAATACAGTGCACCGTAGATCTCTGGCTTCTAGAAGAAAGGAAAACTACTTAGTAATTGTCAGAAATATGTAATAACAAGAAACCACTGACTGAAGAAAGCTGTTGCTTTATTCTCTTTACATTCATTAGGGTGACTGATTTAATATAACCTTCACATGTACTGTTATCACTTCCTCTCATATAATATAGTAATTGGTCTTAAGACAGGCACGGTCCAGGAGCTAGCTCTATGTAAGAATATTTGGACACTAAATTTGTAGAAATATTCAACTAGATGGATTTGATTTCAGAATCAAAGCTTTAGTTTGCACACTTTTCTAATAGGGTTGCAGCCTTTCTAAGTACTAGAACACAAATGGAGTTCAACTGCTGGTTGGACAATGAGACTGGTGGAAGTCTATCAGCAGTAAAGATGTGCTTTGAGAGGGTTTTGCTGCAGATGAAAACATAGCAGAACTGATATAAACTGATACTGATTCTTATTAAACTATGTTTATGGCAATTTCATTTTTACCAAGAAGAATAGATAACTGGAAAATGAAAGGTTAATTGGCTAACTGTGGCATTCATTTCACTGGCTAAGATTAAAATTTACTTTGGTACAGTACTATTAAAAAAGATGATATGTTAGAAGATGTAATGCATTTCACTACATAAAAGACACATCAAATATTATTAAAAAAGTAGAAACTAAAGCACCAAATCAACATTTTCCCGAGATCCTTCTCCTGAGTTGATCTTATTCTGTGCTGTCTGACTCCCTCAAATTTTTCTTTTTTGTTATCCTCAGATCTGAGATGAGCCTTGTGAGGAGTCTTGAGTTGTCTTGCCAAACAGCTGCTCATCCAGCATGGCACTGCAATATAGCTCATTGTAGAGCAAGCATATGCTCTGTCGACACGCAGAGACAAGGGGAGAAACAGGCTGGATGTAGTAGGACATCTTAAGCAATAGGAAGAAATGGAACGATATAAATTGCCTTTGTGGCTTTTTTAGTTGGTACTTGAAAATACCTATGTATTACTGGGCTGTGCAAGATAAAGCTATAGAAAAATAGTTGTAGAACAGTTTTGTAGAGATGCACTGAAGTAGTTGTCAAGACTGCTGTACTGTGTTACTGACTAAATGGCTTCTGTGTGAAAGGAGCTAAAGTGGTGTTTATCAGACAAACCCCCACGTTATAGTGCAGGCTTCAGCTCCAGATGGAGCAAGATTCTGGTCCAAAGACCATGCTAGTTGGTAGACATTGGATCAATCTACTGGATCCCATGGGTAAAGCTGATGCATATTGGGCTAAAGCATGAAGAGTCTTTTATGGATGAGCTGTGTCTAATAAGAACAGGCTTTGGTTTCCTTTTCCCATGTTTTACTCTTTATTTAGTCTTTAACACTTCTCCAGGGTGATCAAAAAGTGGGTGTAAAAGTTGGTAAATTTCTTCTATAGACATCGCATCCAGTGTGCACGAAGAAATAAATATATCAATTCCAAAATAGCAGAGCATCAAGCCTGCTGCTCCCATCAGTGCAATTGGAGGTATATTGGTTTCAGTGATGCTTTTGCTGAGAACTAATGGCTTATTATGTATATACCATTACAGCTTTGATGATGGGAGGTTGTTTTTTCTATCAATAGATTGTTTATTTTATAAATGGGGATATCTGGCAGCAAAACAACAGTACAAAGCATAATCATGTTTGCAAAGCTGATGTGAATGCTTGGAAAAGAATCCATGTCTAAAAGTTCTGGCATCAAGTGGAAGTATTCTTCTGCTCTTCCTTTCTACCTATTTCACATTACATCAGAGAAAAAAGTTTTTCTTTCTTTAAGACATCATCTTTGTCATCCCCAAGAGCATATTTATGATGGCATTTATTTTTGAATGGAAATGAGGCAATTTTATTATTATAAAATGCAGGACTGTTTTGCATTTCATTTTGTTTACAGACATTTTCTACAGGTTGTTCTTTGATTTTCCTTTGCATTTAGGTAGGTGAACCACATTGTGGTGTGTTTTGTGGAAAAGTTGTAAATGTTATGATGAATGTCCTACTGTAAATCAGTCCTTCAGTTTGAGAAAGAAACAGCCACGTTTATCAGCTTTGCTCTACTCTTTCCTGGCCAAGAAGTGATTCCTGTTGGACTATACCATACTGCTTATGCCAACATAAGCTTAATAACAGCCTATTTTTTACATTACCTGTTCAAGCAAATAGAAGTACTGGGCTGCTGTAATACAAGCTGTAATACAGTATCGCCTCAGACCTGGAAGATTAGTAATCTAAGAGATGAGTGGGTGATAGAAGGAGGCTCCAGCTGGTTAGGGAGTGCTAAGGGCTGCCTTACATTTGAGACAGGCTTCCTTTTACCCATATCACTTGGATTTTCTCTACTTACACCATTTTCCCTGGAAAGTAGATGGCAGTACATTTTGCAAAAAGAGATGATTGCAAAGCTCATAAATACAAAATGCTTCAGATTGTTGATGCCAGCTCAGCACTGTGGCTGGCAAGCACTCTTGCAATATTGACAGTAGTTTTTGGTATAGTCTATCTTTGTTCTCCCCAGCGGAGGGCAAGACAAAGTAGTTATTCTGAGAGAAACCAGTGGCGTGATAGTAAGGTAAGTCTCATTGCTACCCACAGCAAACTCTCTCCTTTGTGTAACTTCTAAGGCTCAGCTAGTAAATTGACTCATCTTTCATTTCCAGGAGCGCAGAAAACAGAACAAAAAAACGTCCAAAAATCCCCATCTACGTGCCAGCTGCCTTAGTAGCAGCGAACGCAAAAATTAGCTCTGACTTTAACAAAAGGCATGGTCATGCAAGACAATCAACACTGTGTGTCAGCTGAGAAAATAATTTTCAAATTGAGTTCCCCTAGGTTATTGATACCCATAATCCTGCCCTAGATATTCAGTGATTAGGAAATTACATGTAGCCCCCACAGTCATGTCTTGAGAAGTGGAGTATTAACACTTCAGTGTCCTTCAAAGACCAGATGCTGTTTTTTCCCACAGCTAGGCCTCGTGCAGAAAAAAAAAACCGAGGAAATATCTTTCCTCAGAGAGAGCTGCCTGCACAGTGCTGCTGGCTGGGCTGGAGCCAGGCTTACTTTGCTTCCGATCCCTGTAAGTCCTGCAGGCACAGTGCACTGGAGATCTGGAAGCCCTGGAGCTCATACAGTAAATGCAGTTCTAATTCACAGCAAGTCAGGTGGCTTTAATTACAGGGGCAGACAGATTTAAACCACACACATAGGCATGAAGAGGGATAAGCAGATCTTTTTATCGTGAAGAAGTGTTAGGCAGTATCTGGGTTGTGCAATGTATTCCTGTCAGACACTCTCTGCCTCCTTACAAGCTTTTAATTCACATGCTTCAATGGAAGTCCTTTTTGCCAGCTACAGGAATCTTTTTATTGTTGGAAAGTTTTGTTAAAGGGAGCTGGTACACAGAGAACTGGGCTTGGAGCAGACTCAGGCTTTTTTTTCTCTGAGGGAGGTAATAAACTGTCAGAGATAAAATGACTTAACTCTTCCTTTGGACATGCAAAGATAGCTCCCATTGTAACAATTAGAAGATTTCCCATAATTGATATGATTTTGCCCTCATTCATGCATGTAGACTGCTGGTGCTATACTGAGTCCCTGTGGAGATCATGGAGCCCTGACTAGATGCACAGGGTCTGTCCTGATTCAGCTGGTTGCAGCTTTTTGTCATAAGATATTCATAGAAAACCACCTGTCCTTCTGTGCAGAGCAAACAAGGATTTAACCATACAGTATTCTACAGTCTTAAGAAAAATCTATAATCACATTTTAAATAACATGGTAGTTACTTCCACATCAAATGTATTCATAGTCTAGCTAATTCCACCAAGAAATATTTCCCCATAGTTGTCCTCAGGCTTGGTTTATGCAGTTTGGGTTCATTCCTCCTACTACTGTCAACATGAATGAACTCAAATATCTCAGCCTCACGGTTTCCTATTATATTTAGGTTGTAAAGAAGCCCTGCAGGTTTTCTTGTCTTCCACATGTGAGCTGAACCTTGCAGACTTCAGTGTGGAAAGGGTCATGCTGGAGCAATCCTTGCTAGCCATGTGGAGTTTGGGGTTTGTATGGTTGAGTGAATAGCTGAAAGGTGCACAGTAAAAAAGCAGTGACACCTATAGACCAGGTCTATCAGGCTTTCAGGAATGTGGAACTTTCTGAATAGCTCCATTTTGCCCTGAAAAACTATTTCCAGCCTTTATTTGCACAACTTAGAATGACCTGTCATTCTGAAATTGCCGTCTCTACTCTCATTATTAGAGATGTGAACAAAGATTTGGTATTTTATAGATCCCTTCGCTTAGGCATCAGTACAGTTTGCACTATCATGCAAGCTTAGATAGTTACCTGAGCTAACTGAGGGTTCTTCTCTGACAGGGTTTCTGTTCACTCCTCTTTCCACTGGAGGATAATGGCTCATGTCTGTTGGGGTGGGAGTAGATTAACTTATTGTGCAATGTTTACTCCTCATAATGCTGTACTGGTAAGTTTGGGAATTGCTTTTGCTTGCTTCATTTTCAGTTGGATATTACAGTGGTTGGAAGGCATGCTAGATGTGTTTTATTTTGGCATGGGACTAATCCCAAAGGAGATGAAGTTGGAGACACTGATATGTTGAAGTAAACTCCAGCATGTCGGCCAGCCAGCGAGATTCATTTAAACATGGATGTGAGTCAAACAAAGTACTCAATCCCAAATCCTGCCAAACCCTCATTTTGACTTTACATCAGAATTCTGATGCTCTGCTTCATTACTGTTGCATTAGAGTTTCCAAACCACAACATAAAAGCATTTACTCTGTCTCTATAAATTTAGCAACCTGAATTCAGCTTTGGAGAAACCATAAGAACAGCACATTAGACCAAAGAGCTGGCATTCAGGGTGGGAGGAGTGGGAAGGGCTGACACTACAGCTTGGAGTCGGAATATGTCTGTAAGGGGAAAGTGGAATAGTGCAGAGCCATCCAGCATGGCACATACGGACTTGCCTGGTTGGATCCAGAAGCAGCTCTCAGCACAGTTAGAGATTTGAGTGCAGTACTGTTCCCTTGCACATCTAGTTCTAGGACTAAAAGTGGACACAAGGCAGCAGGTGTGGCAGTGGGTGTTAACGTGCAATTCACAAAGTACATATATAATCTGGAGGCACTTACCTTTCTCAGGTACCTTACATGCTTCCTGACTACCTGCATTTTTGCTTGCTTATCAGACCTACTTAAATCTCTTATTTCCCACACCTAAGCACCTTGCTTCAGCTGTCAGCTGATGTCCTATCCATATGCTATCTGCGATTGCTACTACATACAAGGATAAGAAGCTGAAAAAGATATTAAAGAAATAGAACTGTCATGGGTCAGACTTACCTATTTTTTCGGCCTCAGCTTGCCACATCAGTAGAGATTATACGATTTGGGAGATAGAGAAGAAATAAATTACCTGATGGAGAACTGGGAAGTGAGGGAAGGCAGGGCGGGCACAAAAGCACGTGGTGAGATCTATCAGAGTTTAAGCCATTTATCAGTTTGTCTGAAGGAGTCCGAGTACAGACTTTGTAGGAGAGTAGTTGGCTAGAGTCTGTGTTCCAGGGATCATCCAACAAAGCCTGGCAGCTGCTTCTGTGGTCCAGCAAGTTGTGTTCACTCCTACTTTTTTGAGATTTGTGTGCAAAATGGTGGGTGCTGGTGCTGGAGGAGAAGCTTGAAGTTGTGCTCTGGGAAGCAGTTAGGAAAGAATTGCCTGCAGTGATTGGGGGGAGGCTCTGGGTTCTGACGGGCAGAAGTCCCTGACACTCTGGTTGCTTCTTTCCTGGTATAAGGTACTTTGTGTCTGTGCTCCTTCTTTTAAAGTCAGTGGTGGTCACACACTCATCTGGAATGTCTTTGCAATTTGTGTCCATAATGCAGTCAAAAGTGGTGATGATGTCATCTACTTCTGAGGTCTCTTCTGTAGGATATCGGTCTCTGCTTCTCTCCTTCTGACTAGTTTTCTGATCATCTTTCTTCTTTTTGCAGGAGAAGATGTGGTTCAGCATACTGAATCGTCCTTCTTTCTTTAGGAATCTGTTGTTCTGGGAGGAAAACTGATGAACTGGCTCAGATCTACTGGAAGTACAAATCAAAATGTGATGTCATTATTGCCAAATAATGAAAAAAATACTGCCTGTGAAATATGAATGTGAAATACTGCCCATGCAATGGGGTATATACTGTTCAGATACACTTGCAGGGGTGGTTCAAGGAGGCAGAAAATTAGGACTCCAAATTTGTAATTAACAAAGACTGAAAATGATACTGTGTTACTTCACTCTTTGTTATGGAGTTCATTGCCTTATACTCATCTTAATGTGCGCTCAGTGCAGCTATCAGCAAAAAACCAAAACTTCTCTGGCTTCAGCATCTACCAGCTGCAAAATCATTATTCTTAATGGTGAGGCAAGATACAACAACAACAACAACAACAACAACATCATCATCATCATCCTGGGATCTTTCAAACCAAGTGGTCTTTGTATTACATCATATTTGGAAAATGGTATTTCCAACAGCACAGTCATTGCTGACATTGTAACGAAGGCACTAGTTCACCATTCCTTCCCTCCCTTTGCCCTTGCTTTTGCCTTTGCCTTTCACTTTTCTTTTCCCCTTCCCCTCCCCCTTCCCCTTCCCTTGCTTTCCCTTGCCTTGCCTTGCCTGTACTAAAGAGGCCCAACACACTTTCAGAACATCTATCAAGATAATTGCCTACAGTGGTGTTGCTGTAGTGGTTTTTAGATGAGATTTTGGCTAATCAACATTTCAGACCTACTCTGATAGGCAGAGCACAGGAGGAGGAGGAGGAGGAGGAGGGGGAGGAGGAGGTGGAGGAGAAGGAGGAGGAGAGGTAACGTTACCCATGTCTCACAATTTGTAACACAGGAAATAATACTAACTTCTGACTGGAAAGGAGGGGAAAGCACAAAGAAATGTGATGATAAATGCCTTTGTAAGTGCATGCTCATTTACCACAGTTGAAGAACTGAAATTAATTAAATGACAGCTGCTGAAACATGAGAAGTACAAAGAGAGAGGAAGATCATAAGCAATGGTAAAAGGATTGTACTTTTTAA
Source organism: Leptodon cayanensis (assembly GCA_027564655.1). Classification (NCBI taxonomy): domain Eukaryota; kingdom Metazoa; phylum Chordata; class Aves; order Accipitriformes; family Accipitridae; genus Leptodon; species Leptodon cayanensis. Next base: position 63,822,906 of record JANXJC010000078.1, on the reverse strand, counting down.
CATAAGAAACCTCAGAATAAGAAGAGACAATCAAGGTAGAGAACAAAAGAAGGCTAGGAAAACACTCCCAAACCCTTACTCTGAGGATTGAAACTTGAAATTTATTTTATTATCTGTCTGGCAAAGATGCCTTTGTGTTCAGTCTGTCCCTCTGTCTGATTACATGAACACACAGATAGTGCATAGAGATTTCAAAAAAGTGGAAGGCATGTATCTGAGGGATGAAATTACTCTGTAAAATAAACTTTCTGCATGAAGGTGACTGAGCAAGAGCTATACTTACATCATCTTGGTTCAGAACCCTCTGCTGATCGACAGACTAGCACTGTAACCGCAGTGATGAGTCTTCAGTAGATGACTAATTCTAACATTGCTATTTTGGTGGAAAACTTGAACTGAGTATTGCATATGAATTGAGGAGACATCCCCCAGGGCTCAAACCCTTCACTAGCATACAAAAAGCAATAAATTTGTTTTCTAGTCAGTGGCAACATGTGAGCAAGATGTGAACTTCTGCTTTACCTGCTCTCCTGAGACAGCAGCTTGATGCATGCTGTGTGCCCACAGTACATTGCATATGTCAGAGGAGTGTTTTCATTGATGTCTCGAGGGCTGCTGTCTATCCCCAGTTCTAGCAGTGTCTGCACACAGTCAGCTTTCCCTGCTGCTGCAGCCCAGTGCAGAGGCGTCCTACGGAAAAGGGGGAGTATCATTAAAATAGACGAGTAAATTTACTATCAAAACTATTAATGACATAATGAGGTGTGCTCCTATGCTACTCGTCCAGATTCATGACATCAGTTTTAAGGAATTCTCCAGCAACTTATCCCACATTGATGTAGCTGCCAGTGGCAGTAATAAGGCCATGGACTGGCATCTATCTATGTGCATCTATTTAGCTGTAGATAAAGTAGATATAGGGCTGCAGAATGCCTATATGTGCTATATAATAGCATCTCTTCTGCTGCTGGAGTTGCAGATGGGGAGGAGTGCCTGAAGTTTTCAGAGCAGAATTTGAAAAAAATATTTCTAGTGACCACTGCATAGGGACAAGCTCTTCTCATCTTTACACCAAACACAATTAGCAATGGTTGGCTCAGGGCTCTCCATGAAGGTAGTAGGAGAAGAAGCCTCCCCCAGATGAATGAGAAGGACTGGACACATCTACCAGACTGTCATCACCCCTTTGCCAGTTTCTCCATTCTTTGATGGGCACAGACTGAAGCAGATGTAATTGTCTTGAATGTGTGTAGGAGAATCAGACTTTCTGCTTGGCAGAAGATTTGTGTCTTGTCTTTGGAAACTTTTGTCCAGTTTCCAAATGGTAAGATTTTGTTCTTGTGAAAAATCTGAAAGCGCAGAAAACACCATAAGAAAACTGTGCAAGAATAAAGAACAAAATTGACTTTTCTCTGCCTGTTTCTTTGCAATCCCAGTGATTTCGAACAGGTGCAGTCAGAAACACAATAGAATGGAAATCTACTGTGTGTTTATAGTGAACAGCTTATCTTTTCCCCCCTTCAAGTATAATACTTTCTATGGAAATATCTGGGAATGTGTAATAGGAGGTTGTGTCTTATTGAGCTTTTAAGTGTAGTTAAACTCCTCCCTTTGCTCTTCTTTCCATAGAAACACAGCCTTCTCAACTACATTTTACTGCTGTTTAGAAACTTCTCCAGAACCCTGTTGGTTTTATTTCTGTTCCTTTTTATTGCACTTTTCCATGAAGAATGCTATTATTTTAAGTACGTGAAAGCCTACGCCAAGAAAATCTTGGCTTTTGCTCCAGTGAGCTGGATAATCAATGTGAGCAGCTGGTTAGTTCTGTTTGAATTAAATTTACGAGCAAGGTTCCAAGGGAAGTAGGTATGGGGTGAAAAAGAGGAAAGAAGATGACTCTTCTGCACTTAAGATATAGGGATTTTATCCTGGAAGGAATCAAATGCCTTGTCAGAATGGAAGATGAAGGTCCCCTGGTCCTATAGGAATACTGTGTTAGCATCTTAAATGCAACAAGGGAACATTGCCATTTCTTAAATACAAATAGCAGCAGGATCCCAGCTTCAGGTTGTAGGATCCTGTTCTATTGTTTTGAAAAGAATGTTCAGTTTTGATTGAAAGAAGTTAAGTCAGGTGGTGACAAAGTCCTTTCACACATAATCTTATCATTTCCTACCAGAAACACAAAAGTTAAATAAAATTCCTACTAGTCAGTTATTTTACTAGATATGATACACGTGAGCTGGACTGCTTTGCAGTGTGTCTGAGCAAGCATGGTTCTCTGTAAGAGCAGTTCATTAACTAGGCCATGGCCTGTGAAACAGGAAACATGATTATAGAGTAAACAGAGCAAGTCTCAGGTTAATAGAAAGGAAGCAGCAATTTCAGTTTCAGAGTTTCCATGGTTACCTGTCATCCACATCAAGGGCCTGCAGGTTGCACTCTGGGACTTTAGCCAGCTCACTGATAATATCACTGTAGCCTGCAGCAGCAGCAATGTGCATACATGTTTTGCCATTCTCATCATCGTAGTTTATTATTGATGGTCCCTGGTAGTGGTCCAGAATGATGGAACACAGAATCCTGTTGCCACTCTGGGAGGAAGTTCAGAGAAGAAAAACATTTTACAACGGAGCTCACACCAAACTGCATTTTCTCTGCTAGAGAAGGCTAAATACAATAATGGTATTTTGTTTTCTGTGTACCAGACTCCCCAGGTATGAAAGCCAAAAGCTTCCAATCTCCTGCTGGGAATTGGGTTTGCTTTATGAATTTCCTAGAACACTTTGAACACTGGAAAAATAATAAATAATGTACCATTGCAGATATCTCCAAAAGTTACAGAGTGTAAATTACTCAACAGTCTTCTCAGAAATAACTTGGTGTTTTTGCTGTTTTGCTAAGCCAGAGTCCAGAAAGATATGAGCCTATATTTTCTGATAGAAATTTAGAGTTGGAAAGGACCTCAAAAGACCAACCCACTTCTGTAAGCCTGTCCAAGTACACCTAGAAAAGCCATGTCAAATATTTGCTCAAGTGGTTCTTGACAACTTTCTTAGCTAGTTGGCTCTAGTGCTTCAGTATCTTAATAGAAGTTTGACATTGTTCTCTAACCTGCAAACGAAACTGAACATTTTATATCCAAACTTGGTGGAAATAGAGAAAAAGAATTCATGATTTCTTAATGACAACACAGAAACACAAGGCTGGGAAGGTCTTTCTAGATCATCAGATTCAATCCCTGCAATCACTTGCAGCTATGTTACATCATCCTTTTCATAAACTTACTCTGTCCATTAAAAGCAATTAGGTTTTTTGTCCCCATTACTCCCAAAGGCAGGCAGTTCAAGAACTTGTTTGCTTTAATGATTAGTATCTCTAATTTCTATTCACACTTACGGCTGATTTATGTCCCTTTGTTTCTGTGCCAGCACTATTATTTAGATTAAATACTTCTTTCTTCTAACTGGTATTTGTTCTTCAGATGTATATATAGGCAATCATCATATACCTTCTGAGCTGCTCTCTTGCTGCTCTAATCAATCAAGATCTTTTAAGTTTTCCTTGTAAAATAGTCTTTCTATTTTTCTCATCAACCTACTAACCCTTCTCCTTTTGTGTTTTAGTTGTGTATCCTTGGAGAGGGGTTATTAAAATTGTACCTAGTCATACACAGATATTTTTGCCAGGTCTTTGTACAGTGACACCAGCTCTTCCCTGTTTGTGTTAGAAGTACTGCTTTTGGTATGTCACAGAACAGCATTTGCCTTATTCACAGCTGCGTCTCATTAGAAGCTCCTAGTTATTTTAGAATAACCCTTTTCGCCTCAGTACTTATCTTCTATAGTTGTTTCCAAACATAGAGTTTCCAGTTTCTGGGAGGACCTGCTGTTGTTAGCACCCAAGTGCATGACTTAAATGTTTAATCCTATTCAATTTTGTCCCATTTGTATTACTCTAGACTTGAAGGTGATCCAGCTTCCCCTGTATGATACCCCCATTCTTTTCTGTTAATGTCTTCCAGTTTTTGTTATTGGCAGATTTTGTCAGAAAGCCCCTGTGTTTTGTGCCAAGTTATGAAAATACTAAGCAAGATTGATTTCAAGCCTTATCCTTGAAAGTAATTTCCTTCCAGCCTCTATTCAACATTTAATTACTACTCTTCACTTCTTGAATTTGAGATACAACTTCTTTTGCTTCTCCATACTTTTGCCTATTATTTTGTAAGACATCTACTTATTCTAAATATATCTTTTAAAGATGGATAGTCATCCATTATAACTCAAGCCTCTTCTACACACTTTTTTTCTCTGCTCTTGGGATACATATTCTTGCTACATTTTGCACCATTGACAGGATACATTGCAGGACCCTGGAACCTGCTGGTCCCAGAGCTTCTCAGTCCAGCTGAGAATTCCCCTAATTTACCAAATGTGTCCCTCTGAAATCAGGAATTTTGTTTTGTATGTACTTTGTTTACTCACCTGTTTAATTTAGAGTCTACTCATGATCATGCCATCCAAGTTTATTTTCTATGACCAGGCATTTTATAATGTCCTCATTAACCATGTTAAAATTGTTATTAATTTATAGTTGTCTGAATATCTAATGAAAAAAAGAATATTGATCTTCATATTCAGCAATAACAAGGTCCTGTGAATAACGGACGGTTTTATTCTCCAGTCCCTATGCCGAACATCAATGTCCTCCATACTGGCATAATTATCCGTTATATTTTTTGGTCACTAGCATCAGAGAAATTTAGTCACATTCAGGGCTCACTGAATCTGGAAGTCTATTATATACTACTAGTACTACCACAATGAACATCTATCTAATACCATCCTTCTCCAAGTCAGTTTTGATACAAAAAATTATTAATGTACAGTATCTTACTATTTCTGCATTTGTGTTCTAGTGATGCTACTATTCCTCTAATTTTATACTGTCTTGCTAAGTCCCATTTTCACATCATGCACCTACAGTTGCAGTCCCTCAGTGTTCTTGCACAACTCTTAGCATTTGCATAAGAAATTTCCCACTGTTCTTACTGGCATTTTATACATTTGCAGACTGTCCTGTCTCCCACCAATCTTCCATTTTCTAGACTAAACAAACTATTTCAACCTCTCTTCGTGGGTTAAGTTTTTCAACCCACTTATCATACTTAGTGCTTGCTTTTGGCCTCTTTCCAGTTTGTCTACAGCTTCTTTCAACCATGGCACCCCAGACAACATAATTATCCAGCTGAGGCTTCTCTCCTGACATTGAAAATGACATTGCTACTTCCTGTAGCCCACATGTATCACAACTCTGTTAATACGTCCCAGAATGATGTTTGTTTTGTATCAACACCATAATTTAAACTCCTACTCACTTTGTAATCCACTAGTCTACTAGTCTACTACTAGTCATTTTGTGCAAACAGCTTTAATTTTTCACAGTTCTGTATAAAGTGCTATTTTATTAATCTCAGTTCATTCCTACAATTTATCAAAATAATTTTGAAATTTATCTTGACCCATGAAGTGCTTGGTGTCCCTCTCTCTAATTTTGTTCTAGCTGTGGGTTATATATGTGTTCTGTATTTTGTCACCTCATTATGGAACAAATACAAACATTCTTGTGATAAATCACTGGTTGGACTGTCTGTGAGATGTCCACCTCCAAAGATTATTTGAACTGTCCTGAATGTGGCTGATAGAGAATATATGATGTGTGATACAAGTCCCTGGGTTGACTTTGATTGCATTACTCCTTATTCTTCCCCACTGGGACATCCTATCTTTGGACTGAATTCTGGGTCCATTATAGCAGGTTGTGCTTATACAAATTGTTCTTTTGACATCATTCAGTTTGATTAAAATTGCATGTACTGCTCAAACCAGAAAGGGACAAAGAATTGGACTTTTTATGATTGCTCTATTCACCACCTGCTTAACAAGCTTTCTGTGCCATGTAATGAACTTTATTTTATTGGCACTTTTCCAGTATTTCTCTGTTTTACTACATGGTATTAAACTGATTAATTGACATTCAAACATACTATATTCAGTAGCTTCTTATCTGAGGAAGCAATAACTGCTTTGAAGATGGCTATTAAATTTTTGTCCTAACAATTCAATCAAATTGTTAATTACATTTTCTAAATAATCAAAGGACATTTCCTAATATTTTGAACCTTCTGCTGAAAGATATCTCTGGCCAACTGCTCTGTGGTTTTCCAGCTCTCTCTTCTTAGGAATGCCTTCTTCTCTTTACATTCATCTTGGCTTATTTAAGTTGCACACAAAATTCTCCTAAAACGCTTACACTGCCCTTATTCTTAGATTGACAGCTTTGAGCTGAGGTCACCAAAAATGTAGTCTTCCTGTGGTAAATTTACCATGAACCACAGTACTATTGTTAGACCAGGATGTTCAGTGGTAAATTTACCATAGGAAAATTACATGTTTTTGTAACCTTACTGTATGTATCCCTAAATTTCATTTTCTGTTTTTGTATTCAATTTTTTTCAGCAACATTCTCAGAGATTATTAGTTATTTCTGCTATGTGTTTCAATATAATTCTGCTGGGGTCCCCCCACAGTTTTCTTTATACTTTTGTCCCATCTCACACGTCTATCTGCTTCCATCCATAATTCATTCACCTCAGTGAACTTTTCTTTCTTGGACCACTCAATTAAACTTACTTCATGAAGAAGAAATGTCCTCAAGCCGCGATCCAGGAGCCCTTGCAAGGCGAATTCTCATTGTGCTTTATACAAGTTTTTTGTCTGAGAGTTGTGTCGTCTCCAGACAGTGGCAAACAACAAATTCTCTAATGGGGTTGTTAGCTCTCACTTTCAGTTTATTACAACTCCATTTTCTTTAGGTTGGTTAATAAAAAGCCAACCTTCTGATAGTTGCATCTCTCAGTGCTTTCAAAATAAGAAAATAATTCTTCAGGAAGTATCCATCGAATCACATACCATGAGGAGAATCCCGCAAGTTTGGGACACTATTCTGGTTTTGACACTTTTTTTACCTATGTCTACTCAATTTATCCTTACTGTTACTACGGCCATTGTTCTTACACTTCAGACCTTTGTATGTCTGACTGATATGCAGAACAATAATTTTGAAGTTTATTGTCACTTAAGTAATATTCCATCATAACATTGCATTTTATTCTGCCAGTTCTTCAGTCGTACATACTACAATGTTTTCCTTGTTCATTGCACTGTATAGAGGGTTAATTTTTTCTCCTTGTCAGAATACTCTAGTGAACTAGACATTTCGATGTCAGAGAAGAATCATGTGAAGGGAGTCTGCTAAGCTGGCTTGTGGCTACCAGTAATGTAGAGGTGGGAGGGGGAGAGGGACAAGCTATGGACCACTTCTTAACTGCTTTCAGGAAACCCTGACAAACTATTTTTCTTCCAAGTGAATGCCTCTGGAGATTATGTGGTTGGGTTGTATTAGTTCTCCTATATTTTCTCTCTCTTTGTATTAGTGTGCAGTATAAAGCCTTCCTATATCTATGGCCAGCTTTGCTGGATGGAAATTCCCCACTAGCAGCTCTTGATGTTGCTTCTTATCATTAGTATTGCACTTCAGGGCTGTCTGTGTTTCCTCTTCCTCTACATTCCCTCCTCTTTCAATTCCCTACCTGTGAATCCAAAGCTTTGGCTTTTGCTTTGATGTCCTTCTGCTCTGACCCTGAATGGCTTGACATTTTAACCATTATTTCACTCCTTTCTGCAGCAACAAGCAAATACTATTCCCATTGCAGCACTCTGGGAGGTGACTTTTACGTTTATAAAGGAGCACCATAAATTACTATAGATTAAATAAAATCTGCATCAGTATTTCTGGCTTCCTCATGGTAACCATCTTTGTGCATCATTGGGTGCTGTTTGGGTTTTACGTTACAGAATGCTGGCTGGTCTCCCAACCCTTTTATCTTTCTTCTTATCCTTCACAAATAGACACACATAGCATATTATAATATGAAATTGACTGTAACACCAACAGGGCCATTGGAAAAAAAAAAAGCAAATATCTTTTTTTCATTTGCACACACAGGAGCTTTTTCCCATTGTTAAGGACTTCCAGCATCCCCCCTCTGTATCCCATATGAGGGAAGGCTGAGGAATGGAAGCACATTCACTCTACCTCCACTGCTGCCATGCCCTGGCTGCCAGATGGCTGTGTTGGCAGTGGAGAACCAGTGCAAAAATTCAGAGCACCCTGTGGTTTCTCTGCCCTCAGGGGTCAGAGACAACTGGGCCCTGTGCTGAGGAAAGGAACAATCCGTAACACAATCCCTCTTCAGCTTTCCTCCTGCCAGGGAAACTTTGCCAGAAGTTGCCTGGATGCAGCCCAGGCATTTCACAGGGTGTGTTTCTGACGGCAAACCAATATAAATTAACAACAACTCTACTGAGGCTGCTGTAGTTACATTGGTGACATGCAGCCATCTCAGAGAGAAGCTCATTTGTCTTCTCCTAACCCTTGTGCTTCTGCCTCAGACACGCACTGACACAGTGTCTCTTGCAGACTCAGAGTGACCCAGCTTGGCTTGACTTTGTGGTGCTCTTGGAAAGCGAACGTGGTGTTGTTGTACAGGATACTTTGTCCTGTGGTCCTTAGAGCACTGCTGCCTCTGATACAACTAGGGGACACAGTGTTTTTAAAATATTTATCCTCTCAGCAGCCTTAATGGGTGTTGGGAAAAGCTACCAAATGACAAAGGCAGTCATGGAGGCATACCTCTACGGCTATCATACGTCCCTGCCTGTCTTACCCTCTCTTTCCTCAAAAAACTGCATGAAATACTGGCCAAATCTCACTGAGAATTTATTTTCGCTTGGAGTCTGCTATAATAAGTGCGTATGATTTACTGTGTAAATGACTATGGCTATGACTAAAATTACTTGGCAGCTTTCCCCTGCTAGTACATTGTTGTGAGGACTGATTTCTCTGGATGAGCTGTTTATGTGCTTTGAAAAAGAGGTCATCTTTTATTCCACAGTAGAATAAGGATTTATTCCTTACTACTACCAGACAAATGGGAACATTTGTCTTCCAGTCAGGCATAGGAGATCAGGACATTTATAGATAAGCAGAAAGTGTGGTGCATGTATATTACTCATGTTCTGGCATCCACTTGAGGAGTTACACATAGGCTGTGTGCTGGGAAGAGGTCTGGCAATTATCCTGTACTTACCTAGAGGTTTTGCCCGAGACAAATTCCTACTAAGCTTAGTGGGAGTTCTGCAATTGATTTTCTTGGAAATTTGATTGGCATGAGTAATTACATTGTCAACAGCATATTTATACTTGAAGGACTTACTGGTTAACAGTCAATTATTTCAGGTAAAGGTAGCTTTTTCTGATGGTCTGCTTGTACTGATGAGTTTGTATATCAATACTGCTGTACTGTGTACAAGTCACAAAACGGACTTTGGCTTATGAACCGACATAAATGAAAGTGGAGAAATAGGTTACATCTGTATAAAAAAGCTAAGTAGCACTAGGGAACATCCCTGAGCATCAGAACTCAGTTGTCTGTACTGTAAAATTTTTAAAATCCTGTGCCATAAAATTTTTAAAATCCTCCCTGGCATGGTTTTGGCTTGGGTCAGTTAACACTTTCCGCACCAGTTCGTGGACATAGTTCAGGAGCTAGCATGGGCCACAGACCATTCTCAGTAAGTGGTCTGCATACAACCATCCTGTTTTAGAGAATAAGAGAATTCAGCAGTAGGGACACAGGCTGTCCTGTAATAGTTGGCCTTGGTGTCAGTGCCAAGACTCAAGCACATTCAATTTGCAATTGCAGACATTGTCACAAATGTTTAGGGCACTTTTTGGAAAAAACTTCTGATGGTATTGGAGGAAGTTTATTTCTCACTCAAAACTATTTGCAAACTTTCTTTCTGCTTGTTTTGTAACTTGATGGCTCACTCTGTAGAGCTCTGCTGCTGTGCAACATTCCAGCCTCCATGAGCAACAGCTGTACCTTTGCTGGAATGAGAATATTTACACAGGAGAGGGATTTCTTAAGGGTATGCTTTAAAAATGCAGATTGAATCTGTTTTTCATTCGTTTGCTAACAGTCGAAATTGTCTTTAAAGCTTAGTGACATAAAAAAAAGAAATCACTACTCTCCCTTTCTAGCTATCTAGAAAATTGCATGAAACAAAGAGCAAACAAGTACAATTCTGCCTGAAACCAACCAGGCTGTGAACCATGCCTAGCAAATACACCTCTTCTGGCCTAATCCAACAGCAAAAATGTCTGCCATGGAGAAACACCTGCTAAGTTTTAAGAAGTCTTTGGAAGTCTCTCTGAATTTTTCCACCACAGGCAGGCCACAGAAAAAAAAAATGGGGTGCTAGGCAGAGAGAAGGAGTGCAGTGATCCCTGGGGAGAGACCGTGGCCCTAAGCCACCTTTGCCTTCCCTGGCCCTTTCCTCTGCACTGGCTGGGTGGCCAGCTGTGTCCTCAAGATGCCCTGCAGCAATAGAGAGATTTGTTCCCACAAATTCTGGAATTTAAGTGTGCTCTCACCTTCCAAGTAATTACAGAGAGGCTGCCATGCTTGCTCAGCCAAACACAAATGAATAATTGCCTATGCTTTGCTTTTACAATGTGTTTAAGATATACAGGTATTTTGCTCTGCTCTCAGGAAATGGGGGAATGAAATAATTGCATTGTTGCTATGGAGCAAATATGCAGGCTTGTAATTTTTTAAAACTTTGCACTCTGAATCAACCTATAAAAAAACTATAAGCACAGCACCACATGGCAGAATATTATTTTTAATGGCTTCTTTTTTGTTGCCTTCTTTTTATCCCTGGAGGTTTGCATTTCTTCACTTTAGAAGAGATCTTTGTTTGATTGTTTGTTTACTCTTTAAATGAAAGCTGATATTTTTACATAATCATATGACTTTGGCAGCCAGCATTTTGAGAAAGAGACAAAGAAACTTCTGGTAAAAATCATGACAACTGGCAAGGCAATCCAGGAAGACTCCAAATCTTCCCGGGCTATTTCCAAAGTGCTACTAATACTATTATGATACAGTAGTATGCAGTATGATAGTGTATACTGTATAGTATATACTATATTTTACTAGGATTTCAATGACATAATTATCTAGAATTGTTAGAACAGCTTTACACTTTGTTCTAGTATCAGTTAATAGTTCTTTGTTACAAAGGTGTGTTTAATTTTCATTACAGCAATTATTGCTGGCTGCAATGAATGGGGAGAAATACCTCCTGAGACACTTCTAATATAGCCCTATCTGCACCAGCTCTTAAAAATATTGCATGTGTAAAAAAATTGACATGAGATACTCTCACTTCAAACAAGAATGATCTGTGTTTTTGACACCGATGTAACGCATTTGCACTGGAGGTGTGAACTTGAGCAGCAGGAGGTTTGAGCAGACCTTGGTGTGGGCAAAGTCTGTTTAGTTACATGGCTGGGACTCCACAGCCACTGTTTGATAGGAGACCATGCAGTCATTGAAACAGCCAGCGTGGAACAATTATTTCATATGAAACATGCCTGAGAATTTGGTTTCAAATGGCAGGCAATGGTTTTTATGTGGTCCCGCTCTGTGTTTCAGCCCAGCATGCACAAACTGCCTCTTTTCTGCAACTTCTGAAACAAGTTTCTGGGGAGTGCCTGGTCTTCCCCTTGCTGCATTTTTTAAAAATGAAATTAAACACAGGGCCCTATTCAGCTGAAAACAACCCCTGCAGCTGGTACTGCCTGAGCTCTGCGAGTCTCTTGTTCTCTGAAGATATTAATACAATTCTTAAAGGAAAAATATCACCTTTCCAGCAGCCACAGAGGAGGCTATTAGATGTAACGATAATCCCACCCAGCAGACTGTTGTTCTGCTGTCTGTCACAGCAGAGACAGTCATGCCTGTCCACGGTATCTGTTTCTCCTGGGCTTAACAGGGCATCAGAGAGCACTGGCTGAAAGTATTTTTTCTTGTCCAAGCTTGAATAAGAGAAATATTAACAGATCTATTCCATGGTGTGGTATTTCAACTATACCTTCTGGACCTAGAATATGGAGAAGTATGTGGATGGAAGAAGCAATTTGTAAGGTTTCATAGCAGGAATCTCTCAAAATGAAAAAAACGGTGTTCATTCTGCACATTTCCTCAGTTTTCTGGGAGCAGCTTAAAGGGAGAAAAAAGAGGGATTTGTGATTTGCCTCCACCTGAGGATAAGTGAGTTTTGTGCAGTTTTAATTTCTCCCTTTCTCAAGAGTTATTCTGCATGTTTGTTAAAGAAAGTGGAGGTGGGTGTTAACGGTGAATTAAATAATAAAATTTACAAAATACAGAACCAGGGAAAGATTAAGGTATGAGGGGAACTGAGGGTCCTGATATGAAGGGGATTCCCTTTTGTCTTTCTGTTTGGGATACAGCTTGTTCCCAGAGATACGGTCCAGACCACTGCCTAGCCTGCAGGAGCTTGCACGGGTTTCAGAGATTTCCCACTGGAAGCAGCCTGCATTGAAGTAAGCCTGGTGAAAATGCACAACAGGTTTTTGAGTAGATACTTTTACTCTTCTAACGCAAAATAGCAAGGCATGCAGCCCAATTTCTGTCTGATTAGGATTAAAGAAGAACAAAACTAGTGTTGAAATAATAGCAGTTGCAGAGGCGAAAATATACCTCTGCTTCAGAAAAATAAAAGTTGAGCCTATTGTACATGAACCATCTGTGGGAGGTTGTGGTTGAAAGAAACAGATTATTGGTTCTTGATGTCCTTACTCATATACAAATATAGTTATGTGGCACTTCAGAGCTTTTGAATTTCTTTGTTGACACATTTTTTAAGATGACTGAACTTAGACCAAAAGGTGAGGATGCAAATATTTAGTCATTGTAGGAAAATGTTACTGGATTTTTGTGCAAGTTCTATTTCTGCTTATCTAGTGTGCAGGTGTTTTGAACATTGATACCGGAACTTGCTATGGCAAGTGAGCAAGTAAAAACATATTTATATAATTTCATCTGGGAAGTTTTCTGCAGTAATGTTTTGGCATAACTTAGTAAATTATGCTATATTTTAGACTACTAACTACCAATTGCATAATACACTGTTTAATGCCACATTAAACCTGTGTGTTTTTCTTTGCTAATAGTGGCCTGAGTAATTTTTAGTGATTTGACACTTTTTTTTTGCATAGGAGATAGGAACATACAGCTCAACAGGAAACGTGTTTGGCTCCTTGTCTTCCTTAGTCTCCAGAGAAGGAGGGCCTCAACCCTTCAGCTAATTATTCCAGAACCATAGTTGTTTAAATACGTTTTAGCTTATGTTTAGATTATTTTATTCCCAAAGGCCTTTGGCAAGACTAAGCTGCTGATTTCTGCAACCCTGATTTAAGGAAAAAATTTAAGCATGAGTTCAACATGAAGCACACACATAGTCCCAGTGAGATAAATGATAACCTTGTTTAGGGCAACAGTGCTGAGCCTGTGTTAAGTATGCCTTTCTCTCCAAAGAAGATGTTAGATCCTTGATCCATGCCTACTGGCAAAATGCTGGGGCTGTTAGTGGGCATTCCTAGCATCCATTTTCTTCACTTCACAGACTAAATAATTGCTTTTGGAGTGTTTAGGACACTACAACAGCCAGCTCAGCTCAAGTAACTGCCTGGTGAAGCAGCGGCCGTGGCTCACCTGTACTGCCCAGTGCAGAGCTGTTTTGAAGTCTTTGTCCACCAGAGTTGGGTCTGCTCCCTTGTGCAGCAGAGTCTGGGTGTGCTGGGGCCTGTTGTGGAAAGCAGCCCAGTGGAGTGAAGTCATTCCCTGAAATCCACAAACCCGGAGAGCAAATAATCATCACTCACAGGAGCACCTTTCAAGCCTCTCTAGATAAGCTCTCTAGACAGTTCTGAAACCATTCAGGACTGATGGACTCTTCCCTCTCCCTCTTGTTTTGGAATAATTAGTAACAGCTTCTGAATTAGTGGAGTCATAAGGGGGAACCAAGCAAGTAGCTTTCTGGAGTTATTACAGAAAATGGATACAAATGCAAATGCTTCTTTGGTATGTGACTATAGCCTGTTACAAATAATGCGTGGTCAGGACCACCACAGCTGGGGGATGGTTCCTCACTGCTCAGTTTGGATCCTGTGGGAAAAGCCTGTTTTGGACTGGGTGCTTTGACATGACACAGTGTGATGTTTATTTTAGGTCTTATCTTTGATCCAAAATAAATATTATAAGCTAGTATTCTAGCTGGCCCTAATCAGCAAGCAAAGGAACTGGCCCAGTGATGTCAACAAAAAAGTCATAATATAAACATCTTATGTTTACTGTTTAGGGAGAAAACAAAGCAAATGGTAAGCTATTGACCTGCATTTTCATTCCATCTTAGCTGTGTTCAGTCAGTCGTGGTAGATCAGAGAATTCATGGCCTGTATTTGTACCTTCATCAGCATTGTTATCCACACCTATATTTTACTCTACAACCATAACATTAGAGATTTTCTGCATGAAATTACTCATTCAATGTGTTTCTTAAAAATTGGTAGTGGTGTTCAGATGGGGTAATATTTTACTTTAGGCAGGTGTTGTTTACTGTCTGTTATCAGGGAAAATGCATTTCAAGGGTCTTGCCTGGATTCCAAAATGATAAAAAGCAAAAAATATAGAGCAGAAAAGAAATTAAAACTTGACAGAGAACCCCATAAAGCCAATTGGCAACAACTCAGGTAAAGTGTGAGCTATAAAACATTGATGCGGACAGCTTATCAGTGCCTTAATAGTGGAAGTTGTTAGCAGTGATTTTCTAACTGAAAGCTTGAATGCTCTAACAATTTCTCTCACTCATCAGATATCTTTTAAGGTTTTTCAAGTCCCCAGATGGCTTAAGTGTAGGGGATGACAAAATACAGCAGTTGAATAAGAGCAGTTTTGTTTTTAGTTAGGGTTTGCAAAGCTTAATCATGGGGGTTTTGGTTTTGTAAAACCAGAAATGAGGGTAAAATCCTGCCCTAACTGAAATTAATGGGAGCTCTGCTATTGATGTCATTGGACCAAGGTTTTGACACAAGGGACTTAGCACTGTTGGTGGACACTCAGTTATCTGTGAGTGCTGTGAAGTGAGGCTTCAGAGCAGTGATTTCCAGCTGGGAAATGGGTCCTCACCCCTACTTCTGGAGTCAGAAAAATCACGAGGAGGAGTGAAAGAGGAGAAGCTACAGTGTACCAGGCCAGTTCTCTGTCATCTGCTCTCTGTCTGTTGATAAGGCCAAAAAATCCTTGCAAAATCAACTTTCTCTCTGCTTCTACTGTAGCAACCAGCAGAGTCAGCTGTAACATAAGAGTGTGAGAACTATAGGTAGGGATCAAAGACCTCTCCAGTACAAGGACACAGCTCAGAGTGGTCAGTAGCAGATGCTTAGGGAGAAAATTTAAGAAACGAGGCTTGATATACAGTAACCTAACATTTCATAATCAGTCTAAAGACTTCCTACGACATCCAGACCTTCACAGGGTAATGATGCATTTTCAGAAAAAGTAATTATATTCATCTTCTTTGAAACTGCTGCCTGATAATTTCTGTAGGTGTCCCCATCATTTTAGATGTAAAAACCAGTTAATAGAATTCTCTTTTCATCTTCTCCATGCAATTTATGATGTCATGTACTTGTCTTACATCATCCCTCTGACATAGTTGCCAAGCTGAAAGTCCTACTGTAGTTAGTTTGTTCTAGTTGCTAGCTGGCCAGTGAAAGGAAGCTACTCTGTAACTATTACCATCTTTGTAGTCCTTTTCTGTTCCTTTTCTTGTATATCCTTTTTCAGATTACTCTTGCAGCCGACATGATGCGGATCTATCAAGGATTAAGACAGAGCATAATACTGCTTCCTGTTTTGTTCTCTATTTCTTTTCTAATAATTCGTATATTCCACGTGCCCTTTCGGAGCACCCAGCTGAGCAAAGAGCATTGAGCTGGTTGTAGTGGCAGCTCACACATGTGGGCCTGCTGCAGCGGGCAATGGCTGTCTAGCCTGCACCCATCTAATTTATGCATGGTGATACCAGCCTTGAGTGGCATCTGTAGATAGACTACTGTTTCTGAGAGGAAGCATAAGAGTGATATCAGAACTGTCAAAGCTGAAGATCCAGCAGAATATAATATTAAAGGTGAGACACCAAACCATTGTGCATTTATAAAAAATAAAGAGTAATAGGGGACATAAAAGGAGAAAAAACCCAAGAAATGGCTGTGGGAAATAGAGTGTGACATTTGTTTTGCCCAGATTCGAGGCTTTTTCAGGGAATGTTTCTTCACATTGTCATCTCACAGGCTTCATAAGTAAACCCACAGAAAGCCACAGTTGTGGAAACTATGAAACCTCCAGATGTATTTCTTACTGTTTACGCGTTCATGCATTCATTGGGGTGTTTTTCTCAAGTGTAAAATGGGAAAACTGAAGTGTTTTACTTATGCCAAGGAAACAGCTCTATTAGTTGCAATCATTTGTGAGAATCCATGTTTTTCAGAAGACATGAAATATTCAGGGCTTAGTACTGACACTTGAACAAATATCTTCTCAGTGCCAAATGACAGTGAGCTGGACTAAAAGTTCCAGACTGCATATAGCAATGCATTACAGCAAAACATTATGGCTTGAAATTATGATCCATGGTTCCATGCAATTCATTAGCGATATAATTCTACACCAAGACAAAGCACATGTCTGGTTTAGTTTGTTGTAAGCAGGGTCTGCAAACTATCCAGTGGATAGGGAATGTTCATGGGAAGAGGGAAAACTAATAACCGTGTGGTGATTCTGGCACCATGGAGAAAAGATGCATCCTTGAACAATTATTAAGAGTGAAGAGAAACATATCAAAAGACATCCAGAGTGTCTCTTGTGTCAGGCTTCTCTATTTGGAGAAGAACACATTTGGGAAGTTAACACTCTCCTGTGTACACTATATATATTATATATATATATATGCAGGGCACAATTCTTTAAGGATCAGAGGATAGCATAAATTTTTGTAGCTCCATGGCTGTTCTGCGTAATACCAGCTTTCTGATATTTTTCCTGAGAACAGTACTTTAATAATGGGATGATTGGTAAAGGTGAGGATTTAGTCCAATGTCTAACTTCAGAAGAATCAAAAGCAATTAATGTTTTGGCAAGTAAGTGAAGAGACTGATTCAAGGTACCTTATAGCTGGCAGTATATGGAAAAGGTTTATTAGCCTGAAGGTGCATCATGTATACTAGGAAAAATGAGGTAATGCTTTGCAGAGTTCAGCAAAAACATTATAGAAATTTTTGACAAGTGCATAGTCATGTGATAAAATTGGTAGTACAGTGGACTCTTTCTGAACAGCATGACTTGTATGCCCCCAGAGCCTGTGACTTTGACTTACAGCACAAGCTCACTCACCTCATTGTCCTGATGATTAATTTCACTAAGATTTGACTGCTGCAGAAGCACGTTCAGAAGCCTGTGGAAGCAATGACATAATCAGTGTGCTGTACTCCTGACTAAACCTGAAAAATTGACATTTTTTGAGAAACAAAACATGCAATTTCAAGAAAAATCAGTATTAGTGATGGGCACAGGTCAGAATCTTAGGTGTAAACTTTGTCATAACAGAAAAACAAATAGGACTTTATAACTTACTGTAACAACAGAAGTTTAGTGCTGGAAATTAAAAGCAGATCCACTAGGAAGAATTCTTATGCTGACTGCTAGGCTAGAATGAGAGTGTGTGATAGTGTATGTGTGTGCAGTTTTTGGTAGCTTAGCGATTTATTGTCATCCTATTTTATAAAGTTTTAAACAAATAGAAATGGAAATGACCAGTTTCTAAAAGGATTTTTCACTCTCCTTAACTCTTGGATTAATGTGATGTTGTGTATGTAGTTGTGTGTATATGCATACATACTACATATTTATACACACACAAACTGACAGTATTTTACAAGGCCTTACAGTGTGTCTGCTGGGATAGGGCCATTGCTATCTTATAAAATATAGTCATGCATTGGTTCACATTTTATAGAATATCAGACTACAAACACTCCCCTCTGGTGGAGGGAACAGTTACAGTAAAATAGTTACATGAAATATTATTCAAGCGCAATAATATTTTTAACACTGCATGGATTTTGCTTTTCTTTTCCTTCTGGTATCCTATGAAGATGTCTGAAATCACTATAGGTTTGGCAAAGATGGTTGCATTTTTTAGTAGGATGCTAAGTTTTTGGATCATGTACATGGTTGGATCATGGAAATGAAAAGGACCACCCTGTCACAGGCTGTAACAAAGCCAAATAGTACAGATCCTAACATGGATGTACAGTTCTTATGATTCTAGCAAAAGGAAAGATATATCCTTAGTGTATCTCTAGATAAGATCATAAGGCAAATTTGCAGCTCATCTGAAGGTGTGAATTTGCTAGAAACCTTCAAAACATGGACATTTTAAAGACATGCTGTTTTGTAAGGAAATTAAAAGATGATGAAGTGTCAAGGAGGGAACTCTGATAAATGTACAAATAATGCAGAAATAAATGTATACAACCATGCATTTATTCCCATGCATAGGAGACTGAATGAAAATCTGCTGCTTTTCATCAAGACAATCTTCAACAACTTTCAGTATGTTTTCTGGATTGAACTATGCTCTGGTGTGTGGGTGTATGGGATAGCTGAAAATAGGTTGGTGATAACTGTAGCGCCTCAGAAGGATATTTGCCCTCATGGTAGTACATAA
>JANXJC010000078.1:63789541-63801729 GCA_027564655.1 Leptodon cayanensis | reverse complement strand
GAAAATTAATAAAGCTGTTAAAAAAGGCTGGAGAGCAAGATCAGCAGAAACGCACAGAGGTCTGGGCTGGTCTGATATGGTGACAGCAGTGACACCATAGACTCAGTGATTAAGTTACATGAACATTTTGCATGTGCTGAATGTTTTACCCATCTCTAATGTCTTCCTATCCCTCCAGGCATGATTTACTTAGGACAGTTTTTTGAGTGAATTTATTCAGATGTACAAATCAAAATTTCTTAAACCTTCCTATTATCACAGGCTGGAATGAGACAAATAGGATCTCTTTAAGACTTCTTGTGAAGACGCTTTGTAGTTGTTACTCCACCTTCAGTAAAAGTAGTTAAAAATGAGCCAGTCCACCAAACCTCAGCTTCCCCTTTACAGTAGGGGCTCTCAGAGAGGTTGTCATGTGGAAAACTTTTCTCACATTTGCCCTGCTACTCGGAGAAATCTGGAGAAGGAGCTTCTTGTAATATTTCTTGTGGGCAGGTGGCAGAAAGGTAATTTGTCAGGGGAAACCCAGGGTTTCAACCTCTATTATACAGTTTTTTTCCCTCCTGCTGTTGTGTTCTTAAACCAGGCTCCTTACCTTACTTGGCCATGTATCTCTGTTACACAAGTGTACAATGCCTTTCCTCCTCTCTACCCTCTTTATGATAACCACTAAACAAAGCAGCATGTCACAAGTGTAACCGTCACAGCTAACCTTCCTGACTCGGACTCCCCTTTCGGCTGGGTAGCCTGTGTTAGTGACTACCTGTTCAAATTCAACCAGCAAATGCTGTTGGAGCCTGGGACATACCTCACGTCAGGCTCTGCGGTAGCAGCATGTAGTGGCAACCTCCCGTTTTTGTCAGGTATGTTTTGCTTAGCACCGTTTCTGAGCAGGCTGACACAGCCTTCCAGCCACCCCTAAAAAAGAAATTAGAGCATGTCAAAGAGGAAAACGAAATGCATCGGGCCAGATCTTTGCTTGGTGGTTCTGGCATCTGTGTGTGACTGTAGCTGTTTCTGCCAGCAGAGGAACTTATCTTTTGTTTCCCCAGTGGAAGTCTCTCAGCACTGAGAGCGGTTCCCCTTTGGAGTCTGAGTCTCAGACTAGCTCGGTCATTCATTTCTGTGATAAGGTGTTTTCTTTGCACAGCATTTTGGTTTTTCTGCAGCTGTGGCAAGTACCTACTGAGTAAACAGTGATAAAAAACCTGCTAATTCCTGTATCACTAGCAAATGCTACACATATTCCTGCATGTGGATTTAATTATGCTAGGTTAAAGCAAGAACATGAGTGCTTAATCTCATTTCCTTTATGAGATTTTAGCAGGGATGGCAAATCAATAGTAAAAAGCCTTAGAGTGTGGTCTTACAAACATTGCTGCAGAAGTTCAAATTAGTGGCAATGTTAGACTGAAAACAGCACCAAAACACATGGGATGAATCAGTTCTTGGACTAAAACCTTCTATTGATCACCTCAACAAAAAAGCAAGTAAACAATTTTGTTGTGACTGCATAAATCTTTCAGCGTACACTTAAGTCCCAGGGAAATCAACCATGTGTTTAGGTGTTTTGTTCAAACTTCCATGGGCAATTGATAAAGATCGTTCCCTCCTGTGTGAGCTACGTCAGATCGGCATTACCAGCATTTATAGGGAAAAGGTGTGGAATGATGGAATCAGAACATCCATGTTGCAGGTGCCAGTGGAAGTACAAGACCACCGAATCTTGCACGCGATTGTGACTGTAGCGCTCTGCTGCATTCAGTTCTCTGGACAGACATCACAGCCAAATGCTCTCCAGACCTCCGATTATATCCATCACAGAAACAGAAATGGAAACTTCGAAGCCTGGGTGGTTTAAATCTTTTCCAGTAATTTCTTTTTTTCCAAAGGATATTTTTTCCCCTCTGGGAAAAGAGGAAGGAAAAAAGGAGCATGACACTAATTGTGGGATTTTTTTAAAATATCTGGCAGAGGAAATGTTTATTCTCAAGTAAGTGGGACATGTTCCTTGCACTGAATGAGATTGCCTGTTTTGCTATTTTCTACACTTATTTTCTGGCTGAATATTGCATAGCTGAGCAGAAGCATTGTTTTTATCCTGAATTTGCAGGAAGAAACTAGATGCAAGGGATGTGATTTGATTAGGCTGCCACAGTATCTGTTTAAATGAACTGGCAGTCCTCCAGCCATAACTCATATTATGCAGCATGGGTGAACATTCCTTCCTCCTTTCTGCCCAGCTAATAACGGAAGCCCATGGTCAACCCCTCTGCCCAACTAACTTGGTCCCCATCCTTTCTCTGAATCCTAAATTCCCTCCAGTGAGGAGTAGAAGACTAAGGAGAAGAGGACCATCCCTGTGCACTTCAGAGAGAGAGCACCATATCTCCCTTCCCAAACTTCTCAGTGGAATGTCTACCCCTACTATCACTTGCATGTGGGTTGATTGGAGGATTGGGTTGCTTATGAACTGAGTACCTGCACTGGCTCCTGCAGCACCTTGAACTTAAGTTCTTAACCTGGCCATCCAAGGTCCAGCACTATAGTAAAAAAAAACCAATGCCCTGGCTCATGTGGTGTGCAGGAAAACATGCCTGCTGACCACCAGAATTTGAGATAGGAATGCCCTCTCTGGAGCATAAATATCTGATGCTGACAGTGGGAGGGGAGAAGTTAATCTGCGTATTAAGAACAAGAGGGGACTTTCCAGTGCACAGAAACAAGTGGCTTTCTTGAAACCACACAGAGGACCCTGGACCTAGTGAGATCCTCATACCATGCACTGATTTTACAACCTGACAGAGAAAGGACACTCTGACAGGAGTCCTGATCCTTTTATAATAATCATTGCTTCCAGCTTTGCATTATAGTAAAGTTTACAATTTCACTATTGTCTAGAACTAAGTGTTTTGTACTTTTTTTCTTTCTGTAGTATAAGGAGAAATCTCATTCAGTCTGCACATTTACTACCTTCACTCCATCTATCTTTCCATCCTTCTCCCCCAAGTCTTAGTACCAGATAAGTTGCCAGAGATAAACTGGTGCGTCCACAAGCATCTTGAATATTAATATTGGCTCCCATCTTCAACAGAAGCTTCACTGTATCAACCTGGCGTCCTGACACAGCATGCATCAAAGGTGTGCAACCTGGGGAAGAAAGTCAAACGTTCTTTTACAATTTTTATTTTGCCAAAGCCGTAAGATAGAGATATTTTCTTATTTGCTAATGTTAGCACTGGCAAATTAACAAATCCTTTCTCTGACAACTGTCCAACAGTTGTACTCAGCTTTTTGTAGGCAGGAAGTAACTGCTATGCCAGTTACTGACCACTGATTTTAAAAAGAGCATGACTTCATCAGCAAAAGCCTTGCCTCATTAACTCTGCTTCTGGAGGGAAAAGTATTTTTCTGTTGACAAGCTCCCGATATGAACTGCTGGCTTTGTACACCATTTTGGAGGCTGATATTCTTCAGAGTGACTAGTATCCAGATGGTGCTTGGCTAATTTTCTCAAACCCCAGCTTCATTCTGTCTCTGTGTATTCAAAAGATTTATGAAATCAAGCCCTGTCCCGTGCAAAGGTGTATGTGTGTGAGTTGATGCTTTATGTAGACAATAACTTATTTTAAAGACTGGATTTGCTCTAGAATATTTTCTTTTCTGTTGTCACGAGAACTTTTTTTTATATTCTGCAAACAATTTCTGTGCTGGAAAAAACCTGAAACCTGCACTCAAATGTAATACTCAAATTTCATCATGAAATATTATGATATGTTTTAATTGCTTCCTCTTCCATCCATTCTGTTAACTGCTGAATAACAGCAAGAGATTTTCCTGCAGAATCTGTCAAAGCAATTTAAAATGACTAAGCTGGGAATAAACATGAATATTAGAAACTATAAGACTACTAAAACTTCAGACATAACTGAAGAATCATTATTCTTACTGGATTCAATGAGACTGCTGAGCAAATGCGTGCTACTCAACCTGAGGTTATGCAGACTCTGCCATATGTGCAGGATATGAGCCATATGTTTTGTCTTGCAAGACTGGTCTTTAGCTACATTTGTATGTACAACCTAGTAAACAAGTTTATTCTGGAGCCGAATACTTCCGTTTGCTGATCAGTCTATCTCCACCCACTGCCCTTCATATCTAGTCCCTCTCCCATTAAAGGTCTGGACTGAGAGCATTTTAGCTTGATTAAGCATT
Source organism: Leptodon cayanensis (assembly GCA_027564655.1). Classification (NCBI taxonomy): domain Eukaryota; kingdom Metazoa; phylum Chordata; class Aves; order Accipitriformes; family Accipitridae; genus Leptodon; species Leptodon cayanensis. The sequence continues at coordinate 63,797,517 of JANXJC010000078.1, read as the reverse complement.
TTCTCTACTGACTAACAGATGTTCTAAAGGTAACAGTTAGGATGTCTGGTTTAAAGTGTAGGAAAAATTGGTAACTTGGCAAAAGCTGGTAAAGATTAGAAAAGACAGTGTTCATATGGGTCCTTTAAAAGAAACTGCAATAAAATACTTTTGAATAAACAAAGTCTTCCTTGAGAGAAGCTTCCAGAGATCTGTGGCTCTAATTCACTTGGGAAATAGATGCATATAAAACCCAGCCAATGGACAACACTTTGTAATAACATTAAATAGTAACCTGAACACAAAATGAAAAGGACCACAGTGTCACAGATAAAACAGGTTATTTAGATCACTACACATTGTACAGCCAACCCTTTGGCAAACAATTACAAAATCCTTCAAGCTGTTTCTGTACACATACTTTTTAAGTGCAAAAGACTGGAACCCTCTACTTGAGAGATGTGCAGACTGTACAGCATTTGGCTTTGATAAAAAAATGTTCTTTTCCCTTCCCTGAAATGACAATTTCTCAGCATCTCCCTAAAGAAGATAAAATAGATTCATGATAAAGTACTGCCTGATTTTAGCAAAACAACTTAATTCTATCCATATAAAAAAATCTACAATTACAGGGGGAAAGAAGCTTCCAAACTGAGCATTTCCAGTGGATGTTCCAAAGAATAACTCAAATTTCCCATATTCTGCTACTAAACATAATTTGCTGAACACAAAAATCAGGATAAAAAATGGAAAATTTAATTGCAAGCTGAAGCAACTAATCCCCTGAGAGCAAGCTCGGCCTTCATTTACCCTCGCTGTCGCAGCACTCCAGGATGGAAGGATCTTCTCGAATCACTGCTGTTAGTGTGTTCACATCGCCATTAGCGGCTGCTTGGTAAACCACAGTCAAGTCAGTCTCTTCTGCTGCATCACCTGCAGGGGACGAGTATGTCCGTGAGTAAGCAGAGAGCAAGTACAAATGATTAACACTGAAAATAATGACACTTATTTCACTGAGTTTTTATGACTATATAACTCGAGGTGGAACAAAGTGTATCTAAACTGCACTGTGGCTTTTGTTAGTCATCTGAAACTTGTTTTTCATCATAACTTCTTCCAGAAACTGTCAGACATAGACACTGAGAAGATGTAAGAAAACTTATGGAAAGTTTCCACCTTTTATAAGAAATCATACTAACATTAATGTAACATGACTTGAGAAAGTGAAGTAATAACTGAACTAGCTCATAATATTGCTGGCTACACTTTTGTGAGATAGGATGAAATCAGGACATAGGTGTTTTCAGTTTCGGTGTTATCCTTGCACCAGTCAGAAGACTGAGGCTTTTCACCTCCTGTCCTTGTGGTGTCCAGGGGAATTCTCTTCTCAGGAGAGTGAATTTCTGGCAGCAATGGTTTGTGTTAATAATTTCTGCAAAAAGGAAAGGTGTACTATTGCTTGGAACCCAGGAGAGGTTTATTTTGTTTGGCAATTACAGTATGAGTTATTATTTAAAGCAGATGACTTTCAGGACCTGTTCCTGAACACTCCTCAGATTTTTCTTTCTAGAGAAATTAATGCGATGATTCTCTCTTTGCTTCTTTGCTTGTAACTTCCTTCCAGACTGGTCATCCCATGCTCCACATACCTACACCTCCTTCGGCTTCAAGTGGACTATTAACTCCAGGCATCAAAAGAGTTGATTTTTTGGTGCAAGGTCAAATCTGATGTAATGGTAAAATGCCCTAGATGTGTATTGTTGGTCAGCCACAGTCTCATGTCTAATTTTAAAAAGAGTTTCTTATCTCTGTTAATTCAAAAAGAAGTACAGCTGCAGTGAGCTGTGCTGTTGTTCACTGTGGATGACGGTCAGAGCTACAGAGTGTAACATTTGTCCTGCCACTGCACTAACTTGTTAGCAGGAGAAAGTAAAACTGACTCCTAAATCACACTAGAGAATTGATCAAAAGAAAGACAGATTAAGTGGCTGCTGACTTATCCTTACTGTTATGTCTTCTGGAGATAGCGTAACTACGTAAGCTGTGCAGAAAAAAGGGGGATGGTTTAAAGAGAATTTGAAAAGTTAGTAAAGTCTTTTTCATAATCAAATAATACATTAACACATTGATATAAATTATATTTTAAACATTGTCATATATATTTTTGAGTGATAAAGATCTTTTAAATTTAAGATCTTTTAAAGCATTAGCCCCACTATTCCATGTTGTGATCAGACGTTGTTGCAGCTGAACTCGTATGAGCTCCACACTGGGGTTTACAGTCCAGCATAATTCCCCACATGTGATCTCCCCTCCCCGGGATGCGATCATCACTCTCAACTTCAAAACTTGGCTGCCATGGAAACGCAATCAGCTCTTACCCTGGGAAAGGTTAGTCTGTCAAAGCTGGAGCTCTGGTTGTGGGCTTGGGAAAACTAGAAAGCTGATGTTAAATCTGCCTTCACCAGTGCAGATTCCATCACTACTCAACTGAAGAGAATTTAATTTCTTTTCTTCCTTCTAGCTTCTTTCTAGGTCTTTTAAATTACACATTTGATAAAATTTTTAAATTAAAAATGTTAACTTGCATTTTTTTCTATTGGGGAGTCTATTGCTGAGGGAACTGTTCATTTGGCTCAGAAGCTTTGGCCTGTGTGCCTGGGAGATCAGGAGAGACTAAGAGTCATTGCCTCTGCAGAGTCATCACCAGTGACTACTATATGAAAAAAAAAGTGACTTTACCACAGGGTCCATTAATCAGGTTTCCTTATCATGCCAGATCTCCAGACTGCTCTCACAATTGGTAAGCTCAGCGAAGACATATTAATAACAAGCTCAAGTCTGAGCTAGTCCCTTACTCAAAGAGGGGTGTAGCATGGGCTGGGCGGAAGGCAAGGAGACAAGGCGGAGGTTCAGCGCTTGTGTTGCTCCTCTTGGCCAGTCTCTGGAGGTACACAGAAGGTGCCAGCCACAAGCACCGACATAGCTCCTCTCACAGCTGCATGTGGTGGTTATTATATGGTAATAGTACAGAGAAGTTGCTGCTGACATTGGGAAAGAAACCATTAGATGTTCTGAGACAGACAGTGGATCAAGGGGACCATCACCTCCTTCATGCATGACACAAGCCAATTTTGTACCTTTTGCTGTTTGGCCTTGAAAGTACTGTTATATTTTCCTGCTGCGAGTCAGGAGCAGAGTAATCCAGCCATAAAAGGAAAGTCCCCATCTCCAGAGGAGAGCAGTTGCTTACCCAGAGGGCAGGATGGCAGGAAGATGGATGGACACCTGCATGTGAGTCCCTGACTCCCTTTGCTCTTTTGCACCTAACTAAAACCAAAACACCTTCTCCCCTGTGCCTTTGCTTGTGGTGGCCTGAAGCTGCTTTCCCCAGAGCAATTATCCTCCTGTATGAGGAGAGGAAGCAAAACTCTGAATGAATGGATGGATGGACGAATGAACAAAGAAGTCTTCCCCACACCTACTCTTGCAGAACATGGGCTCCACTCCTCTTAAGGGATAACAGCATGAAGCCACATCTAAGAGTCACACTTCCCCACCCATGAGTCCTAGCTGTCAGAGCAAGGAGAGGCAGGTGGACCAGGCTGTCACCCTGCTGGCGAGGGAGACTGGGCCAGGAGGAATTGATGAGTGGCCATATTGTGCATCGGACATAAAGAAGACTGACACTAATTCCATTTGTGTAGGTAATGTGATTTCAAGTGGGGTGTCTTTAACACGACCTGTGTGGCTTTGGGTGGGGGACAAGGAGGAAGACAGATGCGTAGTCCTCTGATGCTTCACATGACAGGGAGCAGGAAAGGCCAGGAGGGCTTGGATGTCATTTATGCTGGGTGCAGTCGGCTCCAGGGGACACAACATCTCCCACTTCATCTTCCTCCAGCTTACCCTATCAAGCAATGAGACTGCATGGGCGCAAAGCTTGTAGGCCGTTTCTTTTTGCAGACACCTTCCTGGGCAGAAGAGGCATGGTTTGGAGAGTGGGCGTTTTGCAGTGAGGTACTGAGCGCTTGTGTCCCGCTCCGTGAGCTCACCCTGCTGGGAAGCTCGGCTGCGGCTGGGGCACCAGCACCACATGGGATAAAGGGATTGTGAACAGCCAAATGCCTGACCCTTCATCTTCAAATGCATTAGTGTCACTTCATTTATTATCTTGCAGTTCTGTAAATGCCAGTGAGTACTGGTGCCATTTTACACTTTATTTTGGAAAATTGCTGTGCTACTGGTGAAAGGAAGCTGCCAGTCAGCTCCAGGAAGGCAGAAGGTCCAACTAAGAGCCTGCGTATGGAGCAAGGGTAGGGAGGAACTGCAGGCTGGCATAACAGTGGTGGAGAAGGGTTTGGAAGAATCTTAGTGAGCAAAGGCCAAATGACATACAGGGTTGTGACATCTTCTTTTGTAGCTAAAATTCTCAGAAAGAATCAAAGTTAAAAGCCAATCCATCTGAAATAAGCTGCAGTGTTCAAAAAGTGCGTCATTTCTTTAAGACAAAGTAATTGTCTTTTGGTCGGAAATGGGGGTATATAAAGAAACATGCAGAATGATCACAGGATTCAGAGCAATGAAATTACACTGCCTGTGACATTAATCCTCCTCTGACTCTCCTATGAAGAATGCATGTTTGACATGATTTGCGATGTTGGCTGATGTGTTGTTTTACAAAGTGCATGCTAGATGCACATAAGCGCATGCTTTCTCCTGCATTGGATTTTTAAGGTCTAAATAAATTTGCTGCAGCTTATTGTACATGGTCTTGACAATGACTGATTTAGACCTTGCTAAAACACTAAGTTTTGAAAACTGAGGGCTGAATAACAGGATAATTTATGTTCATTATGAAGAAGAAATATTTATGTATATAATTTACTTCCCTCTTTCCTATAAACCCTCTTGTCTCCACCAGTAGCCAAATGCCTTATGAGATTTCCCACAGCTTGGCAGCAGGACACAACACTAGGCAGTTTATTTGATTTCAGCATGTCAGTGTCAAGGGTCAAGGGGAGGTGGATGAGTGCAGTTTTTGGAAATTGTAACTCGCTCTTTAATATTATGGGTTTATTGATTGCTTAACAAAGTAATAATCCCTGTGTGTGCCTGGCTGTGAATGTACCAGTCCAGGCCTTTGTCTAGCTTCTCTGTTTAAATGGTAAACATTTGAAGCCAGGTGCAGCACACACTGAAATGGCACCAAGCAGTATTAGGAGGAGAGCGGTTTCTGATGTTGGTTGGCTTCTTTAAGTCCCACATTGCTACTGCTGCTGCAGTATATTGGTAAGATGTTAATGAGAAGTATCATAGGACGTGTTGCAAAGAGATGGTATGATTTTCAAGCCTGAAATGCTGTTTTATTGATCTGTAGCTGGAATATTTTTCTGATGTGTGGGGTGGAGAAAGAGTTTGTAGGGAGGGTTGGATTATTTTATTGGACCAACATATATTGATCTGGTGTGTTTGAAAGCTACTCTGTATTCTTCCATTGTTATAAATTGCTCCAATGAAAGATATTCCCCTTCTTACTAAAAAAATTACGCCTGCTTAAATCAGTAACGTGCCAAGACATTAACACACTATTTAGATAAAATCCACCATAAACTGTAAATTTGGAATAGCGCTTTCTTTGCCTAACAACCAAGGGGTTCAGCGTCCCATTACTGTGTGTTGCCTGCTTTTGCTCCCCATCTGCCTCCCACGCAGCTAGCAGGGAAGGCAAATAGTAAGTCACAAACCACCTAATGAGCCAGCATCCCTGCAGTGGTGGTGGAGGAGAGGTGATAAATTTATCTGGAGGGGTCCCTCTTGCTGGGGAGGTGCTGTGAGCGGAGTGTGACATGGGGCTGGAGATGATGCTGGACAGGAATAAGGATGGGTCAGTGTGGAGAGTGGCCTGGCAGGAGGCGGGGCTGCAGATTAGGAGCAAGGGGAGGTACAGGCAGATGTTGCCTCCCAACTCCCTCAATTCTACCCAGATAAGGTGGCTTGGGTCAGCAGTCTCCTGCATTGCTGTCTGCCCCTTTCTCCATCTGGAGACTTGACTTCTCATTCCCCAGCCCTGGTCATATTCCAGCGTAATTCCTGGCACCACTTCCATCGGCTCCCTGGCAGCCATCCCCATGGCACCGAGCATGGCAGGGTTTCCCCTCTCCCTCCCCAGTCTGAGCACTGCTGGGTCAGCGTGTGGCACAGGGCGTACTTGTAGTGCCTGCAGAAGGAGAGCTTGAGAACGGCTGTTTGGAGCTGCAGAAGCTCAGTCAGCCCCACATCTCTGTCCTGTTGGGGAAAATGCTCCTTACGTCATTCGTACATGACCTCGGAGCACCTGTCTCTGTTCCTGCAGTACAGATCCCCCTCCTCCCCTCCTCCTTTATCCTTGCTGGTAGTATTTTCTGTCTCTTGTCACTCAGTTTTGCCTGATGGCCTCCCACTCTTCCTCACCTGCTCAGGGTGGGGTGCCAGCTGCCCTGGTGTAGACCAGTACTCTCCAGACTTGCTTCAGGCTTTGACCGCTACTGTGGCTGAAAGGCGGCCGTAACTCCACTGCTTTACATGGAATGTATTTACTGTGGGATCACTGAAGAAGCATAGGCAAGCACAAAAGTACAAACTGTGGGACCCAGCTGCTCAAAGGCACCGCAGTGTCTGTCTTCCTTCCGCCCTTCATCTTTTTTCTACAGTCAGCACCTTCATTGTGGGGCCAGCACGGCTGTGTTAGCTTCGACACTTTGCAGGCATGCACTGGACACTGTGGCCACTGCACACGAATTATTTGGGAAGCTGACATAAAGAGAAATTTGTTGCAACACAGATAATCAAACAATGACGGCTTCCTGCTTTGGGAACGTAAAAGGAATGCTGCTACACACCTTATAGTGGATTAAGCCGTAAGACATCAAATCTTGTATCGGCAAATAAAGACAGGAAATTCAACCATTTAACTTAAAAACAGACAACAAGGACACATTTGTATTTCCACAGCAACCTTACCATGTAGAAAATCTTCATGTTGGGGCTTTTAAAGATGCCTTAAATTCACAATTATGATAATACTTTACCTATACAGTTCAGATTTGCCAAAGAAAAGTCGATCACTTGTCAGCATCTAGTCCTTTTAATGTATATGAACTAGCAGACTTATGAAAATTAGCTTTTCCTAAATTTTTACTCCATTTTAAACTGCTTTGTCTGCTAATATTGCAATTGCATATATATGTATCTCCATAAGAGGACCAATATATAATATAAACAATAAATATATACATACATCTCTCAATGCTAAGCGTAAGAGCAACCTTATGCCAGATGCCGTTGGTATTCTGCTGAAACATTTTATTTCTAAAATTCACTGTAGCAATAGGCTCAAATATCTGCCTCTAAAACCGATGGAAGAAATTCATTCATGTGTAACCAAAATGAGTCTCTAGGAGACCCGATCTTTTCCAAAAATCCTTGTTGTTCATTCTGTCAAGTAATCTTACTAGATTTCCATGGGAGGCATAGGAGGACCAGAGGATTTTGAAATTAGTAGCAGGCGACTTACCTTTGTGCTGATCAAACACCGACGAGGAGCTGAAATCCATTGCGGTCTGTCTCATTATTTACGACCAGACAAATGCCACCTCCAGGGTTTTCAGGGAAGAATCCCATACATCACAGCAAACAATGCCACGGTAGCTGTCGCCAGCCCTCGCGTCAGAGAATTAAACTCGCTTTACGGCTGCAGGTTCTTGTCAAGGCAAGGACGTTATCCCGAGCCCGATGGGGACGGTATATCCTGTTTGTCACGGGCCCTCCTCAGACGACATCCCCGGAACCTTAACTGGCAGCCGCCGGAGCTTCAGCGAGTGAAACTGCCCACGGGCAGCCGGGAGCCGCGCTCCACCGGCCCCGGCCCCGGCCCCGGCCCCGCCAGCCGAGCGCGGACCGCAGCCCAGCGACCCCCGCAGGGCCAGCGGCTCCGGGCGGGCGGCCGGCGCATGCGC
>JANXJC010000078.1:63761295-63785106 GCA_027564655.1 Leptodon cayanensis | reverse complement strand
GAAAGTTCACCGAGCCTCCTAACTGCAGTGTCTAAATAGCACTCACCAGCAGGTGTCTGGCGATCTGCAGGACAAGTGTGTAGTGATATTTCCCCTGAGCACTCCCCTCGTCTCCAGCCTTTTTCAGATCGCGGCCCGCAGAGCCGTCTCTAAGGCAGTCCTGTGATTCTGCAGAGTTCCAGTAGGTGGTGGGGTGGGATCAGCACTTGGCTCTTTGCACCGGCACAAGCTGTTCTTAAATAGAGACACTTAAATTGTTTCTCTATTAAACCCTTTTCAGCGAAGGAAGAAAAGTTCATTTGTGGGAAACCGGTAATCTCTGACATTATGCCGTGCATTAAGAGTGCTTGCAAATTAATGAAGTCCCACTCCAGATATCAAATAACAGTACAGAGCATGACTAATCATCTATGAATGGTAAACTTTGAGAGCCTTGCTGTAAACCTTTGTGATAGTAAATTTGCATTGGTAAAATACGGGAAAAGCTTAACGTGTGTTTTTACCACTTTGACTCCAAAATGTTCTATCATAAACAAGAAAAGTTAGTCATTTAAAGGTAAATAGCAAATTACAGGTGGGCTGAAAACAACATTGAGAAGAATGGATCAAAAAGACAAAACAGACTGACTGGCGTATCTCTGTATAGTTAAAAGGGAAAGGGAGAAAATCACCCCTTGCAGCACTGAATCAGGAGAAGGCAGCTGCCTCTTCCCCAGTGGATGGGGATGTACACATTGGGAATCCCAGTCTCGCTGTGCCACTGACTTGCTGGGACAGCTCGGTCAACTCATCTTTGTACTGGATTTGGAGTAATAATACCCGATGGATGTGTGAATGTCTTTTTAAAGCTATTTTGCACCATTCTGCTTTTGTGTGTTTGCTGTAGCAGTTTTCCTGTGAGACACCCAACACTGGGCTAGTGAGGGAGTGTCAGCTGCTTTGGGAGTGCTACCTGCCATAGCAGTGGTTGCTTCCAGACTCTGCAATGGGACACATGGATGACACTGGCGGTGTAACAAATCCAAACGGGCACAACTAGACACAAAGCAGGAAATTCAAGTGAGAAGTCAATTCTTAGAGGAACTACTTAAAAAAGAAACTAGTTCTGAGCACTTTTATATTATGTGAAAGGCAAATATAAAGCATCCAGTCAAATTAGCTTTGGTTGTAGAAACAACAGGGATCTATTTATTGTGTCATAGGATTATTATATCACACAGATCTCCTCTGTTCCTCATTAATGCTTACAATATACTGATACCAGCAAACCACGCTTCACGTTTTTTCTGCAGCAAGCTGTGGAAGCATACGCCTTCTTTCTAGTCCTGTTTCTCTTAATGTCTATCTCTGTCTCTTAATGCAGAAATCAGACGGCAATACCAAGATTAAATCCCACACCTGTATCTTTACATCATGTTCTTTCTAACAATTTCAGTTTCATATAATAGTGGGTGTTTCTATGCCAGAGTAAGCGCCTGTCTTTGGGGTCCTGGGCCCCCTCCTGTCTGACTTGTGAAAACTCAGAAATTGCTTACGGCCCTTACCCTGGTATCTCAACCCCTAGCTGGGGAGGTAGCATGCTTCAGGGAAGCTGGCTGGCACAGTGAGGAAGTCATCAAGGCACGGCTACTGTCAGCGACAAATTAGATTCATACATAAGAAAAGTGGTTGCTGGAAAAAATAGTAACATGAACAAAAGCATTTTGATGGGGCCACCTTGGCATGGCAGATGTCGTTACAAAGTTGAGCATCAGAATTTACATGGTGCCAGGAGAATAACTTTTTGCTTCCTCCATTTGTGTCTTGTTATTGTCTTATGCAATTTTTCTATTTACAACTACAACCTGGAACCAGTTTACCTTTTCAGCTGCTGATAATTTTTCTACTGGCATTTTCTACTGTACACTATCTCCAGCATGTGCAAGCAAAAGTAAGTACAACGCAATGACGCATGCCAGATTGTCACTTGTGCAGCTTTAGCAATGACCAGGGTAGCCCAGATGTAAACAGGTAAATAATGCAGCTGCATAACATTGCATCAGAAGCTGCTCCTCTGACTCTCTTCAGTGTGATTACAGTGAGGAGTGTAATATGGCGTGAATGAGCTGATGACATCTGTCTTTTTTGGATTTGAGGTAGTTGAAATTATGCATCCATTGACATCTTTGATCAGCAATATTTTACATTTCATTGCCAAGGTATGTTGAAGCCCCAGATATGGGGGGGGGGGGAAGGTGTCTGTAACATGCAAACCACAAATTGCTGCAAAAAAGGTTTAGTCCTGCATTTCTTGTGTACCTGGGACTCCTGTTGATATCTCATCCCAGATTATGAACTTCAGGTTTGGAAGGTGACAAGTGTATTAGGAGTAATGGAGCGCACAGGTCTGTGGTTTGATATTATTACATTTACACAGAAGTGGCAATTTAACAGTGTGCCAATTAAACAAAAATGCAAACATTTAACTGGTATCTCAATACACGTAGTGCACTCAGTGTCAGAAGTTGAAGTTAAGCAGCTAAGTAGGCCACAGCATCAGAGGTAGGTTCAGAAGAAAGCCAAGCACACTGGACAAAGCAATGCTATTCTTTTGAAGACTTACACTGTTAAAGCTGCTGAAGGTGCATCAAATTTGCAACCCAGCAGGATTCCCAATTGCAGCAGCATTCATTATTGCTTTGACGTAGCCAGGATAGTTCCCAGACTTCGAAGACATGTTTATGGATGCTCCCTGCACCTGTACAATAACTACTGCAATTATTGTGAAATTGTGGTGGTACTGGGAGGGCCAAGCAAGCACTGTTGCTCCCCTGGTGTCATGCAGGGCTGAAACCCCATCTGAAACTCTTTTGAGGTCCCAAGATTTTCCAGTCTACCTAGACAAGACATGAAAACGTTAGGAAAAGTGGCCAAGGTGAAGTACATCGTAGAGGTCACTTGGAAGGCCAGAGCAGGGTCACACACCTGGCTAGCAGTCCTGGGACTAGCAAAGGGCTTCCAAATGGCTGTGGCAGCCTAGTGCTGGGTCACTTGATATCCTGGCTGTGGCAGCAAGGGTTGCCTTACTGGTCAAATACTAAATTGGGTGTGTGTTCTGCCGCAGTCTGCTCTCATAGGGTCTGCTGTTCCAGTTTACTGGAAATACAAATATTGTAATAATATTCATTAGTTATTCATAGAAAGCAAAAGATTTGTACACGGAACTGATGTGGTTTTGAATGCTTGAGTGGATGTTTGCAGGAGGGCTGTTGTAAAGTTCGCCCATTTCTTACCGTGATCTCTAGCATCAGTATGCAACAGAAATGTAGAAAACATATTTTGCTGCTGACAAGTGGCTTTTATATGAAGTAATTTTTGAACTTCAGAGGACCTTTCCTGAGACCACAAAACCATCCAAGTGGGTCAAAGTGTGGATACTTTAACTGGCAAGAGAAACTGGAAGCTCTCTGGGACCACTTCAAAATTCTGTGTGTGTTTATTCTGCATGTGATGGGCAGGCATGAACTTGCTCAGTTTGTGCTCTGACACAAAGACAAGCCTGGTTTGTTAGCTCAAGCCCAGCATTGTACTAATGCAGTCACACATTTTTCAGCTTGGAGTGTCTGTCCAGTATATCCCACATATATACATGGGAAAAATAAGCACAAGGAGGAACTTTTACTCTACAAATGTAACTGAAACCTCCAGATACGTTGGTCAGAAGTAATTAATGGGTTACACGCATAGATGTGCAGGAATAGGAACAGGAGAGCAGACGAGAGGAGGTGCCGAGGGTACTTAAAGCAACCGCAGCTGAACGGGACGCAGCCCCTGGGCTGCTCTGCGGGGCTGTGCCACGGGGCCTGGGCTGTAGCGCAGCTCTGTGCATTGTGTTGGGTTTTCCGTGGCACAAGAGGTGACAGACAAAACCCCACGGCTTCCTCCCAGCCCTGCGGAGCCCACGCTAGGTGTGCCTCCCCAAAGGTTAAACAAGCACAGACCTTCCTGGCAAAATCACCCCGCTTCAGATTTTTTTCAAGGAGAGGGAAATGTTTTTCAGACTGGTTAGGCAGGCTTAAAGTAAAAAAAAAAATCCTGGCAAAGAGTGAAAACAGGTATTAGCTAAGCAAAAGGTGACCATGCACAGCTTCGTTGGAGACGTCGCTGGCAGGGAAATGTCTTTGCTGTGTCTCAGCTGGCTGAGAAGACAGCTTTCATGGCAGAAGCTGTCAGTGATGGCAATGCCATGTTTGCCGGCCCAGCCTGGCCCAAGCAAGCCAGTGGCTGCAGGCGCATGGGCAGCCGGCTGGTGTCAGGGACGGTCCGTTCCTACCGGCAGCACCGCGGCCATGCAGCCGTCCTGAGGTGAGCGCGGCTCCTCAGCCAGCCAGGGCTCCCAGCAGGCTCCCAGCAAGCTCCCAGCAAGCTGCCAGCAAGGTCCCGCGCCTGCGGGCTTGGCCCAGTCCTGAGCGTCAGCCTGGGGCTGTGCTGAAGCGTGATTTTTTGTATGAAGGGGCTATTGAATCACACACGTTTGTATGCCTGCACGGACTCTTTACCTAGCTGACATGTCTACAGCATCTTCAGGACAGCAGGGGAGTATATAGAGGAAAGCAAGCGTTGCCCGTGCCCCCATTAATTCTCTTTCTCCTGACTATCAGACTGTGTGCCTCTTGTTTTGGATGCTCGCTCACTCCTCTGATCGCCTACTGTGCTTGTTGGCTGGTGGGTGGGATATGGGGACAAGAGCAGGTCCCCAGCCTGCCGGTGGGCTCCATGCCACGCACTGTCCTCGCCGCCTCGAAGCGCCTGCTGGGTGCAGCCCGGTGTCACCCAGCCAGCTTTGGGGCAGTGCTGCCCTATCCAGCAGCAGAAAGGCAATGGCTAGAGGGAAGTGCACTAAGGCAGCGGTGGCTGTTTTCTCACTAACTTAGGCACTAAAAATAAACAACCTACAGACCCACCCCTTCATCCGTCATGGATGCTTCACAAAACAACTTGAACAACCTTGAAAAATCCATGCGAGACTCTGAAAATGGCTTTGTGATTTGCTGTGTGACTGACTAAAGGCAGAAGCGTTTTAAAGTTTTTTAAGCATGTTTCTGTTCTTGAATTATTTTGAAATTATAGCACTTTCACATGTTGTATAGCTTCTTCATTCCTAACTGGAGTCACTTTGGCAGTCTGTTAAGTCCTAAACTATTTGTTATAACATTATTGGGAATGGATAGGGTTGCATAGAAGTAAATATAACAAGTACCTTAATTTTTAGAAAAAGTGAGTCTTATGGAATAGACCAAGATATTTTTAAGTATGTGAAAAGGCATCCTTGATTTGTTTGTGTTAACATTCGAGTTGGCTTAATAGTAAAGAAAGTCCTTTGCAAATATTTTTTTCTATTTCAGAGTTGGTTTGCTGTGAATTGTGAGGTTGGTTATAATCCACAACTGTCTTGACAGCTGCATGAATATGGATTTGTCATGTCTGCAAATTATGAAAATGTCATAAGTCTCTATGGATGAATGAGAATTTTAGCTGGTCTTTATTATTCTGCTATTCTAAAATATCAGTTATTATCTACTTTTCTGAGTTTTCTTATGCTTTTTTTTCCAAAAGTGATAAGTACACATAAATCTTCTAGGACAACTCTGACTGTGCAAGGATTTAAATTTATGCAAGCAAGGCTGGAGCATTACCATTTCCAGGAAGCATTTTAGCAAGTAAGTTTTCTTATATGTAATGCCCTTAAGTGACCACTCAAACAAGATGAACAACAAAAAGTTTACAGTCATTTGCCTACTGAGATTTGCAAAACCATAGACACGCACACATTGTATTTGCGCACAAACACACAGTAGGGTCTTCACTAATCTTTAACTGGAAGCTAAGGCAGATTATAGAAGTTCACCAAAAAACATATTGCAGTGGGCTCAGACACAGAAAAAAAACCAACCAAGAGATCTGTAAAATAAAGCCAGATAACAGACAACCTTTTACTGCTCTTCCTTAATCCAGGAGGAGATTTGCTGGTGGATGGTGGGGAGGGGGCAGGAGACAGTCTCTGCTCCTCCTGTGTGGCACATGCTTTGTGTCACATGCAAGCGGTGCAGCTGTACAGCCTCTCCAATCCAGCCCACGGCTGTAGTCATCTCTGCCTAATCCATGGCAGCTTTATAACTCACCCCAGGTAGGGCCATGTGAAATCGCTCCAACAAAACTCTACATCCAGGAACAATTGTCCAAAATTAAGACCAAGAACACAAGCATGCATCCTTGCGTTAATTAATAAAACTGCTGAGAGACTGTGTACCTGTCTGGAAGGACGTCTTGTCGGAGGTCTGATCCATACTACCTGATGACAAAGGCACTGGGGGACTTTATCTTCAGAGATACTACAGGATCTACAGTATTTATGAGACCAGCAGGCCATCTGCTTTAGTGTCTTCTCCAGCAACAGTGAAGCAGCAGGTGCTTACAAATGTAGGAACTGAGCAGACACAGAAAAACCTTTCTCTAGTATGCTTTTCTACTTTCCAGCAATTACTGCTTTAGAGACTGCCTGTGCTGGAAGTTGTGTCCAGATCATCACAGATAACTGTAGTCAGTGGATCTGTTGCTTATCAGTCTGTCTGTTGTGTTATTGGACTTGCATATGCTTTTGGCTTCTACATCATCCTAAATTACATGGTTAAATTTCTTGTGCCCAGTAATCTTGCACTTTCAGAAACAGTGGTTGTTGTTCTCTCCACTATTCCTTATTTTACAGATGTCTATCAGCAGTGCTCAGGGACCTACCTTCCTCTGAGGTTCTGGGTCTGGCTCCTTTTACACAGATGCTGCTTAAGCCAGCAACTAGTGCAGATGTTTTGAGTTTGGTGGATGTCTCCAACAGTGAAGAACAGCAAAATGGCAATTTCTTCCAGTAGAAACATGTACATTTTCTCTGTCAAATTTTTACAGCTGAGAACCATGAAATGAGATAAACTGAAGGAAATTATAAAAAGACCTTCCTGAAATAAATACCCGTGTAGCAGAGGGAATGGGGTACAGATATTTCTATGAGCATTTTCTCAGGACCACATTGTCAATGTAGAGCTGAGCCAGAGCAGGAACAACAGCTGCTTAAACTTGGGGGATAGATTTATCAAAGGGGGTCTGCTGCTTTATCAGTGGAGTTCTGGCAGTGATGAATTTAGGCCAGTAATTACCAAAACAAATGAAAAATAGCAGCCAGAGGTTATAATACAAAATAGCTGCCATTAGTATCTGTCATGATGCCAGAGAGGCTTCTGAAGTATCTTAGAGCAGGTTTGTTTTTCTTCTAGTAGGAGGGTACTCAAGAGAAGAGAGAAGATAAAGTTCTTTCTTAGACAGTAAAGAGGCTAGAAAGCTTAGCATACTTAAAATTGCTTAGCAAACACTGGCAAACTCTAGCTTACAGTAAGGCCATTTCTGTGCAATCTGCTGCCATGCTTTGCTTTGAGCAGGGAAAACAGTATTTCACAGAACTGTTATCGGTGGTGGAGAAAATATACCCCCAGGAGTCACTGGGCCACACACTGTGTAGGAGAAAGTGTGTGTTCACGATGTGAAAACAAGTAGAACTAAAGTGGCAAGAGGTGAAGGGGATAGGGTACAGCAGTTTTATCATGGGATACAGCACTCTTCAAGCTTTCATTCTTCTAGTTGCACAAAAGATGCAATTGATGTGGTGTTTCAGTCAATATTTCTGTCTCCTGGGTTCTAAGCATCTCATAAACACAACAGACAGCCTACATATATGTATGTAAGAGTATATGTATACACCCCACTCCCGATACATATTTACACACCCATATATGATGGCCAACCTAACATCTATGTACAATTGATATCTATCTAATACATACAGCTTAACTGAAATGCTACTGAGGGCATACAAGATGGTGCAGTTGCCTAAAAACTGTTGTGAAGTCTCCTGTTTTTTTTTAGGTAATGCTGTTTTTGAACAGCCTTTGGAAGCAAAAAGCAGTGTTTTATTATTTGAGGACAGTTAAAAATGCAGATTTTCTTTGGATCCATGTTTCTACTCATCCCATTAAATTGTGGTCGCCTGGACATTTTAATCAGGATTATGGTGTCGAATGAGATTAGTTAGATAACACCTCTTGTTAATTAGGGTGGATGTCCACCAGACTTTTTCTGAAGGGCATGTGGGTGCATGTCCTGGTTTTGGCTGGGATAGAGTTAATTTTCTTCCAAGTAGCTGGTATAGTACTCTGTTTTGGATGTAGGATGAGAATAATGTTGGTAACACACTGATGTTTTCAGTTGTTGCTGAGCAGTTCTTATGCTAAGTCAAGGGCTTTTCAGCTTCTTATGCTGCCCTGCCAGCGAGGAGGCTGGGGGTGCACAAGGAGCTGGGAGGGGACACAGCCAGCACAGCTGACCCAAGCTGGTCAAAGGGGTATTCCATACCATATGATGTCATGCTAAACCATAAAACGGGGGGAAGTTCGCTGGGGGCTGGGGCCCCACTGCTTGGGGACTGGCAGGGCATCGGTCAGCAGGTGGTGAGCAATTGCATTGTGCATCACTTGTTTCATATATTCTGTTGTCTTATTATTGTTTTCCCTTCCTATTAAACTGTCTTTATCTCAAGCCACGAGTTTTCTCTTTTACTCCTCCGATTCTCTCCCACATCGCACTGTGGGGGGAGTGAGCGAGTGGCTGTGTGGTGTTTAGCTGCCTGCTGGGTTAAACCACAACAGTGCATGAAGCAAAATGATTTGGAGGACAAGTGACTGTGTGAGACCACAGTCAGAGATAGGATGCTGTCGGGTATATGAGAGTGCAAACATGAATGTTAACATGGAAGTGCTTTTTAAACCAGTGAATTAAAAAGGCACTAACAGAAAAAAACCACAACAGACATACTTTTATAGGAGTGATCATGTCTATTCAATGACTATTCAAATGATATTCAAATGTATCTATTGAATATGAAGAGATTATCTGCACAGAGTGCAGTAAAAAAAACCCCAGAAAATTACGATGAGAAAGCTCATTTTAAAGAAACTATTAGAAACTAGCTAACTAATTTCTTGCTCTGAATAGTTTTGAATTGGAGATGTTTGCATTCTGCTGGGCACCACAATTGTTTGAGAGAGTTTCAACTGGATGTACTTGAGATCCACTTACATTTTCTGTCTACTTAAGTCCAGTATTTTTTGCACTTCCCAAAAACACAGAACAGAAAGAGATCAAATTCTTTACTTAGAAGGAGAGACAACAATTCAAAATTGTGGGCTGAAACACAGCACAGGAAAATGTAGGCTGAATATCTGGATAGATGTCATGATAGTAAGATAAATTAACTGTAAAAGAGTCTGATGAAAGCCTGAGCATCATTTAAACTAGAAAGAACAAAACTGCCTGACATATACTGCAGAGAACAACCCTACGCTCCCGGGGAGAGACAAGATGATATCATAGGTCCTCTCCATCATTTATTTTCTAATGTCTATAATCTGTGATAAAGTATACTTCTGTGGAGGGGGTCCAATATTTTTAAGTCTAGGCACTGACTTTTGGATCTAGTTTAAAGAAGTATACAGAATCAGTCACAGGGAACTTTTCCAAAACTCTAAGACATGATGCAAGAGGAGCTGAGAAGTTACTGTGTTGAATCGACAGACCATGCTTGAAAAAGCAAGGGCTGCCTAGGAGCCCACATCTGTATAGAAGTTAGTCTTACACTGCTCCATTTGTGGTTGTCTCCTATGTATTACCATAACAAAAATCATAACAATTAGAAATAACAGGGTATTGCCTTTGTGATACTGATAACTGAACCCAAAGCCTCCAAACCTGCATGTGGATCTTGCAGAGCATGCTATGGTTTCAGAATATGTGGAAAAAAGGTTTTGTAGCACTGGAGTTTTATCCTTTCCACAGTTACAAGACAGCACATATACCTTTTTCTAGTGTCATAAGAATTAACACCAAGAGCTTACAGCAAAAGATACAGCCTCTGGCTACTGCATGATGAAGTGTAATCATACTGTTAGCTGCTGGCCTTAATGTACAACACACATGAGAATATGTAATAGCCTTGTAGCTTTTGTGCTCATAACATTACAGGAATATTGCCTCCTCAGCCTTACAAACATGGCAATTACAAACACCTAAGGTAGTATGTACTGCAGGAAACTACACACAAACTTCCCTTACACTCTTTACGTTGATTCTTCTCTTTTTTTAAATAAAACATAGCATGTATGAGGAGTACATAATTAAAGAAAAGTACATTTGTCTTCCCTAAAACTAAATGATTCTGTAAAATCTATTCAAGGGAGGATAAAGTAGAACTGATGATTAAACATAACCTCTGCCATTCAAAGAAACGAAAACTTCCAGGATATGTATTTGCAGTGGAAGGAGATAGTACAGTGACAGGGTGGATTCTTCCAAGCACTCAGCCCACATTCAGCCAGCTGCGTAAGCCTGAAGTCTACCAAAGTCCTTGCCTACTGCTTCCTATTTGTTGGCTTCGGCTCTTCAGAAACATCTACCCAACATGAAGTAGAAAGCTGGGAAACTTAGATGTAATTTTGGCCATTTGAATTTGGATTGGATTTGAATTGGATATACTGATACCAGTATAAGTTGTACATTTATTCAGGAGGCAGTTATACAACACGTTTCTAAAGTCTCACTCATGGCACATGGGTAATGCATATCTTTATTTACGAAATATCAGCTCTGGACTCCTGAGGAGACGGTGTGAATGACCAGCGGTGTTGCCAGGCACGGCATTTACTGGGGTCATGGCACCCGTCATCTGTTCTGGATAAATCCTCTGCTGTATGACTCAATGGCATGAGTCACAAGTTACTTTCTGAAACAGGCTAACCATTCGCATCTTTATCTGGGTATTTCATTTCGAGTCATAATACTTTATTTTCAACTTTGTAAGCTAGAAGTGCAAAGTGGTTGGTTAGCATTGCACTGTCTGCACACATTTATCTACCTAATAAAAACTACACAACTACATTGCTAAAAACAACTCAGACAGAAAAGAGTGAGCCTCATCACCTCCCAGTTATTTAAAGTCTGAATTTACTTCTTCACTATATTTTAATTTGAACACGTGAAATACCTTAAAAATTATTTGTTTATTTGTTCTTACTTTTCCAGTAAAAGAGTAGCTCCAGAATCAAATGCATTCATACATTAATGGGATTTGCAGGTGTTTTTCCTAGTCGATGTCACAGCATAGCCAGCCACAAAATGTGTGCATTTCAGTTGATCATTGCTCAAGAAACATTTAGCAGTTGCCATATTTTAGAGTGGAGACTCTCTAACTTCCCTTAGAAGTTGCAGCTGATAGAGAATGCAGATAAGTTAATAATGTCAGACTCAGGGGACACTTGACAAACAACATTGCAGATGTGAAGCCTGGACTGAGTTGCATGTGTTTCTTGGAAGCCTTTCAAAAGGTTGATTATAACCTGCCGAGCCTCATGCTGTAGACTTTGAGAGGTACTTGAGTTTCAGTACGTGCTGGTAGCCTCAGGTTTTTTTCAGCTTTTGTCTGAGGAAGGTCAGGAATATTTTAGCTTAATTTAACCTCACATAGGGAGGGGCAATACTTTTCCTGTGTTTGCTGATGTGGTTTGCGCCACATTTCTGGAATCTGGCTCACATAGTCAGAGTCAAGGGCAATCTCAAGATGTCACGATACATCAGCAAAAGTAATTAGAGAAAGAATGTGAGCTGGCACTTGCATTGATGCTGCCTAGTAATTAATAGCATAGCAACAATCTTGCTGGCTCCTGTAACAATCTGCAAGCTTGAGCCAGAGCTTCTGCCTTCCTTTCTGCCTGCCTGACCTTAAGTAACTATGCTATCCCACCCTTCTGAGCAGTTGTGGAGGAGATTGTTTTGGCTGGATTTAGACAGCCCCAGATGGTACTCTAATGCTCAACACCTGCTACAACTTCTTCAGTTCTTATTATCCCTGCCACAGCTTTTATATATGCCTTTTCACAGTTTGTTTAGTGGAGCAGGGAGAAAGAGGGAGGGAGACTCACTGCCCAGCTCAAGGCGGATGGAGGGACATGGTATTTGCTTGGTGCTTCACCCACGCACCAGTTGCAGCACAGTGAGCGTGAGCACCCTGCAAGCCACAGGGCAGTAGTAACTCTGTTCCCTGAGTCATTTCTCTTGTGTGCTGATCTAGGAGAGACCGAACACTTGCATCTCAGCACAAATACGTTACCTGGCTACCGCGTCTCTTACCAAAACTGAAAGTTTTCATGGAGGTTTTTCCCTCCTCCCTCCATGACTCCAGACATTGAAGGCACTGCGAGCCACCGTTCCTGAAAGACTGCCAAAAATGTGTTTATGAAACAACCCCATGTTTACATTAGTTTTAATAAAAAGACCTCTTTTGTACAGCCCTCTCTTAAAACATCTTCTGATACCTACCTGAAGGCTCTTCCTGGCTGAGTGTCTTTTCCAGTAGCTGCTGAGGACGTGCCTGACATTACCATGGCTCACAGGAGGACACTGGAGTCGTAGTCCAGCTGCTTCCTGAGGTAGTCACAGAAAGAAAGATCAGCTTAGTGGACCAGACTAGTGTTGTAATTAAAATGTTCTATTAAATCAGGCTCCCCCACTGATAGTTCCTGTAGGGCAAATATAGATCCATGGCTGAAACTAATAAATGGCAAGATGTCAGTCTGGTCCTCCTGATAGACCTGATTTAGTGACTTGTGAAGGTCGTCAGATTGATTTTATTTCAAGGGCATATACATTTTTTCGTTCCTCCTGACCAAACAGTGGCAGCAGAGCAGGGCAGGTCCTCGGATGCTGCAAACCAAACCAACATAGCATCACTGACACCATTTTACCCCAAAAGAAAAGCTGGGCTAACCCTAAGCACCTTGTGCTTGGCACACAGCCATTTGTGGGTGAAATGTGCCCTTGACTTCTGGACCTAATAACAATCTGAGAAGGAACAGGCTGTCTGCAGGCAGTTGTGACTGCCTCCTGAGCACATCGGCAAAAGGGTAGCAATCCTGCCAAACAAATCCACATTACTAAATAGCAATCAGAAAAAAAAGGGGCACAGGGTCAGGATAGTGTGACATGCTTGCAGGGCATCTGCTAGATTTTCAGGACACGTTGTCTGATTCCTTGTTAGCTGCTCCAAGTATCTGATTGCTGGAGACAGCTCAAACAAGTTTTGATCAATAAATTAAGAAATGTGTTCACAAGAAATTTGGCATGAGAATTTCAGTTCCAACAGAAAGCAGTTATTGTCTGGTTTATGGATTCCCAATACATGACATGGTCTGTGAAATGCTAGAATATCTTACATAGCCAGGGAAATACTTTAGTATCAAGAAAAATTAAAACAACAAGTTTCAAGATCTGCTCAGGGTAAGTCTCTTTAGACCATGGGGTTTGTTATTTCTGATCATTTTACAAATCCTTTATGGGAAAAAAAATATTTTCCCTCCATATATTATAACTCCAAATAAAATATTCTGCACAGACTAGACTGTTAAACAATATGTAGTATATACATATATAAAATAGGAAAGCCATGAAAGGATTGTCAGGTGGTATTCTTCCAAAGTCTCTATTTTATTTACCTCAAAACCGACTGTAACATGCTATTTTAAGACAGCCATGTTGGATTTAATGAAGGTTGCTTGTTGGTGAGTGCTGATGTTGTATGTCACTGTGCAGACATACAAATGTAGAGCTCAGCTAATCTACTCTCTCTCTGAGATTCTTGTCAGGGAAAATGACTGACTTCCATTACTAATTATGATGCAAGAAAACATCCAGCCACTGCTGCAACAGAAGGCGTTTTGCTTTCTTGGAGAAGATAGCTGGACAAGTTACTTTTTGTTATCTTTCCTGACCAGGGTAAATTCCTGAGGCAGAGTTTCTCTCCTGGAAACAAGTATTGGTGTCGCGCTGAGATCCTAGAAGGAAGAGATTGCATTGCATGGCTTATAATCCTCTTTATTTCAGGATAAGTATGCACAGGCAAATAAAGTATGTTGTAATTAGAATTCCATAGATGGGATTCATCTGACTAAACTATGCTATGGATATTTATTTGCACTGTAGATGTCAGTTTCTGAACTAGTGACTCTAGAGTCCTTTAGAGTCAAGAGGAAAATAGATGCTGCTAGCACACAACTAATCTCATCCTAAAGCAAATGTGAAAAGCAGGTCAGATGAATGGCATCCTTAATATGTAGGACACATGAGAAATACATGAAACAGAATAACACTTGGAGAAACAGGAAGGAGTTCATGTGCTTGTCTTACATGACTTCAAAGTGAAACAAAATCAGGTCCTTCTGAACTGTCAACACTAAAGGATTCGTGGTCCTCCAGGGACGCCTGGTCTTCAGTCCCAGTTTTGATGTCTCCACACACTCTTGCACTAAGACATGGATCCTATGAACTTCTGTGGGAATTCCCATTGTTAAGAACTGACATTGGTGTGATGTCATTAACATTTTTTTTTTTTGTTATTTCAAAGATGCTGTCAAATTAAAGCGATGTTATCCAGGTCCACTGAAATAAAAAATGGCCTCCCATTTACACACACTTTTGCTTAAACTTATTTCAATCGTGTGCTGTTGTTCCAGTTTCAGTGACTAAAAGATCCATGCTGATGGGTCATACAGGTTTGCCTTTCAATCAGGTTAAGTCAGTTGAACTAAGATTACTGGAAAGACTAATACACTTGAAGGCATGTTATCTGTTATCATTGAAATCACATGTGAAATAAAAGGAGCTCCTGGAAAGTCTTTGTGAATTTCCAGAACAGCTTGACAAAAATTGTCTTACATTTAGCTTAGAGTCCAAGCCAAGATAACCCTATGTCTCTGGACGTATTGCTTTTCGTACTTCCATATATACTTCACCTTTTCACTTTGTCATGAATTCATTAAGTTCAAGGATCTCAATATCTGAAGACAATGAAGACATTGTGGAGACAACTTCCACAATGTCAATAGGCTATTTGTTGTCATGTGAAACTCATCTTCCCAGGGGTAGCTTTGGCTTATGCCAGTAAATATCTGGTAGCTTCTTATGTGTGTTTGGTTGCATAATTTTTTTCACATTTTGGTATATGTTTTTAGTATTTATAATAAATTTTGTGTTTATAAATACATTATTATGCTTTTCACCCAACTATGATGTCTGATTCCTCAATTTGTTTTTATCAGCTGAGGGCATGCCAGAACCAGAATGCTTGCTTCTGTATTACTGGTAGGTCTGCTAGCAAGCTCGTTGTGATGTACCGTCATTAGCATACAGAAATATTTCTTAATTCTTCTGTGTATTATGCTTGCAATTTACTTTATCCAAACCTTTATTGAACTGGATTTTGCCAGATACCACTGAGAACTTCAATGTGTCCATATAAGATGTTTGTATCGCTGTTTTTTCTCCAAGGTCTGTACATCTCAATTTGTGCCTTCTGTCCTTCCCAGATTTTGAGGGTGATCAAACTAACCATATCTGTAAGTTCACTGAATAAATCGTTTGGTGCTCACTGGCTTGATAAGTTAATTGGCTTTCAATATGTTTGGAGCACTTACAAAACAAAGCATACCAGCTGCAGCTAAAGCAACTTCATCTGTGATTTGGTTTTTCAGAACATGAAGAGGGAGAAACTTGCTAAAATGGAGCTGAAGTCGTCAACTCTGAAGGCCAATAAAGCTAATCTGAAAGTATACCTTTAGTTCATTAGATACCCTAGATCTGAAAGTGACTTCAGTTCTTTGGGTGCTTTTTTTTTGGCAAGGATTTTATAAATTGGAATGCTTCATGATTATATCCCTTGAAATTTGCTTCTACCTGGTTTTACAGTGCCTACTGTGGCTTGGTATTGCAACTGAGATATGATGCATGCTACTTGCAGAATGTTGAAAAGGTCGTTGGTCCAGATGTTATACTTGATTTCATCATTGTCTTTGGTGACAGACACAACTAATGCCCTGTACTGACATACCACCAAGTTACCAAACGTTTTGATTCTCCTTTAGTATAAGAAGAGTTATTGCTCTTTTTTTTTATTTTCTTCATTTCTTTAGTTGTCTTATGGTAATGGTTTTTATGTTATTGTAATGTTTTTGGTAGCAAAGCGTTGGAATTACTTATATGTAATTCTGCAACTTTTAACAGGATGTTTATTGTATTTTGCTGGTATGTCTTCCTCTAAGTATCCTCTTTTGATTATCATGAGCTGCTGCTCTTTTACTGTCTTGAAAGAATTCCATGCAAGTCATCATGAAAGAGAATACTTAGTTTATCTAATAATGGTTGGGCAAATCCTGAAATGCCTACCAAGTCCATAAAACTGCTATTTTCAATCTTTGCCTCAAGATATTCTCCTCAATCACAGTAACTTCTGGATTTACCCAGGCATTAACAGCTTGCACATTTGCATTCACAAACAAAGACTGGTGGTATGCATGCTCCAATGTGTATTCTAAAATATTCTCGTGATTTCAGTACTGAAAGATAGCCTATCTGCTTTTAATTAATAGGCTGAAGGTCCTGAAAAGACAGTGAAATAACTAAGTAGATAAAGAAAGTAATTTTAAAAAAGGTGTCAGTCTTTCGAAATGGAAGAACATATAGCAAGTGCACCAATTGATCACAAATAGCTGTCTCTCTCAAGTACTTCCAACACAATTAATGTCTTCTTGTAGATCACAAAATAGCAATGTCACCATAAATTGTATATTATACACACTATTCACTCTTCACTGAACTTGGCTGCCACTTAGGCGTTTCATTCCAGCTCAGGATCTATCGTCTTCAGATTAAAGAGCTGTTATAACTCAGTTTTTAGAAACAAATTAATGATATCCCTCCTGTTTTCTCAGAGGCAGACTTTATTCTGCCTAGTGTGAGTTATTAAAAATGCTGGCTTTGATGCCCTGGCTGAAAGATCAAAGATACAAAATCAGCTAACTTTGACATAAATCAGAAGCCGTATTTTACCTAAAGTTCCATTTGATATAGGTTCTTTATCTACATGGTTCTACTGATAAAGACACAGCATACCAGAGATAAGAAAAATAAAATGGCTGTGACTTTTGCACAGACTGTACTATATTTGATACAGCTGGAAAACAGCATATTAAACTGACAAATTAAAAAATTTTTTTAGTTCCCAATCAGCCACTTACCTCTTTTTCACCTTTTATAAACAACAATAGATTAAGTGTAAAGAGATTACTTGAGATAATGGCATGTAATTTCTTTGTCTGGCACTGCCACACTGCATCATCACTGTCATCATCACCATCATTGCAAAGCTGCCCAGTTCGTGCCTGATATCCTTCTTCATTTATGAATACTTTCATGTAACCTTTTCCCAATCCTTGCCTGGAGTTGGTGTCAGTGACTTAGCAGGTCTGCTTTGGCTTGGCCTCTTGTCAGGCTACGTCTATATCGCAAATAAAGCAGAGCTAGAGGATGGTGCTTTTTTTGGTTTTCAGCTCAAGGTATCTGAGATAATGTGATCAGTGTTTTGCAAAGTACCAGTGACATCACCAGTACGAAACCGAGGTGAGGATACAAAGGTGGCTGGGATAGTGTTGGAGGAGGAGGCAGGGTGGAGAAAGCCAAACCCTATGCAGTGCTGACCATGCTGCCTAATGGATTCCTAGTGCAGTGCTGTAGATGTTGCCTTCTTCTGTGCTCCTTTTCTCTTGGAGGCTTTGTGAACACATGCATTGTGCTGGCTGTAGAAGTAATAATTTAGTTTTTATTCTGCCTCATAAATATTGATTTAATTTAGAAAAAGAAGCTCAACATACTACTTTTCCTTCTGTCCTGGCAGGTTTAGCCCCAAAATAGAGCTTTAAGCTGAAAGGAATGCACTGTTATTAGTCAGTTCTGGTTGCCAAACGAGAAACCATTATTTTCACTCTTTCATCTAAGTTTGCCCATGCTGCTCCAAAACAGGGTCTTCTGGCAGTGCCATGTGAGAAAAACTTGTGTCTTGACATCCAAACCTCCTGAAGGACTCCGCCACGAGTCACAGCTCCCAGCCTGTCCAGCCAGGCCAGCCCGCTAGCACCGGTCTCTCCTGAATTTGCAAGCAGCTGGGACTGTACCTGCATCTTTACAACCTGCTTTTCTAAACCACGTGAACATTTCTGTCAAAATCTGCATTCATCTTTCTTCTCACGTTGTGTTCATTGTTCTGTAAAATCAAAGTTTTCCCAGTAGGTATTTTTTCTTGCTCATTGCTCTTTCTTGGCCTGCAGGCAGTGGGATGCCCGCAGCTGCGCAGCCCTCCATCTTCTTTGTTTTTCAAGCTCTTTCTCCACTTTCCGCTCATGCATGTGCACATTTTTAAAGAGTTGTGCTGCATTTACTCCCGGTGTACGGTCAAACGTGGGAATCCTTGCAGCCACTAGAAACCTCTTCGAGGTGGAGGTTGACCAGAAGTGAGTGGCTACGGGGTTGTAGCCTTTCCAGCAGCACTGGTGGTGCGGTGCAGCCCCCTGCTTTGCACAGCGTGGGGGGGGGGTTGCAGCTACGTTGCTCTCCCATTTTGTTCACAACAGCATCTGCTGGAGGGAGTGTGTATTATTGAAAGTGGACTGGGTTAAGAGCATTATTTTATGCTGCCACGAGGGAGGACTGAGGGTAAAGAAGAATGTGTGCAGCCTGCAAAGCACACCTCTTCCCCTGGAAGCAGAAATTTTCCCTACAATGGGGCCATTACCAAAGCTCAATGGATATAGTTAAGTGACCAAACCGCACGTCTCTGTATGTTCATAAAGAAAGCAAAAATGCCCTTCAGAGAGAAAGTAAAGGACTCAGTGCCCACAGCAAAGCCACCAAAAGCAAAAAAAACCCTTCCTGCAATTTCAGAAAGCGCAGATCTCTCCACTCTTCTGTACTGTCAGGTTAATTTGTGACAGCCCACACTGCTGACATCTTGTCCATTGCTGCAGTTTTTCTGGTGTGAGCAATCAGTAATGAGAATGGCAAATTCCACCTGCCAGGAGGCAGCTCTGTCCTCTGGCTGGGAGCATCTACGCTCCAGGGCTATTCAGCTTCAGCAGGATCTGGGACAGATTGTCCCATGGTTGCCTCTCTGACCTAGTAGTATGTGTCAACAAATAAATGTTTAAGAAAACAATGAGCAACACATTCCTCAATCTATTGCAGGGCTAGCATCAGTGCCAGTAAATTATATGCATGTAGACTGAAGACAGTCAGACTTTAAGGATCACGTCTTCAAGACGCTTCCAACTGACCACTGAATCCAGATGCTTCAGTATTTAGTGCTAGTGCTTTTATCTTTGCTATCTTACACATTGAACTATTTATGCTTACAAGACAGAATATCATAACTGTCATATTGCCTCAAAAAAAAATATGTGTTTTTAATCAGAGTAGAATTTTTTTCCAACTGAAACCAGAATAATAGAGCAGAATTTGAAACTTTAGTTTTAAAATACTTTAAATTATTTTAGTGTCAGTTCTTGGCTAAGTCTATGTAGGTCAAGAAATATATCTTGATATCACACATATGACCTGCACATGCTTTCTAAAGTTTTTAGTACATGCTGTACTAAAGCTGATACATTGGTAATTCCTTGAATTGTTCGTAGGGCCAAATCATATAAAAATAATCAAAACCATTTGTGAGATACCAAAAATATAAAGCATCTCTTATTTTATCATGCTGGATGGATGTTGAAAATATACAAAAGCCTTATATGTAAGAAATTCTTAAAAACTGACTGAAACAGGCCAGCATCCAAGCTGAAGTGGAGGCAATGAAAGACATCTGGCAGATAAATAGAGATGATAGGTAGAGAGA
This sequence comes from Leptodon cayanensis, assembly GCA_027564655.1. NCBI lineage: Eukaryota > Metazoa > Chordata > Aves > Accipitriformes > Accipitridae > Leptodon > Leptodon cayanensis. Next base: position 63,765,251 of record JANXJC010000078.1, on the reverse strand, counting down.
GAGCAGGGGAAAAGGAATTGATCAGTTATAAGTGAAATGTAATTGGCAAGTCTCCATGACATCTCTGTTGAATACCCTTCAACTGTGGTTTGTCTTGCTCATCTGTTAAAGCCTCACATGCACGTCTGGTTACTCTGTAGAAATAGGCCTGCCAGGAGGATTTGCAACCGGAATAATACAGCTTTCTCTCTCTTTAGGCATACTATATAAGTATATGTACATACATATGCACATACATGTGTGGAATTAGATACTGTTTTATACCAGAAAGCCAGGAATCCCAAGAAACTCAATGACAATACACTTATTTGCTTATTCCATTTTTTCTCAGGTTTTTTTTTCCACTTCCCACATAGTCCTAAGCTTGATGTCTAATTTCTGTAGGATTTGTGTGGGTGTGGAAATTTATTAAGGATGCTTGTAGGTGTTAGTCTAAAGTGGTAAGAATTCCATTATAAACAAATATGCAAAATATAAAAATTAAGGGTTTTTTTCAGAATTGTAGACTGGTTTACTTGTCAGAGCACAACTGGAAAGGAAAATGCACATATGTGCAGAAGAAGGCAAAAGAAAAAAAGGTCAAAGTCTCCTGTAAGAGTTCCTCACAGCACTTTGCATCAATCTTTCATGGTTCATGCTCCTCTTCCTATATTTTTCCCCAACTCTGCTTATACTGCTTATACTGTTTATAATAAAACATAGCTGCTAGAAAATATGATGAAAGATAAAGAGTGATTTTAAAGCAGTTCTGCAAAGGCCTGTTTATATTTCCTGTCAGGTCATTTTTCAGAAGAAAAAAAAAAGAAATAATACTTACAATAAACTGTAAAATGTGGTCCTTTCACTGATGTATGAAGCAGGCCTCTAAGTTCAAGAAACACTGCTCACATTTTAACCTCTTCATTCCTGAATTCAGATTTTTTCTGACCATGATATCTGGTATGCTTTATACCCACTGCACCTTGCTCTGCTGTATCAAACATTGCCACCTCCAGAGAAAAGTGGTCAAAAATCATTGTTATGTCAGTATTTTCTGTATTTAAAATATTTCCATCTTAGTCTGCTTTGTGCAGTTAATAAAAATGCAGTATCAAAACCAAAGCAAACTTTAGGTTTGCTCCTGCAAATCTACCATTTTCATCCCAGCTAAAGCAGCACTACCCACGGAAGGGTTGGAGGCTCACCTCAGTCCCGAGGGGTTGAAACCCTCATCTTCTCCCTGTTTCCCAGGGGTTGCTTTAATCATTAGCTGGACAATAATTGGGGAAAGGAAGGGAAAAGATTAACTTCAATCATTCCCACAGAGGTTACTGACCCTTGTGAAAATGATGTTAAGACACTACAGAGGACTCAGGCTTAGCTGATATAATGTTGTTTGGGACCGTGGGATGTAGCCCTGTCATCCGTCTGGGCAGCCCTCCACTTAAGAGGATGCTTTGGCCACATCTGAAACATTCTCTTCTCAGTCATTTTAAACTTGTAGTATTTTCCTCAGCAAAAACATGTTCTGTGTGTTTGAAGTACCATGCCATGGCCCTGATATTTGGACTGATTTTTTACCCTGTCCATAGTACTGTTAGGTCAGATTTATATAGGATCATGGAATCATAAAATGTTTTGGGATGGAAACCACTTAAGTTCAGGTTAGAGATTCCTGTGGCTTTTCCAAAATTTAAACCTTAATTAATATGTCAAGAATGTTAGCAGATAGTTAATGGATTGAGACTAGGGCCTGGCCAAAGTCTTGTACCTGCACCCACTTTTAATTCCATATAGGTTGGATCTAAAGCTTGATGCTATGCTGTAAGAAAAAAAAAAGAATGTCACCCATAATGTGTAAAACTTATTAACTGGATCTCTACATCAGAAAACAATTGATGAGCTGAAATCAGAACTGTGTTTTAAATACAAAAAGCAAATACTGTGCTTACAATGAAGAATTTAACATGCCAAATTTCAGTCTGGAGTAAGTTTGCATATTAATGTTCACATTGGTTGTGAACACAAAGATATATGTGTCTACATCTGTGTACATATTTATGATGAATGAGGATCAATTTACTCAGAAAGGTGCAACTGGTACCACTATAGAATTTGTTGGATGTTTGTCAGAAGGTGGCAAGTTGTTTTCTGACTTTATTCTAGATTAACCATAAATATGAGAAATGACCTGGTATGGTATAAGACCTCAGGAGAGATCTGTGGAATGAAGATATCCAGTTAGTGTAATCAGTCATCAGGGGTTACTTTTACTCTATGCAAACAGGATAGAAAGAACATTTGTCTGGCAGTGAACCCCACAATTTTATAGAGGCGCTTTTATGTGTCAGTTATAATTTTCTCTTTTTTCCTGCCGCCTGCCCCCTCCCCCAAAACTGATCTTCCCGAGAAAACCTCCCTGAACATATGTTGCTTGTTCTTACTTACTTGTCACTGACTGTTGCTCACAAAGGCCACCAAAGTTTCTCAAGAACAAGGGTTGTTTATCAAATCCACCAAATGTCTGGGCACATGCATAGTGTTTACTAATGACCATGCAGTTGTTCTGTAACAGAGAATTCCAACGATATCACGTGAGAAGGGAATCCTTAATTATTTCAGCCACTCATAATTAGTTTAATGATCTGAGCTTACTTGGTTGATTAGGCTGTGGTATAAATGGATCTAATATGTTCTGGCTTCTTCATTGATTTTTAAAGTATTCCATATAGTGTTAACATTTGACAAGTGATTACTCAGAGCCTTCACAATGTGTGGAGAGATATTTGCATCCCTTGGCCACCCTTCTCTGCACGCATATCTTAGATAATACATCCCAGAGCAGCGCCACAGCTTGGAAAGTTTCTGCCGCAAGTCTTCCGCTTTTTGTTTTTATTATGTAGGAAGTAAAACATAGTGTTACACTGAAAAAAGTGATACATAAGGCTTCTTTATTATGTAGTTCTTCTGTTCATGTGATATTTAAGGCTTTTGTACTGTTAGCTGGACTGCAGTCATAGTCATGTATTCAATAACATGCTACAAACTGAATCCGTGATCCCTTTTACTTTCTTTTTCAATGTCTGAAGAAACGTTAAAGAACATTCCTTTGACTCAGCTGAGAGAGGAAAGGGTAGGAAAGGAAACAGAGTACATGAGCATTATGCATACAATCCTCACACTAGCCAGTTCTCCTGGTCATGAAACAGTGGTGGGGCAGGTCTGTGCGTCTGGCCCTATGTCCACATATGGCCACTGATGGCCAGTACACAGACCAGCACAGAGCTGCTGCTGGCTGATCTTAATTTCCTATGATCCTACCCACTTCATTTCTTGTACCCTCTTTGGGGGGAAAAAAGTCAGTCTGCTGTGTACTCTAGATCCACATTTATTTGATCAAAAGACATAGCTGCCAAATGACTGAGATCTTTTGAGAAGTTTAGGACTTGTATTTTTTCCCGCCTGGCCGATTGTGGAGCTCTAGATTTCTTCTAGCCTACTTGCAAAAAGCTTTGCGTTCAGTTCTTGTGTGTAGTGTTGTAAGTCATAATTATTTAGACTACAACACAGACTTAGTTCCAGACGCTTCCTATAGTGGGTAAACTTCCTGTTCAAAAGCAATCTTTCATATGCAATTTATACGCAAACATGATGTGTGTGCTATATCCGTAACATATCCGAGTACTGCAAAACAGCAGGTTGACTTGTAAGGACACAGGTCCTTCTCCAGGAAGCCAGCCTTCAGCCTTTTCTGTAGCCCCTGGCTTTGGGTGCTTCATGGCAGGCTTTTAGGAGATTTCATTAATTTCTGATGCTAAGTACACCAGTGGTAGCAGCCTTCTTCATGGCAGTTGTTGCAACACTTTCAGTTCTTCTTAAAAGCAGAAACAAGAAGATAAAGGGATTTGCTTTGACTTCAAAACTTCTGTTTTCTCTTCCACCGTATTTTCATGTGAAGATTTTTTCGGTCTCTTTAT
>JANXJC010000078.1:63738214-63761257 GCA_027564655.1 Leptodon cayanensis | reverse complement strand
CCTACAGAAATGGACAACATAGCCAAGGGATGTGAGGCAGGCAGTTGGTAAGGCCATATTAACCAAACTGTACATACCACTGGGCTTTATGAACCTGAGATCTGTGAGCTTCAAAAGCCTTGCCTCAGTACCTGCCTAAATCTATGGGGGCCTTAAATTCAAGATGGGAAATCTTATGTTCCCAGGGATCCTTAAGTTCCCTTTCTGCAGCAGTCTCAAAACATCCCAGACTCAGGGAGTCTGAACAGCTTAATCCATATATTCCACTAACCAACTTGCCATTGGGTTGCACAAATAGGGTGTTCATCTGCTGTTACTGGAAAATAGCTTCAGAGCACATGTAGTGCATATCCACAAGATTAGGCTCTGCATAAAACACAGTGGCAGAAAGTGCTTTTGCTTAAAATAGAAAGACAGGAGGAGCTATGAAAGAGCACGTTCCTTTAATACAGCTGTGCAGTGGCTAGAACCAGTATTGGACGTGCGAAGGATGACATTTTGATTCCCTCTGCCCTAAGCCACTGAAGGACACACTGCCCACCTGAGGAGGATGCCCTGAAACCCAGGCTGAAGACTGCTCTCCTGCTAACTTCTGAAGGACATCTTTAAAGATTAACTAGGTCAAAGAAGGAATAGCCCTTTAGCCTGGTGGCTGGAGCACTCTGGAAGAACAAACCTGGGCCTTGGAGCCTAGTGCATGGATTGTTTCTGTATTTTTACAGAAGGGCAGAGCAGAGAGCAGAGCCGAGAGCAGAGCCTTGGACTGCCCAGCCAGCTCCCTGACTGTGTAGCCACTGCATGGCTTTTGCTCAGCCTTTCTTCTCTCATTCATTCCTTGCAAAGATCTACATGTGTGATTGAGTGTTTGTTCCTTCTTCTTCCTCTGCAACACACACGATAAATGCATACAGCATATATATGTGTGTGTACACATACACTTATCATGTACACACATACTCAGGCACAAGAACTGGCAGCTAGGGCCTTCATTCTCTTGGCAGATAGGAAATGTTTTGCTCAGCTCAACACAGCAAAAGCAGGAACCATGACTGCAGACTAACTAATAAATAAAGTAAATGGCAAAAGGAAAATTTTAGTCTCGTCACCCAACTGAGAGAGAAACAATACAGTTACTAATCTAGCCGTTACACTTTTGAAATGGAGCCAGATGCCTGGAGACTGATTTGTATCCTGTAAGTGTTTAATATATAAAATTTAGGTTTATATTAATTTATGTGATCTAATCATGAATTGGATGACTGTATAAACCTTAGAATTTGTTGTTATTTATACTGGAGGAGTCTAGAGAACTTCCTTGTGTCAGATAGCTAGCTGCTTGCAGGTCATTTTTCTACTAGTAATTTAAATCATTTGTATTAGGACGGTTTTCAGTTTATGTACTGTCTTCCAAAACATACTCACTTATCGGAGGGACAAGCGTTACGCTTGGCATGAGGCTGCATGTGTGGAGCTGCCAGTGTGTTCACTGACATCCAGAAGTTTTCTGGGTCAGAGGAGCTCAAAATAAATTCAGTCTAGATGCCAGCAGTCTCTGTGCTTGGTGGTTGTGGTCAACAGTCAAGGCAGGGGGATGACTCTTCCTTTAAAAGGTGTGTTCATATGGCTTTTCACCTGTGAAAAACATCCAACAAACACTAAACTGTGTGGGCCAGCCCCTTCATTTTTCTGTTTAGCAGACTCCCTCAGGTGCTGGACTTATTTCAAAAACCTTTGTATAATTTTCTTCTTGTGCCATAATATCTATGGCCCTTGTTAAAGCCCCTTATAATAGGGTCAGCTTGATAGGACCACCAGTTACTTTAATTAGAGAAGACAGAATGTGTCAGAAACAAAATAGGGGAAAACGGGCTGAAACAACTGGCCCAGGCCTAGTTTTGGTCTAGTGGTGTTTTTCTGGATGGAAGTAGACTGCTCCGTCCCCTCTGGATGCTGAGGAAGTCCCTTTCCTCCTGCCACTGCTTGAGTTTGGTGCTTTGCCTCTTGGCTGCAGTCTCTGCTCTGCTGCCCACACTGAGGTCTCCCCATCATACCCTGTCTGCCAGGCTGCCGACGCTGCCCTGGGGATGCTGGCTGGGAGCTGTCCCCCCCTGTCTCCCAGCACAGCCCCCTGAGGCTGCGGGCAGGGCAGGGAGCCCTCTACCTCCACTGCTGCCCTGGCAAAGGAGCCTGAGAAAGGGAGCCGAGGAAGGAAAGGGCAGACCACAAGGCAAGGCAGCAGCAGCATGGTCGGGAGCCAGGCTTTAGGTCTTTGGCCAATAAAAGCATTAGTAATAGCAGATTGGAGATGGTTAAGGGAGCAGGCAGACCTGGGATGTGGCTGGAAGTCAACTAGGTGCGGGGACCAGGACGCGGAGAGAAGAGGAGACAGTGGACAGGCTTGGGGGGCAGTGGCAGGACAGACCTGCTTCTTGCCCTAGCCTCCATTCCCCAGATATTGCAGACTTTTTGCTTTCTTGATCTTCTCTGACCACATTTTGATCTTGTCCGTGTGCCAACAAGACAAGCTGGTTGTGTCCTGAGCTGAGCAGCAGCCTCAGATCATCCCCCTCCCTAGCAACCTAACCATTGGGCCAAAACGTCCATACTCGGGACAAGACTTCCTTGTAAATCGAGTGTCCTGAAGCAACTAGTGGGCTACACTTGTATAGGAGATAGACACATATTACATCTGTGTGGCCTGCTGCAAGCTTAATATCCTGGGTGGTGCCTGGTAAAGGGTTGCACTGGCCAGATGTGGTCTGTGATTCAGTTTTTGGGCTAAACTTGACTGGAGCTGGTGGATGTTCCAATGGGTTTCAGTAGGCATTTGTTGGTTAAGGGCTGGAGAATGTTTGGTGCCTTTGAGCACACTGAAGACAACCAATGTGAATCTCTTTCTCTGTGTCTAGCATCTTTCCCAAGCTACAGGGATCACAGAAAGGGCCACAGGGGAATTGCCCAGATGTTCAGGACCCTGGGCGCAGGACTGACTGTCATCATGCTGACTTTGTGGTCAGGATCATAAAAAAGTAAGATTAACCAAACCAGATCAATTCAAAGTTCCTTCTAGCCAAGTGCCCTGTCTGCAACAGTGGCCCACAGTGAATGTGTTAGGAAGAGAATAAGAACAAAACCAGATTTGTGGTAATAATTCCTAAAAATGTTCCTCCAACTTCCAGCATACTGTGTGGCAGCTGGGGGAGTGCATTAAGGAAGAGGGAGAAGGTCAGAGCTCCCTTGTGCTGCCTTCCATCCACAGGAGACATGGTTTAATGCCACATTGCAAAAATATATCACAATAGGGATGGGAAAGTGGCAGCTGTTTTGATTGTGACCTGTGGCATTCCTGAAACTGGGGGTGAGTGGTGGCAGTGATGAATAAAGGCCAGAAAATGTCCCAAGACTTTCCAAAAAGAAGAATGAGGAGTGGAAATCAGGAGGTCTTTTCATGCTAGTGTCTTTTGCTGCTGCTGTTTTAAAAAATATGGGTTGACTTCATATATTTCCTCAAAGCAGGGTTCAGATGTTATAGGTGTTCATAGGTGCTGATTTTCAGCACCTGTAAACAGTGATTATCCATTAATGAGATGGTATTAGTCAGTGTTTTGCAAACTAGCATGTCTCAGTTACTGCAGTTCCTCCCTGTACTTAGAATAGAAAATAACTATGGTAACTGTGGCCTCTGCTGTCAAACACTGACTTTTGGAATAGTGCCGGTTGTACATTGGCTCCTGCAGTGAATGTATCTATATGCACTCCCTGTAATAAATAAGCAGGGAAACAACATATAAAAAACATTCCGGTCAGGACTGCAAGGGGACTGCTGAGATGATGACCGTTAATTCTTCCTCCTCAAACATTTCTTGCATTAAAAATTGAATGAACTGATGAGCCAAGGAAGAGGGCTTGTGAAAAGCTTATCAGGAATAAATATTTAGAAAACTTTGCTATTATAGCATCATTCCTGACAAGTTTATCTTAAAAACTCTTGCTTTATACTATCTTCCAGCCCAAAACTTGCACAAAAATGGACATTCAAAGTGGTTTCATCTGAAGTGTACTCAGGCTTTCCATATGTGTTTCTAATGTTTCCCTAGACACCACTTTGAACTATTTAGGAAATCTCAAGGGCGGTGTTTGTTTAAGATTGTTGAACAGAATGGCACTGCAGCCTGGGAACTATACAAGCAAAAGAGAAATACTGTCCTTATGAAATACACTGTGGATGCCTTGTATTACTTTGTATTATAGCTAATGGTAAAATTAGTGGCAGAGTGTTTTTGTTGTGGGAGCACAGGGAGTGTGTTGTGGCACAAGCAGAGCTCCAGCGGCAGCACACAGGACTGGCCAGGACAGCAGCTCCCACTGTCCTCCCTGCCTGGAAATGCCATGTTTCTCCTACATTTCATAATTTTAAAAAATTGTTACTTTCACCCTGCATTGAAAATATGAAGTGCCTCAATTTTCTTTCTTCAAGCACACTAAAAAGTCATCATTATTGTTGTGTGCTTAATCCTTTAGTCCTTGCAAACTCTGTTGTGAGTAAACACCTCTCACATGAGCAAAGGCTGTAAGGACTGGTCCTTGTGTGAGCAGGGACCCTTCACATGAATGAAAAGAGTGTTTGCATTTTATCTGTACCTTCCAGCAATGGCTTGTTATTAGCTATTCATACCATCATCCAAATTAGATAAAGACAAACAGTGAAAGATTGTTTTCTTCTAGGTTGTCATAACTATTTATTTGTTATGTTTTTCTTTCTAAAATAAAGAAAACTCTGTCTAGATCTTTCTGCCCAAAAGCATGTTCCTACTTCTAGCTGTGCTCCAGTCCTCCTGTGCTTGTATGTCCTCAGACTCCTTGGGAACATGCAAACAGAGATTTTTTATTTAAGGAAACAGGAAGATGATCAGGAGAAGATTGGCAATATTCCCTGTGTTTTTATACAAGAGAAAGAACAGGACAAAAATGTGCGACCACAGCTTTGTCCATCATCTGGAAGCAAATAATAAATGCCTAGCTTTATACCTCAGACATCCCAGTCATATTTCCAGTTCCTTCTTTCTCCAGCTCCCTCCTCCAGGAGCAGGGCTGGTGCCACCCCGTTATACCTGTTACCTGCTTTGACAGTCTCTGTACCAGCTGTTGAGCCAAGTCCTCCTGTTCAATTCTGTAATCTCTCCTGTATGGGCAGACACTGTCATACCTACATTTTCACTATTATTGGTTAGGACTAGTCTTGCTACAAAATCAGCTTCAGATCAGCCCTGCTCTTGGGTCTGTCTGCTCCAGTTTTACGGGTTCTTTCTAGACAGAGGATAGGTATGGTGTAGGGAAGCTGGTCAGAGTGGGGCTTCCTCTTCACAGGGAGCAGGCAGCTCCATCACTGTGCCACATAACTCAGAGTGTGCCAGGGAAAACAGAAATATTTGCTAAGGGGAATGATTGTGAGCCAATTCCAGACATCACATGTAGAGCAAAACAAATCTTTTTCATTGCAGGACATTAACCCCTTTTACCAGCACGTTGTCCTGTCTGTCTTCCAGGCAGCAGGAGACGTAGCTGGGCTTGCAAATCAGCCTGCAAGCGAATGAAAAATCAGCTAAGAGGAACCGGGGTGTTTTGCAATGTAGGTCATTGTATTTAAACATCTCCAACAATGTGGCAGAAGTCAAACTGCCAAGTAGAAGATCCTTTCTTTCAGGAACCTCCTCTCAGCACTATACCCCTGTTGCAGGAAAACATCTTTCCCTTAAAAACGACTTTGAGTCAGAGATGTTTTGAATCCTGTGCATGCAGAGAAACTCTCACGAATTTTCCACTACACTTTAAAATGCTATCCTTCCCCCTGGCCCACCAAAACTGTCTGCTCCGCTTCTCTGCCAGAGGTTGCCACTAGGACAGGAGAGACGTATAGAAGGTCCAACCTGCCTATGCCTACCACAAATACACAGATGCTGGCTGCAGGTGGCAGCACACTATAGGTCTGCTTTAAGCTCGGTGCTCCTAGGTCTCCAGGGGTTGTGCAAATATTTACTTTGCTCTGCAGTATCACAGCACTCCCAAAGTTTCGCTTTGAATGGGCCCAAAAGGCTCAAAACAAGCTCAAGTGAAACTGCCATTCTTCACGTGGTTTTGCACTGAAACCGTGTCAAAATACATGGGCTCTATTTCACAAAGGACTGTGGAAAGGTATATTTAGAAAAGCTAAAAAGAGCAGTGACTTTTTTGCAAACTGGTATTAAGGGCCACTTTACACTGAATGGTGGCTCCAGAGCTCTCATGCATTAGGATGAGCAAAAATACATGCTGTCCATAATCACTCAGCTGTATTTTCAAGACATATGCTCTTTCATCCCTCACCATTTAGCTTAAAGATATGAAACCATCAGGAGAGGTCCTGACTCACCTTCACTCCTGTCAGTCCAAACACCGTCTGCAGTGTCAGCCATCCCTCCTTCCTAGGGCAGGACTGGGGCCACAGGCGAAACTCAGGCTTGACATTAACGTTATCAGAGAGTATTACATGGGAGGAAATGTTGCAGATGACAAGCTGCGATTAAGTGTGCTGAAACACCAGGGCTGGAAACAATGATTATAGAAAAGAACAAGATCAGCAGCACAGAGTGACCAGATTAACTCTTGCTGAGCTGCTGTAGCTCAAAGCTCCTCAATCCCCCCCCTCTACCTGCAATACAAACTTGACTGTTGGAGACTTGACTTAAAACTATCCACTCTTGTCACCTTAGGTGAGCTCAGAGACTATGTGCTTGGCTCGCACTGGGGCAAACTTACATTTAAATTACAATGTTGTATTTTTCCTAAACCCTTACATTTTTGCTAACAAACCTCAATCCTTCTTTTCAACAGCAACACTCTGAGTTCAGTAAGGATTTAAAATCCTTTTGAAAACAAGACATACATGTCAAAAGCATTGGCAGAACCCTGAGCAGAAAAAGCATTGTCTCTCCCAGAAAGAAATAGGTGGCTGCACGTGTCTAGACTGAAGCTGCTTCGTTGCAGGGTGCAAACAGAGCTGATGGGCAGCTGTCCATTCCCAAACATGTAGTCATAGTCTACAACATAAAGAGCTTAACACTGCATGGAGCAGTGGCTAAATGCCTTTAGTGTCTAAATTACCTTTAAAAATGTAGTATAGGCTCTCAAGTTGCATCAGCATATCTGACCATGTTATCCTAAAGACAATGATGATGCTTAAGAAGCATTTGGTGACATGTCTGTAAAATGATTTGATTTTTCTTTAGATAGGGCTGTCATGAATAGAACAAAAAGAGTCTGTCAACAGTAAATAGAGGCATAGATTGAGAACGGTGAACACTTTAGGTAAACAAAGACACAGGTAAAGGTGGGACAGCGTACCACAGAAAGAGGCATTATTTTTATCAAAAGGGTGGACAAAAAGGAGAGAAAACAAGCCTACACATGGAAAGAGGCATAATTTTCATCAAAAGGACAGGCAAAGAAGAGAGAAAACAAGCCTACACAAAACACATCTTGAAATGTCCTGAAGCACTAATACCCCAATACAGGTTGGTGATTAAGACTTGTGTTGACACTTGAGCGAGGAAAGGAGTAAGGACCACATGTCAGTTATGTCTTTATCCCTTTTGGATCTGATTAAAATGGAACTGAAGACCGATGCTATGGTTCAGCACTATTAGGTCGGGCTTTCAAAGGGATGATGTTGGTATAGAGGACATGTATGCCATGGCTCAAACTGGATAGTGAAGGGGATGCACTGTAGCCAGGAGACAACAGTTAGGCAGTGCTTACTAGTGCACACTGCATTTTGAAGTAATTATAACATGTTTTTTTCTCCAGATAAATCATAGTGTCCCATTTGTATTTATTCAGTAGGCCCTGCAACCTGCTATAGAAGAGAGGATCAGAAGATGATAGCTACCAGTTTCTTTCCTCCTCCCATGCTACATGCTGCTCCAGGTTGCACTCAGTCACATACTCGAGGACGGACTCATGTTTTGGTGTGACTTTTGGTTTCTGACATGGCAGCCTGTGAGGACTGGCTGGTATTTTTAATCCATCTGCTGCTACTATCAGTGAGGATTTCTTGTCCGGAACCACTTGCCTGTTTGTATTCCACACAAGGATTTACAAGAGACTGTAAGAAATAAAGGACGAGATAAATGAGGGGAAAAAAGGCAGGGAAAAAAGTGAAAAGTGATTCAGAAATGTGTCTGTTCTTTCCATTCAAGCCACTGTACAGAAACTATGCTTCTATTGTGGGACAAAGACCTTTGAGCACAGTGAGATGTGTTTATGCTGCTCCTATCAAAGAGCCTTTCATCTCCACAAAGCAAATTATTAACACATTCCACTGAAGATGTGGGGGTGGAGGACTGGCCTTGGAAAAAAGGCTGGCCAAAAATGAACATTTTTTTTATAAACACTTTTAATGATAGTGAATGGCACCTTGCCAAGACCCTTATGCCCAGTGAAGCACTGCAGGCTGATTGTTTGTCTGGAGAAGTCCCGTGGGCTGAGCCTTTTGTGCCGAGGAATTTCTCATTTGAAAGGCAGTGGTGTGGGAGGTGTGGGCCTTTCCAGGTTCATCGAGTTAAGGCCTGTACTGTCGGTTGCCTTAAACCTGCACCAGAGACTAATTTTTGTTGGATGAATGAACACCCGCCTCTGTTCCAGGCGGTAAATCTTGGCCTTTCAGGAGAAGCTCAAAACATGAGGAGTAACCTACACAAAACATGCAGAACAGCTCTGTTAACAGACTACTCCCCATGTACTCCTAGCATCCTGTGCAGATGTCTGGCTACCTAGCAAAAATTTTGCTTACTCTTATTCTGTGAATGAGTAAATATTCTATGTTTTCTCCCTTGCCCCATGGATCAATATTAGCTTTCTTAGGAAAAAGGCTCATTGTTAGTAAATGGAGACCTGAAGTCAGATTATCAATAAATCTGTTAAAAACCTGTTGGGTTTTTTTCACTAGCTTTTTTTCTGTTTCATTTGAAAGTAGTGCCATTATTTGTATGAGAATCATATTTCTTCATTGCTATTATTGTCACAGTACAGGATGTATATTTATATACATATAAATGGATTGCAATGAGTTTGACAGGTTCCTGTGATTCAAAGGACAGCTGCTGTCCTTGGAAGACAATATATTTCTTCTGGGGCAGCATTTAAGTAGAGCCCAACAGGCTCCAGGAAAGGGGAATACCCACGGGTTTCTGTCCATGCTCAAGTGCCGCTTTCACGCTTAACATTATGCCTTTGGGCAGTCACAGACCCCAGGGGGGAATTGGAGTTTTTACATGCTTTAATTTCTACATGCTTGTACCTATCCTGGATGTTTATGTCCTTGTGTTAGCCGATTCCCAGTTAACTTAAGATGCTTAAGGGGACCCTTCTTCAAGTGTTCTTTTCAAGATAAAAATGTTCATATTAAATTCTGGGAAGTAGGTCTGGAGTTTGAACTAACCCAGTTGCCAGCAATGATTTGCAATGCACAGACTGGCCCACGGTTAGTGTTGAGGAATAGTGCCAGGTGAGATGACAAAAATTTTCAGCTTCCAGCTGCAAAGATGGACATTTCATGCTTGAGAAAGTGATCAGAACTGGGTGGAAAAAGCACTTCCAATTTGTGGAAGACATCAATATTAAAAAAATTAATCCTGTTCTGATCTCTGGCAAAACCAGGAGTTAAAAAGTACACCCTGAAAAGAGGGGAGATCCTGGCTTGTAGCATATATATGCCTGGTTTGTAGCATATATGTGCCTGGTTTACAGCATATATAGTTTCTGAGCTGTAGGCCACAGCAGCACCATAGTCTTAAGATGAAGGCAGCTGATCTGAGACCTGAGGACTTAACAAAGCCTGGGAACTGCAAAGAGCTCATCAGCTGGGAAGCCAGAACTCCTGGGTCCTTGGTCAATGTTTGACCCAGGCAGACAGCTGAGGTGAAATCAGGAAAAAAATCTACCAAAATCACACCATGTTTTTGAAACTTTTGCATTTATGCAAGTTGACGATTGCAAATAAAAAACTATCCTTGTCAGAAATTTTACAGCTCTCTTGATTTGAGTGGGAGCTGAGGTACAGGCTAACAATAGAATGTTTATAATCCAAGGGTTGGTAAACCAGCATAATATTTCAAACACAGGTATTCTGGTCCCTAGACAAAAATAATCTCACTCAATGAGTTTTGCTCTGTATGTAAACATGCATATAGATGTATAACACATGTACACTCTCTATATGTTACTATGATATTACTGAATACAAGGCTTCATTATTTTTGAAGCCCACATGGGCAGGTTTTGTCAAAGGTGAAGTGTACCTTACTGACAATTTGGCAGCTGTATCTGAACTTTAGCAGTAACAATCTTAATGTATCTCTCAGTAATGCCCATTATAGTTGTTTACCTCAGATGGAAATAAAGTTTCTTAATTTCTTTGTAATACTTTCTTTATACTTATACTTCTTTATAGTTCATCCAAATAATGAATTTTCAAAATGTTTTCATGATGAATTTTTAAACTCCCAGAGTGAATGCTGTTTATAAAGTGTATGTCCTCACTGAACGCAGTGGTTAAAGCCTGGGTCCCCCCGCCACCGCCAAAAGCAAAGCTCCTGTTTGATTGTGGCAATGCTAGGATTTCACCCAGCCAGCTTCACTGACAAACACATTTTCCCATTCACTCCTAGCCTCATTTTAGCTTTTCTCCTCCAGAAATCCAGTTATTTGGCATTATTTTTCCTCAGTCAGCTCTTCTCTGTTCTGCTGGAGGATGGCTGAGTCCAAGGGATCAAAAGATTCCCAGACTCTTAATATACCCTTACTTAGGAGGATTTGTTTTATTTTGTTGTTTACTTGCTTTTCCACTGAAAGCTGTTTCCCTGCTCTACTTACTCTGCGTGAGAAAGTCTGAGTAGAAATAGTCCTGAAAAGAGCGTCTCCACAATATTTGTGATCAGAGGCATCCTGTCCCCAGGCCGATGGAAAGCTATTGTTCAGAGAGAACCGGTTTTGGGATTCACACTGCCGAACCCTTCAGGACATCACTTTCTTTGCCCTGGGTGCAGTACAAACAGGCACACGGGAACCGAATTTTCTTCAGAAACCTTACCTATCTAGTCTACCAATTTAGTCATTAGGCAGTAATATTAGTTTCTTATGTGTCTTACATACAATGTTTTAAAAGGCTTTTAAAGGTCAGGACAAGAAAGACTCAGTTCTTTCTCAGATGTGTCAATCTGTGTAACTACACTGCAGCTGATATGTTACTGAGGCTATAAACACAAGTAAGCAGCAGTTAAACTGTGAATTGCTTAATAGCCACAATGTTTGAGCATGTGTGCTTAAAACTGAAGTTAGAATCCATCTTCATGTTCCTAAGTAAAATCAGAATAAATTTAAGAGCCTCCCTAGGACTCTATATTGCTTCAACAGGCTGATCTTCTAATTTTAATCCCTATTTCCTACACTTCAAAAACAATGAATCTCCAATGGCTATGGGGGATCCCATGACTCTTTGGAGTTTGCTAACTCTTTAGCCGTCCTACAATGCGCATCTCACGAAAATGCTCTGGGCAATACAGTTCAGTTTGTTGCTTCAACTTCTTGTCTCAACTCCGCTTGCAAGGCCAAGCTCTTGCTCAGCCTGCAGTGGTCCCACATGTGGTTTGGCTGTAATACTAAAAACCAGATGATCATTTGGACTGGGACATTTGTTTCTAGCTGTCTGCTCTTCTGCACATTCGTTCCCTCCAGCCCTCAGGTGTGGGGGGCTAGAGTTCTATGCAGTTAGTGATCCATAATCTAGGTGCTTAACACAGCCACACCTGGCTTTTAAGGATACGTGAAACCTGGTTTACAATGTAACAGACTCTGGTATCATCTAAGCAGATACAAATTCCACGTTTCCCTTAATGTTTTGAAAGGAACAGGACTGAGGTGGTTTGAAGTAAGGCTACATTTAAATAAATTCACACATGGATTAGTGAAACAGGCATTATCATCTGAATGGGATTGGTGTGTCAGCCTGCTTTCCCTCCTTTTGGTATGACACTGGAAGAGGGAAGCCCAGTGCTTGGAAACAGATGCCTGTTAATCACCTGCAAAGGTTGAACTCCAGGATAACAACTTTGTGACTGGCTCTTGCAGTACGGTATCTGAGACATGATGGATAAGGATCCAATCTCATTAACGAGTAATGTCTATGCAAGTTTATTTCAAGCACTTTCCTCCCTGCAGTGCCCCAAGGACAGACAGACTTCACATAAAGACAGTGACAAACATCAGCTTTTTGTGATGTTCTCCCAGTCTTTGGCTTTCCAACTTAGTTTCCAATTTCTCTTTGATTTTCTTTCTGTTACAAATTTGTCACTGCTGCTGGCAGCTGACTTCCCTGATGGGAGGCAGGAAGCTGCTAATGGGGAAACACCTTTCTCTGTGTTGGTTGATTTTTCACCAAGGGGATACTTCCTAGGATAGGAAACTGTCAAAGGAAGTGAGTATGTTGAGAGGCTGGGAGGAAAAGGAGAAAGAGGGAGTCCTAGATGGTATGCCAACAGCACTGCAGCTGCTCCAGCCCTTGCACAGTTAAGATCTTAGAGTGGTGATGAAGCCAAAACTTTAAGCAGTCAAGCAAGCAGGAGAAGATTCTGCCTGAGGAGAGCAATTGTCTTGGTGACATCAGTGAAAGGAAACTGAGATTTGAGTAGGTTGACGATTAGATCCTCACAATGGGAGCAGAGACTGGTAAACACTGGGGGAGAGGTTCATTCCTGAAGGAGAGGGAGGAGGGCCCCAGAAAATCCTCCCTACTCATGGGTTGCCCATGTAAAAAAGCACTTGCACTCACATAAAAGCCGTGTATATATTTATAAACTTAGGTGTTTTACTACAGTTGACCTTTTTGATGGCTTTATATTGGCTCATCTCTTCAGGGATGAAGAGGAGGCTCTTTGGAAGCAGTCAGGTGCAGTGCAAAGCCAGAGTGAATCCATACTTAAGTTTATGAATTTATGCCTTCACTGCATACAGCGCCTACATGGAGAAGTCTGACTTTCCACTTGCTAATGCTGTATGATTTAAACATATCAAGCAATTGATGCCGGCAAAAAAGAGAACAGGTTGGGTCTGAAAGCAAACTAGCTATCCCAGCACCTTGCCATTCAGAAATAGAAAAATCCAGAAAGTTGATTGGCAAAAGGCATTTCCCTCCTAGCTGAGCTAAAAGAGACCTTTCCTGGGCTGATTGCTGCCAAAGGTGACACAGGAAGACCAAACACAGCAGCCAGTAGAGAACAACAGGACATGCAGGGTCAGCCTTGGCTGTTGTGTGTTCCCTGAATTAGTCTTTTGGTATAAGTCACTAATATTGATCCGCGAGCTAGGATTTCAACTACCCCTCTTGAAAAGGGAGAAATTATGCAAACCATACTTTTTGCTATTTTTGGACTTGTCAGGAACAGCTAAAATGTTCTTACATATGCAAAATACAGGGGAAAAGCCTCTAGGTTTTTTTGCTGTATTGAAACCGCTTTAGAAATAAGGAAGTGAAGAACTCACAGAAATCAAGTAACTGAAAAAAAAATAGAAAGCATCAAATGGTCTATTTATATAAATGCTTTTTTATATATTTTGATTTATAGGTAACTGCCTAGCTGGGTTAATTTTAGATCAGCTGTGTTATTCATAAGGCTTTGTCAGGATGTGTAGTATGTTGTATTATTTTTAGTCCAGGGTAAGCCAGCAAGTTAATAAGAATCACTCTGGGCTTCCTGCTCTGGCATGCAGCGGCTCCAGTTTCAGAGAGGGCTGGGGAGAGGAACAGATGCAAACTGTTTGTCACAGTTTTCTCCAGCCATTACGTCCCTCCCTGGCCTCGTGATAGTGGATCAGCAAGGGAGTCTACCAGCTACGCAGTAGCAACCCATTCCTAACAATACATAGCAGTCACAGCTTGCAGGAGGACTTGTGCTGTTGCTCCCTTTCGGGATGGCCAGAAAGCGGTCAGGGTGCTAAGTTAGTACAGGCACAGATCCCTGGGAGCGCTTAGGGTGGCGACTCTGTGTGGTCTCACCTTGTGCCTCCTAATCACACCCCGAAAACCAAAGCTCTCTGTGCTGCTCCGTGCTGACAGCGATCGTTTCTGGGCAGTACTGAAGCAACGATCCCCTCTGCTTTGGGCCTGTTACTGTTCAGTAACACAGGCTGCTGCTTCGCTGGCATTTATCCATCATGTTGTGTCTGGAAACTGGGTCAGAGAAGACTAGCTTTTTGACATACACTTTATAATCATCACACTTCATTGTGAACTGCAAGGTCACACGACTCAGTGGCCTGAGGAGAGGCATAGATGCACTGAACTCCTGCCAGAGCAGCTGAAAAAGAGCTCCTATTCATTGCAGATTACATGTTTTGACCTAACTCTGACAGAAAAGCGTACCTGTCAGCTCCATGGCAGGCTGATTAGGTTAATTAAGTCCTTGTCTATGAGAACAATAATTAGAACTGTCAGTTGTTTAAGTGATGATAGAAGAAAAGCAAGATTCAAGGAGAAGCACTGGAGTTTGGAAGTACTAACCATATAGGAGAGAATCCATAACAGGCAGTGATTTAATACTTCCCTTCAGGCAAGCTCATTTATAAATAATGCTGAGGGGAGGAGAAAATTGTGTCCAGTGGGGTTTGTTTTGTTTTGCACTTACAGTAATGAGAATTGAGATGGTCAATGAGTTTATAAATTAGATTTATGGGCTGCAAGCATAACTGTAGCCTTGGGGTAACCTTGGAAAACTTCACTCTTTTCACAGGGAAGGTCTGCAGAACAAGGAGAATAGTGTATATTTTCTCATCCTCTCAACAAAGGTATAAGAAGCCATCTCATGTATTCTTGTAGCTTTGGATTTGTCGGTAAATGCTGTGCGCCAGGGTGGTAAGTTATGGTAGTAGCATGCTTAGTAGCACAAAATGGGAAGAAAGGGAAGCTGAGAGAAACGAAACCAGGAGAGCCGTATGTAAGGCTAGATAATACAACTCAGCTCAGTCCTGAGAAGCCTCTTAGGAAGTTTGATTTTCATGCCTCGTGTTTTTAGCTGTAAATACATTTTCAGGAGACCAGAGAAAAGAGAACAATATGACAGCAGGCCTGGAAAACATAACTTGCTAGGAGCAGAGTTGGATTTGCTTAGTTCAAAACAAAGAGAAGACTGGGGAGGAAGAGAGGACACTCGTGGTAACACCATTCCAGCTTGGTGGGTAGAAGTGTGATGATCACTTGAATCCCATCGCAGCTGGGGGAGGGACAGGAAGAAATTGCCTTATATTGCAACAGGAAAGAGTATAGTGGAATGGGAAAACTTTATAAATGTTACCATGGTCAGATATTAGAGAAGGGTGTCTAAGGGTGTGGTGAAAGTACTGGAAAGTGTTAAGAACATAATAGGTAAACATTTATTTGCACTAGTGGAGGAAGATATCTTGCCACCTCTTACAGCTTTACCCACTGGTAATTCTGTAGGGGATTACGATTTAGCCATGTCCAGGTTAAGATGCCAGCAAAACATCTCCTAGAGGTCAGGAAAAAAATAAAAATAAAGATGGAACAGGATGGAGGGAGAAAGATCAGGAGCAGCAAGACAATTTTGGGAACTGGGACTAAGAGGAGGTTTGGAACTATGGATAGACCAAGTTATCCAAGGAGAAGTGCAGAGCAGCTTGATAAAGAGTCCGAAGTCTCAAAAAAGCAATGTAGACACCCCAACAAAGGCACTTGTAATGACAGATGGAGAATAGAAATGAAAAGGTGGAGAGAAAAGCAGTGGAGACTGGTCACTTTTTGCAGAAGGGAGTATGACTAACAGCAGGGCTGAGGAAGAAGGGAATGAACAGACGCCTGAAGACCTGGCTGTGGAGAGGTCATTGAAAGCCTCAGTCATGCAAGTACTAAGGTACTGTGTCCTGAGGTACAAGAAAGTCTTTATTTTAACCCTGCAGCGTTAAAGTCAGATTTAAAGAATGTAATTCTATGTCTTTTTTTAAAGAGAACATCTGTCCCTGATTTTCTAGCATTCACGCATACACCACAAAGAGATAATGTAACCCAAGCATTAATTAGAAAAACCTTCCAGAAAACATTAATGACTTGTCTTTGTGGAACTGAACAGTTTCTCACCAGACTAGCTCAATCAGAGAAATGTACTGTTAAAAAGTCTGTGTAACCATAAATGATGTTTGATTTGATCTGGACATGGTTTGGAGAAGGAGAAGGAACACACAGATCTGAGGTTCTCAGCCACTTCCTCATGTTGCTTAAGGAAATACAGTCACTGTAAAGCACAACATTTCCTAAATGTGGCAGTGATAACAACCTAATTTTTTGCTGACACTAGCTAACTTTTCTGGGTGGTTGCATCAGGTGCCAGAAGAAGCTCATGGTTTATATCGATCTCGAGGAGAAGTGCCAGAGCCAATCCGCTTCCCAACAGCAGGGACTGTTGACGTGTATGAGCAGCTTTACCAGTTTAATGAATTAGGTCATTAACAGCAGTGATTCCTCAGGGTAAGGACTGCCTGTGCTGTTTTGTGTTAAGTGGAGGTATCTCCAGCCACCACCGTAAGTCACGCTGCCTGCCTGCTGCCAGCTGTTAAACGCCAGCTGAGGAAACTTCACTGCTGCTTTGTTTTTTCTATGGGAGAGAGGTAAACAGTATTTAAATGACACAATGTCACGCTCTGCTCTGTGACTATGGTGAAACTGAAGTGGCTTTAGCTGGGAATCTAAAGATGAAAACCGGGGGTTTCTGATAGGCATGGCATTTTGTTATTCGTGCCCTTCCCTTCCCTTCCCACACAGTGCTCATCCCTAGGCTTCATGCATGCACCCATCTCCTCTGCTCTTGTTGATGAAGGCAGAGACAATTGTGGAGCCTCTGCTTTATAATTAAAAGATGCCTAAGTAATTAAGAAGTTAACAGAGACTAAGTCTCCAAATCATGGTAATGCCCTGAAATCAAGTTAGAAAGAGAGTGACGCTGTTTACCTTCCTTTCAATGCTATTTAGGTTAAGGGAGCCAGGGATGTCCTTGCTACTGCACCAGGAACAGGAAGCACTACAATTTTGTTTTTGCACATTTTTTTTTCCTACAGATCTACATGCTGTCACACTCCACGTAATAAAATCAGGCTAGTGGCTGCCTCACACAGTATTTTATAAACTGAAAGTACTTTTTAAAGAAAAATTTTTTCAGGCTTTGACACATGAAGACATTACCACAGGATCGTGAGTCTCTGCTTCTTGACAGGGAGGGTGCATGTGCATGCTCTCACCTTCCTGCAAGTGTGTGGGGAGCTGAGGCGGCTGCGTTTCACAGTGAAACAGGGAGAAGGCACCTTGCATCTACTGTGGGGAAAGGGCTTCATCACAGGCAGCACACGGTCACTGAAGATGGTGCTCTAACGAGATCCTGGGGTTAAGGGCTCAATTTTTACAAATCACTCAGCAAGTGGAAAAAAAAGATGTTTCAGCTGCAACTATAGTAAATCTTGACTGAACTGGGCTACATCCCTTTTAATTTTATAGCTTTTGAAAACTTGTAAAAACTCTTAGCTTTGGCCCTACACTGGGGTCTCAAGTCCCTGTTTTGAGACATCTGCATAAAAATGGTATGTCTTTCTTGGGTGGTGGGCACCTGGAGTGACGGTGTGAGCAGAGCTGGTGCAGTGGGTGCAGGCTGGGAGCAGGTCAACGTGGGTACCCAAATGCAGCCATCCAGCCCCCACGCTGTATAGTGCAAACAGACAAGCACTCGCAGACTTGTTGAGCTGTGTAGGCTTTGGATGTGGTTTTGGTATGCTTTTATGAGGACTTTGTCTGTGTAGGGCTGCTGCTTTTGGACTTACCAGAGGTAACAGACCTGCAGTCAGAGCATCCACCTGATTAAAAAAAGTAGCTAGGTGCAGGGTTTAGCCAGAGGGAATTTTGTCTTGCAAATGGCAATTTCAGGGAGGACATTTGGTGGTTTTCTGGAGGTATTGGACACCCAAGCAGGAGGATGAGAATGTCTACATTTATCTGGTATAACACATGCAAGATGCTGATGACATGAATGAAACAGTCAGAGTTAACAGGAGGGTGGCTTGTAAAAAAAGTAACAGCAAGAACCAGAGGAAGCGAGCAGTAAAACCTCTGATAATAATGACAGGCTTCAGCTGCAAGATGGATCAAGACCCAGGATTTTAACCCTTCCTAAATTAGAGGCTGTTTGGATGTGCAGTTATATTTCAGGCATGACTCTATTTATAAATAACAAAAAAGTCTTCATGCAACCTGCCAATTTACGCAGATGGACGAAGACAGCTTTGGAAGCTTAATAAATGCTTTTTTTGTCTTACAATACTACATCTGTTTTAGATAATGCAGGCACACTGTTTAATAAGATCTTTCATATAAGCTTCCAGTTTAATATCTCTCCATAATCACTTCAGATAACTCATATTAGAGAAATTAAACTAGACAAATGGTACAGTGACAAGAGGTGGATCTGAGCAACGACATAAACCAGAGAAGCAGATTCGATCTGTAGAAATGCCCTGGTCAACAAACTAATAAAATTTTCTTTTCTTCCCCCTTGACAAAGGCTACATTTTATTAAGCAAGCCCCTTCTGACAGCTGTGTTAATACAGTTAGATGTTGTTGCTGAGAAACTAATCAGAGAAATGTCTGGAAATAGGTTAGGTCTCCTCTTTGATTTAAAAGCAGAGTGAAGTTTGAAATATGACCATTTAAAAATAGATTCAGCCTCTGAGTTGCCATTGTGAATAACTCAAAACTCTGTGTTTGACTAAAATCTGACAACTCAGTCAGAGTTTTGACAAGGTTGCAAAACAAATGGTGTCCTTTCTTGTCTGGTCTTACAGTCATTCTTATCAGCATTCAAGACTTCATCTAATATTATGATTTGGAAAAACCCAGAAGGGTAAAATTTAGAGCTGAACCTCAACTGATATAATCTCATGTAACTTCTTTTACACTAGTTTACCCTGGAAAAGTGCATGCCCATTTAAAATTTTACTACATCCTAAATCCAGTAAGGCTAAATCTTTACTTTCAGGACTATTCCAGATGCCGGAGTTTAAAGATCATTAGCAAATATATTTAATTATGCCTATATTGACTGCACCCCCTCCCTGCCTCCAATGACCAAGTTTTGCGTGGAAAACAGGAGGAGGCAGAGACTGCCTGTGAACATCAGTAGAGCTTTGCACGGGTAGAAGTGGGTGCCTCTCTTGCTGTCCCAGACGTTGCTGCAGTTTGGTGCAGAGAACATTTTCTCTTTGTGCTAATTCCTTAATAGCAGCGCGTTAGGCCACTGCGATGCCAGCTCTCTGCTTTAGATGGCTTTACAGAGGCCTTTTGTTAGAAGAGATTGCTGGAGGAAGTTGCTCAGGTCCACCGAGATCCACCCAGGTCAACCGTCGGACCCGTGCAGCTGATGCTGACAGTAGGGAAAAAACAATGGTAAATGGCTCCTCCGTGGGCTTCTGGAAACTAGCACCAGCCCTTGGCTGCGCGGAGCATATTCTTTCCGCGACGCATTGGCCGCAGGAGGCCGCAGCAGCCCTCCCCGGCCGGCCGGGCCGTGGCCCGCGTGGGGCGGCTGTGGGTGGGGGTGAAGGGAGCCCTGCTCAAGTGCCAGGAGCTGCGAGGAAGGGCTGCCGTTCACACAGCCCAGCTTGCCCCTGAGCCTCGCTGACACATTTGGCACACGGTGACAGTCGCCTCTGTTCGTAGCAGCGGCTCGTTTAGTCAGCGTGCGTTCGGAAAGTCAGCTTGCTTCAGGGAGGGTTGCTTTGGCTGGGGAAACTCGGGTGTCCCGGCAGAAGAAATTCCCTCCTCCCCACAGTCATTTGCAGGCTTCATGGTCCTTGTGCTGGCTAGGTGATATCTTAGATCGCCTAAGTGTTTCTCACGAATGACCCATGCAGAAGAAGCGAGGCAGGTCACACACGTGCTTGTGTGTGCCCATGCATGTGTACGAAACCTAAATTGCACAGAAAGGACCATGAAGTCTGTGAAATCAAGACGAAACTGAGCAGGAACAGTGTGGAAGAGCCGAGACCGTTGCAACGACAGCCCAACAGGGAGCTTGTTGCATGATCTCCCAGCCTTTTGCGGACAATGCCAGTCCTGCTCTGCCGTTTCTCCCTCCCCTCTCCCCCTTTGTCCTCTCTCCATCCCAGGCATCCTGCTCCCAGCACCAGCGGGGCAGGTGCTGCGAGCACAGCCTTGAGGCTTGCTGCCAGAACATCCTTGGCAGCAGGGAGAAGTGACGGTCAGAAGATGCCTCCCGAGTCCCTGCAGCCCTGAGCTGCGCTCGGCTGCAGAGTTTGCACAGGGTCCTGCCACCGGTGCTGTCTGTGGGCAAGGAACTGGGAGGGCTGGGGGACCAAGCCCTGGTGCTTGTCAGAGGGGGGCGACTCCCCGATGGAGGAGATCAGCAGAAACCAGAAGTGTTTTGACAGGAGTGTGGTATTTTTGTTCTCTTCCACAGTAAAGGATCCTGTCCAATGTGGGTAATCGTTAAAGGTCTTTTATTCATCAGTAACGAGTGAGGAGTGGCAGCCCCAGCATCTCTGTTCCTCAAGGGCTGTTTCACCTTACTCTGCGAGTCTGCCGGAGTACTGCCTTTATGTGTGTGGCATAAAATCAAAGCAGCCCTATTTAAAGTATTTTCCTATAGGTTTTATTGATTGTAAAATAGATACATTTCTGAAGTGCTGTTCCACAAACCATTTTAGGCTCTGTTTTAGACTAGCTACCTTACCCGCTATTATAATTTACTTAGATTCTGTGAGAAAGTAGTGAGTGAGAGGGTTTTTGATGAAATCCAGTTCCCCCTATTTTGAGTAAACAGCAAATGTTTAATGTCCCCTGTTACTGCATTTTAATATGTATTTAATGAAACTCCTTAAAAGCCAAGCCCCAAACCCTTATCTGCAGATCGACTGTGTGATGCACAGAGGGCCCTTGTATCACGACTTGTTTTCCTCACTGCAATGGTGCTGATGATTTAGTGTCTGTGGTCTGGTGAAGCTGTTCTCCACCCTAATGTGAGAGGGAGAAGCAGCGGCTCCCTGATCTGACACTGGAGCTGGTAATGTGAAACAAAAGGTCCTGATTTTGCTCTATTTCTTGTCTGCCATCACTTACCAGGAGCCACTGCTCCAGCTGGATGTCATAAAAGGCAGCTACATTTTGTTCTCCTTCTTCTTAAATTTGGCCATGACAGAAAAGACGGTGATGTAGACATCTCTGAAGAGTATGAAGGGAGCACAGAGAAGTGTCCGATCTCTCTGCATACCTGGAGGTGAACTATTCACTGGCCAGTTGAACTGCCCTAAAGTCTCCACAGGGCTTCAAACTTGTCCCTCCACTGTAACAAATGGCTGTACCTACCATGGAGAGGAAATCAAGGGAGCCAAACCTGAGGACGCTATTTAGATGGGAATGAAGCAGAGGCTGACGTCTCAGGAAGCAAAGTCTTGATCACCTCTGATCTTCAAGGTCTTTTGAATATCACTAAAGAGAAGAATTATTTCTCATCTGGGTAAACCACTCTTCCTACCTGTAAGTCCCTGGCTGGATTGAGTTGACGGTGCTAAGCTGGTGCTGCAGTCCTGGCTGCCCACAGTGGTGGGGTTCCTGTGTGTGGTTTCAAATCCTTTGGGAAAATAATTGCTATTGTGATCATCACTCACACGTGCACACACAGGCATATCACGAGTAGCATGATGTCATTTTCAGTTCCTGCAAACTGTTGCTGTTACAGTGGATTCTCATCATATGGTGGACTACAATACATTCATTTTTTTTCTTACCAAAAAGTCAAGGGAATAAAACATACTCTCTCTGATTAATAAAGAAGCCAGATGTTCAGAATAATTTTTGAAGCATGAACAGATTCAAAGCCAAATTAAGCAAGTATGTCTGGACATAGTCTTTTCAAGCTCTGCTTTCTCTCCCTTAAGTCTCTCAGCATGAAAAAATAAAAATCTTGCCGGGTGGTAACACAAAAGTTGATGATTAATTGTAACCTTCTCTCAGGGGTATTTCATTGCTGGGAATCATGTCACACATAGCCCTCAACTGACTCTAAGCATTATCCACATGCAGTAAAATGTTATAAAGATTTCTCCCTACATACAACCCATCTTATGATCTAAATAATGTCAAGGGCTCAATTCTGCTTCCTTATTTAGAATTTAAGCACCATATTTGAAGGACAATATTGGCTACATTTTCAACATGAAAGGCAGAGATTCATGCAGGACACGTTGTTGCAGGGGCATGGAATAGTGGTTTGGATTGCTTAAAAAATCACCTCCAATTGTATTAGCAACAGAAAAATGATTTAATAGAAATTTATATAAAAGTGCGACTTCACAGAACTTGATGGCAAGGTTCACTCTATTACTTAATATGTGGATGAAATGCACTCAGAAAAATTACGTTAGAATCAGACTAAACTTATGTATATAGAGACTGAAAATGTAATAGGGTAAAAGGAAATATTACAAAGAAAAGTTGAGTTAGAATTAATTTTTTGTGATTTGTGCAAAGATCGGGAATGTGGAAAAGTAGGGGAGAGCCTCCTGTTGAGTCACAAGGTTCAGAGAAGATCCACTTGCTTTCTAAACTCCTGTAGGAGTCTAGGTGTGGCTGGATCAACTCCTAGTCCCAGACTTGCTCAACGGTTTATATCTAAAGGGATTACGAGTATAATAGCAGCCTAAAATTCCATCACAGTTGAATAAAATTCACGACAGTAATTTAAGTATAAATTTGAAAGTAATAACTTATAATATACTTGCTGTAATATACTTACTATAGACTATTCAGGTTAGTACACATGCATGCATAAAGACACTGAGGTATACTTAAAAGAGAATGAAAGAGAGAAAAAGAGGTATACCTGTCAAAAATTCCCCTCAAGGTCAGTGAAAAGATTCGCTTCGAATGTTTTGGCATCCTTCTC
>JANXJC010000078.1:63726709-63738114 GCA_027564655.1 Leptodon cayanensis | reverse complement strand
TTAGATTAGATGTAAGGAAGAAGTTCTTCACTGTGAGGGTGGTGAGGCACTGGAAGAGGTTGCCCAGAGAGGCTGTGTATGGCCCATCCCTGGAAGTGTTCAAGGCCAGGTTGGATGGGTCTTTGAGCAACCTGATCTACTGGAAGGTGTCCCTGCCCATGGCAGGGGGTTGGAACTAGATGATCTTTAAGGTCCCTTCCAGTCCAAACCATTCTATGATTCTATGATTCTGTGACAAGAAAGATTGAAGAATACTTCTTGAGTGCCTTGCTGCTGTTCATCATTTTAGTATACAACTTTTGCCTTCCTTATATTAATATTTTCCGCAAGGAAAAGATCTCTTCCCTCTTTTTTGGTGGAATATTTTGTTAATTTCTTTATTATTCCTACTTTGGGATTCTGCCAACTAGTAGTATATACATTTCAGCCAGAAGTGATAAAGCCTGATTACCATGGTAAATATGAAATAGCACTTGGCTTGTACATGGCACTATGCATTTTAAAGTCTCCTATATTCTTCCCTAAGAACATGCTTCCCCTTAGTTATAACATAAGCTTTTTAAACGAATGCTAATATATTTTAACATTTTTAAGGTGACATTATAAATTGAACTGGATTTAAAATGCAAAGAAAACATTACTTATTTTCATATCTTCTGTATTTTAATATCTTCACTATAAACTTTAATTAACACAAGGCTTTGTATTTCTTGTTTTCTCTTTTCCCACTGCTTACCCATGCAGCAGGGAAAATATACAGATCTTCAGGGTTTTCTTCTACCCCACATTAAAAACCAATTCACAGATGTTACGTCTGCCGATTCACCCTGTGTGGAGGTGGAAAAGAGGACCTCCACTTCTCCATTAGGAAAGCTCTCCTCTCTCAAGGTTGAGGGGTCAGAAATGCCAGCCTGACATTTCTTCTGTACAACTGCATGTCATGGGTAAATCCTTTTTCACAGTCTACTGTTTCTTTTCTGTTCTACCAGTCCATGTCAGACAAGCTGTATCTGGTGGGGCTTTCTGGACTGAGAAGGAAGTGGTGAAACCAAGCAGGGAAGCTAAGAAATCCTCACTGCAGCCCTTTGGGAGGGGGTCTAATGTAGGATGATGCACTCTGCCAAGGGTGATAATCATTTGGGGTGGTGGAAGGACAGAACAGAAAGGTAAACAAGTGGTGTCTGATGCTGCAGATTCAGGATAGGTGTTTAATGAGTGCAGAATAAGCCTGTCTGAGCTCAGCCTATTTTGTCCTTCAGCAGTAGGTGGTGCCAAGCACACTAGACTCATCCACCCTGTGGAACCACAATATTAGCAAATTTCTTAGCACCTCTCTACTGCAGGTAGCCAACAGGGAAGGTGAGGATAACAGCTTTTACCCTGCATAGAGCTTCCCACCCTCCTCTTGCCAATTCCTGTGCCACTGTTGAGGAGCTTTCTGCAGCTAAGGGAGGAAGCAAAGAAGTCATATTTTTCTTAAGG
The DNA here is from genome assembly GCA_027564655.1 of Leptodon cayanensis. NCBI lineage: Eukaryota > Metazoa > Chordata > Aves > Accipitriformes > Accipitridae > Leptodon > Leptodon cayanensis. The sequence goes on along the minus strand of JANXJC010000078.1, from coordinate 63,736,632 downwards.
TTTTGTGGGATATTGTGACCAGTCTGGACAGTGAAGTAACACATGAGGATCCCCAGGCCACTGCACACCATGCAGAAATATTAGCAGAGCATGAAGGGATGCACTGTGCTGACTGGAAGGGCAGTAAAGTCAGATGGCCAGGGGCAGTCTGGGTGGAGAAAGAAATTCTCTTGGGAGACTGGATTCCTGCTGAGGTCCTGCTGGCTCCCGCATACCCTTTTAGCAGGGTCCAGAGGTCACTGTCACAGGGGGGAGGAAATGAGGGAGTTGGATCGATTAAAGAATCACCCCCAATTGTATTAGCAATAGGAAAATGATTTGATAGAAATTTATATGAAAGTGCGACTTCACAGAATTCGATGGCAAGGTTCACTCTATTGCTTAGTACATCGATGAAAGGCACACAGGAAAATTAAGTTAGAATCAAACTAAACTTAGAGAGACAGAGACCGAAAACGTAATAGGGTAAAAGGGAATGTTACAAAGAATTAATTTCTTGTGATTTGTGCAAGATCGGGAATGTGGGAAAGGGTAAGTGAGACCCTTCTGTGGAGTCACAAGGTTCAGAGAAGGCCCCCTTGCTTTCTAAACTCCTGCTGGAGTCTAGGTGCAGCTGGATCAACTCCTAGTCCCAGACTTGGTCAATGGTTTATGTCTAAAGGGATAATGAGTATAACAGCAGCCTAAAATTCATTCACAGTTGAATAAAAATCACAACCGAATTTTAAGTATAAATTTGAAAATAATGTCTTATAATATACTTGCTATAATATACTTACTATAGACTATTTAAGTTAGTACACACGCCTGCATAAAGACTAAGAGATATACATATAAGGGAGTAAAAGAGGATAAAAGAGAGTGAAAGAGAGAAAAAGAGGTATACCTGTTAAAAATTCCCCTAAAGGTCAGCGAAACTATTCACATCAAATGTTTTGGCATCTTTCTCAACTGGCGAAGGGCCGAACCTCAAGGAGAGGAGAGTATCAGCCCAGGTCTCATTGGCTTTCAGCAACAGACCTCTGATTTTCACGAACAGGAAAGTTTGCGAGAGGTGTCTCACTCCGAGGGAGATGCTGGTCGCAGCCCACTGCAGTCCAGGAGAGCTCAAAGGGCCTCACTTAGTACCGCTGCTTCTAGGTTCAGGAGATGATTGACTCTAGTCATCGACAAATTGCTGGAACCCCAGCTGCGCTGGTACCATTTCATGTGCAGATAAGGAAAGCTCCAAGGCTGTCTGAGAATAACTTAAAACACAGACGCGGGATGCTCCAAGATTTTCAGGAGAGGGCTGCAATGTCTCAAGGCCTAGTGTGACTTCCTGAGTTCGTAAATCAGCCTGGAGAGGGGGAAGAAATGCAATGCCACATGTCAAGCTTACTCATGACGACATTGAATGTGTTACGACTCTGCGTGAACATTTGCTAATTAAATTTTTTGAGACGTGTAGATGTTTGGTGAACAGTGTGCATATTTGTACACACAAACATGATAACTGGGCTTCCACAAGTAGAGAAGTTCTTGAATATATAGTTTTGTATAGGCCTTATAGAACAATTAGCTCTTCTGTTCTGTAATCAACACAAGGCAAGCACAAATTCCTCAGGATATTGGTTTATGTCTTTTACACAACGAAAATATATCCACCTTTCTAAGTCTAGGAGCCTGTCCAGAAAGAAAATTCAGCCAGATTGTCAGTTTGGGGATATAAAATCAGTCAATCTTTTAAAATGTTTTAGTACCTATCTTTCCTAATGTACTGTTTGAGCATGCATTGCACACTGCAATGCATACAGATTCATGCACATTGCACACCATTACTGTACAGGAAGGTGTTTATTTTAATCTAGAATTAATTTCTTCTTGTGGGGTTGGTTGTGGTCTGGTTTTGATTCATTGGCTTTGTATAGGTCCCTAAAGGATAATTTAGGTATACAAGTAACTTACAGAAGCTTTGTAGGATGTAGGCTTTGGAAAGTAGCACAATTCGTTGTACCAGTATCTACTGCTGTTGAGCATTAACTTCTTAATAATGAAGTCTTTCAAATCAAGCACTATTGACACAACAGAGCACTTGAGTCTAGTGGCTTGACTGAACACAAGACAGAGATAATTTCCTTTATCTTATTGTCCAATATATTAACTTTGATCTCTATGTATGGGCAACTCTCTACACTACACTTTTCTTAAAAATGAATTCAGTACATATATCTCATGTATATTTTGGGCTATTCAGTCTGTCCACCACATAAAAAGGGCTGATCAGCTAGATATGCATTCATTTATGCTAGAGGAGGTCAGGACAAACTGTGCTTTCCTTTGTTTATCACAACTGAAATCTTATCACAGATTATTTTTCATTAATCTCAAATCCATAATATCTTGCAGCAGAACTAAAAGTCAAGCTGATATCTTTGCTGGATCTCTATTCTTAAATAACGTACAAAGACATTGTCATTTTATAGTTCCATAACCCTTCTTTACTTGCAGAAATGAAGTGTCTTTTCCGAGTATCGAAAGAGGAAGAAGGTTATAGGTGTAACACTCACAAGCTGGGATGAAGATTGACCACTACTGTGGAGTCCCAGTTTTGGGGCACTACAGATGTGCTTTCTCCCTGTGTTCAGCTTTACACAGTGCTAAAAGCAGCAACAATGTCAATACAGCTGTGAATACTCAGCATTTATTCCAATTGGGGCTGAAAGTCTCAAGCCAGGCACTGAAAATCAGATCATCTGGAAGATGTTAAGTTAAAGCAATTTGACTCTATGGTAGAAACAAGGAAAAAGCCGTTTTTCCAGACTGACCCCATAGCTGAGCCCAACTGGGCGGGTGTCCTGTGAGGAAACTGTATATCATCAGTAGTCAAGGGCTCAATCCTGTGTTGAGGTGGGGTTTGGGAAGAAGAGGATTTAAGGTCTCATAGGCTGTTTGGCCATCTCAGAAAACAAACTGGGGAGGGGGAAAAAAAAAAGAAGCATGTAGAAATACCATCATCCAGCATGACATTACTGGCACAAACTGCCAGGGTAGGTAACATAAGTCTCATGGCCTGGCCTCTGCCACATGAGCTGCTGCAGTACTGGTCAGCAGTACTGGTTATCATTTCCTGCCTCGAAGCTGGAACTCTTTTCAGTGTACAGAACATTTTCACTGCAGCTAGGCTAGCCCAAATCCCCAGAGACAATTTTTCATCCTTGGATGCTTGGTGTAGGACAGGTTCTGGATGAGGGACACTTGACCAGCAATGCCTTGCCCAGGGCTCACCATGACCCATGGGAGTGTGAGGAGTCCTGATTTTGGCTCTGGCCCTGGAGGGGAAGGGACATGAGCACACACTGCTCCTCCCCAGTGTGACCCTTCTTTGTTGTCACTCTTCACTTGTTTTCAACCTCTTTCCTTCATCTGGCCAATTTCTGTATCCAGCCCTTGAACACCCAGCTACCCAGGCTGGACTTAGAGACTTGGTATTACCCAGGGAAGCTGGGGTTAAGACCACAAGGAAAAGCCTGCAGAGCTTCAAGCTAGACCATACATGGTAGTGGGCAAAATCAAAGGTGCTGAGACATGTGAGGAGCTACCAGGCATGTGAAAACTGTAGATTCGAAAGGTCTGTATCTTTGCCAAAAAGTCACAGACTCCATGCAAAGCATTGTTGCCTTACCTCAGCAGAAATGCAAGTGATGTTCTTCCTACCCTTCCAGAGTTTCAACCTTTCCAGAGAACATTTCAGTCACAGCACGATTATTTTTGAATACACTCAAAACAGTTTTCCTCAGAGAGAGACTTCTAGGAGTAAAGATGGTCCAGGGTGAGGTAAGGTCCACGGTATGGAAAATTGCAGCCCAGCACCTGAAGTTCGACAAAGCTCTCTGCGGCAGAAAAGGGATACCTCTTGCAGAACGAGTCCCGCCAGGTCATGCATCCCAAGTAACTAACCCACGGAAAAGCAGCCGGCGGAGCTGCTGGTTGCCCACGCAAGCCCCAGGCGGCTGTTTCGGCGCCCCCCCCGCACGACATTCCCCTGGGAAGGCGGGAAGGCGTTAGGCAAGCGGCCAGAATTCAGCCAGAAGCGCACCGGCCTCGGCACACCCGTCCCCTTGGCCTCCTTCCCAGCCGCCGGGGAAGCGGTGCGGGCTCTCTCTCGCCGCCACAAGAGGTCGGGGCCCCCCAGCGCAGCCTCCGGCCGCAGCAGCCGCCGCTGCCGCCCCGGCTCCCCCGCTCCCCGGCGGCCGGGGGGGCGGCGGCTCCGGCCAGCCGCCCTGCCGCAGCTCCCGGGAGCGAGGGGGGCGCTGGGAGCCGACGCTGCTTCGTCTGCCAGAGCGCGGCGGCCGGCGGTGGGGCTGCCGCCGGTCCAGGGAGCGCGCTGCCCTGCCGGGGGGCTGAGGAGGGGTGGCTGCTGCGCTTCGCCTAGAAGGGTCCCTGGGGACTCGGCGGAGCTCGTAGGGCTAGTGGCCATCTCTGCCTTGGGGAGCCTCCAGAAGCTTGCTGGGCAAGGGAAAGAGGAGGATGAAGTGGCTTTTTCGGCGTCCATCCAGCAGAAGGATGTCAGGTCCTCCGGCAACACCTTCGGGAAACCACCCTGTTCTTCTGCGAACCTGGGGGCTTCGCAAAGCTTCGGGGCTAATCCTCCAATAATGCTAATTTTGGCTGACGGTACTGAGAAGCTTCGCTAATTTTGGGTGGACAGGCCTCTACGTCAAACAGTTTTGTCAAAAATCCAATGCTATTGCTCTTTTCCTCCTTCCCACCATCCGCTCGCTGTTCACGAATATTCCCTTGTTGCTGCCTTCCTTACACTGGACAGCTGTTTGCTGCAAAATCTCTCGCTTCATTTAGTTATGCTGTGCACAGAACAGAGGGGCACAACTGTTCCTCAGTCAATGAATTTTATACTCATTTAAAAGAGATACAACAATATTCTGGGAAGCTGTTTTCAACACAGAAGGAACACCCTTGCCCAGAATCACTAATGTTTTAAGATACTCCTTCTGAGACCAAAACTTGTTACACCCCAAGTTATTGCTAAACTATTTCTGTTCTGACTTTAGACCAGTTTTTTGCTTTAAAGTTAGCCAGTCTAATATAAATAGCTTTTTCAGTGTTAGAAGTTTGTTTGTTTGTTCCTAATTTTTTTGGCATTGATTCTTAGGCAAACAATAAATAATTTTTAGAACTTTCTTTCCTGTTGCAATTTTACTGAGTACTCATTTACATGCACTCACGAAATAGATCATAAAATGAATAGATATCCAATTATATAAATTGCACCCTATAATAACTGTGCCCCCTTCCTGGGTATTTATAGAATACAGTGACATGAGCTGCAAACAGGAGTCTTAAAAAGAAGTGCTGTCTTAATTTTTCTGCATTTTTTATATTTTAAACTCCTAATGTACCCAAGAGTAAAGTTATTTAAATGCATGTTTTTCACACTCAGAGCGAGATCCAGCCATATGACCTTAGAAAGCCTTATACAGCTTTTGTGTATTGGAGAGTAAATAGAGAAGGAACTTGATCCTGGTATATAATTGACTGCAGTGGGAGAAAATATTTGAATCCAGCAGGATCTGTAATCAAATAAAGAGGCAAATTGAGCCTAATGATTTAAATGTGATTCTGGAGAAACTAGAAACTAGCGGATGTTTGTAAAATCAGAAGTATCTGCCTACTGGAACAGCATGAAGGGATGCAGGAGGAAAGCAGGGTGTTTTCAAAATGTCTGTATCTACCAGGGATGGGCAGGGGACATCATCATGCAGCTCTGGAGCTGATGAGCAACTTGCACCTGCTAGAATCCTCTGGTCCTCAAGGGGCAGCCAGGCGCAGTGACACCCAATGTGGTGGCCCAACGTGGGCCTTTGGTTGCCACACGAGCCCAGGCTGTGTCTCTATTCCCAGCTGAAGTCTGGGTGGGAACTCCCAAAGGTGAACATGATGAGCAGGAAACAAGAAAACATGTGGAATTAATCAGTTCCAGTGAACTGGCATTTTCTTATTAAAATGTGTTCAGTCAGGCCCATGGAGTGGAGAATGGCTGCCATCCCTAAAATTATACCCTGGTTCTCACACAGCCTGTTTATTCAGGAAATGAAAGCTGGATGATGGGTCCTTCCCGCTTCTACATGAATTCCTGGTGCTTGTTTACATTTGCAGCAAGTGTGGATGGTTTCTCAAGTTCATTAGAAAGCAAGAAGCAGCCCTACAATTTTCAGTGACCCATGCTCAAAAATGCTTTGCAAAGGCTTAGTTGTGAAAATATCAGTAAGATTTTGTTTTGAAAATAACAAGTCCAATTACACTTCTTCAGCAGTTGTATCATTTAAATAAGCTTTAACACAGTTTCTGCATTCAGATTTAGATGCTAAGGTCAGAGATTTGCTGTTTTGTCCCTTCACTGAAAAGAGAACATATTCATGTATTAATTATCCATGCACATTTTACTATCAAAACTAGTACGAAAAACAAGACAAACTGTTTTCTTCTGTGTATGTGAAACATCCGGATTAATTGTAGTCAGATGCTGACTTGAGTTAATGGGAGTGAACAGGTTGCTTTAACATAGAAGTGCAGCAGTTTGGAAGGAGAATATTTCCACAGGAAAAGAGTAGAACTTGTTTTCCAGCAAGCTCAACACAAGAAGTATATTGTATTCTAAATAAGGGATCCACAAACTGCTAAGGAAGAAAATACGACTCTGAGGGACCTGCACAATACTAAGAGGTTTATATCAAACAGATTTGCCTCTTGGGTTTTGGACTTGATTTTCTTGTTTATTCCAATCTTCTTTACCCCTAAGTTTACGTTAGCTAGTGTGAAAGAAATCAAGTTTATGTTAGCTAGTGTGAAAGAAATCACTGTTATATCTCTATCCCAAACAGCAGCATAAACCCCAAACCTCATAGCCAAGGTCTCTTACGCATCCACAGACTGGATCTTGTTGCAGGGCATGGCTGAGGGGGATTAGAGTCACCTCCAATGCTGGGGCTGCAGGATAAGGTGGGAGGCAGTCCCCACCATGTTCCCTGGAAGCATCCTGGAAGCAAACCATTTCCCCAGGATGGCCAAATGTGGAAGTCCTGAGATTGTCTCCTGGGACAGCAGCTCTGCGGGCACATCCGACTTTGATTTACGAGGCTATGTTGGGGTACTCCTGCATGGAACTGTAGCAATTTCTTCTATCTCATTCGCACCGGCGGGGCAATCTCAGATTTCATGACACTGGCTCTCTGTCCTTCATTTGCCCAAGCCCAGTGTGGTGTACCTGACACTCCATGCTCAGGAATGGCTTCGTTTCCAGGGCAGTTCACCCTGGGGCTTGGGATCTGTAGAAGTCCAAATTGCACCCCTAAGGCCACCTGGGTGTCAGTCTGCCCCGAGTGCTCCGGATGCCTTTCTTCAGACTTGCTCACCCAGTCGGGGAACTGTGTCCTCCATGTGCCAGAGTAGGGGCAAGGTGCGCTGAAGATTCACAGCATTCGTGGACAAAGGAACACCTGATGCTTTCTCTGTCCTCTGCCCTGCTCATGTTTTATGCCAGTCACCTGCTCTCGTGCTTTCAGTGTATATCACCATCACGCCTTTATCCTGTCTCTCTGCTTTCATATCTTCTGAACACTCTTCCCATTTTTATTTTAGCCAATACTGACAAGCGTCAGTCCCATGTGAGTACATTTATGCCTCAATCATATCAATGTCACCAAAACATCATTAGCATCGCACCGAGCACTTCGTAAATCCTGGGCTCAGCTATATCCTTGCTGACACTGATGGAAATTAAATGTTACTTTGGGGCATTCGTCAGAGTTGCAGTAGTGTAAAACCTGTATAAAATGTGCCAAAGCGCAGCCTGTGATTTTACATACGGCTGTAGCAAAGCAATTTCAAAGGTTTTTCTGCTGTGAGCTCAGCTGACGTGGTAAAATCTCTCCTGACTGAAAACAACTCGAGAGGCGCGTTGTATTTCTAGACGGGCACCTTCAGCGCGGGTAGCTGCCTCAGTGCCTGTTGAGTTCAGCAGAAGTGGCAGCGGTGCCTCCGAGCACTGAGCTGCGCAGTTCCATTGAAACTGCCTTTGTTATCAAATGTCTGTGCTTACCAGTTGCTGGGCAGTTTGCTCAGAGAAAAGAAAACCTAGGAGCTGGGGTAGGAAACGTGAGCATCTGAGGTGCTGTTTCTGATAGGACACACTGCTTCTGCTGTATCGGTGGTGAATACCTAGAAGATGGGTTGTTATCTGGAGAGGCAATCTGTTCCTCTAGCTATGGATCCTCACTCTTCGGTGGTGAGCTGATTTGGCTTCTCTTTAAGGTAATTGGCAATATAGCTCCTTTTTATTTTGACCAGAATTCAAACATCTGTTCCTGACAGCTATAGTGAAAGTAAAAACATAGTCATATTCATAACCACAAACTGCATGGTGAAAAAGTCACATGAAGTTTTCTCTGCAAGGCATTTAGCCCTGGTGTGCTACTTTAACTGCTAAGCTGCACTTACATATACAGCTAAGAGCAAGCCCTCTTGTCATGCATTTGTGCACAAACATCCCACATTGCCTCTTGTAACAACAGCCACATTATGCTTCCTTGCACAAAACCAGCTGTCAGTTTAGATATCCTTAATCCTGTCAGATTCCAACTCAGCCAACTAACAACCATTATCTATGGGAAACCCTTCTGCGAAATAAAGCAATGTCCTTACTGAAATGACATGTCATAAAAATTAGTTTGGTCACCAATCCAAGGAAATACTTTGTTTAAGTATGAAAATTACTTGTGGTATCATTTTTGCTGGTGCTATGGACCTTAGAAATGATGAGCAGAACAGCACAGAAACAGCACACAGGACCAGATCCCCGCTTGCCCTAATCACATAACACACTTAAACAGTACAATTGTGTTTTGCAAGTTGTTGCTATGTAGAGAGGACACATGTATGGGCAATGGCACGATACTCTTGGGCATAACCTTTCCAAACTCCATCAACGTGAACAAGGAATGTGAACCATGAGGATTTTGACATGGTAGAGTTAGGATGGCTTGTTCAAAAGCAACATGCTACTATCATTGGAAGAGTTAAAGGTGTCAATCTTTCCCCAAAAGGACATGGTAATGGTTTTTATGGGCTCCTCTGGGAAAGGCTCAGGAGAAGTCAAACGAAAGGTGCATACTGCAGAGCTTCTTCCTGCCAGTGGTAAACAGGAGGCAGAAGGAAACCAGGCCGAAGGAAACCAGGCCATGTTTCCTGGCCCTGGAGACCGAACACCATATGGATCAGATCAATGAATGACCGTGAGGATCTTCAGTGCAGTGGTCCTCAGCCTTCTCAGCCCACAGTGAACCCTCCAAATAATTTATGCTTCCCCATGTACCTGACTCACTGGGCAGGAGGAGGAAGGAAGGCTGGATGTGAGTGCAGCCCTTAAGGACCTTATCTTGCCAGCTGAGAAACGGAAGCCATCCCAAAGTCAAGTTAAACGGTTCAAATGAGTTGCCACTGCCAGGCCTATAAGCACATCGCACTTTCACAAGAATTGCAACTTCTCAGGGCACTGACTGGGAAAGCTGAACATTTTCTCCAGGTTTTTCTGTTTTGCTGTTATTTTTTTTCCCATTTGTAGCATAAATGGATTGTAGAGTTGCTAATGACAGTCAGTTTAAAGCCAGGAGTCAGTTTTCAGTACATCAGTAGATTGACTTAAAAAGACAATTCAAAGCTATGGGATTTTTTTAGCTACATTGTAGATACCATTGAAAGCAACTAAGGAAATGTTTTCTGCCTTTTATTCCCTCCACAGCATTGAGGGAGATTTATTTTTCCTTTGTAGTGAAAGCTGCGACCTTTATCTATTTGGCATCAGGGACTTTCAGAAAAAAAAATCATGATGTATAATGGGACTCATGATAAAATCCCAAGAACTGGCT
>JANXJC010000078.1:63670909-63726609 GCA_027564655.1 Leptodon cayanensis | reverse complement strand
TATCCATACATAATCTGATAATCCTTTTACATCCTGGTCATCAAAGACAGTAAAGTTTTTAGTGTGTTCAGATGTGAATCTCTTCATGACATTTCAAGCCACTTGATAGTATATTTGTAAAAGTAAGGGACCAGATTTTGTTCTCGGTTCACAAAATGGAGTACAGCCCACAGCTGTGCTATAACCACACAAATAAAAACATGTACTTCCTTGTTTGGGAGGAATATCATGGCTTTTTGAAGATAACTTTTATGTAGAAAAAGGAGAGGGGTTAGTATCTTTTCCAGTAAATGCACTAAATACCATCTTATGAGCTTTCCTTTAGAATTTTGCTTTTCTAAATTAAAATGATGCTTCTTTACTAATAGTTACTTCCAACCTAATTATTTTGGTTCTATAGAGTTCAAACTGCTATTTAGAGAGGAAAAAAACCCCTGCTGTGGCCTGTTCCCTGTAGGTTGATGGAGGCCTCTAGGCAATCAAACTAATCAGAGTGCTGTCTCAGGGTCAGCCTGATCTCTGCAGAGATCTCTGCAGAGGCTGCAGCTGAGCTCTTCACATCATGTTTGAAAGTTGTGCGCATTTTATATAAAAGGTGACAGGCAGAAGCATGCAAGAATCCAAAGCATGCAAGAAAGGTGTTTTAACAGGACAGCAGTGCAAGCCTGTTTTCAAAACCCAGTATGGAATCAGATGTAGCAACTGTATTTTTGGGAACAGAAAAAAAAGACTTCTCCAAAGCATTGTTTCTAAACTGAAAGCAAACAATAAAAGGGTGGTCTCATGGTAAAATGGTGAGAGAAAAGCGGGGGCTACAAATCTGTTTCCACTACAGACCTCCAGTGTGATTTTATGGCAGTGTCTGTGCTTGTATTTCTTTCCTCTGCTGCCGAAGAGAGACAGCAGTACACCCTTTCTGGACCCCTTTGCCTATCTAGTCGATTTAGATGTAAGTGCTTAGTGACAGACACTCTCTCCTCCTCAGTGGCAGAGCAGCACCCTGCACAATGAAACCCTAATCTCTGCTGAAGCCCAGCAATGCTGTGAAAGCAATAGTAAGAATGAAGCAGAAAGCGCAGCATTTAAAGGCAGCAGGAGAACATGGTTAGGCAAGATCACCTCAGATGAAACCTTTCCAACCAGCTAACTACAGCTGTGATGGGTGAGCAGCACATATAGTCTGGCTGATTATTTTCAAAGCAGAGATGGCTTTAGAAGCCTTACTGCTCAAGGACATTGGCCGGGCTCCTGTCAGGGATCACAGCAGAGCCAGAGCTCCTTGCATCCACTCTGATGGATGAAAGACTTCAAATTTCTATACGTGGCTCTTAAAACCTCAGTGTGTGCATGCATTACAGCAAAAAGTCTGTGGAAGTTGTTAAAGTTTCAAAGTCAAACACTCAAATGTCAAGAAACAGCAACAGAACTGCAATTCAGCCCTCTTCATATGTGTTATGATAGTGTCTGAGCCCTACTGTTCTGTGGTATAGTCCCTCCCTTGTTTAATATAGATGATGGATAGTGGTTGAGTAGTGCTAATTACAACTGCTGCCACAGAAAAGATTTTGGACAGACTGCATTTACTGCCGCTCTACAGTAGGGTCAAACCTACAACTGTCCATAAATAAAAGCCCTCCCTGTTAGGAGGTTTAGGGAAAGGGGCACAGACCTAGAAGTCCAGATGAATTTGGAGAACTCTTCTATAAAAAAGTCGGGCGTGAAGGTAAAAGGCAGTGCTGGATGCAAAAGGAGGAAAAGAGCTCTGATGGCACCCTTCGTGGCTGGAGATATCCAGTGGGCAAAGAAACCTATTGGGAGATTGAGCCAAAAGGGCCAGGTCCCACGATCCCAGAAAACCCACCAGCACTTCTCCTGAAAGCTTGCAACAGGCAGCACAAGAAGTGCAGGAGAGAAGAGATGGCCTCATGGTAAGGGTGATTTAAATATTGCCCTGGAGAGCTGGATTCTGTCCCTGCTCATGCCACAGCATTTTAATTGCTAGGAAAACCACCTGAAACAGGTGGAAACGCTCTGTAGGTTCCTCCTCCTCCCCTGGTGTCTGCTTCCTGAGACATCTGTGTCTGATTTGCAGGAGGCCATAGTGGACACTGTAGCAGCTAAAGGCAGTGGGAACTGCCATCGTGTCTGCAGGGTACTGACCCCAGCCTGCCTCACTGGGCCTCCGTGCCCCAGCCATGGCAAAGACATCAGCCACTTTCTCATAATGTGCCAAGGGCGAATGGCTTAATACTTGAGCATCGAGGTGTGGTTGTGAGCACCACAGCAGGGAATGAAGGAGCCTGTCATCAGAGCAGCAGTTGGACACTGTGCTGGGGACACCTCTGTACCGCAGGGCCACACGCTGGCAGCAGTGAGACATAAAGCAGCCCTTCATTTCGGGAGTGCGGCCCCTCCTGCCCACTGAACGGGTGCAGGGACCCCATGGGGATGGGGCACTTCAGCATTCTTGTAATGTCTGTCTGGCACAGAGACCATTTACCTGCCGACTCTGCCTTCTGGGTGCTTTGCTTTGCCATTTGGTTATTAACAACCTCGGACTTAATAAAATACAAGCTCATTTTCCCAGGACAGTATGAGAAGTATCACTGCTTTCAGGACATTTTAGGGCCATTCAACGTGAAGAAGAGCCTGGTCCCATGCAGAGTGCACTGGACTGGAGTTCAGAGAGGGCAGGTTCATTCCTGGCTCTTGCTCTCATTTCCATGCTCATATTATTCCTCTACAACCTCGCTGTATATCTGCTTTCCCATATGGGGCATGGACCCCAATACATACCCTGCATTGTAAAGCTCTTGAAATTACTTGCTTTGAAGTTGCAGGGCCTGTTTTAATGATATACATTAAAATACTTGTCAATTCCTGCACATGTCTGATGCACTTGACTGGACTGGATTTCCGTGGCAAGGCCAATTACAATAAACTGAAAGAGCTGGAAGTAGATCTATGGAGATGGAACATTACAAAAGCCCTTGAAGTTCAAGAGTGACCTATCCTATGCAAGAAACACTCTATTTTCTGCGCAAAAACCAAGCAGGTAGTACTGTGCAGAATACAGATGAAGGGTGCTTATCCAGCTCAGAACAAGTAGAAATAGAAAATTTGAAAGAAAAAGATTTTTTTCTTTTTTCACCGACTCTTGCTTTGAAAGGTTTTTCTCAATACTAGAAAAGCAGGAACATCATAAACAGTAATAAAGAAACTTAATTTCATGGAATCAGAATACAGCAACATGGGTAAGAACAAAGTTAGGCGAATAGCTGTTGCTTTTTTTTGTGAGTTTTAGTACCTTAAACCTTGAATGGGCTGTGCAGGAGTGAAAACAAATGGCAATACATGGCAAGTTAGGACCAAAACTAGCTAGTGCTGTAGGACTGGTCCACTTTGCTTCTGCTGACAGAATGGAAAGATCTATTTCATGTGGCAGTGTATTAATGCCTATTGGTTTATCTTTTCCTCTGCAGGTAAGGCAGAGGTGTGTCCTTTGTTTCCCTTGACATCAACGTGGCAATCTTACACACGCCCCAGCTGTACCCTGATGTCCCACCGATGGAACCTGTGCTCACTTCAGTCAGTGTCGTCTGCAAATGTGCGGCCTCTTGCTTGAGGGAGCATAGGGAATATAGCAATATCCAAATTCTGCAAGCAAAGAAGAGGCTGAATACTATTTTAAGCAAACATTTCCTGTACAGACTTCCGATATTTCTTCCCTTTGTGTTTGCATTTCTCTAAAAGTATTGCATGTGGCCATAGAGGCAATTTTCCCTACTTATTTACAGTACTTCGCTATTATTTTGCAAGACAGACCAGCTGGAAAAGTTACATGAGTAAGATAATTTGAAAATTTTGCTCTTGAGAGAAACCAGACCTAGCTTTCCTTTCCATTTGTAACTGTAAGTCTCAACAGGACATTTCACATACATTAATTCACTTCATAAAGATTTCGCCTCAATTAATTTTATTTTAGTTTTAACTTTACAGCTTGAAAAAAGGGGAGGGATTTTTTCAGAGCTCATTCATGCAAAAGGAGAATAGAAACTGCAGACAAATTTTTTTGCTTCTTGATTGTAATAGAATGGAAAGGAAGAAAGACAACATATAAAATGTCCTATACCGAAGACAGATGATTATGAATGGAAGATGGGATGGCATCTGGGAAGGGAAAAGAATGTCTCTCACAGTCATCTTTTCCACATGTAGCTGCAGTTTCATAGCGGTATAGGGTCTTCGCTGTACAGATGTTTGCATCAGTATTTCTGATTCTTGTTTTGGATTGGACCCATGTTAGGGGTGATCTGTCTGAGCTAGTTTTAAAAATCTGTAAGTTTGTCTTTGAAAGCAATTCAGATGAAGAAAAGACTGTTTTCTTGAATTCTCTCAGTGGCAGAAGTTTGTGCCCTAGTTGCTTTGCTTGACTGCAGGAACTGGCCACCAGAACACTGCTGTTGTTCCCATTGAACAGCTTCTGCCACTGAACAGTTTTCTGATGAATCCCAGGAAGAATACCCCAAAAAACCTGAGAGTGAGACAGTCTCTTTGGGATTTCTGAGCTTTCTAATAGGGCACTCAAATTGGCCTTTTTGTATAACATACCCAATAGATTGTATAGATGCATATCTTTATTGTATCCAACTTCTTCGTGGGTTGCTGCATGAGTTGTGCTCTCTTTCAAGGAGAATGTGTCATGGTACAGGAATTCCCCAAGCTAATGGGGAGCAGATACTGGACTGGATATTAGATGCACTGAGGTGTAAGCTTGGTTGCACTGTGGCTCAGTAACCCGTGGCAAAACTTGTAGCCTTTCTTTTTTGCCTTCTTTTCTCATCTTATGTTCTATTTGTCTTTAGATTATATTAGTCCTGTGCTGTGCATGTACCACAGATACCACAGGAGAAGTCCAGGCTTGCTCAGGTTTTTGGGCAGTAACAAAACACAAACAGTAACTTGCCACTGTGGCCGCTTGGAGACTGTAAATCTTGCTTAAACAGGAAGTGACACACATTTAAATTCAACAGGAGATTCCAGCTCCAACCAAGTTTCCTGTGAATTCTCCCTTGTGCTGCACTCCCATAAGCCAGGAACCTCCCCATTTTCCTCTCTCCCTGATGCTTGCTTCTTTTTCAGGGGTTTTGTATGCAGCAGTGATATATGAGGTGTTACAAATTTCACTCCCTGGAGCTGATGTGGTGTAACCTGGGGAGTTAATATGTTCACACGGTGAGGATCAGTCTGAGGTACTTTCAATCCCCCTGGCTCTGCTTTTGGTGCGGGTGCACAGTGACTCCACAGGGCATGAGGGGTCTGCAGGCTGAAGGAGGTCCTACATGCAGGCATGATACCAGCTGCCACCAGTGCTGGTCCTGCTCAGCATTTGGTCACCACTGCAGGAGTGGCAGCCGCTCTCTTCCTCAGGCAGAGGCTTTCAGTTTGCCTACTTTACTGCATACTCCTTACCCTTGGTAATCAGCAGAAAGGTCATTCACTAATCCGGGGATTTACACACAGCACGAGCACAGTTAACTAGCAGACGCTGGCAAGCAGGGGTTTGTGGGCAGAGGTTCAGAGGAGCGTTGCTCCTGGCTGGTGGTGCCTGTGGCGATGGAAGCGAGGCGGCAGCAGGGCTGAGCTGTTGCGGTCCCTCCTCTCTCCTGTAGTGCTGTGCAGCTGCATCCCGTCCTGCAATCTGTGCCTGCCCTCATATCTGAACTTTATGTGCTTAGCGATTTCCTTGGCTTTGACCCTCCCAGGCAGGCTGGGAGCCACCTCAGCCAGGGCTGAGGACAGCCCAGAGACCTTCCTCAAATTGCCTCGCTGAGGCTAAAGGCAGCTTCTCCAGCCACCTCCTGGCTGTTCCCACTATTCAGCCGCAGGCACACTTTATTGCTGGTTCATGGAAGCAGGCTCCAGAAATACACAAAAGCAACTTAAAAGCCATGAAGTTATACCAAGTTATAAACCTCGGGATTTTTAATTCGCTTTTGGGGTTTTAGCTTTTGCCTTGAAACTACAAGGACTAAATATTTATTTTTTTCTTAAATATAAGCTGCAGTTCCCACATAATCATACACAGACACAAGCCAGACACCAGAAAGCAGATGTGGGAAACAACCAGAAAAGGAGAGCAGTGTAATTAATGCCACTCAACAGGCTAACAAGGTTGGTAGACCTCCCTTTCCTGTAACAGTTATCTTGCTGTTGAGACTGTAATCTTACAAAGGTAACTGGGGGTCTGCATCAGTAGTTGGCACAAATAATGGTACTATTTTTGCATCCTATCTGGCCCAGCCAGATATGAGGCAGTGCTGGTTGAAAAAGCCATGCTGCTGTGTTACCATGCCCTCATGCACAGAAGCACACACTTGTAGACTCCTGTGCAACACACTGATTAAAAAAAAACCAACAAAAAAACCTGTATGTCTATTCACATATAAGGTCAAATGGCCGTAGTCTATATTATATAGGTGAACTAACGGGCATTAAAAAGTGGTTGTAAATGTCAAATCCTCATCCAACAGAAGAACTGGGTGGGCAAACCTTTGAGGATGGTACCTGAGCCAATGGTATTCAGTACCTTCATCCACAGTCTGAAGAAGTAGATGTGGCTACAACTGGTGAAATCTGCAGGTGCCACAAACATGGGTGTTGCGGTGAATAATGAGAGGAACAGATCATGCACACAGACAAGGTGGATTGGCTGGTTAGGTGGGTCCATCTGGGCAATACATGCTTTAATATGACAAAAGGCGGAATTGCTCCAGGGAAGATGAAGAACATAGAAGGAAAGGCACAGCACTGGAATAGACTCCGGGAAATAGTGAATAATCCACAAAGCATCAGCTCCCAGGATGTTGTTATTGTAAGCCTATGAAACTATGACTCCAGGAACTTTACAATAAACATTGACCGTTACAAAATCCATGATAAAGTCATGAGAGTTGGCTACATTACCAGCCCCTGCCCCCACCCCCCCAGGGATGCCTCTGGTGTCAGGGGCTCCTGCGTGCGTGAGGGAATGTGTCTGTCTGTGGTTTCTGCAGAGGGCTGGTGTGCTCAGTGTGTTTCCCAGGGACTTGTGACTCCTTCCTCAGGGCTGCTTGCTTTGGAGGGGCAGTGCATAGGGACGAACCTCTCTGTAGTGCTCTGAGCACCTCAGTTCTTTGACTTGCTTGCTAGGAAATGCACTCTAAGATGTGACATATGTGTTATCTTGCACGACTCTAATGACAGAGAACACTGTATCACTCATATTTCCATTGTAACCTTTGCTGTGCCCATCCAGTGGGGTTGCTCTCTTTTCAAGGGCTGAAGGTAATGGCAAAGAGCCTGTACACATACCCAGGTAATGCAAGCTTACCCTGGGACCATGAAGCAAGGCAAGTGGGTGTGATTAGGGTACACCACTGCTATAGTAATCCAGAGCTAACTTCCAGGTTTGTTACAAGAAGGTGCAAGTCAGAGCAGCTTTTGTAATATTTGAGCAGTCTGGGGGAGGGGGGACCTCGGAGCAGGCAGCTTGAAGAAGACAACCAAATCCGCAACTCAGGCTACTGCAACTTGCACTCTGAATCCTCCAGAGGCTCCAGCAATGTCTCTCACCTGAAAATGTTTACGCATCAACATTTTGTATATTGCCTGAGTCAAATGGAAGGGCTGTGTGCCTTGCTCCTCTCCCTGAGGTGTGAGGCTACAGGTTTTATGCGCTTTCCCTTCCATTCCTTGTAGATAGATGCATGCTGCCTTCATTTCATAAGATTTTGGGATGTTTTTGAGTTTTGAGCCACTTCCAAGCTCTGACAGGGGAAGCTTGCTGATAGCGTTCGTCTTTTTGAGCCAAAAATATCAGCAATATTATAGAACTCATAAAATCTTAGTCGTGTTGCTCCATTTTTCCTATTACTCTCAGGTCTTATATAGTGTGCAATTTCTCTCTGAAAAGCCCATGGATATTTCTATAGTGAGAAAATTGCACAGCTATGTACACAGAAGTCAAGCTGTAGTAGCACTTCAGTGGTGCCAGCCAGGGGCAGGTATCCGATATTCGTCTTGGTGGCAAAGAGTGTGCTAGCCAAAGTGATGGTTTCTGGAAGAAGGGACACAAGGCAACTGCATGAAGAAAGAGGAACAAAAAGTGTCAGGAGGAACACAAATGAGAAAGAACAAAATGGAGGAAGAGGAGAATTATGGAGATAGAGCCAGACAAATGTGGCAACCTTTAAGGGACACTGAAAAAAGCACAAGGGCTCAGACATAGGATTCGTGTCCTCATAGTTTAGCCATTTTCATGTTGTCTGTTTTCAATTATCTGTTTTTAGAGGTCTCTATCTGTTACAATGGAGGCCTAGGGAGTTACCACAGATCAGACATCTAACCTCCAAATGGCTCATTTCATCTCAGGGGAGGGGAATGGCACTTGGGAGCAAATTTCAAAGCTGCTCAGCCAGTTGCTCAGCCTCTTCCACATGAAAGAGCTTTTCTTTATGGGCCTCAATAACTTGAAATCACTCTCAGTCAGGCTGCCATATCACGATGTGTAATTGTTACTGGCCTCTGAAAAATGCTCAGTTCTCAAGTACAGCAATACAGGGTGCTACGAAGCCATTTGCTGTTGCCATAGCTCAGTCTCCATCAGGTAGGGAATATAAACATGTCAGGCAAAGCACTGCTTCTGCCTTTCTTCACTGGGAGACAGAGCAGGAACTTGAGTTTTTAAGTCCACTGTGAATTCTGCTTATATTCTGTTAGTAGGGGACATGACTTATTGATGAAAATGGAAAGTAAATATGCGTGAAAGGTATTAACGTGTTAAAACATCGATCTTTTCACCTCTTGGGGACCCAAGAGATAATAGGTCCTGTGCAACTGCAAAAGCATCTCTGAGGGCCCCTGAGCAATGTATACAGAAGATGAGGTTTGCTTAACAGAATATAAAATGAGGATGAGCATAGAGAGAAATTTGAGGAAAGTCTGATGAAAAAAGGGTGCTGTGGCTTGTAGTTTGGCACAAATAAAGAATATGGCAGGACTTGACGCATTGCTACCAGTACAGATAAGATGCCATCACTGTACTGTCACTTCTGGGCAGACTAGGAGTCCCTGAAGTTGCTCTCTTGTCACACATGGCATATTGCTCTGTCTCAAGGGCAGAAAAAGTCAAGAGACAGGAACATCTTGAGCCTAAAATGTAAGAGAGCATCTTGCAGTGTGAAGTATGCAGCCAGGAAGGGATCGCTTGATATCATTTGTCGCAAGAAATAACCCAGAAAGAGAAACAATATTTGCAAAAAGCCTATGGTTTTTCCATTCATAAGGAGAATTAATCACAATCACAGTCTGCTAACAAGTCAAAACTACACAGCAACCAGTAGAAGTCCAAGTCAAACAAGTCCAGAGAAACACAGTTGTCAGTACTGTTGGAGATTGACCAGTTCCTCAAACATGAATAGAATCCCCAGGGAGGACGGGCCACAGGGCAGCCACACTGGCAGCTGAGTGTTGATTTGTAAAGATGCAGTAAGTCTCCTCCTGTTCCCTAAGACAGCTTTGCCTTCCTCAGTGAGCTTTCACACTCTACACTGGAGGGACACTAAGTGTGGCCAAGACACTCATTGCCAAGTGCTGAAGCCTAATGGGAAAAGTTATTCCTGACAGTCTCCAGTAGAAAATGCACAAAATAAAGTAGAAGTGCACAGAATAAAGGGATGCCCACTTTTGGGGGAGTTTGCAAAGCTATCTGTAGTGGAAGAGAAAGACACTGCAGAAGTTACCCAAGTCTAAACTTGTGCCCCAAGTTATCAGCTGGGTGGAAATTTTTTGCAGATGTGGCTGCAGTTATGGGGAGAAAGGAAGGCAGCATTTCCTGCAGTTACAGTCCCCAGTGCAGTCCAAGCCCTGTGTAATGTGGAGAGGGAGTGATGTTAGGCACACTCCATCATGGCTGTGGTGAGCTCAGATTCATAATATACGTTATGTGTTATACATCATTGCATTATGATCAGGTGAAAGTGTTCACATGTGTGTGGGTGAGTTCAGTACCAACACTTAGAGGGGTTTGCTCTGAGGTCTGCATCAGGACTCTGCCAAGCTGTGACTGCACTTTTGGTCTCTTTTACACAGCGGAACATTGCCTGGTGGTATTTGCTATTAGTCATAAAGAAAACAATTCTTAAAATTAAAAAAACCTTCTTATTTGGAGCATGGTCACATAGAAAGTATTTCTTTGGACAGAAGTAACCTGGATAACCTGGAATGTAATGTTCTGTTTTTTACAGTGGGGCTATATATGAATTCAGAGGTAAGAGAGCATGGAGGTTGATGAGACAAATGATTGTAATGTTCTGTTTTTTACAGTGGGGCTATATATGAATTCAGAGGTAAGAGAACATGGAGGTTGATGAGACAAATAATTGTCCTCTCCTGCCAGAGTACAGTCAGGACTTTGACAGTCAGCATATTTTAGATTTTAAGTGTTCCACTATAAATCTTCCAGGCCTAAACAAAGGCTAAGAAATCACATAACAAATAATGAACTATTAATGCACAGTATGTATTTTCTTCAGAGAAAGATCTTACAAGATGATGCTAATAGTTGAATGATACTGTTTTCTGGCTAAACACATGTCCTTTAATGGGTGGATGCAACAACCATAATGCTTTCTTCTGTTCATTTGTTTTTCAGAGTAAAACAATAGCAAAGCACAACACAGATAACCCAACATCATCCAATGCACTTAATCCAAGGCAAAAATCCAGGAGGCAATTTAGGAAACAACAGGCAAGCTTTGTGCACATTATAGATCCCTGAAGAAATGCAAATATCTAGTTGAGTGGTGTACTTTCAATTTTGTAATAATAGACAAATTGATTTAAAAGGAAATATCTTTAATCTGGAGAAGATTCAGTACTATATTTGAATCAACCTTAGAAACCAGACTTCAGCTTTGGGGAACAAATCACCTGACCTGTCCATTAAAATACCTCTGTAAGCAAGGACAGGTAAATAAGACATCCAGCATCTATCCAAACAAGGATTTTTTCCTTCTCTTTTGAGGCATGAGTTCTGTAGAATGGGGAAATGAAGCAGATTTCAGCATTAATATGATACAGCTTTCCTAACAAGACAGTACCAGCAATGGAGCCATCAAAATTAGGTAATAGAAAGGAAAAGGGGACTCCCCTGTTGGGATTCCAGTCAAACTCTTGAAAGTGCCATTGCATCTTAGAAAAATAATCTTCACTTGCAGCTGATACCCAATCATTTACTGAAGAGATGGGTCTCGGGCAGGCAGTCGTACGGGGATGTCTGAGGCTGGAGAGGACTGGTGAGGATGCAGGAATGATGTGCAGCACTGTGGTCAGCAGAGACAACCACTGCCAATTTCCTGTGTAAAACAAACAGAAAACTCATCCTGTTCCCCTTGCCTCTCTGCAATCGCTTCCTATTTTTAAACTGGGTTTTGTTGCTGACTACAAAAGAATATAGCAATAACCTGAAATGACAAAATTCCTCATTCGATGGGTATGTGCAAGCTTTGGAAAGCTGCTTAGGTACCTAATTCCTTCTGACACGGGTGGAGTGCAGTGCCTGAGTGGCTCTTATCAGAACCCAAAGTTTTCTCTTGCTGTTTTCACAGTTTAAGTCTCTCTTCCATGGCAACCCCAGGCAATCCCCTTGTGTATCCCAAGAGAGGGACTTGGACAGGGTGGCAAGGCCTTTTCGCTTGTGCTGACCAGATGGGCACAGCAGGCACCCCTGCCACCATGCCTTATCACTGCTTTGCCAGAGCCACTGCCTCCTGCCCACAGGAGGGGTCTGCCCAGAGGGGACACTGCACCTGGACACATGTGTGTCTTCCACCTGTCCTCCAGCGAGGATCTCCTACCTGTTACGTGTGATGAAGAATTTGCAGCAATGCTTGGCGCTTGTTGAACATGAAGCTGTCACCTGTGCGCCTGTGGGACGGGATTTAAAAGAAACAACCTTTCCTCAAATTTAATGACTTATCTTCATTTTGGTGATTGTTGTCATGAGGCCTAGCCAGATATTTGTGCTTTGTGTACAGTTTGTTTTGGTGATTTCCTAGGCACCGTGATATAATACCATCTCACGTGAAATGTAAGCACAGTAACGCAGCTGTTGCTGTAAATGGGGACAATTAGCAAGAAAGCAGTTCTGTCTTACACCATGCTTCACTTGAAATCCATCCTTTGTTGAGCAAGCCTTTGCTTGGAAGACCATATGTAATTGCTTCTGCCCATGGTGGAACATGACAAGTGTGCTGTTCAGTCACCAATTCCCATGCGTGGAAATCTTGCCCAGCCCTGTTTGGGTCCCTTCTCCCTGGAGAGAAGGCTGGTGCCTTTCCCGCTGGTTGCTCTTGTTTGCTCAGCCTGGTCTCTGGGCGGTATTCCCTCTGCTAATTCCAGCTGAAGTCACCTCCTGAGCTGACAAAGCTGGCCAGTGGACTGCCCTGCCCAGACTGCTGTTATTGCTCATTCCTCTTGCCAGAAAAATACTTTTTTTTTTTTTATTTTCAGATTTGGCCAACCAATAAGTAAAAACTTTGTCTCCCAAGCAGAGGTGAGGTCATGCAGATAGGGAGCAGAGCTGGGAGTCTGAATGAGCCAGTTATGTCAGCCAGTTAATAACTTCACTGTTGTCATTTATTTGTCATTCATCCAGAAGAATCCAGAAGTGCTTTACATTCTTTACAACCAGATTACAAACTCTTCTTGCTAACGGGGCGGGGGGGGGTGGTGGTGGTGGTAGTGGTGCTTCACAGCCTGCTGAAAGCCCATCGCTTCTCGGGAGCAGAGCAGAGCAGAGCTGCTCAGTGGTGCCCTGCCACAACACTCTGTCAGGGACAGGAGGCAAAGAGCATGCAGGGTCACTGCAGCAGCCAGGGAGTTTGGTGCGTGCCCAGGGACAGCCCAAGTGGCCACTTGGAAATTGCCCTGCAGTCCCGGGCTAAGGCTTCCCGCTGGTACAGAGCACTGCAGAAATGGACCACTGTGTTGGGGCCACTACCCCTATGGAACAGAGCCCTCTGATGCTGTGCAGGACCCTGACCTGCACCGCCTGGGCTTCTCAGTAACCTGGGCATGTGCTTAGGGATGGGGCTGTTTCTCAGTGAGGTTATAGAAGCTATATAGAAATTCAGTACCCAGAATCACTTTCTTCTCTTGTTAGATAGTGAATATATCACTGGCTGGGCTACCTCAGAAATAGTTTGTGCTGAGGAATTAATTCACCTTTGCATAATGCTTTGAGAAAGTCTCAGAACAAAATAGTGCATGCCCTGCCATGGTACATGTTACTTGCCTGCATTTAGAGAGGGAGACAGAAGCTGAATGAGTGAGTACATGGTGCATTAACTTCCCAACCCAAATCACAGCATGCAGTTTGTTCGATAAATTTTGTGTCCCTCCCTCCTGGCACCTCTGCCCTAGGAACAGGCTGCAATATTTTCAGATGTGTCTGCAGTCCAAACCCATGTTTCTTTTCAAGAATTGAGTAAAGACAGCTTTTTCTATGACAGACACTCTTCCCCCTCCCTGCCCCCCCAATCTGAATGGCTTATTTAGTGAAACAAAGTAATGAACACTTGTCTGAAGTTTTCACACTGCTTGTTGCTCCCCCCTGAGCTGGGAAATTGCTCAGTACAGTTCTGTAGGGCATCTCTGTGCAGGTCTTGGAGCAGCATGCTCTGAGAGCGGAGGGCTCGTGTGCCCCAGAGCTTACTGGGGGCCTGGGGGGGAAAGGGATGCTAAAGGCAGGAAGAGGCACCCCAGCTCCCCCAGCACTCTCTGAGGTCACGCTGACTGCTTTGGGCCAGCTTCCCATCCCTCTCAGAGCCCTTCCCTGAGACAGTCACTGACCCATCCCAGCTTTTCCCCTGTCCTCACACATGGTCCAGCTCACTACTACTCTTTTCCCCCTCCTCACCCCGGGAACCTCCCTGACTTCCCCCAGCACCCACTCCATCTCTCAAAAATTTTCTCGAAGTCCACTCCCCAAGGAGCCCATCCTGCCACTGCCTCCAAAAGCAGTTTCAATCACACTGACGTGAAGTCCTCAGTGGGCAATTCATAAACGGTTGAACAGTTGACGTGTTGTCCCCCCCCTGCTCCGCCCCGCCCCGCCCCTGCTATAAATGTAAGAGTAACCTGCATGGGTAAATACCCTTGGACAACAGCTACAGAGCTCGCAGCTACTGCCTGTGTTTCTGCAGTTCATGGAAGGCAAGTCCAAATCCTCTATAATCTGTGACAAAATATCCACAGGGCTTCAAAGCAAGTTTGAAAAACATCTGCTCACACTTTTCCTAATGACTCCTTCCTGGAGGAAGGCCTTTATTCACTAGATAGGCTGGTGAAATTCTTGTCAAATCAGTAAAGCCTGAGGAGCTACAATTACCCTAGGTCTCCTTTGTTGTTTTTTTTTTTCTCTTTTTTCTCTTTGTATACTAATGGAAGTGCTCTAGATAATTGAACTCTGCTTCCCTGTGATTTATTTTATACTCCTCGGTAAGAAGCGATACAAGAAATGGTGCACTGCTGTGTTTGATTAGTAGTGGTGCTGTTATTAGTAATGATAAGCAAGAACAGGTAGACAAAAGGGCTTTGGAACTTGTGTCGTAAATCTTTCTACAGCAAACAGTTTTGGGTCCTATCATGTGCTGTATCTTAAAGCTCACGAAAAAACCTGGCAAACTTTTAGGGAAATTCCTAGAATTAATGATGATAGAATTAAAGTCAATTCTGGAGTTAATAAAAAGGAAAACTACCCACAGAAAATACTTTGCTATTCTCTTTTTCTTTCTTTCTTTCTTTTTTTTTTTGGAAATGTGAATACCGACATTTTTTGGCTGACATAAAAATATTTGTCTTGGAAAATGAATCTTCTATTACCCTTTGCTTTTACAGCCTGGACTTGCCTGCCACACTGTATTTCCTGTGTTGCATTACACTCTTCCCTCAGGGGAATGAGCTGGTGTGATGGGATCACAGTTGCAATGCAACAAGGGAGATGGGAGATGATCTATGATTTAGCAGACATTTTTCTTGGAAGAAATACATTTAATAAAAGCCATTTTCCATAAAAATATAACTTCAGAAGGACATTTAGGGATTTGTGATTAATGTAATTAACCCCATGGGTCCTGCTTCCATTTCTGAAAGCTGCAGGGAAGGAACAAGGGTTGGTTTGGGTTGCTTCGATGGGTTAGCAAATACTTGGGGTTTGGTAGTTAATTCAGGGAAGTGTGGGATTAGTAAGAATCTTTGTGAATTGGAAAATGTGTAGATTCTTCCTATCGCTACAGTCTCTACCGTTTCATTTCTGTTTCCTGCTTCTTTGCTGCCAGTCTCTAACACAAGAGCCAAACAGACTGAGACACTGATGCCCACAGGTAGATGTTTGAGAGGAATCCATGTCAGTCCCATCCCCTGGCTTCTACCACTCATCTGTCTCAGCCAGTGAACATGCCGTTCAACCACTCTCCATTAGTTTTGCTGAAATGAAGAATACAGCTATTGCTGGGGATCATGGTATCTGTTATTTCCCTCAAGATCAGTATATTTGTTGTGGTTTAATCTGAAAGGAGAATGTCCAGCCTCAGTGTACATTTCAACCAAGCTCTGCTGCAGAGTTTGGTTTGTCTCTGCAGAGCAACTGCTGAAATCACAGCTACTCCTGAAACCTGTTGCTAAAAGCCACCTATGACAGTACTGTTTCCAGCTCTGTGAGATGTGTTATCTACATTCAGTACATCCAGTGGCTATTCCTCCTTACCAAAGGGCAACAACCAATGGCTAGGGCCTGCTTGGCAGCCCGTTGCAAGCAGGGTACCGTATCAACATATTGGGACCCATATTGTTCAATGTCTTTGTAAATGACCTGAAAAATGACACTGAACATACCCTCTGCAAACTGGAGGTGGCACTAGACCTGGAGCATGGCTGAGATGATACCGAAAGACAGAAATTCAGCCCAGAGACACCTGGATAAATGTGCTGGCTGGGTACCCTGCAGCCTTGTGAATTTCAGCAAGGAGAAGCACGAAGTACTGGGGCTGGGGTGGAATAACCTGATGCATCAGCACAGGCTGGGCAGTGACAGACTGAATGGTACATGGATAAAAAGGACCAAGAAGTTACGGTGGATGCCAGAGTGAATAGTAGCCAGCTGTGCTCCTGTCATGGATAAGGCAAGCTGGGCCTCTTGTTCAAGGAGGATGTAGAGAAACTGGTGAAAATCCAATGGAGGGCTCCGCGGTGTTGGAACCTAAAGCACAGAACATGTAAGAAGGGGCCGAGGGAGCTGGGCTTGTTTAGTCTGATGAAGAGGAGGTGAAGGACTGATCTTACAGCAGCCTACAAGTTCTTAAAGGGGAGATACTAAGGCTGTGGAGCCAAACTCTTCTTAGCTGTGGTAGGTGATACAACAAAGGGCAACGGGACCAAGCTGGATCACAGGTTGTGCAGGGTGGGCATTAAGAAATGCATTTTCACCAGGGGGTTGGTCCAGCACTGGAGTAGGTTACCTGGGGAGGTGTTCAGATCACCACCCTTGAAGGTTTCCACCGCCTGGATAGATAAAGCCACAGTTGACCTGATCTAATGCTGGTGATAGTCCTCTTTGAGCAGGAGGTCAGACTAGAGACCCCCAGAGGTCCCACTGACATTTCTATGGCTCTTTGATTCCCTCACAAACTCAGGTTTGGAGCTGAAAGTCCATTCTCCCATATGCACATGTAGGAGAGATCTCTGGGCTTCTCTGTCTCCATCCCTAGCACTGTTCCCCTTCTCCTGCATTGGGCAGGAGTCTCACCTGATATTCATTTGATGGCATGTCAAATTGGGTCTATGATTACATTTGGGTCAAAGATTAATTTGGCGACAGTCATCAATTGCTTCTGGAATTTACTACCTAGAAAGTTTTGTCTGGGTTAGGTCTCTTATGCACCCTTGTCTAGTGGAAATCAGCAGGCCTGCTTATTTATCTTAATTCCTATTTCAGGGCTGGCTTTTAAAACCAAGTATGAAGTTCATTTGATCAGCCTAGACAATAGCTGCTGACTGGATGTGTAGCTATCTTAAAGCCATCTTGTGCAATGAAACAGATGGGACAAGTTGAACTTGAAGGGGGTTTGATGCAGGAAGGTATTGAAGAGTGCTGTTCCAGAAGCTCCGTGATTAATATTATGTTGGTGCCTGATGAATACACAAAAGGGCAATATCACTCTCAAATTCATCCAAAACCAGACCTGTAGGCCCATTGGTTTTACCTTCTTAATATTTCCAAGACGCTTTTCACTACTGGAAGCCACCTGTACCTATCCATTATCAAAAAAATGTGCTTTTGATAATGCCCTTTCAATGGGCTTTATTATGTGAAAAAGGCATTCTGATTTTTTTTTATTAAATAGATAAAGCTTCAAACAGCTCCTCCAGATGACCTGCAGACTTAGCAGCCTTGGCAAATTTCCTCATGTAATTTGCTAAGAGAGTTATTACCTGCAGTGCTGATAAAGGTCCCGCTTCCAAACTGTTGTTAGTTAGTCTTCAAATCCCTGCCAAGACCAGCTATTGAAAGACTGCCTTTTTGTGATCCCTCTCTTGGCATACCCAAGAATAATGAATAAATAAGTCTTCTACTTCAGCTGCTAAAAAACCCCAAACTGCTTTTTCTTGATAAGTTAAGTCAAGATCCAACATCTCAATGGTAAAATCTTTATATTCTGCAGCAGCATCCTATCTACAGGCCATTTTGCATTTTATAGTCAGCAAAATAAAACCTACTGACTGATTTTGTTTTGAGAAATAGCAGGGTAATTTCCTGTGAAGCCATGAGTCCTGCATTTGCTTCTGAATATGACTTATCATGTGAAAAGAAAATTAACCTAGACTAATTGGGACAAATCTTTTCTGCATATGAATGCTCTATACATGATACACTTCCCTTCCCAGGATTAAAATATTTTCAAGCTGCATTTGGAAATTAAAGTAGATGCTGTGAATACGATATGATATGATACTGATATGATAGCGGGATGTAAAAAGCCACAATAGCCAACTTGGTTTAAGAGACCTAATTCTGCTTCCATTTAACTCCATTAGTAAATAGATCACACTCATCAAGACAACAAAAGCCAAAACCAGATAATAGACTGAAGTATCCAGTTCAGTGTGCAGCAGGATGAAACTGCGTCTTTATTCCTTGGTGGTAATAGATCTCTAATGCCTTATTGATAGATAAAATAAATCAAGAGAACTATTGCTCTCATTTCATTAGATAGCAGTGTCTGTGAACAGCTACTGGTTGGCATATTTTTTCTTAACCTTGAATATCTGGTATCAGATGTAATATAGGTCACACACTAGGTGGATTTCTTGTAAACTGGTAGTTCTCAAAGGTTTTGCTTGCATCCACCTCCTCTGTTTTGTGCCATGTTTGTGCTTGCCCTCCCCAGATGGAGCAGTGGCTCAGTCTGGCTAAGCCAGGTCAGACTGGATGCAGGGTAAGCCTCATGTTCCTACCCTGCAAGTGTCTGTGGGCTGATCTGCCACCAACAGTTAGGATCAACTGGCTGTCCTTGGCTATACCCAGTTATGCTTAAAATCAATAAATAATCACTAGTTTTCTTCAATCTGTTGGCTGTTGTATCAGAATAAGGCAAGGAAGCAGAAACTGATTTTTTTTATAAAGCTGTAGAGGAGCAAGTGCTAGAAATGAGGGAAGCAACTCTTCCCCATGCGTCTTTTCAAACAGAAGATGCCTTACCTGTGAGCAAAGTGTGTCCCAAAACCCAAAATTAACACCAGACATTACTGGACACACCAAAGTTGATGAGAAGGCTCCTTAGTCAGCTCCTTACTTTGGGTACACTGTTATGCAAGTATATCACTATGATCAGCTGCTTCCATGGTTTTTCTTTTCAAAAATCACGTTACAAGAAAATACAAAAGAATGGGCTGAAAAGGGAACAATCTTGACCATGAAAAAACCTACACCTAACTAAAGCAAGTCTTTACTAGTCTTGTTAACAATGAAAGGTGGAATTTGGATCTTAGTAGTTTATTCAGTGCCCAAAGTTTGTAGAGATAGGTGGTTTCTCTAATTGATTTGGGCTTTGCTGCCTTTCAAGCATGGGGTGGTGTTTGTTTAGCAGAGTCTTGTCAGGCTGAGGTTTGCTTTTCAAATGAGTCAATAACAATGGTCATAAAATACTTCTTCTTGCTTCTAAATGTCCTTTCCTTTGAGATGCCAAAGCACTTTGCACAAGTTAAATGCTTCTCACAATACTGAAATGTAGGTATGGATTATCATCCTGGTGGTGGCAGCAATCAGAACATAGGAACAGAGTGAGAAAGTGTTTTGCTCATGCTGGTGGCAAAAAATGAAAGAAACTGCGGCAGAAGTTACTGCACACACAGAGTGGGGGAAACCAAATGGGGTTCACCTGCAAATCTACTGCCCTCTGTGTGTTGGTGCCGAGACAATGCTTAGCTTTTTTTCTGTCTCAACCATTACACCAGTTGTGTTTTTTAAGTTATTTTTGTGATGTTGATATTCAATGCAAGTACAATTTGCATAGGAAACATCTCATTTCCAAACAGCAAACATGCACACTCAAGAGTGAGGGAGAAAACAAAAATGTTGATGGCTAACAGAAATAATCTGAATTCCTATCTCAAAAACCCAAGCGCATCTTATTCTAATAAGTAGGGACACCCGTGCTCCTTGACATTATGGGTAACTGCATGCAAGTTGGATAAGAAGGTATTTGAAAGAAGAGGAGTATTTTCTCTCTCCTCCTTCTCCTCCCCTCATCTCTACCTCTCACGAGACCTGTCAGCTGCTGAAGTGTTTAAACGCCTCTACAATTAGGATTTTAGACTAGTTATATGTCAAGAGAGTTGTCACAGCCTAAACCCCTGTTGCAGTCACTACATAAACTGCAACTTCCAATGCAAATCCAGGTAAACTGAACACATCCTAAAGGATTTGATCTAGTGAGACTGGGTAGACTGAGCAGAAGCCTTTCTGCAAACACCCTTGCTCTCGTGCGCTGCTTTGATGGTGGTGCTGGATGGAGCACAGAGGGCAGCCAAGCTCAGCAAGAACAATTGGGCAGCAGAGGTCACGTTGCACCACACTGGGAGCAGGGCTGGGGAAGAGGCATCCCCAGGCCGGAGACCCTGTGGTCTGTAACTCCCGTGCTGTCTGCCCACGTCGCTGCCTGCGGTGGGGCTGCAGACAGGGCTCAGAGCCTGCAGGGCTGGGGTGTGCTTGGCTCTGCCTTGCATTCACCCAGGCCGTGTGAAGAGGCAGGTCGGAGCCTGAGTGACACGGGAAATTCTGTGGCCCGCTGCCTCCAGAGCCTGCTGGAATTTACACCACAGTGACCTCTTAGATGTTGTGTCTGAAGGGGTGCATCATAGACAGTGAGCAAGCCCAGCTTTGACACAAGCCTCAAACCAAGCTTAATGAGCCAAGTGAGAAAATTGTTCAGTGTCACTGCTTGAAGTAGCTGAGAACACAGCTCTGAAAGTTTGGCTGATACCAGCATGCTTATCCCAGGTAAGATTTGCAATTCTCACTCTCTGTTTCAGTTGCCTGGAGTCCAGGAATAGGCCACCAGCAGACATGAATGGGTGATGGAGAAAGCTCAAGCCGTTTCTCCTTCCTTTACCAGTGCACTGATGGCCACGATGTTTTGAGAGCACCAGGTTTTGCTGCAGCCTGTCCAAACCTGCAGGTTATTTTATGGTCCTCAGCATGTTGGGGGTTTTTGTTTATTTTTGGTTTTAATTCAACATGAAAAGGTAGGAAAAGTGGAGCAGACCTTAACTACTCAGTGAATTGTTTGCTATTACATTTCAGCAGGTATTAAGAAATCCATTTGTATTTCCTACTAACTGAAAAACACCCTCTGTTTCCCAGTGTCATCGGGATACTTCTGGATTTTCTACTCTAATGGCAATTATCTCAGTGGAACAGCAGTTTCCCCCCTCCCATCTGTGCTCTGCGCTGAAACAAAGAGGAAACTGGTGTCTGCTTGTTTTACGCAGCTGGACCCCCAGCCTGCAATTTTTATGATTTGCGTGGCAGTGAGAGGCAAAGAAAGGGGAAAAAAGCAAGAGCACAGGAAAGAGAAGGAGAAAGAAGCTTCATTTTTCCCAAGCTGCCCTAGGACTGACCGCAACTCAGATAGGGCTGATTTGTGGCCATCAAGTAAGCGAACACAAAAGCATCAGGGAAAAGGCACAAAAGGCTCTCCTTAGAGATTGACAGCTTGTTAAGGACCATTATTAATACAAGTTCAACTTAAATGGCAGGGTCACCTATATGATGCTGTTTGGACTCCCTGTCCTGGTCTAATAGCATCTTGCCATATATTTATTCAGAGGGTTTATCTGACAGGTACATAACCCTGAATTAACCAACATTTATCCTCAGTTATCTGAATATATAGATTCTGCACTAACTCATCACTAAATGAAAGGACACCACACTCATCACTATCCTCCCTCATCTTTAGTGGAAGAAGGAATCACTTGGATAAGAATCTGCTTTTTGTTTGAACTTTAAAAGCCACATTTCATTAAGAAAATGAAATAAATTAGTGGCAAGGGACCACACGAGAAGTATTACAGTGGTCTATTATTTAAAGGCATTTTTGCAGACATCTAATATGGCAGCTGTGTCCTGGGGATCCTGCAATCCAGGATGATGACTCGTCTCCTGCAGGACCTGACAAATGGAAGAACCATTCCTTCTCTCCAAAATAGTAGGACCATGGCTTAAGAGAATTTACCAAAAGAAAATGAAATAGTTTAATGTTTGCTGTTGTTAACTGATTCATTACAAATCCCAGTCTAATTACCCTTATTTTATTACCTCCTTTTTCGAAGCACTTTAATGAGACCATTCTGGAGAAGCTTCAATTAAATTAGACATTGGCATTTTGAAATATTATAGATGAAATTTGATGAGCATCCTATAGATGTGAGAAGTAAAGAAAAGAAAAATGCATGTTTTCTGAGCAGCATAAATTTTTATTTGGTTATCAGAGGCCTCACTACTGACAATTACTGTTAAAGAGCAAGATATTAACCGTTTTTTTTTTCCTGCCAGAAACAACTGAAAAAGAATGACTGGACTAAGCACGCAACTTCAGTGTCTGGTATAGCCAGTCCACAATGCTGCCCTATTCCCCAGCAGCATCCCAGGAAGGATGCATACAGGGAATGGAAAGTTAAGGGTAAGGTGATCTAGTCCACCTCTGTCCCACTTTTTCCTTTGCTAAGAAGATGTGCAAAGTCTCTGGCTCCTGCACATCAGTACCAGCCATGGACCACTTATCTTAACCCACCTGTCCTGGGGTTTTACAGTCTCTCAGATTTTGCATGAAAGACAATCCTTGCTTTAGAAAACCACTTCTTTTGTCCTTCAGAAACCAATACTAATTAGAATAAATAGTAAAAACCGTTGACAGGGAGAAGCCAAAAAAATGAATAAAAGGCTCAGCACATGTAAATTAGCATGAAACTATTGACTTCAGTGGAGCTACACCAGTGTGGACAAACTGAGGTTATCATCACCATTATCACTGAGGATGTGTCATTGTTTTGGGGAGAAGCTTTATCTGCAACAGCTTATTTTATTACTTTTTTCCTGCTTAGCCCATACATGCTTGGCATTTTATTGTCATCTCCTCTGTAATAATCAAGCTTTTTCTCTTGTAGGTACTGAAGTTAAGCATCATGTAACTTTAACAGTGGTCAGAGTTGGGGAAGAGGCCACTGGCATCTTGTGACTCTTCCATGATGTTTGTGCATTAAAATAAAATCTAAGAAACTAGGGCAATTTGGCTAAGAAAAAAAAAGGTTGTGTGAGTTTAAGGCTGCTCAAGGGCAACCTTAATTTATGTGCCAATAAGTTACACAAATATTTTCTCTACTATTCAATTAAGAACAAGTAGTTTCCTTAGCAACGGCCACATTACATGGAACTTACCCGAGCTCCAAGTTCCAGCAGAGTACTTTCCCTAAGAAAGGAACATACTCGTCTATCATGTAAATGTCTAATTTGTACACGGTTTTGAGAGAGAGGGGAGAAAATGGAATTTCCGGCAAATTAACACAGCCCTTCTCTTACTGGAGTCAGATTCATGCTCTTTTCAGTAGTTTTCTCCTGCTTTTCATTTATATCTCGATGATAACTTGTCTACTAAAGTTGTAAAAAAGTAGGATTTTGAGCTGGGTGTATTAAAAACTGCAAAAGGAGGGCAGGCTGCTGATCAAAAGGATGGTTGGGGGTCTGGTTTAAAAACAGGAAGGTGGCAGTCTTCTTCCATGCAGAGCCGCTACTGAAAGTGTGCTTTGTGGTTCAGTTATGATGCTGGTGATTAGTCCTTTTGTGGGCAAAAGTAAAGGATCTCAGCTTGATTACACATCGAATTGCTATTTCCTTTTAAACTATCACCTTTCCCAGTGCTGCAATTACTCTGCCCCATAACCCTTGCCAGGCTCCTGGCTCTTTGCATGCAGGTCCCTTCGGAGACATGTGGGCAGCACATACCTGGAAGCAAGCTGGGGATCTGTGTGGCTGTCGCTATGCTAGGAGCCTTCTTACCCTCCTGAGGTATTCCCCAAAACAAACTGAAAAGCTGCAGTCGGAGCCAAGCCTAAACATCATCTCTGGGTGTGGAAACATACAGCTCTGTAGCAGGGGGAAGAGCCTGCCCCACCTTCACCTTAGAGGGAATGCCTTGTTCCCTTTCCATATGCTCCTGCTCTCTGATTGCTAACTGCAAGAAAAAAATTTTGGGGAAGACTGTGACCAGCTTCCCCAGGAAAGTCCTGGCTCTTCTCCCCCATTTGCAGAACCCTGACATGGAAAATGGATTTGGTGTTGTCAGATGTAGTCTCCAAGGGAATGTTTCTGCAAAGCTGGAATTAAATCTGTCCCACCGCTTTCATCCTGTGACTTACATTCAAGCCATAAGTAAATTTTAGGTTTTTAAGACATTCTACAGCTTTTTCCGCCATTCCTGTGCCTATCAACAGCATGAAGCTGGAATTCATTCTTTTGCTCTTGGAAAAAGACTTTCATTAGCCACTCTTCAAACTTTTACACTCTTTGAAATGACAGGTACTCCCTGTATTTGAAGAGTGCTCATGGGAAGACAGGATCCTTTCCATACCCTCTGTGTTAGTGGGAATTTTGCTATGGAGTTCAAAGGTGGCAGAGTGCTGCACTGTCTGTGCCTATTTGACTTTCTTCCCATCTATTTGCTTTAGTTCAATTAATAAAAAACCTAAAAGAATCAGATTTAATCATATCTTTTATACTTTGCACACCCAAGTTCAAGCAGGATTATTTGATAGACTTATCATGGTAGCACTTTTCCTATTGAACTGTGTTCTGCTCTGAAGCAACAGCATTTCTGAGCAGATTTACAAAATTTTTTTCTTGCAGTTAGCAATCAGATTAGTTATTTCCTGTTTTACAAGCTCCTGAGGTACCAAAACACAGACATAATATGCAATTACACTGCTCCAATTCCAGGTCAGTGTGAAGGTGTAATCATGATGAAATACATGTTTCTTCTTACCTGACAAAATGTACAGGGTTGGCTATTTGGTGGCTAACATTAAGATTTATGGACTCTGTCATAATTTATTTCCTTTAAGTGCCTGAGCACTGTAAATGATGTGATAGATAAACACATTCTCATCATGTAGTGGCCTTATCAACTTCTGCTCCATTCCCTCCCAGCATTTAACTGCCCCTGTCCTTCAGTCAGCCTATCTCTCCCTTAATTACATTCTGTAACATATGATTTTTTCTAGCTGCTTTGGAGGCTGGGAAATAAAGTCACTGCAAAGTCACCTCATCTGTGAGCAGACAGCGCAGGGTGAGACAGGAAACACAGGTCACTGCCTGTTGCTGTGTGTGCAGACAAGGTCTGATTTTTCTTTTGTCCAGAGGGAGCTGACACATTTTTGCTAACTTTGGGGTATTTTTTCCTTGCCCTGCTAACTCTAGTGAGAAGCTGCTGCAAACTGGGATTTCGCTAGCTCAGGAGGTGCGTGAATCTTTCCCTCATTTTCTGGGGATGAAGTAAAGGCAGCCCAGGATTAGTATGGTGACTCACAATTACCCTATTTGTTTGAATGTGCAAGAGTGTGTAAATATCTTGCTGTTTGACTGGTTTTTTTGGGTATTGTAATGGTGCTAAGTTACCTGGTGTGTTCATCAAATACTGTACCGTGATGCTATGCCAAAAAGAAATAACTTCTAAGACCCATTTTAAAATAGATACTAAATATTGCCCTTCCTCCTTCCGGTTAAATTGTTTGACAGCATCACTGGGAACTCATAAAAAACTGCTTTGTCCCTTCAATTCCTAAACTCATCTTAACCTTCCATGGAGCTCTGAGCCATTCAGACATGCCATTCTCATAAATCTGGACATATTTTTTAATTAAAATCACTATGACATGCTGTAAATTCGCCTTCCTTCAGGTCATATAATACTCCAAGCCACAACACTGAACGTATTGAGCAATATCCTAGAAAATGCTTTCCATATCCCTTTCATACATTGTATATGTTTAAAAGGAAAAGTTATGGTTGGGCAGCAAAAAGATGTGACAGAAACCATTGCTGTGTGTAATGAGGTCACTAAAATGGCACCCACATGAAAGAAAAATCCTTTGACCTTGCCCATCAAAGAAACCATAATTTAAATGTTTGGGGAGATGAACTGAAGTACTTTCTTAATGCCAGTATTTTCTTAAATGCCAGAACACACCTATATATCTTTTGATATAGGCAGTGCAAAGTCTTCTCACCTCTGGTCAAATTAAATCCAGCTAGGCCAGTGTCTCTAAGGGTATTCAGAGACAGTGGACAACAGACCAACACATCCAGGCATGTAATAAGATTCAGTTATCATAGAATCATAGAATGGTTTGGGTTGGAAGGGTTCTTAAAGATCACCTAGTTCCAACCCCCCTGCCATGGGCAGGGACACCTTCCACTAGACCTGGTTGCTCAAAGCCCCATCCAACCTGGCCTGGAACACTTCCAGGGATGGGGCAGCCACAACTTCTCTGGGCAACCTCTTCCAGTGCCTCACCACCCTCACAGTGAAGAACGTCTTCCTTACAGCTAATCTAAACCTACCCTCTTTGAGTTTAAAGCCATTACCCCTTGTCCTATCACTTCATGCTCTTGTAAAAAGTCCCTCTCTGGCTTTCCTGTAGGCCCCCTTTAGGTACAGGAAGGCTACTGTAAGGTTTTTCTGGAGCCTTCTCTTCTGAAGCTGAACAACCCCAACTCTCTCAGCCTGTCCTCATAGGGGAGGTGCTCCAGCCCCCTGATCACCCCTGTGGCCCTCCTCTGGACTAGCTTGAGCTCCTCTGTGTCTCTCTCATGTTGGGGGCCCCAAAACTGGACGCAGTACTCCAGGTGGTGTCTCATGAGAGCAGAGTATAGGGGCAGAATCACCTTCCTCGACTTGCTGGTCATGCTTCTTTTGATGCAGCCCAGGATGCGATCGGCTTTCTGGCTGTTCAGTGCACATTGCTGGCTCACGTGCAGTTTTTCATCAAGTCCTTCTCCTCAAAGCTGGTCTCAATCCACTCACTGCCCAGCCTGTATTTGTGCTTGGGATTGCCCCGACCCATGTGCAGGACCTTCCACTTGGCCTAGTTGCACTCCATGAGGTTCACACGGACCCACCTCTCAAGCCTGTCAAGGTCCCTCCGGATGGCATCCCTTCCCTCCTGCATGTTGACTGCACCACACAGCTTGGTGTCTTTGGCAAACTTGCTGAGGGTGCACTCAATCCCACTGTCCATGTCACCAACAAATGTTAATCAACGCCGGTCCCAATACCGACCCCTGAGCAATGCCACTTGTCACTGCTCTCCACTCGGACATAGAGTGCTGGAGAGCTAAACCCCCATATGGACACAGTGAAAACAACCACTCCTCCGTGAACTTCATCAAAAGAGAAGATTTTGCTTGAGTCACACCAAAAGAATAATTTACAAATGTTTTCACCTTGGTTTATGGTGCTGTTCCTACTAAAATCTTGAAGTTAGGAAGAATGTAAAGGATGAGAGAACATAAGACAGCTCTGTAAAGAGTTAGGGGTCACTTATATGAAAACTGCTATTTAAAAGATGACCTTCCAGCTCTGTTCCTGAATCCTCTGCTACCAATGGGGGTCCCTCCTTTATTTTGAAGAACCCCCTTGAACTGTTAAAATGCTAGAGCATTCCAACAGACATGTGCCACAAGGACAAAAGGAGTCTTTACCATTAATCATTTTCTCTTAAACTTCATTTTCTGAGGAAGGGAAGTAGTGTGTAATTATTTATTTAGCTGATAAATTAAATAGGTGACTTAATATACTTGTTGTGCCTGCATTAATTATTCAGCTGCCTAATACACTACTTCTCTTTATTTTCAAGACAGCTTACTGTGCCAATTCTTTTTGATGTGGTCTTCATGAGTACAGAAAGCCCATACAGCAACTCACAACTTGATCTACTGGTTGTAAATGGAAACTTTTTGGAACAAGTTCCG
Source organism: Leptodon cayanensis (assembly GCA_027564655.1). Taxonomy (NCBI): domain Eukaryota; kingdom Metazoa; phylum Chordata; class Aves; order Accipitriformes; family Accipitridae; genus Leptodon; species Leptodon cayanensis. The sequence continues at coordinate 63,698,984 of JANXJC010000078.1, read as the reverse complement.
TGAACCTTACAATGACCGCATTGATCATATTATTGAGACAGGAGTCTGCTCTTTACATTCACAGAAATAATGGGAAAGTGGCACGTAGGTAAGAAGTTACATACAGAAAAGTAGAGGCAGATGAGCTTTTCACCCTATTCTCTTAGGGAACAAGGCACAGCTATTTCCTTCATACAAATAACACAGCAAATGCATCCCCCAGTCACTTCAGTGCCACCCTATTGCATTTTTCGTTGCAGTGGCAATGATGTAACTGAGAGCTGGGTTTGGTACAATGTGCTTTGTTCAGCCATCTGCCAAATTTAATGAAGTGATAGGGATTCTTTTAAGCTGGATCTGGCCTGCATCATATGATTAAATGGAGGAAGTGCCCCTATTATGTGTTAGATGTGCTTTTGAGTAAAGGTCAGTTTTGCTTGGTTGGCTGAATTCAGGGTAATTTACCCTTCTGACTCCATCAGATCCAATAAAAAATTTCAGAATTATTTTCTGCCCCTTTCATTTTGATGGCTATCTTTCATTTTGATGGCAAGACGCCAAAGTCCCTGCATGTCTTACTAACCTTTGCTTAATGTCCTTTATCTTTCGCTTGTCCTGATCTTTATAATTTTGAATTGGTGTCTTTTGATTTCGTGAGAAAGACCATTTGCTCCAGAAACCAACAGACTGCATGAAGATCTATGCCTCTGCTAGCCACCTGGAACCGGTAGAAACAGGTTTCTTACTGGAATTTCCTCTTGTATTAGGCAAGTCAATACATTTAATCTGGATGCTGTTGCTCCAGAGGCTTGTGGAGGCAAAGGTACAATATTAACAATTTCTTCCACTTTTGGATGACAGCTCAGAACCTCCCCAGGGCAGAAAACCTTTGGTATTTTATCAATACTGGGAGGAGAGTGTGGTGGAAGAAAACCTCAGCCGCTAGGAAGAACATATTGTATTGTGTTATTATGATGATAGGGTCTGAAATCCTCAGCTGAGGTCATAGCCCTCTTTTGGTAGGTATTGTAGAAACACCAAGAGATATAGCCTTCAGGTGTTCACTATCTGACCAGGAGAGGCATGTATACCAAGTGGATGTAGATTCAAATTCAGATTCAGTTTCATGCCAGAAACATGGCATAGACACAGCTGGAAAAGATGGAGATTTTTGTTGGTGTCACATGGAAGCGTCTGGCAGAGTGAGGAGCTTTTCTTGGGTATCCAGACTTCCAGTCTGCTGCATGGACCAGAAGAAAGTCCTTGCTGCTGCGGTGATGCTGGCACCACTGTCCACAGGTGGACAGGCTGGTGGGAAGCCCTGCAACACCACTTGTGCCGAGCAAAGCAGGTCACACTGGAAGCTCGATTTGCAGGCGTATTTTATTACTTGGGGAAAGGACTGGGGGACATTTTGACCAGGGGAGGACAAACTGATGAGCACTGGTCATCAGGTTCATGACAAATTTTGCTTGTGCAATGTGGGAGTGCAACCGCTATGACATGACTTCAGTGGAGTGGAAACACTGTCATGCAATGCTGCTTGTTTTTGGTTATGCAGCTGGTATGATTGGGTCTTTCGTTGCATTGTGGGGGCTCAGTGTCTGAACCATGTGTTGTTCTAGCTGCTGCTGCTGCTTCTGCTGCTGCTGCTAGTAGGCACTTCGCTTCCCTGGCTTCCATCTTGCCCAGAACTGCACAAAGAAGCCTCAGACTTGATGGATTAGATGCAGTGTTTTTTCTGTTATTCAGGATGGTGAAAGCAGTGATCTTAGAGGGTGTTTCCCTTTCTTATGTGACAGTTTTGGCATAAACTTTTCTCAAACTTGACAGGCATAAGGGCTTTGTGGCTGGGTTTATGACTGTACTCCCTGTAAATACAGTTTCCTCTGGAGAAAGGACAGCACTGGGTGGTATTGGTATTTCCCCGGCTAATGACAAAGTGGCAATGTCACCAGTGCCATAAGAGGTAACATTTGAGAAGGAAGCAGTAGCTAATGGCCAAGGCAAGTTAAGTGAAGATAGCTTGGTGCTGTGCTGGTGCTCTGCAAATTGGCATCTCTTCCCTGCATTGGGAGCTCCAACTGGAAGAAGAAGCCAAGCCCACAGAACACGTGGGCAGGGGCAGAGGCTCATGAGCTGCCTCCTGGTGAGCCAGTTCAGGCCTGGAAGCAGTGCAGTCACCGCTGAGGGCTGTTATCAGTAACAAGTCCCATGGGCAGGCAGCACAGTGCTTCACGGATGCTGCTATGGCACTTCCAGGCTTGAGCCGATATGCCATGCAGAGGTTTGCCATCTCTCTCCTCCCAGCCCTGCACGCTCCCAGGAATGTCTGCAGGATGCTCCATGGCACAAAGCAGGTGGGTTTTGGGTGTCCCGAGTCTGGTAGCATGCAGCTGCTGGATGTGCAGCTATGGTGTCAACCCAGCAAGCACAGGTATTACTCTGTGCTATTTACACAAAGGAAATAACCAACATTCTTTTAAAATTAAATACGGGAAGTGAGATTTCTGAATTGAAACAAGATAATTTTACAATGCCTTGCCAGATTTTGCATGTCCTAATAATGACAGACTGAGCACCTCAGATACCTCTTGAGGAAGGGACCAGATACAAATTTACAAATGAATTTACCAGTCAGATGCAGGTAGTTACCATACAGATAATCCTTGTTCCGTTTCCCCTTCCACAGCACCAGAAGTCTGTACATTCAGATACAGGACAATGACCTGTCTTTTCCTGCTCAATGCTATATGTTGGCAAGACAAAGGCAAGACATGAAATACTACAGAAACTGTAAGGGTCATGCCTTTTAGCGGAATGACCCTTTCACCATGTGACTGACACAGAAGGAGCGACACAGGCTCAGACCTTTCTTCCTTAGTGTCAGGGCTGTGCGTCCCCATAAAAGAAGCCGCTGAGAGAAATTGCAGTGTATGGTCAGGACAGGCTGAATCACACCCATAATTTTTTCACTTGGTAGGCGAAGGAAACACAGTTTCAGAAAAACAAGGATCAGTGTGTGCCTCTGTAATACAATTCTTCCACTGGCAAAAGTGTACTTTCACCTCCACCTCTCCCCATCATTTTGTGTAACTGCACTTATATTGGTGCATTCTGGGTGATCTGGGCAAACTGTCCTATGCCAGTGGGCTGGGAAGGATGGTGTATCCCCTGGGGGTTCTGCCTGGGGAGTGGCACAGAGAAGGCAGAGCATCCTGGGGTGCCCTGGCCTGGGGTGTCCCAGGCAGTGGGAAGGAAAGGGGACTGGCAAAACTGGTGATGCAGGCACTGGTAGGGGGCCTTGCCCACACACACACAAAAGGGGTTGTACTGGGCTGGTTACAGGGAGACAACTATATGCCAGCCAAGAGTCCTGGCAAGGATGAAACATAGTGAGCTGTCATGATTAATAATAGAGTTTAATCCTACACTGTGAGGCATAAAATATATTCAGAGCCTGCCACGTTACTGGTGCGCTAGAAACTCATGGCAAGGATGTGCACAGAATTGCCAGATAGCGGCAGATTGGGAGAAGCATAAACATTTCAGCATGCTGCTTCCCGTGATGCAGGGCTTGAAGGCGGTTCTGCTTTTGGACCCGGCTTCTTGCATCTCCGAAGCGCAATGCCCATAAGCACATGGTGACAGACCTATGAGGCTCAGCAGTTGCACTGCTGCGGTCATTCTGGTCCTATCATGGCAGGCAAACCCTGAGAGTTGGAGGGGCTTAGGTTCATACACAGCTGATGCGCATTGTGAGATGTAAAACTCTGTAAAATCCTTTTCCTTATTTTAGCTGTTATCTTTTCTCTTGATCTGTTACAATAACACTGGAGCATCTTAAAGCCTTGCAACCTGCCCAACACCACAGGATGTCTTCCACCAGTTGGTGTAGTCTTAAAACTGGAAAAACTACAGAGAAAGTAAGAAAGAAATGTGCTGTAACAGTGAATTGAAGTCTTTGAGGCCTAGGTTAGTGAATCAGAAACTAGTTTTTGAACCCCCAAAATGCTAATTTTTGTGCCTTCTGCTTTCACAGCTCTCTCCTGAGGATGACCCCATATTGAACACAGATAGGACCCAAAAGAAAGAAAAATAGCTGCAAAATCTTACTGTGAAGTCAGCCACCTAGAGACTAGGGAATTTCTGTGAAATCTCTCTGAAACCAATTTTAACCAAGACATTCCTGAATATCTGTTGGCTAAATATGTTCCAGTTGATATTACACTCCAAAGTATAAGCTTTACCACATAAACCCCAGACTTATTAACACATTTATTGTTCCATTTACCCCTTCCCTTCTTTACTGCTAATTGAATAAATTTCCATTCATGTTTTCCAAACAAGAAGTTTGTGCTTGGATCTACTATAGGTATTATAATCCCAGCGTCCAGAAATGGGTACGTGTTAGTTTAGATTGTCTCTGAATTCAGGTATCCTGACCACAGGTGTATACTGACACTGGCAGTAAGCCAGCTATAAGAATTTTTGCTTTTGATACTGTAATCTTTTTACTTACTTTGCGGTGTGTAGCCCATAAGCATTTGAGTTGCAATGAGTTTCTCTAAAAGCACTTAGACAGTTGTTTAAAATAATCTTTGCTGTTAGCTGGAGAACTTTGGGAGTAGGTTGTAGCATATTTCATTCATATAGTGAAACTTCCTAAAAAGCAAACTTCTCTCAGAAGAATTCTTGTGACAGCTTGCAGCCGCATCCATGCTACATAAAATAAGGTGCAGAAGTGGAGAGTTTAATGTGGAAAAGAAAAGCTCTGGGGAAGTCTCCCCCACAAGTTGATTATATCTAGCTATAAACTCATACTGCTGCTGATTGTTTTTGTTTTCTTGTTTAAATGTGTAATCATTAGTTATTGCATAAAAATAAGGTACTTCATCCACCTTGTAATTCATTATAATGCATAAGAAAAGACAGAATCCTTTGGCATTGATATAGTTCAGCACATAAGCACACAGTACAGGGATTTTCCCTATCCCAAGGACTAGCAGTAAAACTGCCTATTGTCTCTTTTGAAGTCCTATATATTTATGATATTTTGAGTATAACATTATAGAAAAGATCTTTTATAATGTGCATTCTTGTGAAAGGGGTGTATACATACACTGCAGTCTCTTTGGAGGAAACAGTTGCTTTACAAGCACAATCACAGTTTAGATGTGAATATTTCCAACGATTTTTATTTTTAAACCATAGTCAGATGTTTCAAGCTACATTAAAGGGAGAACTTTGTAAACAATTCCAGTTTAGGGCAAGAGGAATACAAACCAAGGTATGACTACAAAGAATTTGGAGGTTTTATTTCATTCCTACATTTTTAATTTAATTTAAAATTTGTTTCTACTAATTTTAGACATATCTGAAACTAAGTTTCAGCCCAGAGCATTTTTTACAAGGAAAAGATGAGGGCTTACACTGGAAATGCTGAACAAGCACATCTAAGCGCCACTCAGAGAAAGGACCATGTAAGGGGAAGGTGGGGGACGCAGGAAAACACAACTCCCTGCCTTGCTTTTGGGATTTTCTCAGTCTCAGGTTTTTGTATCAGGGATAATCCCTTAGAGTGCTGCAAAAATTGGTTACTGATGGTGAAATTTCCATGACTGCTTAGAGGGGTTGCATGCTTCGGTCCCACTGACCGTAATACAAATTAGACATTTAAATCCTTGAAGTGCTTTTGAGAAACCGATACTGAAATGTCCTCAAAGGTTACAAGTTCAACTCAAGGCTGCTTTGCAAGTACTGGGAAAGCACAGTCCGGGCGTCCGTCACTGGCAATTTCATGAGTAATATCCTGAACATTCTCACTCGTTTCAGCAGTCCCCCCTGTGTTGTAACAAAGACCTTGCAGCTTCCTGATGAAGGCCTATGTGCACTCTGTGCATCTTCTGCTTGGGTCTGATGCCACATTTCCCACCCTGAACTTTTCGCCGGAAAGAACCAAGTGTGAAATTCAGAGAGGCTTATCAAACTCTGTGGGTGGCACTAAAGACTGCAACCTAAATCCCTGCCACACAGACAGGTTGAGAAAGCGAGCAGCTGACTGTAACCTTATGAACTTTCTAAGAAAGTCAAGTATAGCCTCACAGCCTAATGTTTCTGTTTGTCCCCTTGGTAGCTGTTTATATTCTTCTCTAAGGAAAAAGCAAGATGTTTGAATCTTGAGGACTTTTTATATGTTCTTCTGAGTTGCCCCAGTGCACAAATAAACTGTGTAGGTGCTTTGTGATCAGAATAATCTCACATGATCAGTCATACATTGTTCTCTTGTCAACAGCAGCCATCTAGGACCAGCCTTGTGTCCTGGACTGAATCCAGAATAAACAAGCACCCTGATGGAAATGCTCCATAAACACCCAGAATCTGGAGACATTCTTAACTTGCAGGATGCCAAGGTTTTTTTCTGGGAAGAAAAAAACTATTATATTCAACATAAGGCCATTTTATTGGATGAAAGATTTAGATATGGAAAATTTCAAGCAAATTAATTTGTCAAGAAAGTTTGAGAGTTGTGTGCAGGTGTCTAAAAACCATTTTTTAAACCCCATTCTTTTCTGTATACTGGGTAGGACACACATAAGGGCAAATCTCTGGTAGCATGAATGAGAAAGTATACAGAAGTTAATGAGGCAACTACTCGTTTGCATCCTTAGATGTTATGCTCCCCTCATATTGCTCACAGGCCTATGGAAATTTAGGATTGTAGCATTACATGCTCTGCTTCCCAGTTCTTGGAAGGCATACAGCTACTTGTCCCATACAGTCAGGTCACGACATTCTTCTTCACTTCAGGCACATTTGTAGTGGATAAAGATAAAACTGTTTATCTGGCAGTTGTCCTTCAACAAACTGTTTTTCCATATAAAATTATCTATAAACAACTTTCAGTTTCAATTAAAAAAAAAAATAGATCCCAGACCAGAGTCAAACCTCACCTATTCTGGGATCTGTAACATTAATATGATCGTGGGAGCCCTACCTTGCAGGTAAGGGCCTGTCAGGATTTTAAACTAGCTTGCTGGGTCTTTTTTCGCTGATCTGCAAGCTCCTGGTGGAGATGTTGAAGATGTGTCCCAGCAAATACAATATGCTGCTGCTGCTTTTTGTTTCCCAGCCAGTGCATCCAGGGCTGGCTCTCTGGACCTGGACCTCTGCAGGGCACTTGTGTTAAATTGAACAGCAATACCCAGAGTGGCATAGAGCACCACTGAGATGCATAATATAATCTGCACCTAAAGCTGTAGATTAACGATCCCCTGGAAAATAACAAAATACATTATTAAAAGGTGTCTAAACACAGGGGCAAGCTGAAGCTGTAAAAACACCTGTGTCCTCTAGTGCTCACCTGCTGAAGGGTGGTACTGTCATCACAGGAATGAATATTTGGCCCTTAACTTTTCTGCTGTGATTGTGCACATGGCATTTCTTATAATCCTTCTGCTTCTACCAACACTTCGCCCTAGACAGTGACAGCATTTAACAGCACAGGTTCATATCTGACAAAGGGATCTCTAAATACTCTCCAGTACTATCCCATTTACGGAAATTGCTGCTTCTCCATAAAATCAGTAGTGAAAATACTTCCTCTGAGAAAAACATTTCCATCCTCAAACTGCCCAAGGGAGGAATTAAAGAGAAAAGTATATACATCACAACAGGATATACTCCAGTGTGTTACTGCTATTTCAGTATGCAGGCCTTTATCTTCATTCCTGCCTTTCCACTCATCGCTGTTCATTATCTTTCCCTTTGCAATGAAGCTCTGAGGCATTTCCACACTCTCTGCAGTTGAGAAAGAAGAAATGCTGGCAAAGAATTAGATTAGTGTGTGGAAGGGGGAATTCTCCTACTTGGGGTTATGCCCTTAGCAAGCTGTGTCGCAACATCTATATGTTATTATACTGCAGAGTCTATCACTCTACCCCCCAAGAAAACCTCCCACCTGCCCTGCAAATTTGCTGGTTTTATATATTTGATTTGATTAAAACTATCAAAAGTACTGGTTGAAACATTTGCTTGTGACACCCACAAAGGGGCCAGGAGAGTGTCAGGAGAGTAGCAGAAACATCTGAAGGGTAAGAAGAAAAAGAAACAAGAGCATCGATGCACTCTTTTCTTGTTTCCTTCTTTCTGAACTCCGTAGAAGAAAAAAAGGAGCAACCAGGTCCATTACGATTGTGTCATGTCCTGCCCTGAGAAACTAGTGTGGGTTGGGGCAGTTGCTGTGTCACACGAGTCACAGGAATTTGTATGCAGTGTGGGAGAGTACAAGTGTGAGCCTTCTTGTCTGCTCCCCCTTCCTCCGGCCATGTAAATCTCTACCAGGATCAGGCACAGCTAGAAAGTCATCGTTGCTTCTCAGAGGAAGGGTGGAAAGACGGGAGTGTACAATTGCCTTATTTTAGATGACTGTGGTACTGCCAACATTTGCTCTCTGCAGAAAATTAAAAATGTTTTTTTTCGGTCTTGCATTTGGGGGTGGGGAGGGGAACTGCTTTAGAAAGTCTCAGGCTGAGTTTCCCTTGCTGTTTGTAACAAGGGCTGGCAAGCGTGGCATGCACCATGGTCTGGCAGGGATCCGCATGGTACCAGGTGTCAGCCTGGAGGCTGATAGCGCATCAGTACAGCAACCCATGAGACCAGAACAGGCAACATAAGTCATCTCATGATCCCATACAGACGTTCAGCAGCAGGGAGATATTTGGCATGAGTCTTATTCATATAAAATGCAATAGCTATCCACAGTGTAATATGGTAGCACTGATTGTCCAAACGTTTTTAGGCTAGACTGTCTCTGTTGTAAATACAAAGGCAGGGCTGGAGATCTCTGCTTTATATGCAGGTTTGGCAAGGCCTGAAATGCTGTGTGCGTCTGAGAGGTGTTTGTAAATTGGAGATAAATTAGAGAAAATAAAATTCAGAAGTGAGGAAGTTAGAAGGAATGATACATAAGAGGTCAAGAGAAGAAGCCAGTAGGCACGTCCATTGTCTGGGGTAAACAGGGTAGGAGGGACGAATTCAGTGGATTTCAAAGGGATCTTGAAAGCAAGAAAGAATAGCATGTTAGGAGAATGTTTCAGTCAGGTAGTGAAAAGCTAGACACAACAAGGCAAAAGAGTAGTCTGTATAGTTTGCTGGATTATCAAGGACAAAAACTAAAACATCAGACCAGAATGCAAGTCCCGAATTTTCTCCCACATCTCTAGAATTCCCTGGGGAAACCATTTTTGCTTGACTCATTTAGAATGAAATCAGCACAAAGGTTACTGGGCAGATATTTGTGGGAATAGTGCCCTTGAGAAAGCAGGAATATCAGGGCTGACCAGCTTCAGCTCCTGAGCTCATGCTGCTGGTGAGCAATACAAGCAGGACTCCCCTGCCACTTCACATGATTGGCAGCAGGGCTATGCTGGCCCAGTGCCTCTGGGTTAATCCTAGGAGTAAGGGCAGCAAAGCTGGCAGGGCTGCTGAGACCAACCTGGCTGGGCTCACCCAAAGCCACTGGCATCTGGTGTCTGTGAAGAACTCCCAGGAGTCCGTCACCCTGCACCCCAAGCTCTCTGAGCAATGCCCTGTAAGTCTTTAGGTTCTAACTACTCAAAGGTTTTGGGCATGTGGCTTGTAGGATGAAAAGGGGTGCGCACCCTGCACAAGATGGTCTTTTAGATGTCTCACAGCTCTGTTTCCTCTAGATCTGAAAACAGTGATGAATCCAGTAATGTCAAGTGTGAGTGAGATGGTGAAATGAAAATAGTATCTTTGCAACGAGCCTTGTCTCTTTTGTGTAAGATTGTTCATGCCAAAGGGTTATTAGTTGCCAGATGTACCCAAGACTCTGCTGTATATTTATTTATAGTGACTTAATGTCAAGACAGCAGCAAACTGAGTCGAAGTCAAAATTAAAATATTATCTGAAAAAGAAGAAAAATGATAAAGGAACATCATTAATGCAGTGATGTTGATAACTGACAAGCATGCACACAGAAACAGATTTAGAGGTGGCACTTTTACTTCCATCAGATGGTTTTTCTGCTTTGCTTGGGGACTTCAGCCCAGCAAAATTCCCAAGTATTTTCCGGAACTTGAACATAATCTCCATAATAGGTATTAATATTATGTAGTTGTGGTTCTGTTCATTAAAGTCCTGATTCCAAAAACTGATATCTCAGGAAAAATTAGTATGGAAATAGTGGTTCAATTTATGGATCCTTCTGAAGACAGAGACCCAAAGTCCATAGTCTTACTTCTCAGGAGCTGTAATGTCCTGGTGGACTGCAGGTGCTCACTTATCCTCCATCTCTTCCAGTTGTCCAAGCTTCCCACACAGACCACCCTAATTCCCCCAACCTCTGTCTGCTGGGTCTTTCCCCTACCCATCCTTGAGATGTCTTGTCTTCCTACTATGACTCACACAGCTCATACACATGCAGGAGATAAAAGAGGGTTCCTGGAGACAAAGACAGCAAAGATCAAGACTTTGAGCTATGCTTTCTTTTTGCCAGTCTTCCTGGTTGGCTTGATTTTGCCTTGACTGACAAATACAACTGTAGAACATCATCTCTAACATCACCCAGTCTCACAGCTCTTTCCACCTTTCAGCATAACCCTGACTGTAGAAGCCATCCACCAGAACGATACTACTTTAAATCTCTGTGTACATATACAGCTATTCAGGGTGTGACGACAGAGTATCAGCTGCCAAAGTCTGAGGGTTTATCCGTTTTTTATATCACCTGAGGGACTAGCATGGAGCATCTTGCCTTCCTGGTGAGACTCAGAATGTTGTCTGCCCAGTTCAGAGACCCCGCAGACCAGAGTGTGTAGTCCTGAAAGAGGAGCTTTATGAGCACCACAGCAGACCAAGCGCTGGGTTGTTGAGAGCTGGACCATACTGAGTGTCACCAAATGCACACACAGTCACATCCTGCCCTGTCTCCAATGAGGGCATCCGAGGAAGGTATAGAAATTCCTCAGGGGGCAGATGGAGAAAAATCTGTCCCCTGGGAGTCCTCTAATCCTAACAGAGGCTGGTCAGGTCTGAGATGTGAGCTGCTGCAGCCCTTCTGAAAATAATTTTCTATTGAAATGTCTCACATTCTTGCTAGTGTTTAAAGATCCACCTCTTATTTGAATCTTGCTAAGTGTAAAACATTGATATTGGAAAACTGTTCCTCTCCTATAGGCAAGCATCCAATACGTGTGGCTGCAGCAAGAGGTCTTGAAAACAGGATCCCCTGGGATCTGGCAACCCATTGAGCTCTCAGCTGCCTTGTTGGCAGATTTTTACTTCACTGTACACAATTAACATTAACCTAATTCACCACTGTTTTGCAGAAGTTAATTAACTTTAGCAAAATGTGTTGTGAGACCTAGAGATTTTTATGTTTAGTTCAATATGGATTTGTTCATATATTGATCTGGTAACTGTCAGGGTTTCATCTATTTTAGGATTTAACCAAACCTATATTCACTAGCAAAAAAATATGGTTGTCTTATTTTCTTTATTTCTGTCTTTTTGCAGGGAAGGATGACAAAATAAAGGAGCCGAACAACTCCACCCTTGAGATGTTTTCCTAGCTGTTGCCTCTGCAGAGACATGGAGAGCAGAGAGAAGGAAGAGAAGTAAGGTAAGGGAGGGGAAGGCTGTGCAGAGAAAATACATTTAGCTCTAATTTGTATGACTTACAAAACTGCTGTAAAAGGAAAACTGTGCAAATTTCAAATGCAAGTCCAAATTAATTTCTGGTGCTTCTCCATCAGCCTCTATGGAGTGCCACCAGAAAGAGCTTTAGTCTAGTGTTATATACCAGGAGCATGGGGAGCTTGTTCTTCCGCAGAAAAATACCTGAAAAGATCCAACTTTGCCCTTTTAAGCCTTATTACTTGGGAGCCATAAATCTGGTTGTTATAATGGATAAAGAGCAAAAAGCTGCATGGGCGCACGCCCTGCACCGCGTGTGTGTATACACCCACGGCTGTCGCCCCGCACCCCGAGCACCCGGGCGGGCCTCCCTGGGGGCACGGAGGCCGGCATGCCGGCTGAGACCAGGTGGCGGTGCCGGGGACCATCCCTCCCCACACGTGTGGGTGAGGTGGCGTGTCGCCAGGAGCAGCCTTGACCTGTGCTGCTGGGTTGGCGAGTTGGGCGAGCACGACCGTGCCCTGAGCATGGCTGGGGAGGACCGTGCTCCTGGCACACGGGAGGAGCTGTGGTCTCTGGGGCAGGAGCCGGCGCTTCCCACCGGCCTTTGCCTCCTGCGGTCCGCTGGCAGCCACATCCTCTGGCTTTATTGGTGTGCTCTGGCTCCCCAGCTAGCTTGTCGAGAGGGCACTGCAGATCTTGGCAAGGACGTTCCCTCAATCTGCACCTCTCTGAGTGTGAGGGTGATGCGTTGTGAGCCGAAGACTGAGGAACGTTATTCAACGATGACCTTTGCTGCAAACAGATACTTGGTTTGTCGTTGTGTATGTGCTCTGTTAAAAGCCTTGAATTTAAAGCTGTGTATTAAGAAGCAGCAACAAACCACAGAACTTGACAAGTGGCAGACATGCTGGAAAAAATGGCACCATGTTTTGTCAAAAAGTTGCAAAATTCAAAGAGGTTTGACGAGTACTACTGACAGAAAAAAAATCCGTATTCCTAATGCAATCTTGAAGACAGCTACATGGAGTTAGTTAGAGAACTAGATTTCAGCTTTACAGTGTTTGGAGTGAATCAAAAAACCCCCGGACACAGAAGACACAGCTGTTTAGGACTTTCTTGACTTTAAAAGCAAAGGCACCCCCTCCATGTTGGATTTCACAGGACTTTCCCGAAAGGTTGCTAGGAAAATATTTGCAATGAGTTACTGTAAAGTCAAAATTGTTGTGTTGCTCACATGCCTGCCTCAGGCCCTGCAGTTTGCTTCACTTGTTCATGCTTTTGAATAAAGACTGCTGCTTGCAAAAAGTGCTATTATTAACCACATTTATCCCTGGTGCAATGATTTCTACAATAAGATCTGACCCCTTGGCATATGACCCAAACAAATGTACATAAGCTTTATCTATAAACTTTCAGAGTCTTTTTTTATGAAGTTTTCATTAAACTAGATAACAACAAAAGAAATGAATGCCAGTGGAATAAGCAAGCTCTTCATCTACTGCCAAAAGAATTATTGCCAGGTCTTTTTATTGAAAAAAGAATGAGATTCTTTGTGGAAATCCAAACAAGGTTGCTTCTTAGATGTAGGCTGGCAAGTCGCAAATTAAATATTTCAAGCCGAATCCCATTTGTGTAACAACAAAGCTCAGAAGGATTCTGCCTCTTCTGTTGCCTCCCATTTCAGCTTTGTTATAATTCTGTCTTAGATACTCTGATTTAGATTCAATATGACTATGCCTTTTCCAAATCATCTAGAACAAACAGAACAGCACAAGTTCTTTTTTTGCACTGCCAGAACATTCACGTACCCTTTCTATTATAAAATGCCATCTTCATGTCTCAGGGCCATAGTCTGATATTCATGAAGTGTTTTTATAAACATTTCCTAAAAATTATCTGAGTTCAGTTTCTTAGCTAGTGTGAGGAATATCCAGTTAGCTACAGACAAGGTCCAGTACAGATTCAGCTGCCAGAATTCAATAAAGCAACATTGCCTGTTGTATCTACATAGTGTATCTGTAATAATTCCACATATGTATATTTATATTACAAGCAGGATAATCAAAATACTTAATCCATAATAGCATGCTGAAGCTTGCGCATGAAGCCTATTGTTTCACCATCAGTAACTGTGAACTGCAGATATGGACCTGGATGTAGGCATTAAGATTGGGATATGAAATATTTTAAAATAGAGAGGGTCTCTGAAAAACTAGGAAAGAGGGATTCACCTCACAGGTAATGAAAATGCTGTGGGAATAGTAATGTCCTGATCCTGCCTCAAAACCAAAACTCTTGCTGGCTTGTGAATGGGATGGGATCTGCACTGACCTGGTTTTCACCCTCTTCCTCCTCCTGGTTTATCATAGGAGTCTGAAGACCCTTAGCACTAGAGGCCAAAGGTTTCCAGTGTAGGTGGAGGAAATGCAAAGCAATGCAAAACCAGATGAAAAATCCAACCAGATGAATGTTACAAGAACATTAGTGGACATTATTAAAGACTAGTAGCTGTTTTCCTGGGCAACGCACGTTTGCAGCCCAAAAAACAGGGTTATCTGCAAACCACCAATTTTACTCTGGCAAATGTTGTCTCTTCCTACGTTAATGAGTGCTCTTAAGATGCAGGGAGGATTGGAGCATTATTTTAGCTTTACAGATGTATAAAAAGAGAACACAATCAATTAAAGCTACCACTGTAAATACTTCAGAGCCAGGATGATTTCCCTCAACTGTTTGTCAATGAATGGCATTATTCAATATGTGTAATCCTTCAGAGATTAAGAATCATTACCTAATAAGCTATGCCTTAGTGCATCTGTAACATCTGCAGTTTCCTGGTCACAGAAATGCATTTGTCACAACGAACACAGAGAGGAAACAGGCAACCATTTCCCAGCTGAAAACCTTATGAAAGCAGGGACCTTACAGAGGAGGCCTGGGGGAGGGAGCCGGCTCTGCACGCTGCTTGTTCCTTTGCGCAGAAAAAGTAGAGCTGATGATTAAAAAAAAATCTGCAGAGAGCTGGGGCTTTAAAAGACACCCCCCCCCAAACCCCAAACCCAACAAACCCAAATACTTGTGGTTTTTCAAAGGAGCAGACTCAAAAGAAACAAACTCAAAAGCAGAGAAGGCTGCTAGGCTCTTTGCTGCCCTCAGCATCCTTGTAAGTAACTCTCTCCACAATTATCCGTGGAGTCTATTTCACCACAACGGATTTAATTGTGCATTGATGCTGGGAGGGAGGGAGGGAGTGAGATGACAGGCAGCCTCGAGGAAGAGATTTATACCCTCCCGTCAGGCAATTTGATAAGGGATGTTGATTCTCCGTAGTCTCACAATGGCTTTTTTATTTGTTTGCTTAATACTGGGCTGTTTCAGAAACGCACACAGCTGAGCTGACAGGAGATGCAAACAGAGAGCGCTCGTTTGGGAATTACGGGGGTGGCGGTGCACAGGAAAATAGCCTCTGTCTTCTTCACAGGAAAGTCAGCTGATAAACTGATCTTCAGACAACGTATCTTCCTTCCTGTAAAATGCAATAACAGGCAGATCTTGTGACCTCGATGGCCTTCTGCTGAGTTTATTCCTAACCGGGGAGGGAAAGGGGGAAGCTTTCTTTGGCAGACGTAGCACACAGCTCCTATGTGAATCATGCGGTTGTGCTTAAAGCGAGAGCCAACAATACCAGCATAGTGGGCCACATATCTTTCAAAGCAAGAGAGTTCACAAAGAAGTCCCCTGCTCACGGAGATAAGCCGCAGCAGCCCTTTCATTAAACATCCGCTGTGTACTTCCCGTCGGAGCCGTGGGCTTGGCCCAGGGGATGGCCGACTCACAGGAGCCAACAGCCACTCTCATGGCTTCTCGTTTTGCTATTTAGGCCAGATTTTCCCCACAGCACTCGGCAGAGGGCAAAGAGAAACACACCATTTATGTCACCCTATTAAATACACACAGCTTTTGCAGCCCTGCATCATGCTGCAGCCTTTCTCATCCCTGTCTTGGCTCTGCACACCAGAGTAAACATCATAAAGAACATAAAAAGGAGTTTTCCTGAATTTTCCCTGAACTTCCCTGGCAACAGAAAGCTTTAACGGGGCGAGGTTTTTTCCCCTCGAGAAAACATTCCTCCCGCCCTCTTTCCTCCTCAAATAAAGTTGGCAAAAACTCAAAGTCTGGTGCTTGAGGGCCATGCTCAGGGGTCCCTCCAGGAAGCTCCGTTCAACAGAGTTAATGCAGCAGCTCACTTTCCTGCTTTGAAACACACTGTGCCCATGCTCAGTTTTCCTCCCCTTGAATTAACTTTGCTTTGTAGTACCCAGATGGTTATGGCTCACTCCTACCATACAGGTTGATGGCAGTAAGCAGTCATCAGGCCAGGCTTTCTCCTGCCTTACACCACAGATGGCCCTTTATGTATGTACTGCGTGAGTGTAAAACCCAACCGTCTTGGATTTATTGGTATTGTACACCCCATTGCTTCTAAAAACCACACACCCTCCTCTAAAATATCCCAGAGTGCTTCCACTTAACCCTCTCAGAATTTATGGCAGTTAAAGTTTGTGCTGGTACAGAAGCGAGAGCCTAGGGTAGGACCTAATTTTATGAGGGGCTATATGTGAATCCTGACTCAGGACCTTGCGAGCCAAAAGAACTAGGGGAGACAAACAAGTCAGGATGGGGTACAGGCAGCGTGCATGCACGCAAAATAGCATTCATACATGTCTTAGGTCTGTATAGAATTGTCCTGATTGTTATGATGGGGAAAATGAGGTTTAAATTAAAGTGGTTGAGTTCATTTCTGAGGGAAGCTCTGTGACTGAGGTGCCATTATTGCGGTGGGGTGATTGAAAACAGCATCAGAATTCAGACGAGCGGGTCTGTGAGGTCTGTAACAGGACCACAGGTCAGGTATTCCTAAACAATGATATTTAAACTCCACTAAGACTGTCCGTGGCTTGGCATGGAGCTGAGAGCTACTGCCACTAGTAATGGTGCTGGCTGCCACCACCAGTGGAGGCATTTGGCAGCAGAGGTTAGTGGACCTTGGGCTGAATTGTGTTCCTTTTAAGCAGATTTGTATTAAACAGGAAGGCCAACATTTTTGATCATAACTAGTGACACCTCTTTCTTGGATGTCCTGTTTGAAGACTATCTGCTCGAGAGGGAAGTGGGCATGCAAGCTTCTCGCCAGCAAGCTGATTCCCATCCCCTTCCTATCCTGGCAACCTGGGCTGAGACATGGCACCCCATTACTCACCATTCAGTGCCCACATAGCATCACCCAAGTCTGACACACCAAGGGGCAAAATTCAAAGCATAATTCTCTGATCTGCCTGCTTTTCCACCTGAGGTACCAGGTGCAATCTGCATTTTGTGGCCAGCCGCCCATCAGTGGCTCACCTGCAAGTGCTGTTCACAGCTTGGAAACTATCCTAGATCTAGGATATAATTTTAAATGGAGAGATAAATATGTTGCAAGTTCAACAAACACTTTTGGCTATTGGGCAGCATGCACTGCAGCAGTGGAAGTTCATGTTCAAAATTCTGTCTCCTAAACCAGGCTCAAGTAAGAGGAAAAAAAAAAAAATCCAGTGCTGGATGTCTGCCCATTAAGGAAGTTTTGCCACTTTTCTCTCTTTCTTTTTGTCCGTCTGGAAGGATGAAAGATTCACATGTAGCCTCTCCAGGGCATTTCTCAGGATGAGGAAGGCATTCTCTCCCTCTTCTGTGGTGCAGTTTAACTCATGCAAACATAACATCAGTATGTCTGACCCCAGTAGGTCTCTGTTCAGCTCAAGCGTTATTTTGGCAGAACTCAATGTGGATCTTTAACATGGAGTATGAAAGACACCTGACCTATCTGGTGTGGGCCAAATGCATGGCAGGGAACATGCTCACAACTAATCTGTAAAGATGACTGCAGGGCCATGCATGATCCTCTGCCCTGACCTCTCAGGTTTGCTAGAACATAACCTAAATGAATGCATTACTGCTGCAGAAAAATGTGCTGCAAAAAATCACCCAGACGTTGCTCTAAAATTCAGTTCAACTGGCACAAATTCACTTGGCTCTC
This sequence comes from Leptodon cayanensis, assembly GCA_027564655.1. Lineage (NCBI taxonomy): Eukaryota > Metazoa > Chordata > Aves > Accipitriformes > Accipitridae > Leptodon > Leptodon cayanensis. Next base: position 63,681,267 of record JANXJC010000078.1, on the reverse strand, counting down.
AAATCATCACATTTCTTTCATCTTTGAACATACAGTGAATTTATTCTAAGATTACAGATCTTTACAGGGTGAGGCAGAGGGTAGGCAAGTGATGACTCATAAAGGTTTTGCTGAATGTGTGTCTAGTTTGAGACAATACTACTATAGGTAGGGTAAAGGTGCCTAAGAAGAGCAAGAAAGGACTTTTTATTAGTACAAAAAAAAAAGAAAAAAAGAGGGAGAAGAGAGTAAGTCTTTTCCCCACCTTCTTATTACAGCATAGTTGGGAAGGTTGAAGTTTGAATCTTTAACCCCCATAAAATTTCCATGTGAAAGAAATGAATTCATTTAAGACAGTTCCATCTTCCTGCTTGTTTCCTCAGCTGTAATAAAATTACTAACATGATCCAAGGACCTGCCTTAGGTTCCCGCAGATCGGATGTTTCATACTTCCAAGCCAAAAGAGAACAAACCAGAAAGTTTATGTCAGTCATTTATCAGGGTTCCCATTTCAATTCCTGTTTCTGTGTTCTGACCACAGAGTGATGAGCTTGCACATGTTTTCGGGGAAAAGCATAAATATATTAGTGGGTAATATTTGTAAGACTTGTCATTTATTAGGACAGTGTGTCCCTGCATGGGTGGAAGACAACTCCAGCCTCACTCAGTGCCTCCCCCTTTATTCCCCTGGGTCAGGTCCATGGGAACGTTTTATGAAATAATACATGAAATAGCATTAAAGGGAATGTTCCTTCACAGTACACAGATTTTGTGATCCGTTTCTTAGCTGGACAAGGCTAGCTTTTAGGACAAAATCTCAGTTTATGCAATGCTAGATGATAATATAAGGCAGGTTAGCTGCAACCTCTGCACGGGGAATGGGCTGAGCTGGGGTCTGCTGCAGACTGTGTGGCATAGGGGAACACATGTAATTTCAGTGCATCTGGTATCCTCAGCTGTAAGGTATGACCGCACTTCCTCTTCCTGAGTCTTTATTCAGAGCATATTTGCTCTTTGAGAGGCACTGCCTTTTGCTACACATTCTCCGGGACCTAGCTCTAAGTGTCTGCCTCAGCTGCGCTGCCTTGAGATGATACTTCAATACTAACACTTTGGTGTGAACAGCAGCTCTCCCACCTCAGAAAGAGGGGTGTGCAGGTGTAGGTTCTTCCTTTTGACCTCCCCTGAAAGGGAATGAATTGCTGTTGGAGCAATTATATCATGTCCTCCTGCTTCTCTTCCTAACATGTACCCTCTCTCTCAACTGTGGATCATTAGACACTCCAGACATCCTATAGAGCCCCTGTACCGTAACACTCATGAAGTCTCTCATTAAGCTAACAAGCAAATTACCCATGACCATCCTGGCCAAACTCCTGATAAAGGTTCTGAAACACAATGACACCCTCACTCTTTCTTTCTCCCTTGTAAAATCAATCAGACTTACACTTTAAATAAGACAAGTGGCCTAAAGGAGAAATTTTCTCAGACTGTCAGGGACCTGGGAAGGGGAGCTGAGGAGGGTCTTTCTGCTCATCTGCTTATTGTTGAAAGAAAGTGGGTTACATGGGGTATATAAACCTTCAAATGCAGATAAATATTTGTAAATAGTCCGTAAGTGACTGTCTGTCTCTTTACGCTCCTGGCTGTATTCAATATCCTACATTCTGTAAATCAGACCTTTCTGATTTTGCTGAGGTGACAAGTCATTGCTAGAATGTGTTAAACTCAGTTACAGGAGTACATGAGGTGACTGATGTAATTGAGCATGATGCTTTGGCCTGGGAAATTAAAAAAAAAACCACAGAGTTTGCTGAAAACCATGACTAGCAGGGCCACAGATTAAAAAGGAGCTAGTAGCCCTATAAAGACAGTTACATTAGAACCTCTCCAATTTGCATGGCATTAGTTGGCATGCTGCATAAATTGCGCATCATGCCTCCCTCTCCTGCCCAGTCCTGAGATTTCCCCAGTTTCTCAGCATTGTACAGGGCTTCCTCAGTAAGGTTTCATGTACTTCAAGTGCTTTACAGAACTAATGTCATTTTGCAGATAAGCGATCAAAGTCTGTTCTGTGATTCAACGTTTTTTCTAGTGTTTGCTCATTGTCTTATTTTGCAAAAAATTGTAGTTTGCTAGGGGTTTCCCACTCATTGGTGCATTAAATGAGGCTCGGCTATAGAGGTTCATTGATTTTAAGTCAGAACTGCCAACACAAGACATTTGAATATATTGAACCAGGCCCCCATTTTGTGCGAGTGACTTCAACATAACCTTTCCCTCCCTGTGCTTCTTTTTATGTGCCTTTTGGATTCTGAAACTTCAGCCGGCACTCGGGTTGCCGTTTCAAGCTTCTGTTCACAACAATGTGATGCTCTTGCAGAAAAGACAAATGTCACTCTGAGATGTATTAACAGGAATGTTGGGTATAAGACAAGAGAGGTAATTATTCTGCTCTACTTGGCACTGGTACAGCTTCAGCTGAAGTACTGCATCCAGTTTTGGGTTAGAAAGCTTAAGAGAACTGGGATTGTTTAGTCTAGGAAGTAGAGACAGAAGGAAGATAATAATGCTTTGCAAATACATAAAAAAATATTTTAAAGAAGGCAGAAATCAGTTTTTCCCTTCTTCACAAAGGGTAGAACATAAATTAATTGGTTAATTCACCGCTTAAATTTAGATTAAATCTTAGGAGAAATAGTCTGATTACAAGTACAGCATAGCATTGGAACTAGCTTTACAGAAACATGGAGATCTCCTTTACAGGAGGTTTTTAAGAACAGATCAGGCAGACATCTGGCATGCATTATGCAGGCTGTGCACAGTCCTGCTCCCCTGCCCTGTGGGAATAAGCTGCCAGTGTTTCTTCCAGTCTTCCCTTTCTAGAATTTGGTGGTTCTAAGACTGTAGGCAAGAAGCAAATATTTAACAAAAAAAGAAATAAAGTAAGTTGAGACTGCAACATAGCTGTTTACCTGTGGGCCTTGGCTTTGCATGTAAAACCTGTAGTACTGTGAGAATCATGGTAAAATCCCCCAAGTCCACAATACTCTGGGTAGCACGTTGTGACCCTTTACTTGGACCTCATACATAGCACAGGCTACTGAACGTCCCTCCTTGGGTGCCTCATTGAGCTTCATAATTTCTGATTGATTAAACACATATATTAGAAAGATGTCCAGTCTATCTCTAAAAAGCCTTTGTTTCTTTCTCTAGCAAAAAAGATTCCACCACATTGCTTTCTGTGCTGCTCCAAAGGCTAATTGACTTAACTGTCAGAAATCTACATTTTATTCCTATATATCCAGCTTTATCTGGCCTCTACTCAACCTCATTAAGGTTGCTTCTGCCAGCAGATGTTATTTGTATTTAGCGACTTAGAAAAGGTCAGGTTACCACATGGCCTGCTGATCAATAAGCTGAACAAAACTTGTGCAACTCTTCTGTCATAGTAAGACTGTTTTTCCATTACTCTAAAGACTCTTGGTGTTCATACCTGACCACAATGTTCCATAAACTTATGTGCATAAAGCCTTGACCACAAAAATGCAACAGGCAAAATGGGCTGGTGTGTGGCGTATTATCATGTAGGCACTTACACCTGTGTGTGCCATGACCACAAAATGGAATGCAAAAGCAAAATAGCCATTATACCTAATTCTTTGGTGTAATGTTGCCTACCACATAAATGGTCTCTCGCTGTCTTTCTCGCTCTCTCATGTGTACACACATACATATCCATTCATTTTGGTCACAGACACCAGTGTGAATTAGTGTTTCCTCCTAGTATTGTATATTGGAACTAAATTGAACACAAATATGAACGTTTGTTTATACCCATAATTAAGTTGTCCAATTTCCAGATTTGCTGACTATTTGCTCCTGTGAAGGGAGCAAGAACTGTGGGTACTTGGGATTGCTGGAAATCAGACTACTCAATTAAATTTCTCAGCACTGATTTGAGAGGTGAACTTCGAACTAAAGACACCGAAGTTGTATGTATTTCCTTTCAGGAAAATATAACAGTGCTAAGCAGTCTGTTTTGCTCAGAATCTGTATTCCTCTTGTAGATTCAGATATCCAAACTAAAAGCTTTCTTTCATGTCCTTCTCAACAAATCCTAGCCCAGCAGAACCCCTTTAATAAGGATCACAAGGCATTTTAGTGTCTTTGCTGATTAAGACCCTGGACAGAAGGTGAGGTTACTAACTAGGGCTAATGCTGGGAGTAATTTTCCTGCTGACACTTGTCCACTGTCTAGGAAATGAAATGAGACAGCATTTTAGAAAGTCTGGTAAGATGCTGTTAGTCAATTGTGCCTTTCAGTATCTAGGATCAGTCTTTGCCAGATTTGAACTAATTATCTAGAGTAAGAGTTGGGCAAATACTTTGTTTGGAATGGGCTTTGTCAGGGTGATTTTTTTTTAACCTGGTCCCCAGTTTCTCAGCTGAATTGACTAGTTCTTGAGCTGCGGATTATTTGCAAGCTTGTTAAATGAAATGAGACATTTTGTTGGATGTACTATTAATGCAGTAAGTTTCTTCTCTTTGCTGGACTAATATAACTTTTAAAATCAGACCCTGCTGCTACAAACACACATAATTGTGTACTCAGATTTGGCTTTGCTCACAGAGTCTGTAGATCTAGTTTAAGCATTCTTTGCTCTGGGGAACATTTCCTAGAGTTGATATATTCACTGGAGTATTTGGAGGAGGTGAATGTGAATGAGATGGAATTGAAGGAAAGAGAATTCACTTCAGAAATGCAAGGAACGCATCTGTGAGCTATTAAAACCAGCAGGAGCCTTTCTATCTACAGGTATGTGTTATTTCCAAAACTTCTACAAAAGGCACTGAATCCTTCTCCTGAGCCTCCAATCACTTCCACAAAACAAAGTGCTTAACTGTTGACTTCATCCTCAGCACCAGGTCCAAGTATTGGGTATCAGTCATTAAGTGCTAGTTACACAGAAAATTGGGGCATGTCTCAAATTGTCAAGTCTACTTGTGCAAACTCAATATTTATATTAATTGAGGTGAGAAGTGATTCACAGTCAGGCAACTGCTGTTGCCTTTGTTCAGATCTGATTGGCAGCACTGGATTATGTTGTGCAGTAACTGTCAAGGCGAGACAGGACATGTATCAGACCTTCAACTTTAAACTGTTTGATGAGAGCTTTCATGATGTAAACCTGTTTCATGCTGGTATAGATGACTTTTATTTAAACAGTAACATTAAATGAGTGTAAAAGCTTTTATTTTTTTTGGAGGGGGGGGAAGGTTGCCAATACGTTTAACAATACTAATAGAAGTATGCCTGTCCTAGACCCACATTTCCCTTAGTTTTGCTGCTTGAATCCAGAGGCTGAGACTGGCTCCATTTCTCTGTAGTATCTTCAACTGCAACTGCCACGTCCAAAAGACAAGGATCTTCAGGTGAAATCAGTAGCACACTAGGGTCCTGATTAGCCACATGCACCATGTATTGTAGGCAGAAAAAATAAATACCTATATCTAAGGCTAGTCAGGTGTGAGTCACAAAGTAAAAAGACTGGTAATAATTTACAACGTGTTCTTAGAAATTACTATAAAAGGATAGGGATGGCATGAGGAAAAATTGAGCCTGAAGCCTTTTCTCCATTTACGCTCATTTGAATGAGCCTGCAATCAATGGAATTCAGTCCAAAAGACACGGTGTGCCATGTCAGGTGGTAATTACGTATTGGTGCTGTTCATATTATTTATACCTTTAAACACGTATGCCGAGAATCTTCAAGTTGCAGTATACCTAACAATCTCTTAATCCATGATAAAACAGTTCAGAAGATGATCACTAATTCCCAAAGAGTTGCAGAACATCCATTTCTTGCCTGCTTTTTGAGGAATTACTAAAATATTATATCCTTTAGAAGTGGAAGTGAACTCTCAAGTGTATAGGATAGGATGGGCAGAGATGGGACTTCTAATGACATATAAGAAAAAAAGCAAGAAGCCAGTGTTTTTCAGCTGTTAAGCCCTTTACTTCATTAGCTTCTTTTAAAAATCTATTTTTCTTTTCCCTCAGTAGCAAGGCTGACATCATATCTAGGCTGGAACAGAAAGGAGAGAGGTTTGCAAGAAAAGACCACATGCAAGGAAAATAATTTGTGAGAGAAAGAAAAAAGGCAAGTTTAAGAGTGCTGGTAATGACCTAGATATCTCATTCAACCACAGGATAAGTGTCTGTCCACTCAGCAAGCTTAGTTTAAATTTTACTCCAATGTTTCACATTACAGATCACAGCAGGCTGATGCTGGGTGTTATTCTATCTGAGCCGGCTAGTTCAGCCCCTGTCTAAAACCACAGCCTTCATGTTTCTCAAAGTTTCTAGTATTTCTAGTTTCTGCTTTACATAATCTGGTTTTCTGTACCTGATGAGGTTCTAAAGTAAATCATTGAAACTTAAGTCAAAAGGGGAAAGCTCTTAGGCTCATATAATGTGGCATCTAGTAAGAGACAACTTAACTTGTTGGAAAAAAACAAACCCCCAAACCAAGGGAAGCAAAGCATGATTCATGCTTTCTCTCTAACGTGTCACTGGAAATATCACTAGGACCAACCAAAAAACTCCAACAAATTCCTGGTGTCTTTAATTAGAGCTAGAAAAGTTCTAATTAATTTCCTCTTACTCCGCAAGCACCGTTTAAAAACATTTACAAAATTAATGGCCACTGCTAGACAAATCACCCCCAAGCAAACAGATGGATCACAAAATTGCAGCATCCACTGCTAGCACTGTTCACAGGCATGTTAAAGGTGGGGTTGGTCCAGCAGAGAGAAAAAAAAGCCCTATTTGCTTTTGTTTCTACGGGAACCTCCACTCATGTGTGTCATCATGTACTCTTGCACAGGGGCTTTAAGAATTTGTGCCTTGAGGCTAAGGGATGAGTATTGCTGTTTTAAGTTGTAGATATGAAAGGGATGATGTACTTAAGTGTATAATGGTCAGTACATGCAATATTGCTGTGCTTTACTTCCTAGTACTCTTACAACCAGGTGAGTGCTCCCCAGGAGTTTTTTGTGATATTTTTCAGATGCTGTGTTAGTAATGTTTGCTTTCAGATTTTCTTTTTTTTTTTTTTTAGAGAAGGGAGAAAGGCGGATACAAACTTGAAAAGAGAATTGCGAGCTTTCCTGGAAACAAATTGCCTTGAGAGTGTTTGTGCTCTGGTCAAGTCATCTTTGCAGGTTCTCTTGTGTTTTGAACGGAAAGACGGGCCTATACAGCAGGGAATCAGAGGAGCTTGACACACCCAGTAACTTGCAAAACAAGCCAAACACTCAAGCACCACGTGCTCCCAAAGCATACATCAGCTTCCATACTTTTAAGTCAAGGAATCATCTTACTTCTCTCATTTTAAGGTAGTTAACAACTTCTGCATCTGTGAAATCTCAGTCCTTATCAAAGTAACACATCCCATATGTTACTCTGATCTTACTACTACACCTAGCCGTCTTAACTGCTTGGTGTCATTGCCCAGCTTCACAGACTTGCTATAACACAAAACACTAGGGTCCTGTGAGTCAGCTTACTCTTTTTTAAAACTTTTCTTTCATTCTAATAAAATTGCCGTTGTCTTCTAGTTCATATGTGCTGGGAACAAAGGCTGAATAAATGTGGAACAAGGACTGTGGGCACTGACTAGTACAAAGCTAAAAACCAGAGACTGATGGCCATTTACAAGTGGTTAAACGTATTTGTTGCACTCAGAAAGACCACTTTCTATTTATACAAGTCTCTCTAACAAATTGTTTTACCAGCTGGAGAAACCCGCACAGTTCACGTTGTGTTCTGCTGTTGCTGGTGCCATACCGCACAGCAAGCAAAAGCTTTTGAAAGTGTCTGTAAAGGGCTCTACTCCTCCAGCACAATGCGCTACATCTAAATATTGTGGCTGGCTGATATAGATAGGCAGTGGCCCATGGTGTGCAGTTTCCTGGCAGAGAGGTAGATCATGCACCCCTCAGCGCACCGGTGAGTGGAGGTGCGCAGGGGGGGACGGGCTGGGTGTCAGGAGGAAAGTGATGTGCGGCATCGCTCCCCCACTCCTCCCCAGGACCGGATACTTCTGCAAAAGTACCAGGAGAAAGCAGTCCCCTGTGCTGGATGCTGTGACGCCGAGGGAGGTGAGAGCACGCACACAAGTAAATAAACAAATGGCAGTCCTTAACAAATTAAAAGCTCTCACCACCCTTAGCACTGCGAAGTGACTTCCCGCTGCAGCCTCCTTGCTGGGCTTGGCAGAGCCATGTCTGCTTGCACCAGGGCTGAACCTGGCCCAGCACTGCTGCACGAACCTTCTATAAAGTCCCCTTTCCATTTCCACAGAGCTGTAAAAATAGTCATGTGTGACTCAGAGATGTTTTTATGTTCTTTCTGGAGGGTGAAATTCTTCTGACATCCACAGAAACCTTCACCTGCGCTGCTCTCTGGATGAGACAAAATAACACCCTTTGCTCCTGAGAAAATTTTCAAGGACAACGGGAATTGTTGAAGGCAATGTGGTGCTCGTGCAACTTTTTGTCTCTGTTAATGTCAACGCTGTATTCGTTATAATCAGTCAGTGTGAAGGTCTCTGTGATATGTATCAGAGAGACAGCTTACTCCACACCACTCTGTCCCACTGGCTTCCAAATTACTTTCCTAGCAATCACATTTGAAAGGATGATCATTTTTGCCTTGGATTAGTCTAAAAGCCTTTCTGTCATTAACCCATTTTTCCTCCTGTGCCTGAGGCAGAGTGAGATGAAGAGGTAATGGATGTTTCATATTTTTTTGTTTGTTTTGTGATTTTTACAGCAACTTCCTCAGGAGGAGGACGTCTCAAACACAGGCATGGCCAGGCCCTCCATTCCCTTCTGGAAACCCACTCCTACTCTTGGCACTGTTCATTTTAACACAGCCTGATGTGTTGCAGCCCAGATTGCATCGCATCAGATGTGCAAATGATTTTAAATGAAAATGAGAAAATTACGCCAGAGCCATTCCAAGTGTGCGGAGAGGAAGTTATATAACTGATTTTTAAAATAAAGAAGAAAAGGAGATACAGCTGGCAAGAAGGAAAAAATGAAACCCAAGGGCAAAAAGGAAGTGCTTGGAAGACAGGAGAAAATAGTGGTTTAGTCATCATGCATGAAGGGCTTTTAGGCGCAACTCAACAACAAACCAGCACTCAGGAGCATGGAAGGACCAGTTTCATACCATGCACCAGGACTTATGCTAACACAGAGTGCCACTAATCAGCAAGAAGGAAGGCAATGAGGGAAAAACAAGGGCACACCTAGAGAAAATTGGATTAATGGGAAGAAATAAAGGCAGCAAAGAAAAGAAGCCATTGAGAGATGGGGAAAAAGGAATAAAATGAAATGGAAATAAATGTATAAAAAAGGAAAAGAGAGGAAAAGAAATTCAAAGGAGAATTTTTTAGTTTATGGGTTTTGCTTTAGATTTCTTCAATTTATATTACAAAGTTGCCTTCCACAGTGAAGTTTAACACAGGCTTCTTTTAACTTTCAGGCTTGGGGAAGGTAGGGTAAAATATGTAGATGAAATTCTCTGTCTTGTCCATTAACAGACATAGACATCAGTTGGATCAAATCAAAACAGTAAATGACTCAAAGTTTGGGCTGTTGGGTTTGGTTTGCTCCCAGCAAAGGGAACATGGCTGATATAGAAAATATTTCCTCCTGGACTGATTCCATGGAGAGACTAACTGCCGAGCGCATACCAGGAGCAATGGTTAGTGCAAGAGTTGCAATGTACATTCCCAGAGCAGTCTGAACAGTAGTTTCTGGGTAAGTGAAAGGCCTGAGTCATGCTGTGAGTGCTGTTTGAATAATCTGAACAACCAACCTGAAAAAAGATACCCTTTTCTTCTGAAGAAGCGAGCTTTCTCTCTAGTTTTAAGAAGACAGGAACATGAAAAGCAATTAATATGCCATTGTAAGGATAAGTGTAAACGTGCAGATGTTTGAGTGAACTGCTAGGTTTTATCTTGTAATCCTTGCTAATTGGAAGGCACAGCATGTTATTTAGAGTGCATGTAGAGGACCAAGTTCTGCAAAATACAGGTATGGCGTTATGTACAGAATCGACCACCTTTGGACCAGACCATGGACTAAATTCATCCCTAATGACCGACCTGTAGACTTTACCAGGTCAGCATAGAATCATTTAGGTTGGAAAAGACCTTCAAGATCATCGAGTCCAACCATCATATGTGCCCACTAGACCATGGTACAGAGTACCTCGTCTATGTGCTGTTTAAATACCTCCAGGGATGGTGACTCAACCACTTCCCTGGGCAGCCTATTCCAATGCCTGACAACCCTTTCAGTGA